>OX465285.1:82221021-82821021 GCA_949987705.1 Thereva unica
TTGTTTTCTTCGTTATCAACTTAACGTTATCAAACAACTTTCCAACTAATGCACCTTGCTTAGATGTTTATATATTTCAATTGACAATCGGCTGACACCTTTCAAATTAGCGCGTAGTTTCCCTACCTATCGGGAAAATGCAACAAACTTTTTACCAGACCTAAAGTTTCCTTTTACTTAGTTCTATTTTTTTTTATTATTCTTTTTTTTCTATTAGTGCTAGTAATGTGTCTTTTGATTGTAATTTTGTTTTTATGCTCTAATCCTGCTAAATTTCTTAAGACTTTTTGTTCATGCTTTTGCTTCTTGATAATGTTCGTTGTTTCGTTGCACTTAATTTATGGCTTTTAGTCTCGGCTGCGAGGACCGGGGGAGAACGCTGATCAAAATTCTTAGCTCGAAACATCAGGGTTTTAACGCTTGCCTTTTAAATTCGCTTAGTATTCGATCCAAAATTGGCGAAATAAATGAGCTCTTTATTAATTCCGGTGTCCATGGGCTTTCCGTTAGTGAAAGTTGGCTCAACGATTCCATCCCCTCTTCTGTCGTTACCATTGAGGGGTATAAGTTATTTCGAAACGATCGGCAGGGACGTATTGGTGGTGAAGTCGCCATTTATTTGCGTGAACATCTTAAATCTAAAACCGTCGGATTCTCCAAACTCCCAGGAATTGAATTTATATGTGTTGAAATTTCTAGCGCTTCTGATAAACTTCTTCTTGTCTGCGTTTATTGTCCGCCTGGCATTTTCAACCCTATTAATGCTGAAGAGCTTAGCGAAGCTCTTGAACACCTATCCGGTGCGTATAAATACATCCTGGTAGGTGGTGACTTCAACGTCAATCTATTAAAGAAATCAAGTCTTCTAAATTGTTTTGTGCACACTTTTCACTCTCTGGGCTTAGATGTTACCAATGTTCTCCCAACCTACTTTAATTGTAATGAACCCTCCTTACTCGACGTGTTTCTCACAAATGATATCAATTCTATCACCTTTCAAAACCAGATCTCTCCCCCGAGTTACCTAGACCACGATATTTTATTCGTTTGTCATCGCTTCAGTGTTGACCCTCCTACCCCGGTTACTCTCAGCTATCTTGGATTTCTCCAGTATCGACCGAGACCGACTCGTCCAAAGATGCCTTAATCTGCCTTGGGCTAACATTTTTGCTAAGACTGATGTCGATGACAAGATCGCTTCATTTAACAGCATGTTCCTTGATCTGTTTGATGAGTGTGTACCGCTGAGGAGTAAAACATTATCGGCAAGGTCGAAGCCTTGGTTTACCGCTGAAATTAAATCGCTGATTGTTGAAAGAGAGTTTGTTTTTCGCTGGGCACAAAAAGTCAACAGTGATTCTGCTAGAAGATCTTTTAAGCGTATTAGGAACATCGTTGTAGCTAAAATTAAGGAAGCTAAGAGGAATTTTTACGCTCGTAAGCTTGATCCTTCCTTGTCATTGAAAACGGTATGGAATAATTTACGCCATTTGGGTATTCATTCTAAAGAAGAAGTCACCGCCATCAACCTCTGTCCTGAAACCCTAAACCAACATTTCTCATCTCATCATTTGCCGGACCCGACTAACCCCTCCTTCACTCCCCCATCTGATGGCTTCAGCTTTCGTTGTGTGGACTCCCTCGAAGTCCTCGCTGCCCTAATTTCTATTAAATTTAAAGCGACTGGTAGTGATAACGTCTCGCCTAGGTTTCTAAATATGCTCATTCCTTGTCTGCTGCCCGTCTTAACTCACATTTTCAACTCCTGCCTCACAGTATCTAAATTTCCCTCGTCTTGGAGACTTGCCGTTATTATACCTATACCCAAATGCCCATTCCCTGCCTCTCCTTCTGATTTTCGGCTTATTAGTATTCTTCCATTTCTGGCTTAGGTTCTCGAAAAGCTGATAGCAACTCAGATCCTTGAGTATTGTGATCGTCTTCGACTCATAAATGTTTGGCAATCGGGATTTCGCAAGCATCATAGCTGCGAAACTGCGCTCCTCAAAGCTACAACTGATATCCGAAACTCTCTCGACGCTCATCACGTTTGTTGCCTATTGCTGCTCGACTTCTCTAAAGCCTTTGATAGCGTAAATCACTCTCTACTTTTGCAGAAACTTTCCTCTCATCTTCATTTTTCTACTTCTGCTATCGAACTGCTGCAAAGTTTTTTAACCGACCGCTCTCAGAAAGTTATACTTGGTCGTTGTAGTTCCTCGATAGCTCCACTTCGTGCTGGCGTACCCCAAGGTTCCATTCTGGGTCCTCTATTATTCAGTATCTTTATTAACCCTTAGCTGGCCCACCTCGATTTTGTAACATAACTGGCCTATGGGGTGTCCACGCACCCCACGCGAAAAAATCATTTCCATAGAAAATATGCAATATTAACCGTTAAAAAAATCAAGGTGGGGTCTTTGACAACCCTTTTTTATGTACTAATAGTCGAGAAATTTTTTTATTACTACGACAGAAAAAAATTAAAGGTGCGAAAAAAACATGATAACACGACATTTTGCTTCAAAACATCAAAACTCCTATATTTTTTCATTGTGTGGACTCCCGCACCCGCGCAAAAGCAATGTAAATAGCTCCATCTAACACACAACCTTCAAGATAGTGTACTTCTGTGGTCCCGCATATATTATTTTCAAGATTTATATCATGAAAAACGGTTTTTTTAGATCTGGGGTGTCCCTGCACCCCCAGGTCCAGCTAAGGGTTAACGATCTTCCTTCGGTTGTAACACATTCTCAGATTCATATGTACGCTGATGATGTGCAACTTTATATCTCAGCGCCCAATGATCAAATTCAAAGATGTTTGGAGGAGCTTGCTGCTGACCTTCGCCATGTTTCTTCCTGGTCGACCTCAAACTTACTTCAACTTAATCCTTCGAAGTCTCATTGCATCTTTTTCTCTCATTCTGCCACTCTTCGTCCTGACCTCTCCGCTATCGCTTTAAATAGGGTCCCTTTAGCAAGTGTTGAGAAGGTAAAAAATCTTGGAGTTATCTTGAATGCCAAAATAACCTGCTGCGATCATGTTAGTTCCATCATTCGCAAAACATACGGGCAACTGTCGAAACTTAGGTTCCATTGCGGTTTTCCCACAAGGACTGTCCGTATGTACTTAGTGAAGGCACTAATTTTACCTCTTCTCATGCATGGTCTGTCTATTTTTCCTGCTCTTGATGCCTCCTGCGCTCGTAAACTTGAAATTGCTTTTAACGACTGTGTTCGTTTCATTTACAAGTTACGCCGTTCTGACCACATCTCTAATTCTAATTCCATTATGGGCTGTTCTTTTAGTGACTACCGGGAGTATCGACTGCAGTTCACAAGATCACTTCGAAATAACAGTGTGATTATTCCGCGTTTTCATACGTTAATTGGTCAGCGATCTTTCTTCGTCCACGCAGCTTTGCTATGGAATTCTCTCCCAGTTGAACTACAACGTGCTGATTCAATCGGCATTTTCAGGAAGCATCTTTTTGATTTAATATCTAATAGGTCTGTTTAGAGCATGAAAACAATACTTTAATTATTTCTAGTTTAATTTTAAATTATCTATGTAATTAGTCGTAATTAATTTTAATGTCATTTTTAATTCTTATATTTTTATTTTATTCTACTTTCCCTCTGTCAATTCTTTCTACAATATTTTTTTTCCTTTTATTTCTTCCTCTTAAATTCTCCAAATTTCTAATTAATGTACTTTAATTTAAGATTTTAATCTTTGTACATGTCCCAATAATTAAAATAAATAAATAAATAAATGTTAGTTGCAGCGGTTAATAAATAGGTGCTTGGGTGATATATTTGGAGTCTGGTGTCTATTTTAAATAACGCGTTATTATTTCTCCGTCACTTACATATATTTCACATGCTAATGCTGTAAAAATTTCTTCTGTTTAAATCCATTTTTTTTATTAAATTAAAGTGTTGTTATCAGTATCTTTGAATTCAACTTGTGTGTCCTATGTCAACTTACTAACAAAATGAATAACCTTTCAATATCTCCCATATAGAATTCACAAACATTATTTTCTTTTCCTTTTTTCATTGTTTGTCTTTTGGCTCTCTCTTAGGTTGAATATTATTATATCTTATATTCAATAGGAATATTCTGCATGGCATTTTTTTTTATATTGAAAACGTCCTGTTTGATCTCCATCTCGAGAAACAAAAATTCATACACAAAAAAATATACATTCAATATGCATATTCAAATAAATCATCCAAAAAGCGAACCAAATGCAATTCAACCTTTATTAATTTTCTCTGGAGGAAAACAATAAACAATCCAAAAAAACGAAAAAATTCTTCCTTTTTGCCCCAGTTTTCAAGTAAATATTTCGCAAATGTTTGGTATTTTTACGCTTCACGTACACAAAGCAAATATTCATGCCGCCGCCCCCGCGCTCTCTCATCCTTGGCTGTGTGTTAATAGCATTAAATCTACCTACAAATATGTGTTTTTCGTCTGCAATCGATATTTTGCTCCTTTTCCTGTTTTCTTGGGCTTGAATTGAAAATTCGCTCAAACATTCCCGCGGCATAATTCTTGACCTATTCATGCTTTAATGTCATCCCTTAAGAAAAATGTAATAAAAAAGAAATGCAGGGCAAAAAGTACGTGTGTGTGTGCGAAAAAAAAAATAAACAGAAAAAAAAAATCAATAGACTGCTGCTCTTCAAGGGAAGTAATTTTTCTTTTTCTTGTTTTTATCCTGGAATACTTTACTGTCAGTAGGTCTTAGCCTATATGCGTATGTGTTGCACGTGGTGTGTGTGTGAGTATGGGGGATGTTTGTACGAACATCAGATATATCCTTTCTCATATATTCTGCTTGTGGAGGCATTAACTCAACTCAACGGTAAGAAGGAAGGGTAAGGTTTGAAACTTACCACTTGTGTTCCGTCATGTTTGGCTCAGTCTTATTCTTTCTCCTCTACAAATTGGCTAGAAGGGATTTTTATGTCCACTCAAACCACTAGACTCTACGAATATCAAGGACGGGTCGGTCTTCCTCACAGTAGTAGCCCGCCGTATCCATTATTATCCTTTCGGCTGAAACAAGTGAAAGCCCCGTCCGAAATCCTATTCTCCTCCAACCCACATCTACTCCACCACCTATATACCCCCGACACCCCCCGAAAAATATGTTGCACAGAAGAAGGGAAATGAATGGCTTAAGGAACACATATTTATACACATATATATTTATTTATCCAAAAAAAAAAAAACTTTTCTCCGGCTGCGACAGAGAAATGTATGCATGTGTCATGCACGCGATCTCGTAAAGGATGATATGGAGCTTATGTCAAGGCGCGAAACGGAAGACAAACTTAGGAATTCCTCCCCACCACTCGACAGGGAATTATGATCCTTCTTCTAAATTTTCCGCTACCGACTTTGAGTTTATTTTTTATTTTTTTTTTGAGTTGTTTTTATTATCCTTCTTTAAGATTATAGCAAGGAACATTGGGGAGTCTATGTTAGATTTATTTAGGACAAAGTATTCCAGCCCCCCCAAAAAACCGGTAGGGTGTAGTAGGAGTGGTTGTAGCTGGGTGTGGGTACCAGCGCAGCGGTTCGGGGAAATAAGCAGGCACGTAGCAACCAAAAACCGGGAAATTCAGCGTTCAAAGCGGTTTTAGGTGAAATTTGCTGCATGAATGACGGGGAAATTTTTTCTTTTAAAGAGTGACAAAATGACAACGGAAACGAATAACTAAGATATCTCAGAGCTTTAAGTATGGTAAAAAATAAATTGAGAGAACCCTTCAAGGGGATGCCTGCATATTTTAAGTTTATGACGGAATTTTTATATGTATGTATGTGTATGTGTCACAGAATATCAAGGTGAGATATTTTTAGGCATTCCAATGCCTTGGAATGTTATACTTAACGCGCACCGCATAGAGTTTGGTAATACAAAGTGGATCGTTGCATATTAATAAAACTTTCATGAAAAAAACTCCGAACAGAACACGAGATCTCTTGTTCTGTAGGAAGTGTGTTACCACAGAATTTGATATTTTGATGGGCACAATTTTAACTGAGCAACAGCGACGGAATAATCACACTTCCCAAGTGAGTCCCTTCGTCGTGAGTATATCAAATTAAGAAATTCTTGTAATTCCACCATCAGGAAGGTTAAATCGTCATTTGACGACAAATTAAGAAACAAGATTCTCAACGCAAATGCAGGCAGCAAAAACTTCTGGGCCTTGGTAACTTCCATCAAGAAGAATTTTACCTCTTCCTCAACCCCTCCATTCATCAATGGAAAGGAGGTGATAACAGAAAGCAAATCCAAGGCCGATTTATTGGCATCTCTGTTCGCCTCAAATTCTTCTCTGCCCGAATCTGATACGTCACCACCGGTCCTCGATCGCATCGCCCATTCAATGGGCGGGATCTTCTTCAGGACCCGTGAGGTGTATAAATGTCTCAAGCAGCTTGACGTCAACAAATCCACTGGCCCGATAATATTCCCCCTATGGTACTCAATAAATGTGCCTCACCTTTGGCTAAACCTCTGCGCAAACTTTTTGCCTTATCATATTTCTCCGGAGTTTATCCAAACTCCTGGAAACTAGCTCATGTTGAGCCCATTCCGAAAAAAGGTGATGCCAGCGACCCTTTAAACTACCGCCCAATAGCAATAACTTCTGTTCTCTCCAAAATCATGGAGACAATAATTAATAGAAAGCTGATGCAATATTTAGAATCTAACCAAATCATACACGAAAGGCAGTACGGCTTTAGTAGACCAAAAAGATCTACTGGCGACCTTCTTGTGTGTTTGACCGAGAATCTACACCGAAGCATTCATAGTTCCTGTGAGTCTGGTCTGGTTGCTCTAGATATTTCCAAGGCTTTTGACAGAGTATGGCATCCCGCTCTGCTGTCTAAACTCCAAGCTATTGGTATCGACTCAGTTCTTATGAACTGGATTGAGAGCTTTCTTTCCAGCAGTTCAATCAAGGTAGTATTGGATGGCGTCGAATCCAACCCACACTCCATCTCGGCCGGCGTTCCCCAAGGATCGATCCTCTCACCTGCTCTCTTTCTAATATTTATTAACGATCTGCTCTCAATCCCCTCCAACCCACTCCACAGTTTCGCCGACGACAGTACTCTGCGATACTCTTACGCCAACGCTAGACAAGCAAGTGCCAGACCTTGTCTCTTAGACCGCGAACTCATGTCCAGCTCTCTTAACGCGGACATCGAGCTCATTCTTGACTGGGGCCGCATGAATCGGGTCGAATTTAACGCATCAAAAACAAAGTACTGCCTTATCTCCACCAAAACCTGTACCGACTTTCCCTCTATTTTAGTGGACAAGGATAACCTAACACCTGACCCATCTCTTAACATCCTGGGAATGACTCTATCTAATGATATGCAATGGAATGGTCACATATTCCAAATTGCCAAACAAGCGTATCAATGCCTCGGATTCCTTAAGAGATGCAAGCAGCCAGCTGCTCTAGCCACAATCTACAAGTCCTACATTCGACCCCACCTTGAATACAACTCGTATATCTGGGCGGGCGCTCCTAAAACCACCTTGGCTTGGCTGGATAAGGTGTAAAATCGCGCCATCAAACTCATTGGTGATAGCACTCTTTGCTCCTCCATCGACCCTTTAAGCCACCGTAGGAATGTAGCTGCACTCAGCAAGTTTTATCGCTATTATTACAGCGAATGCTCCACTGAAATAAAGAACCTCCTGCCTACACGGCAACTTTTTTCCCGCAACACAAGACTAGCCAACTCGGCTCACCCCTTCACCCTGCAGCCCTCCCCTTCACGCACATTACGGTTTAGCTGTTCGTTTATAAATAGAACAACTCGGTTGTGGAACTCTCTTCCGCAGTCGGTGTTTCCGAGCTCATATAACATCTCTGAGTTCAAACGCAAGGTTCATCGACACCTACTCATGCACCCCCCAGACCCCTAACCTATCCTTTCTATTCTATCCTTCAGATCAAGCTTACTACTATACATTGCACCATGACTCGAACGACATGACGGACTAGTAGTACAAATGGTGACTCCTAAGCTTCATCGTATCACAAAAAAAAAAAAAAAACTTACAATGAGAAAAACCGAGTCCTTCATCCATTATCATCATTTCACATCGGGTCTCAAGCTCGATTTAACAATTACAAACCACCAGAGGTGCTACGCAATGACCCATTCGCCTAAAGGCTAAGGTTAATAGTCTTCTTATTAATTCCCACTACAGTTCGAAAGGTCTTCTAGAATTTATCGATTGTCAGATCTCTTCAATCTAGTTGATTCCCTACAGACAATCTAGTTAATCTGGTTCGATGTCTTCAACATAGGATTATCAACTTCTCAGCCGCTCCTTGCACCGCCAAAGCAATACTGAAGGAAGAGCGTTTATTTATTCCCAATTTTTATAAATCTATTAAGGCCTTGAATTCAATTCATTAATCTTTCCCGGACTCCAAAAATGCCTTAGCGTAGCTGAACAAAATGAAACCTCAAATTTATTGGAATTAGCGCCTTCTGAGGTTCCATCGTTAAGCCAACGTAGGAATGCAGCTATGATAAAACTTTAATGGTATTACTGCAGCGAATGTTCAACCTAAATGATAACCTTCTGGCTCTTCAGCTTACCCAAATTTAGCCGGCTTGGTTCATTGATATATGTAGCTAGCAGAAGTGTATTTTGGTGCATACTGCAACTGCAAGTCAACTTAATTTTGGAACAACCGTCCACAATCAATATTCCTGAACTCACAGAATACGAAGAGTTCCACCGCAAAGTTTATTGCTTCCTCGGGCGAGTGCTATTTTTAGTTAGGCGTGTCGGGCCTGTTTCGGAAGCCGTGCAGGCGTTTTGACACCATGCGTAGCTATTTTTTTTTTTTTTTTGTGACACACTAGAGACTTGGGGAAGGCCCCTTTGTACTGTCGACCATGCAGGCAGTGCCGGCGTATCGTGTTAGACTCGGATGGGTAGTCAAACAAACAAACCCCCTCCTCCGAAACTGTTATTGGTAAAAATCTTTCCTAAACAGGAAAGAAAGTAGGTCACTTCATTTGCCCTGGGATCACTCCTGCCGATCACAATGTATAATGATGTGTTGAGGCTACGCCTCGATAAGATCGAATTAAGCGCGATCAAAGCTTTCAGATGTAATTAAAGCGTGGTAGCTAGAGAAAACGTTACGCATATTGCGCATTGGCGGTCCGCACGTATGCATGCATCTGTTTTCTGCTTAACAGCAGAAAATGGAAGGCCGCTAGAGACTAAAGTTGGAAACAGATACATGCGTGTGTGCAATGCGTGCGGTGTATGCACCAAATATTCGCTGAGAGCCAGTTGTGTTTTTGGGTTCCATCTAGTCTTCTTACAAATAACCAAAATATCTAACTGACGAATACATATATCTATTGTATGTTTTTGTGTTTGGGTATTTAAGACAATGGCGAATGCGGCAATGCGGAAAAGTTGGAAGTAGACCAACTTTTGCACTGCGTGCGTTCCATTACGTAACTATATGTCAGTCTGCATTTGAATGCGCGCATTTCTATTATACCAATCACCGTACGCACCATCGTACGGCACGAATTCAAGCCGTATCAACTTGAAACTGAAAGCAAGCCGCAAACTAGGCACAAAAATCATCCACATTCGCGTTCGCGCTTGTTCATGGGTGTTCCATGGCGTGAGTCCGGAGCCGCCTTCTTAAGGCACAAACAGATATGCTCGGAGGCGGTAACAGTGGCCATCTGCGAGAGAGTTTCCCATACATTTAATTTCTCCGCGCCGCCTGCGCATTGTGTCAGCAAATATGGTGGTCCGTGTTTTTTAAAGGTTTTTTCCAGTCAGCAATCTGTTTGTGCCTTTAAAGTTTTCGTTGAGGCCATGAGCTTTTTTGTACTTGAATTATCAACCTGCTATGCTAAACTGTCGTCTGCGCCTGTGTATCTGTAGGGAGTCATCATGAGATTATCTCCAAGCCTCGGTCTGTCAAGGGATACCTGAAGTCATTATTCCTTAGTTAGACTGAGTATTATGTGGCCTTCATCGGTCCGTGCCTGCCGACCTGACCTGCCGGCGGCCTCTAAGTGAATAGGGGGAGAAACATGTTAGTGGAGAAACATGTTTTACTTTACTTTATCCAGTTTTCTAGCAATTTTACACTGTTTTTTGAGGAAAACCTGATATTTTCCGAGACCCCCCCCCCTCTCCCACGTGGGTGAGATTCGGCTCGACCCCCTCCCCCTCCCTAAACGCCTCAGGTAATTAATGGACGACTCTTTATACTTACATATTTCTTTTATGATCCTCACTCAAGGCCGCCTGTTTTTGATTTTCTACGGGTATAAAAACTCATCTAGATTCTTATATTATCAAATCGTTTTAAAATACGAAAGTACCACAGCTGTAGAAGATAAAGACTTTGTTTATCCGGATTAAGGTCAACCTTGAAATATTCTGTCAATCCAAAAAATTCCTGGAAGCACAATAAAAATTCGATAACTACTTTTTACTAAATGGTAATAGTATTAATCACCTACAACCGCCAATAACCACCCAAGTACTGCCGTCTCCACATTTGATAAATCTTCAGGAAATTTGCGAGATTGTTTTTTATCACGTTGTAGAAGAAGTCTTTTGTGGCCTATCATCAAATGATTTACCTAAATCCTGCCTAAGCTTTTTTTAGCTGCTGCTTATGTTTTCCTTTTACATTGTCAGGACTTTTATTTAATATGCCCATAAGGAATATTTCTTTTATGTTTCAAATAACCTTTAACTTTTTTATTGTGAAAAAGGCTCTCTCCTACATGCTGAGGCTTATGATTGCCGCTTTTTTGCCTCGCTTATAAAATCAATAATTAATTAACGTATTTTTCTTTTAAGGGATTCCACAACCGAAAAAAAAATGTGTGTGTGTGTGTGTATACAGAATTATTTCCTGCCAGTCTTCAAAAGGACTAACTGTTTTTAGGTGGTATTCATGTTTACAAAATTACCTGTTTTGAATAAGGTTTTTATTCATAATTTTTCGTCCTTATTTCTCATATCCTCCCAAAGGAAGCAACTAAAGTTTTTCTCTAAGCTTAAAAGTTTCCGCCTGTTTTTTTTTCTGAGATTCCTTTTCCTCATTGAAAATTATATCCAGGATCCAGGACTCGTTTTTAAAATCCTTTAAAAACAATTTTACGTTCGCTCGCCCCTCCAGACACTTGCTTGAACGACAGAAAATTGAAAATTTGAGCCCTTAGACACATTGCTATGCTTTGGTAATTGGCTTAAGGGAGCACAACAAAGTATGCACTCAAGGGTAGAATTTTTCTTCAAGTCTTTAAGGGGGTAGAAGAAAAATACAACACAAGAAAGAATAACAGCAACAACTCCCGACAAAATGGAATGCCAGATGAATGCGAAAAGTCTTCTCATATGTATGAAGAAGCTGTGGAGTTCACTGCCTTCTATGTACTTAGAGCTCAGCCAAGCTCAGGTAAAATATCGGTAGTGGTTATATACAGGTGGGGGAAAAGTTTGATTGAGGCAATTGCAGAAAAAATTGGGTTTGCAAAAGTTTTTACCTTTTCTCTGTTTTTATTTTCTTTTTGGTTTTTACTTTTCCGAAAGCATTCGCCTCGAGCATTCTAAGTTTTTACAAGTAAAAATACTTTATAAGTTTCTATTGAAGTTTTCCCAAAAATGAATTTAAATCTTTTCTTGATTCATGCTACCTTCATTTATTTGTTGTTGACTATCTGAGAATATATGCCAATTTATTTAATTATTTCTTCTAGCAAATCATAGGAGATTGTGTTTGTTAGTAAAATTTTACTTCAGTTGTGTCTGTTTACTTTTATTGTGAAACGGCAAAATAAGCATGAGATGAATACTTTAGTGCACAGTAAACATAATTTCAATTCATAAAAGGACAAAAGTTCATTGAACGCAATATTACTAAAGGTAATTAATTATAGCAAAAGTGGAAAATGTGAAATACCAACATTTAGAAGGCCACTTTTACTGAAGATTTCAACTTTGCGGTACGGACCCTTTTGTTGTCCTACCTGCGATCCTTTGTGTGGATCTACAATTCATTTTTTGATAATCTACTACACTACTACATCAAGTTATCATTCTACTACCTTTTTTTTCTATAATTTTTTTTTTTTTTATTTATGGCTAAATCGGTCGCAGTCTTAGAATAAAGAACTGTAGGAAACCTATAAAAACCGTGTAAGGGAGTATAATGAAATCTGGGTCTGAGGGTCTGCCGACTTTCAAGTTAGTCAGACATTAACTGAACTGGTAAATGGTGTAAATTCATATTTACCCATTATTATTTCAGCAAAAACATAACTTTATGCTCATTATAACAATTCGATGTAAATACGGCAATAAAATGAATATTCTTAATCTATACAAATAAAACAAAGTCGGGTTAGTTACACCATTTACAATTCAAGAACGGACGGACCCGATGGATCGATCTTTATGCTTTTTGATTTGTTAGATTTGTCTCCGTCCAGAATAGCAACATTAAAACATCGGATATTTCACGAAAAAAAAGTTATAAGGAAAATTCATTTCCTCATAGATTTGGTATGGAACAGGGCCGTAGCAACCCAGGGGCTAGGGGGAAGCTTTGCCCCCCCATGCCTTAGCATTGCTCCACACGTTTTTCTCATATATGAAAGCGATACACTAGAAAAATAAGGAACAAAATTAAACGACAATCGAAAATAAAAGCCCCTAAAAACCCCATTCAGCATTTTCCTCCAAATTGGCATCCCTGTAAACCAGGTCTACACGGGTATTCCTTCATCACGAGTAACTTTCTTGTCTTCATTCAGATATCTGTATGTATGCCGATAATTTGATGCTAGATGTAAGAGTAAGAGAGTAAGCAGAAGCGCGTTGTAAATGTGTTAAATTCTTCCAGCGACAACTTTGACCAGTTGCTATTCTCTTTGCCAAAACGATCACTTTGCACGGACGTTGCTCTAATTTGAGATGCCACGTTATTACGCTTGGAATGCTTTTTCGAAGAAATTTCAAAGTCGGAAGCAGGGCGATGCGGTTACTGATCATTGGGATGTGCGTTCTACTGATGCTCATGGTCGCATTTACAGAGTTCATAGGAAAAAGGACGAATGCTTCTACTTACGGTTGTGTTGGTGAATGTTCGTGGGGTGATATCGTTTGCTTATTGGGACATGATAATCCTTGAAGAAACTGTATCTAGATGTCAGATACGCACATTTTTTGCTATCATTGTTTTGACATGCTTCCAATCGAATCCACGTGTTCCAATCGAATCCAATTGTGGTACAAATACAAGGATGACATGTCTGAAAAGGCTTTACATCGAATTTATTTCAGTTCAGGGAATCCCGATCTCGAGGGGAATGACCAGATACATAACCAGGCTTTGCTTATCATCGAAGACATGTGTTACCTCATGTACGGCAGTTTCTTAGTCAAGTTAGCAGTACCAATGCCACATCGTGGAATGAACGACGTTTTCAACCGAGAATAAGAACGTGGACGTGAATACGATCGAGGCCAAATTCTATACCGATTGCTTCTTCTGGTATAACGGCAACGTTGGTAGAAATTGAAATTGCCGTTAAACTTTCAAACGACTGAAATACCGACATTCAACATTGCGAAGCACTCAGCAATGGCCAAAGTCATCTGGGAGGAATACACAATGGCGCACAAACGAGGAGTGGTAGCACTCAATCGAGCTATGAATGATCTGCGCAATGACTCAAGATGTTTTGGAAGCACAATGATTTTACTGTCTGCCGATTTCCGCTAGACACTATCAGTCATCGACTCTGTGGCGCTTTATGAAGAAACGACAGTAGGCGACAAACATGCGAGTTGCCTTGCTAAACAATCCATCTGCCGAAGATTTCTTAAAGAAATTGTTGACTATCGGTAATGATCGTGTTTCTGTCGATGAGTTGAACGGATTAATTTCGTTCCCGCCGAATTTTTGCAATTCAATTCCCAATTCGTCTTGCAGTTACCATGACGATCAACAAATCACAAAGCCAATCCTTGAGTGTTTTTGGCCTGAATATAGAAAATGAATGTTTCTCTCATGGTCAGTTGTACGTAGCAGGTTCATGTGTCGACAAAACTATCCGCTTTGTTCGTTCTCGCACCTGACTACAAAACGAAAAATGTCTTATAGGACAATGTGCTTCAATGAATCGAATCGACCGGTGTGCAACCCATCCAGTAAATAGTTTAACAGAAAGCAGTGCAACAATGCTACACGAATCAATTCGATTCCTTTCAATAAGGCAAAAGCCTTGCTGCCACGTGATACATACATTTATTTGCATTTATTTAACTTAATTCATTTTATCATAATTTAATTCAGCTATTAAGTTAACAGAACATTTATCGATTCTGAGGCGGTATGAAGTTCGCCGGATTAGTTAGTGATAAAGTACAATGCGTAAATTTTCGTAATGTTAATGGGATATTTAAAAATTGATTTGAAATCAAAAATATTTACTACCTCTTTTTTCAAAAAGGTAGTAGATTTTACTACTCTCCAAATTCATCTTACGGTAACATTGATACAGAGTAGTTATTGCTGCAATTAGGAAAGAAAAAAAAACAAGAAATATTGCCTTGATGGGAAAAAAGAAGTGGAAAGGCGAAGGATTATGTTGTTGTAGCGATACAATCCTCAGACTACTAGGATGGTTGATCAGTCGGACCCCTTAAACCCTAGGCTGCCATGACTCCTTGTTGACCACTGTGTATCACATAATCTTCCATCACCTGTAAAATATGAATCAAGACGAAAGCGCTTGCGACATTATAGTCCAATGTCAATGCGGCTTCATTTTGGAAGTGCAATCGGATTATCCTCCTCAGGCGAGAAATGGAAAACGATCTAGAGTAGTGGTCGGTCAACTTCTGGTCACGAGCTTGATGTGGCTTTTTGGCTCGCTAAGCGTGGCTCTTCCACAAAATACCATGTAGGGTTGGCTCATGCACTGAAGTCCGTGTTTGGCCGAAGTACCCTGGCTCCCGGCTTTGGGTTTGACTGTATTGTTAGGCAGGCCTGAAAGATTCCCAGAAGTTCTGCCTGGAAAACGCTGGTGAAATTAGGCCCTCGGAAGCTTTTTCGATGGGGAAAACATTCCAGCTCCTACATCGACCCTAATTTAGATCCGTTTATGTACAAGACAATTTCATAGTCCTCGTCCCATTCCTCTCTGGTAATGATTCCGATATTAAGGCCAAAATTTAATTTTGCGATCATGTAGTCGGTAGGTTCTGATACCATGTCTTGTGGTAGAGAGCGCAGTATGTTACTGAACCCATAGGTGTTCTCGAAACAGCAACCCATTTCACGCAGCCGGAGCGTGGTACAGAACGCCTGCTGCTACGTACAAGTATATACTACATAGGCAACCGCTGGATCTGAGTTTGAAGTTGCTAACTCCCTCTCAACCTCGATGACTGTTAGTTCATCCAAGCGCTCACTGAGCCCTTCACTGGAGTCAGCCTCTTCGTTAGATGAATCCCTTTTTTAAAACCTTTATCCACCCCTGCCCTAGTCCAAAAAGGAATTTATAGTTAAAACTTTCGAGCCCCGCTCGGCACTGGTCGTTTATTACCACTACCAGCGTTCTACTATTTCACTGGGGTTTCTTGGCCTTGAGCACCATTAAGTTAATCCATAGGGATATCGCTGTTGTGGCGTCGAAGATACTCGAGCAATTTGCCACATCACAAACTCCATGACCTCTCTGATATTTTGGACTCGATATAGGCCCAGAGAATGTCCGGGAGTCAGCTGGTACTAGAATTTGCATCAGTTAGTGCCACTAGAAGGTGGTCCTTCACTACTTCGCTCTTTCACCTGTTACCCGTTGAGCCTCAAAAGCTCTCTACTTGGCGTGAAGGAAATAAAGCTCGTGGGAGACTGTTTGAACGAAAACGAACCTGGTTTAAACCCGTCTTCTGCTCGTTAGAATTTGCGTGAAGCGACAGAGAGTTAGACCTAAACCCCGATTAAATCAGAAGCTTAGAACTTAAGATTACGAAACGGTATACCATCGCTTCGGAACAGGGATCGGTCAAGATAGCAGCTCTCGTATGATAGGACCATATCCCAGTTGTAGACTTCAAAAACAACAAAATAAGACATTTATTAAAAAATCATAGCATTGCCAAAAAGCACTAAAATTCAGAACCAAACCAACTTTAAAAATATGCACTTAAAAGTTTCAAAAGAGAAGGTCCATCCATGAAACCAGCTGCTATAAGTTATGCATAAATACTCTACTTAACTTGGGACAATCTTATTAAGGCATCGGTGGTTTTACGCTCCTTTACTTAACGACTCCATAACTTTTTTAAATGCTTTAAATTTACTATTCATCTACTGATTTTTATTGCCTGGAAGGGTTATAGGTGGTCCCTTTCTTGTGTTATGGGATTTATGCTTCAAGGATAATGGCGTAGGTGTTAATTAAGAGATGAAATTTTAAACACTCTGCCGTTGCCGCACTCTGGTTAAATCAAAATGTTCATTACTTGTCCCAATATTTTAGTGGACATCTATGAATTCTTGAAGGGGATTTGCTGAATTATCTTTATTATACCTACAAAGCACTCTAGTATTGCAGTTAATTTATTGAAGATTGAAAATATCCCTCAATGTACCATATCAGATATAATAAGAGAATAACACACAAATGTTTTGGGGCTATAATTTGGTAATTGCAACTGTTTATCAATGAATGGGACCCATTATGGTTATTTGAAGAGTTTCGGAATAAAATAATTGCTATGGTCTTTTAATTTATTCAGAGCTTCAAAAAGTTGTGCTTTATAAACAACTTTTGATCCAAGGACACAATATGCGAATTATTGTGCCTTCACTCCTTGTTATAAACTACAGGACTGAGTTTGTCGAGTTTTCTTGGTTTAATCGAAGCTTTACGCAATCCACATTTCCATGGGCGCTTAATCTGAATAAACTTAAAAGCGATTTTGAGATTCTCAATTGTTTTGGCGCACGCCATACTATTGGGTGCAACGGTACGCCCCGGGTTCCATGGTAGTATTTAATTATTGTGCAGTAAAGAAGGACAATTTTATTAGTTTCAAACATTTCCACAATTCGTTTTTGAAATAACAAAAATTAAGGGATTTTTCAAACTGTCGAAAACAAGGTAAATATGCAAAAACTTCTAACAAAACCACAAGAAACCGCGAAAGTGACATCTAATAGGCGTTACAATTTTTAAATTTAACGAAACTAAAAGCCTTTTTTCGGTCTACGCATTCGTTAAGTGGAGTATAGCCCTACTTTGAGGTTTCAGTTTCCTGCTGCTACTTTAGTGGACCAGAGACCGAACCACACTATCTTCTATGCGATATAGGAACTCAGATTTGCATTTCCACTTTGAATCTGGAATGTAAATGTGCCTTAATACTTTTTATGTGAAAGACTAGAGGCTCCCAGCGGGGAATTGAAGCGCTTTCGAACAGATTCCGAAGCGCTGAAAAGGAATGCCAACGGATTCGAACCCCGGACCTCTGGGATGCTAACCAGGCACCTTACCCGAGACTACAGAGGCCCTAGATCAGTGATTCTCAACCCACGTGCCGCGGCACTTTTGTGTGCCGCCAAATTCTTAAAGTGTGCCGCCAAATTTTAGAAATGCAAACAATAAAAATTATTTTGTAAATATTATTAAATTATTGCAACAGGGACGCAACAGGGACGCAACGGGAAAAATATTTATGCCAAAAATATTACAGCACGTCCTCGGCATTATTGTTATATCATCAATTATTCTGCCGTGCCGAATCAAACATATCACTATACCGGCGATCTTTTTTTATGGATATACTACACAAAAAAGGGGACCAACTTACGTTACTGAATGTAGCATATAAAATATTCTCGCATATCCTGTATACTCGCTCATTGTACCAGCATGAAAGAGTAATTGGAAATTAATAGTCCACAACCGATCACATATTCACATTACGATAGGCAATTGAAAAGACAACCGAATTTAATATAGAGACCCAGCTCTTTTTCATTGACTTTAAGACAGCATATGATCTTGCTCTACGACCAAATATTTACGAAAAAGCAATGTATCGGTGCTCTTTGAAACGAACAGAGGCCCCACGAGAGGAGCCTCCATATCCTTCTTACTATTTAACATATTATTAGAAAAAGCAGTCCGGGAGGCATGCATTGAAACCAGTGGGACAATTCGAAACAAGTCTACTCAGCTAATTGCATATGTAGATGGTATAGTCATTAAATCGGCATCAAAATTTGGACTTATCAATGAAAATAAAACGAAACGTATGCGGATTCCTAATAGAAACAGTATAAGAAGAACAGGACAATATATAACAATCAATAAATATACATAATATAGAATGCATAAACGAGTTCACTGACATAGGAACTCAAATTAACAAAGACAGCAACATTAAGGTGGAAATTAAAAGAAGAATACTACTAGCGAGCAAAACAGCCTATTGAAATATTTTAAATCAAAAATAATAACCAGGACTGTCAAATTTAAGTTATACAAAACAGTAATAAAACCAGTACTAGTCGGAGGCATGGACCCTTACTAGGACATACATGACTAGGACATACATTACATGACGAACTGGTCCTCAGAAGCTGCAAAAGAAAAATTCCCCGCAGGATCACTGGCGCAGTAAATTAAGAGGTAGTCTGGAGAAGAAGAGACAATCGCGAATTGTACCAAATAAACAAAGAACCGGACATAACCAAAAGCATCAAGATCATACGCCTACGCTGGATAGGACATACATATAATGAGAATGCCTGAAAAAGTGGCCCCAAAATTCCCCCAAACGCCTGATAGTCCAGTCAAAATAGACGAAAAAACGCCATAATTGGAAGATAATTCCGAAGTTGCTGAAAATTGGAACAGCCGTTAAAAACATTATTATACGTAAGCTGTAGAGACTGCCACGCGATTGGGCGGCTGCAAACTTTTTTATTCAAGGTCAAAGGGTCAAAATATCAGTTTTTTGCAAATATATGCTAAACCGTACGTCTTATCAGAAAATTGTGTTTACAAAGTTTGTAGATTAGGCGATTATCTACAAAAAAGTATATTATACATTTTCTCGTAGGAATTGCCATTTCTGAGATATTGTCGTTTTAATAAGTTAAAATACTCATATTCTATCATTCCCGACTTGTAAAGGTCATCAGAAATTTAATAAATCCTTTGTTGTACTACGTTTATAAGCGGAGTTTCACTCCCGCATCTTCAATCCAAAGTAAAACTCCCGATGCGTTTATAAGCAATGGGAGTGTAAATCCAAAATACTTTCAGGTTTGAGATGACAGCTCCAAGCTCAAATTCAAAATCATAGCAAAGACAAATATAAACCCAATGTTTAATTTAATGTATTTAAAAATATCAATAAACAAAGAAAAAAAAACTATTGCAGCAAAATAAAACACCCAGCTTTTTCTTTACAAAGTTTTCCCCCGTCGAAAAAATTCTCACTCCCAGTCAGCGTTTATAAGCACAACATAAACCGGGATCGAAGTTTCACTCCAGCTTTTTCTTCGGGAGCGAAAATCCAAGTTCTGGATTTTCACTCCCGGTTTATAAGCGGTGTTTCACTACGGATCGAAACTTCCATCCGGAGGGAAACTCCGCTTATAAACGTAGTATTGGAGTACGCGGCTAATATTTTCAGGGGTGATTCCTGGATATATTTGGAGAAAAAAATTGTTCTACAGAGGGCGGCTATCTCCACTATCCACTAAGATACAGATAGATTAAATTTACTGAAATTTGAATAACTCCTAAAGTAATTATGATAGAGTAGCCTAATTAGGCTCATCTTTTAGGTAAATGTGTATTCTTTTATTTGGTATAAAACACAGCAACCTGAGTGACTCCGTTCAAAAAATATATAGGCTCAAACAATGCTTAGAATCTAGACCTGGCAGATTTCTTCGTTTTTCTCAGAAAATTCGTTACTAACAGTACATTTTTTTTTGCTTTTCTGATGCACCAAACTATTACCTACAATATTTCCATACACAATAAGTGTTTATTTTGGGTAGTTTTGTAGGTAGTAGTAGTAATAGTAGTTTTATCGTGTTTTATCGTGAACAAATAAAAAGTTACTCGTCTTTCAACTGCGACATAATAGCATTGGTTTGAGCCTACATATTTTTTGAACGGAGTCACTCAGGCTGCTATGTTTTACACCAAATTAAAGAATACACATTTACCTAAAAGATGAGCCTAATTAGGCTACTTTATGATAATTACTTTAGGAGTTATTCAAATTTCAGTAAATTTAAAAAAAAAACAAAATTTTTTCCCTAATCACCCTGTATCTTAGTGGATAGTGGAGATAGCCGCCCTCTGTAGAACAATTTTTTTCTCCAAATATATCCAGAAATCACCCCTGAAAATATTAGCCGCGTACTCCAACAAAGGATTTATTAAATTTCTGATGACCTTTACAAGTCGGGAATGATAGAATATGAGTATTTTAACTTATTAAAACGACAATATCTCAGAAATGGCAATTCCTACGAGAAAATGTATAATATATTTTTTTGTAGATAATCGCCTAATCTACAAACTTTGTAAACACAATTTTCTGATAAGACGTACGGTTTAGCATATATTTGCAAAAAACTGATATTTTGACCCTTTGACCTTGAATAAAATAGTTTGCAGCCGCCCAATCGCGTGGCAGTCTCTACAGCTTACGTATAATAATGTTTTTAACGGCTGTTCCAATTTTCAGCAACTTCGGAATTATCTTCCAGTCAAACCTCTAATTTGACTGGACTATGAGGGAAGAATGCCACAAGGAGGACCTAGGAATATATGTAAAGACGACATCGAAATGGACTTACGTACAATTGGGTTCACCAACTGGACGAGAGAAACGCAGGACCGAGAAAATTTTTGATGAGGCAAAGCCTCGCACAAGGCTGTAGCAGTAATGATGATGATGACTATCATTTTTACGGCCAAATATAAAATAAATTACCAAAAATCATTAAACTCAAATTTCGCAATACATGCATTCTTAGAATTAATCTTACTAATATTATAAACGCGAAAGTTTGTATGGATGCTAGTTACTCTTTCACGCAAAAATTACTGAATGGATTTTAATGAAACTTTACAAAAATATAGCTCATACATCAGAATAACATATAGGCTATAATTTATATAGCTATCTCGAATCCTTCGGGGTGTACTGATATAGCAAAATCCGAAACTTTTGTAAGGGAGGTACTCTTCAAATTACTGCCAAAGAACTCAGATCCATTTTGTTTTTTTTTTTTTTTTTTTTTTTTTTTTTTTTTTTTTTTTTTTTTTTTCAAAAAAATACGATTCCCCAAATTTCAGATCGGTCGGAAGTGATTGTACAATTTTGTTGAAAAAAGCAGATTTTCGCGAAGGACGCGACTCTCTGAACTTGGATTAAAATAACTTCGGCTGCATGTGCCCGATTTTAGTGATATATGGCTTAAATAAAACATCTCGAAGCCAAAAAGACGACAAATTCAATAATCGGATGCTTTTAGCTTTTGAGCTATGGTACCTGGATATTTACATAGATTTCAAGGTCCTTTTGATTTACAAGTGCATTCAGCACGCAAGCTTCCATTGAATTTGAACCAGATAGAAACATCTACATTTAACATCAGCAAAAATTTCCGATTGCCAAAGTCTTTAAAACGTGCAAAATTATAATTTGGGACGAATGCACAATGGCCGAATCGTTCGATAGGTCTGTTATACCTCGCCTCGAATCGACAACTTGCGTGTCCATTTGCTACAAAATGCCTCTGCATAAACAATTTTTGGACGTTGGAAATGGCGAAATCCCAATCAATAACAGAACATTTTATTATTTTATTTTTCGGAATCAAAAATACGAAAAAATGTCTTTAATGTCTCCTGCTGTAAATTTAAATTCTTATCACCTTGATTTTAAGATTCCCAATTATTTTGGCGCATGCCATACTATTGGCTTATGAGTGCAGCAAGGCGCACCGGGCTCCACATAGTTTTTAAATAATATTCAATGAATATTCTGTTGTCTCTGTAGTCATATTACACAGTGTGTATTATAGGTGAATAAAATTCTTATGGTATCGTTAGTGTGCCGCCAAATTTTGAAACTGTTAAAAGTGTGCCGCAAGAAAGAAAAGGTTGAGAATCACTGCCCTAGATGATTTTATTTATGTAAAAAATAGGTGCATTGCAGATATAATAAATATTACTTACTGATAATGCTCTTAACCGAATCATGAAAGCGTTTTTGAAGAAACTATGGAACTACTAAATATTTAGTGCTTCCGTCTAGGCTCCATCTAGTTTAATTAAAAATCTGACAAGAAAAAAAAAACATAGGAAAGCTACAAAGACAAGAAAACACACCTTCATTAAACATTACCATAAATTGTGATTAGCATCGGCAATAAAGTAACTGTTATAGGCGCTATTACTCGGAATCTAGTAATTTGCAGGAAGCATTTACATTGTTACTTATTGTGAAATTTTTGAAACTTCGCCATTTTCGCCCAAGTGGCAATGGCACACAGATCTTTTAATAATAAGACAACAGCGGCAAATCTTCGAAACTTCTTTAAAATCACGGGCCGACAATTGGGATTACCATAAAATTCGAAGGCAAATTGAAAGCGCAAATATTTGAGGACTTAACGAGAAGGAAATTCTTTCTGGAATTTTTTTTGCCTTGCTTGCTCCTTTCTCTCTTCGGTTCTTCAATGCTTTTTGCCGGGAAAATTCATCCGTTGACATTTATTGGGAAAACGAAAGAAAACTGTTTAATTCTCTCCCCGGTCTCTCCATGAGCTTGTCTCGTGTTTGCATTAACGGGGTACGGTATTCCGCCCAAATACGACGCCAGAGACGCCATAGTTGCCCCCCCAACCGCCCAAATCGCCCCAGCCGATTCCCGGTCCCTTGTGGGGGAGAACTTCAACGGAAGACTCTTAAAGCCATACAAAGCAGCACTGAAGAAGCACGATTGCAGATTTTACTGATGGGTCGTCGTTCAGCTCCAATCTACGTGAAACTTTAAATCGAGTTAAAGGAAGACGTATTGCGAGAACGATAATAGCCGGAGTAGAACAATCGTAATAGAAATTGACGGGGAATCCCCAAGTTAACTCGATGAAGGTTCCGCTATTGTAAGCTCAGCTGTTGCCGCGCGCTCATCTGTGCCGTTTTGGCTCCTCGGGAGCAAAAAAAAAATTGTTGCTTCCTTATCCTGGAAATTGCTTTCGATTGTTGTCAGTCATCACATGTGCGCTATGCTCGTCATTTTTATGTTCGTAATCCGTAGAGCATCCGGTCGCCTATATCTAGGGATAAATTTTCGCTTAACATAGGATACGGACAAAGCTCTTAGAACGCACAATAAGCACGAGGGGGTGAAGCGATAAATGGGACGCGGCAGGGGCGGCGTATATATCCTTGCTAACCAAGGACAATGTTTTGGTATCAGAGATGTTACAAGAAGATGTCTTGACGACAAAAATGACACGCAGAAATAATAAAACTCTTCCCCTAAGAAAGGGATTTAGCGGTGAAGGATCCTTTTAAAGTGCGGGGGTATGGAACGAGAAAAAATGGGTTTTAAGGGTAAAAAGTTTAGAAGAAGATTATGGAATTTCGTTGACAGTGTCGCTTTTCTCTTTACAACTTTTTTTTCTGTGCTTTCTCCAAAAAAACAGAAAATATATTTATACATATACATACAAACAAAAAAGCGCTGAGTAGATACACATACACAAAGCCTTAAAGCCGATATTTTCTTGTAAAAATTATTTTTCTTTTTGATTACTTTGTTAAAAAAGAAATTCTAAACTCATTGAAATTACTGAAGGGGAAATTTTCGTTTTAAATTTATATCTCTCTAGATTTTTCCATTCTAAGTCTGTCCTTATTTTTCGGGTATTCGACTTTTAGTCCATGGATTTTACTCGTAGCGAAATTTTTAGCGAAAAGCGAAAATTCTTTTGTAATGGAATGTGTTCACAAAAATGCTGTCGTTACAGCAAAAAAAAAAATGCTAAAATGCTAAATATAATATGCTTAAGCTGCTATTTTCGGAATATGTGGGCGAAATATGATGAATTTGCAATGATGCCTACATTTACATAACTTTGGTTGGTTTTGAAATTTTGCTTTTATGAAGGACGAAGTTCAGAGGATACTCTTTATGCTAACATACTGTAACGTCGGGTAGCCATGTCACAATGCAATCTTTGGTGGTAAGCCTAATTCAATAGATTTATTAGAGAAGATGGAATGCGGTATAGAGCATCAGTGAAAGAACCGATTCACTCCTCCATAAACTTTCGAATGTTACAGTATACAAGGGGAATACCGATTGTGGCAGGGCGTACCACAATAGTGTAGTGACTTAGTAACAAAGCTCTTCCTAAGTGATGTAGATGAGACTATTGTCCTGTTTTCAGAAAAAATCTCAATTTTAAAAAAAAATCGTTATTGAAATGTCTAAGAGTAAGTATAAGTCGACAGCTAGCCCTAGGATCTTAGATCTTATTCAAATAAGAATAAAATTAAGAAATATACTTAAGCCCTACTAGGAATTAATGAACACTAGGAACCGACAAAATATTGCTTTACTTTGATGATCAAATGGAAGAAGACATTTTCTTTGATGTTCTGTAAGCAAAGGTACTGCTGCCGAAGAATATTTTCTGTGAAAACGTATCAAATCTTTAATAGGAAGCGTTACTGCAGATAAGGTAGAGAAGGACCTCTTTATGTACTTAGCAAAAATCTGAATTGGAAATATTTCCACGAATGAAGATCTTATTGTTGCCGTTTTATTGAACAGAGGAGGGTTGTCGATATACCGAATTCATCAGAGAAACTAGGCAAGAAACCGCATAGATACACGAACTAATTATATTCACGAAATAATGCTACTGCATCCGGGGCAGCCGATGCGAAAGAGCTGGGGACCAGGGAGGGATGCTGGTGTGAGGTGGGTTACTGGCCGAACACCCAAATTAGTCACAACGAAAATGGAATTTAAATTCGCCGCGTGAAATGTACGAACAGGACATCAGTCGGTCAAAACTAAATCATAGCAATGGAATTATTGAAATGTAAAATATCAGTTGCTGCCCAATCGGAGCTAAGACTTACCGGATTTGGGACATTGACGATCGTCCCGCCAACAATCGACGAAACGATGACGCTTTACTATTCCGGTAGTGAGAGACGAGAGGCCGGCGTCGATCGACCATACGACGGGTTGCCAGCATCGTTTTCGCATTCCAACCGATATCCGAGCGTTTGGCGGTTATAACCATCAGTGGAACGATCAAGACCCATATCGTATCCGTTTATGCGCCAACCGAGACCATCACGGACGCGAACAAGGGCGAATTTTACGATCAGCTTCAACAGACGCTGAATATGGTACCTCGAACCGAATTAATAATACTCGTGGTGGACTTCAATTCACATTCAGGTGCAGATCGAACCTGCTGCGAAGGAACCATGGCCCAAATTCGGACGCGGAGTAATTAACGACAACGTCTTACGCCACCTTTCATTCGCTGCGTCCAACAATTTGATTGTTGGCAGGACCATGTTCCGCCATTTAATCAAACACCAACTCACAAGGCCAAATCCATCCGGCAACGACACGGATTTCGATCGAGGCTAAAGAGGTACGTGCATTGCGTGGGTCCGATTGCGGATCGGACCATTATCTTGTTCGAGAAAAAATTACAGATGCAATTACATAGAGCCAAGAAAACGGAGCCACCACCAGCTAAGAAGAATTGGGCGTGCCTACGGGACCCGGCCAGAGGGCGATAGTTTCAAATGGTATTACCCAACAAATTCGCTGCGCTCGCAATACCAGACAATATAGATGTAGAAGAAAGGCAATTGTCGGAATATATTGTGGGGTGTGCAATGGAGTTGTGTCCACCTATCCGTAAGCGGAGACAGCCATGGATCTCGGACAGCTGTCTGGACCTCGTCGATCAGCGGAATCGAATGAAACACGTCGACCTTTGAGCAATACCGAACATAGAACAAAGAAGTTCGACTGAAAATGAAATTGGAACGAAAAGCGTACTGGTATAACGTTGCGGCCGTTATGGGAAAAGCGGCGTCGAGGCCCGAGTACAGGACCCTGTAACAAACAATCCGCCGGTTAGGCGGCGAAACAACATCAACGACAACATAAAAAATCGGAAGGAACTTCGTGACTTCTCCCCAGAAAGCGATTGTTATCCCAATTTTGAAGAAGGGCGACAGTCGGGAATGTAGGAATTATCGGGGTATTAGCCTTCTTTCGATCGTCGGAAAAATATTTACTAAAATCATACGATCGAAGCTGCAGAAACATAGAGAGTAAACGAACAAGCGGGATTAAGACCACATCGGCATGGATTGATCAAATATTCGCACTCCGTCAGCTAATGGAAGAAAGAATTCGTTGCGGCAAACTGTCGTCGTTTTCGTCGATTTCAAATCCGCTTTCGATTGCATTGATTGGAACAGCTTGTGGAGAGTCTTGGAAACCAAACACGTGCCATTGTAAATCATCCAACTTTTTCAAGCGTCGTACGATGACTCAACAAGTAACGTTCGTATTGGAAGCGACTTACCCGCGGTGTTCTCGATTCAAATGGGTGTCCGACAGGGAGACGTCGCTTCGCCACTTCTCTTCAATGCTGTGATCGACGCGATTATGCGTGAGGCATTCGATGGACGACTCGGAGTTCGATACGACGACAACTTCGTAACCGACTTAATGTTCGCCGACGATAGCGCCGTCTTCGCCGACACGGATGCCGAAGCAACGGACATCTTATACGACATTTCCCGCATCGCCCAGTCATACGAGTTAAAAATCAATGCGGAAAAGACCAGTGCTCACAACGGATGGATCGAGGGCCAGTGTTCACCTCGAGGGAACACAAATCGAACAGGCTCCGAGGTTCAAATGACGAAAACGGAAGTGGCATCGACGTCCGACAGCCGCATCGGTCAGGTAACAGCAACATTCACCTCGCTCATGGAAACGAACACACATGCATATGGAAACGAACACATATTTCCAGCAAAACAAAAACTCGCCTTTACCGAACGTTGATCCTTCCGATTCTTCTTTATGGATCTGAAAAGTCGACACTGCTCAAACCGGACGTTAAGAAGCTTGAGGTCTTCCAAATGTGATGGTTGCGTCACGTCATGGAACGGGAACGGTACGTCAAAATATTCTTCAATGAGTTTTACACTACGCGTTCACATATATAGGCAACCCCACGGATCCACAACGTATCGGCATATCAAAATTAATTTGAAACTATATTTTGACGTGACGGGCTTTGACGTGACTGTTCCACTCTGTTAATTTGAACGTTAGAAACGGAAGATTTTCAAATTTTTCAAGAATTTATCAGTTTTTCTTCAAACTAATTTATCATGGAAGATGAAAGTTTGATTGAGATGATACGGCGATATGAGTAACTGTACGATCTGTCGCAGAAATAGTATACTGTCAATACTCATAAAGAGAAAGAAGAGCACGTCTTTGAAAATTATGCGACCAAACAAATTGAGCTGCTGCTCAATTAAATTCTTGTTTAAATCGTCGACAACAAGGAGATTTAAGTTTCTATTTTTTTGTATGAAGGTAACTACCTTTCATCCTTGCACATTTTCATTATAAATCCATTTTTAAATCTTCTATTAAAGTTAGTGGAACAATCAGGAGAAGAAGAGAGCAATCAAAAATTCATTTTCCGGCTACATATATAGAAAAAAATAATAATACAAGAAATGACAAAGAATTAAAAAAAATAAAAAAAACGCATTTTGCACGCTCCTGCACCTCAATGCTGACAGTCCTGTATCCCTGTACAGTGCTGCCTGCTGTCTTTTCTTATATCCTTTAAAGATTTTTTTTTATGAAAAAAACAAGGAAGAAAGGGGAAAAAATTCTGTAATCCAAGTAATGAAACATCCATTATCTTCTTCCGTGTTACATGGGCTTTGAAGTGGATTTTAAGAGAAGGAGCTGAAAGTAAGCAGATCCTGTTCCTTTCCGGGATTTTTCTTTTCATTTTCAAAATGCAAGTGTGTTAGCAACTTGTTGGATACAACAGTTAACTGCTGTGCTATGGGATGATGATATTATCTGAACAGCGTTGTCGAAAACGACAGCAACAACAATGCCGAAATTATAAAGAACGAACAACAAAAAATTATTCCCAGAAGAGCGAAAAAGTGTCGTTCAGAAAAGGGGTTTCCTTCTTCGTAATACATAAAAGGGGGTAGAAAAACGAATTGCACTCAAGGATAATGTAAAATTTCCGAACTATGTAAATGCAACAGTGAAATTATGTTTTTTGGATGTTGTAATATGAATGGTTTCTTTTTAAATTATGATTTATGCACTACTGACTGATTTTCGTAGTTCGGTAGCATCTACAATACGTCGAAATACACCATCTTAGAGGTTAGGGTACAGTTTTTCTTCGCTTTTCCATCTGCATGCTGGGTGCCAGAAATAGTTAAAGGTAGGAAATACAGAAAACGAATTTATCGCCTCGAGTAGCGTGGCCTGCAGTTCTAAACTCAAGAAACAGTTGGATTTGGCATCATGTCTTTGGCCAAATCGGGACAATATCTAGTAGTAGTAGTAACAGAAAGTATCGGTTTTACGAAGGCCACGAGAAATCAACTGGGTATTGAAGGAGATAACGCCGAACAATGCGTTTGTACTCTTCGTTGTTGTAGGGTGCGCCATCTAGACCTTCGGTATTTCAACATTGAATAACTCTGACATTTTTTAGCCGATTTCGACAAATTTACACGATTCTTAAACATCATTTAGTACCATTTTAGACAAGGCTCACCAAAGGAAATGGCGTCACTAGAATGATCGATGCCAAGCCTTATGATATTATCTGTTTACACTCTCTGGCGGAGTCAATAAACAAAACTGTTTTTGTTTTCCGGATTTAACCTAACCAGACTTTGTTTTTTGGGGTTATTTAAAAAGTAAAGTTTATGCCGTATATCCTTAACGAACTCAAAGCCAACATACAAACCGAAATAATTGCTGTAACACCCGAAATGCGTGCCAGAGTTATGCACGATGCCCGAAGAAGATCATTCAATCGACATGGAACCATAAACTGTTTTGAAATAAATGGTATAGAAGATCTTAAATAAATCTTGCCCATTTGTCAAAATCGGAATGTTGAAATACCGAGGGTCTAGATGGCTGGAAAAACGACTTTCGTCGCTCAGATACGGGTCTACCATTGATGTTAATCGGTTCGTCGACAACTCAGACCGTATAGCTGGACTTCTCAGGGGTGGGTATTCTTGTTTGGGCGTTATACCAAGTAACGTTCGATCGAGAGGACTCGTCGAACCATCCTGGCGAAGGAGGCTATAATGATACCTTTTCATCGATATAAAGGTAGCTGTCCCAGTTGTTCCAGTAGCATTGCTTTTCCCATTCATAGTGATTACCCATATGACTGTTTGCTTTAAACTATATGACACTAAAGACAACACTTTGGACAAACATAACAATTAAAGTTGCTTTATGCCTGCATAGGCAAGAGGCAGAGCTTGGTGACGACGTTTGCAGAGCTCTAGTTGAGTGTGAACTTGCACCATCCGCACTAATCCATCATCCCCTGGAAATACTTCTTCCACTATTCCAAATGGCCAAGCTGTAAGTGGAGTTGTATCACCTTTCAACAAAACTACTTGTCCATGTTGGATATTGCGTTGCTGCTGTTGCCACTTCGATCATCACTGTTGGATTTGGTTTAAATAATCCTTCGACCACTTGTCCCAAAAGTGTTTCGTCTGGTTCTTCATGTCTTGCCACCGTTGGTTCAATTAGGCGACGCTTGCATCTGGCTGTGGTAGCATTGTTAGAGACTGACCAATTAGGAAGTGACCAGGAGTTAAGATGAGTAGATCCTTAGTAGTATTGGGTACATAACACATTGGAGTTGAGGCACGCTTCGATTTATTTAAAGATGGTCGTAAATTCTTCAAATGTGTTGAGTGCGTTTCCCAATTTTCTTTTGATGTGGTACTTAATTGACTCGACACCGGCCTCCCATAAGCCCACAAAGTGTGGATTTAAGTACCAGTTTATTGCCAAATTTTATAAATATTGACCAACTGGTGGACTGGACTCCTTAATTGCCTGTTGTAGTTGCCTTTCCAATAGCTTTGGCCCTCCTACGAAGTTGGTTCCACAATCTGAATAAACATCGGTACACTTGCCTTGTCTGGCAATAAATCGCTTGAATGCCACAATGATGGCTTCTGATGTTAGGTCTGATGCTAGCTCAATGTGGATTGCCTGATTGTCATACATACAAAAATGCAGAGGTATCCTTTTGATATTTCGGAGTTTCGATGTCTTGATGTTAAACGGACTGGCGTAGTCAACTCCTTTACTTGTGAAGGATTTCGCCATACTGGTTCTGCAGATTGGCAAGTTGTCCATCTGTTAGTGGGGTGTAGTCTGACGATATCTGGAGCAGATGATGCATTTGTGGATTCTCGTGGTGATACGTCTCCTGCCATGCAAAATCCAATATTTATTCCTGGTTGTGGCTAAAACTAACGATACACCATCATGCAATGTCTCGAGGTGTGTTTTATCAATGATTAGCCTGGTTATGTGATGATGTCGTGGTAAAATGACGCACACCCCGACCCCGGCTTCCTCGGGAAACGCAAGGTACAGCCTTATTTGGCATATTTTACGAAAATTTCAGTATATTGTGTGAGAGTCGAAGGTTGGTCCATTCGGGCAACCAACCTCAGATTTTCACCACAGAAGTAATGCCTTAACGGCTCATACTGGTCTGGGCTTGAATGTCATGCGAAACGTTGGTGAGTTTAGTCAATATAGGTATTTGACTCTACCGTCTGAGTGCACATGACAGGCGATCGTACACATTCCTCTGTTGTTGGACCGATGTAAGGTTCTCATCACTCCCTCGTAAAACAACAACTTTTAAGTCTAAGCGACAAGATGACTGATACCAAAATATGAGTGGGAATGAATTTAAAGGTGAGTGGGAATTTAAAGGCTCGAGGTTTTCGACCTCTAGTACTTGGCCAAGAGTGGCCTTCGAGGAATGGTGGAATGAAGTTCTTATAGATAAGAAATCGATCCGCCGGTGAAAATTCAACTTCTTAAAAAAGCCCACCTACATACACTTCTTGGAGTATCAGGAATCCTCAGTTAATTCTACACCTAGCAATGAATACTACCCAAAGCTCCAAAAAGAATCGTGCAATGGACCCATGAAATTGTGTAAAACTTGCTAGACAGCCCACCCCGGGAAACATTGCATGTCCTCATAAACAAAATCTAACATTTCTGGACAATGGCATTAAAAACATTGTACTTGGCGCCCTGCATCCCACACACAGGATTGAAGAAAGCCTCGAGAGAGAAAAAGAAATTAATGCCAGGCAAATTATGCCTTGAATAGAATTCTCAAAAAGCACATAAATCTCAGGTAAAAAAATAACACCAAAAGCAAAACATCTAAGCCGATATGAAATTTCTAAAGCGGCAATAATATTCGCTGAAATATGTGGAGGATATAGTATATATGGATGTGGGGAGGAGGAATTGCCTTATTTATAATTTGCGTGTTAAACTGGAGTTTTGAATTAGCCGCGACGGTGGAAAATGCCTTTGTATGGCGGCCTAAAGGCAGAGCGGCTACATTTATCCAAATCGATAAACAAAAGTACCAAATCACACGAAACAACCTGATAAGGCCTACCTCAAGGTGAAGTCTGGAATGTTTTATTGGGTGCTTTGTGTGTACCGCTTTTGTGGTACGCTCTACTCTGGCTGAATACAAAAAAGAAACAGGAGCAAAAAAAAATATATATATATCTGGGCATGAAGTGTTTCCCAACCACCCTTAAAATCTGATAAGATCTTACTCAGCACTCGTGTGGTATTCCTACATGCAAAAGGGAAATTTTCGCTATTAGCCGGGGCTCATTATTTGCCTTTATTTGCCTTCATGAACGGCGGCTTTGTTTGAGGCCTGTTCTGTATATTTTTTTTCTCCTTTTTTGGTTTTGTATTTTCAAAATGTAAAAATTGACAAAGCGGATATTTAAAATTGTACGCTAGACATTGGCGTGACGGGAGCAATCAGTATTTTTCTGTATCAATTTTGTTGACAATGAAATCTTTTATTTATGCCAACGACTGCCCCTTTTTCGGCTAATTGCAGATAATAATTTCCTTAACGTGGCGGGATATTGCGGTAAACTGCTTGGGGTGGAAATTGACCTTGAGGCAAGCAATTAAGCTGTGTTAAATCGCGTACTGCCCAGTTTTGCGCTACATGCAGTGAAATTGTGTGATAGTGGTATTAGGCACCGAGTTTATGCAAATGAATCCGTGAAAATATATATAGAAGGTTGTTTCGTTTCATGAAGTATTAGCAACTAGTGGCAGTTGTGCGAGAAATTAAATCGATAGACCTAGTTTACTATATTACAATCAAGAGTATGATTATAAAGTCATTTTAGAAGGCAAAACGGAACCATTTTATGAAAATAAGTGGCTACTCCATAAATATGATAGATTTTACTATCAAAGATGTGGATTACCATTGCGACGAAACTTCTTGGAACTTCTATTCAGTAATATTATCCATTTTATTACAAATCCACATGGTTAAAACAATGGCCGTGTTCGTAAATGCAAGGTTTGTTTGCTTGCATGCAGGCAACCTAGCAATCGCTTGCTAGTCAGATTCGTCATTTGCGGATTATTCATGGTTGCTTAAATGAACGCATTTCACCATTTTTAAAAAGCTACTGTCAGCCCACTTGAATTTATTTGACAGTTCGTTTTTTTTCTTCGCGAATCCAAACTAGCAAGTACTTTGAAATAGATGCATGGGTTGCTATCATTTGTAAATGTACTTGCATTTCAGAACGCTGGGCTTTTTTTCAGTTGCAATACTGAACGATATGCTACATGCAAAATTTGAGCAACTTGCATTTACGAACACGGCCAATGTTTAGCTATAATTCAAATTCTGTATTCAATTTTTAGTTACATTTCATACAAACAAATATTCTTTGTAACAAGAGGTAAACCCCACCGCCACCGCAATCGCCACCAACGCCGTCACCGCGCGATGGCGGTACGGTGGCGGTGGCGATTGCGTTGGCGGTGGCGGTGGCCGTGGCCGGGGCGATTGCGGTAGCGGTTGCGTTGGTGGTGGCGGTGGCGATGTCGGTGGGGGTGGCGGTTGCGAGCACTTTTATCTATTTTGTCTTTGTGAATGGGTTATTATAAAAAAAAATCCTTTTTTTCTCAAACTAAAATTTTCAACTCCCGTGTAAACGTAATCTTAATCCCACTCTGGACCACGAGAATCCTTCCCCGATATGGATGAATAAGGATATTACAGTGCTTTAGTAACGTGACAATGTCATCGATTGATAAGATAAAAAGCAAAGGTCCTAGAAGACTACCTAGCGAGACGCCAGAGTACGCTTCAATGTTTCTGGATTCTGTAATTCTTGATAGGTTCTGTCGACTTAGTATGATTGGAACCTTACCACAAGGGCCTGCGGAAACCCTAATTTTTTTAGTTTGAGAGCTATAATCGAGTGAGAGAGCTTGTCAAAGGCCTTGCTGAAGTCAGTATAATCGCAATCGGTTTGGCAACCAGGGGAGAAGCCCCGAACGTGAGAAGAGAATTCAATTTGGGTGTCGGTAGTCTAAGGAGTAAGGCGGCTGGCTACCATCCCAGAGGTCCCGGGTTCGAATCCCACTTTACATTCCTGATTCCTCCTGACATAGCCTTCCTTAGTCCATCCCCGCTCCACCAACAAAAACGCATGTCATCGGTTGGATGATGAGATTCAACTCGTTTCAGGAAGCATAGCACTCCAGCCAGTTGTTTCTCGATGCCCCGGTGACGCGATAGTAATGGTTGGGAGTAGGTGGAATAAAAATATCGCGGCTAGGTGGTGTCAGTACCTTTCATTGCACATTGCACTCTATACGAAGAAAATATATTGTCGGACAGTATAAAGTGCTTTTCCCTGAACATAAAAAAAGTAGATTAGTGGTAGTGGAACGAGCTGCAAGAAACCCGTGTTTTTTTGCTGAGATAAGTTTCTTACAGATGTTAGTGATCTCAGAATAAAAAATATGTTCAAGGAGCTTTGCTATACACGATAACCTTACAATCTGTCGATTATTCGACATCTCGTTCTTGGAACCCTCTTTATGAACGAAGATTATAAAAGGGTTCTTCCATAAAGTTGGGAAGCACCCTGCATTAATGGATTTTTGGAATAAGTACATCAGGGGACACAGAATCAGCACAGGATTTTAGAACAGGAGGAGGAATACCGTCAGGGCCGGACGAAAAATCCTGAGGAGGTTCGTTAATATGTTTTAAGATAGCCTCTCTGGTAATCGAGAGAGATAAGTTCCATAAATTACGTGAGGCATTTTTTGGGATTTTTCGATCCCCTCTCCCTCTTGGTGAGATATCGTGAGATTTGACTCGACCCCTCACCCTCTCCCCCCCCCCTCCCCACTAATCGCACGTGAGATTTTTCAAATTTTAAAAATCTCTAGTATTTAATACTAAAAATACGTATTTTCGTGCGTAACCACAAGCTTTAATTATTATAGATAACTGATAATTCAAACTCCTACTTGCTTCTCTTCTATTGCACTCGATTTTTCAGCTTGTAGTGGACACACAACTACCAAAACGTGAGTACTCATAATCAACCAAAATTTCGTTTCGTTAAAATTCGGAAAGAGCCATTCCTGTAGTTCTATATTCGAATGGCCATTTGGCGGGTCAGTGTTAAGGCATAGGGAGAAATTAAATTTATGACAAACTCTCTCGCAGGCGACTGCCGCCACGAACCCCGCGCCAATCCGTTTGGGCCTTTACTTGGCTCGTGCGACGCAGCATTCACATAAAAATTATTGTGTAGTATTTAGCCATATCTCAAAGCCCTCTTTCATAGACAGGTGGACGGCAGGCCGTGCCTGAAAGTTTTCGCCCTGAAGCCAAGTATCACCACACACCTCCCCGGCCGCCAACTGGATGGGGCCTGCAGTCCAAGAAAACTGATAAATATCTTTATATAGACATTTGTCGTCAGTTTGTGTCTGAAGCTCGGGAGAGGTAGCACTTGAATTTTTGTATGAAGAGGTCGATTGAAACAACTTACGTGCGTGCTACCACCTCAGAACTTCTATTCAGTCTCAGGTCGTGAATTGACGGCACGACCTGAAAGCAAGGCGCGAGCTATATGCAAAAACCACGCACACTCGCATTGGCGATGCGGTGTGAGTGTGGAGCCGTCATAAAGCACCAACATATTGACGCGGAGGTGGTAACGGCGGCCGCCTGCGAGAGAATTTTTCATACTTTTAATTTCTCCGAGCCTCCTGCTCATTGTGTCAGCAAATATGGTGGTCCGTGTATTTTAAAGATTTTTCCAGTCACCAATCTGTTTGTGTCTTTAAAGTTTTCGTTGGGACCATGAACATGTTTTCACTTGAATTAACAACCGGATACCTGAAGTCCCCATCCCTCAGTCAGAGTGAGTATTGTGTGGCGTTCATAGGGCCGCACCTGCCGACCTGGCCTACCGGCGGCCTGTAAATATATATGGGTATTTTTACTTAATTTAACCCAGTTTACTAGCAATTTTACACTGTTTCTTGATGAAAAAAATTACGTGATATTTGCCGAGACCCCCCCTCTCCCCCTAGTGAGATTGGGTGAGATCTCGCAACATTTCAAAGTAAATTAGTTAAACGCTTTAAATTAATTCCAATGCAAATTTTATCGGTATTGTTCCAAATTTCATTATTAAATCAATTTCCCAAAAATTAATTACTATTCGAAAAAAAATGGGACAGTAACTAAACCTTCCATTAAATTGTAACTTGACACCTTGCTAAGATTTTTTCTGTATGGGAAAACAGAAAGCACTTAACATCATTATTTCGCAGTGGCAAGCGCAAAGTTCCTCGAAGCTATTATCAAATGTCCTTTAGCGTGCTGAGCGTTTTACTCCAAGAAAGGATTATAATGTGCGAAGTTTTCTAAATAGCTTCATCATCTTCCCCTGCTGGCCCTACCTGGTAGCTCTATATAGTATAGTAGAGAGTATGAGAGAGTTCAAAATATTCACAAAAGCAGTCCTGGAACACCAAACTTTGTCCCAGGTGGCGGCGATGGCAGCATGAATTGGGACCAGGCGAAGGAAATTGAAGCAAATTTTCGATGAAAGTTCACCCAAAGAGTACGACGCTACTGTAAACATCGACTGACATTTAATTGAACTTTTCCATTTGTCACCCCCATCCCCATCCGGAGGCCACCCGAGGGGATAAGACTTTGTTGTTGATTTACAAATTTCCATGTTGAAGTGGTGCTGGAAGGGACGGGGCCAGGGGGTCATATGAAGTTCAATTAAGGGTTGCGTCTTTTTTGGTCTTAAACAAGATAGAGCTCAACTCACTTATGAGGTGCTTTCAAGATTATGGACTTTGTTGAAGGGTTCTCTTCCGTTCGACCCTTTTACTTGGCACAGGGCCCCTTTTTTCTTTCGTAGCTCCTCTGGTTTTTCGAGCGGGGTGGTGGCTAAAGAAAAAAAAAGGGTTACGCAAAGAAGCCGAAAGCTATTAAGACTTTAATTACGTTAACTTGAATCTCTACAGCGGATCGGACGGGGATGAAAAGTTTTAATTTTTGGCTTACGATAATTACTTCCAGGCCCAAGGATATGGTTGCGGCAAAAATTAGGTCTTCGGGAATACTGGAAGCACAGTCATGGTATTTGCCTCGTTTTAATCTAACATTAAAACGTATTCAGAGCTTCTTGAATGAAGTACTCGAGAGATTTCTAATAAACTCTTGTCTAATTCGGGATTTTCGCCTTTATCTCTCAAAATTATCTTTTGTTGTGTAGTGTAATACCGCAAAAACCAGCCGCAAAAATTTTCTTTTAATCCTTAATGTTAAAGGGCCCAACTCACAACCATATCCTTCTGTGCTCCTTTCTGTAATCACCCTTGAGGCATTCTTATTGCCTAAAAATTTATCTTTGATTCATATCCTTGACTTGAACTTCGTCAACACGAAGACGCCAGAAAAAATACACTGCTATGTTATATTTGAAGAAATGCCAAAAGCCCTGGAAAATAACGCGTCATTAAAAATACATTTTGTACTTTCAATTTCTTTCTGCCTTTGTTGGGATATTATCATAAACGCCATCATGAAAATCGGTCATATTTGGTGTCCTTTCACCTTATGACAGATTGATAAATTATTCAAGGACCCGTCGTCGATAACTTTGAAAAGTTTGTGAGTAAATTCATAGTTCACGCGGCGTGCAGGGATGTCCCTGTCTCATTATGTATTCATCGATAGGCACGTGATATTACATAAAAAAAAATGTTAAATAAAAAATGAAAATTTTCTTTCAATTCCGAAGGATTTTTCCTTTACACTTGAACTCCTTACAAAGGAATGGAAATTTCTTTGTGGAACTTCGTGAGGTATTTATAACATAAATAAATGGAAATTCTTGAAGCTTATTTTATTGTGCCCGTACTTAGTTGTGGAATTGTTTTTTTTTTTTTTTTTTGTTTTTTTTGGTTCTGTAGCAGTGAAAGTTGGAAAAGTTTTGAATTATAATCAAAATTAATTTCACCTTTTCGTTGGTACGCGGTTCCAGTTTTGTGTTGTGTCGAGCCGCGTATTCAATTCTTGATCACAAAAGGTCGCAATATTAATCAGTTGTCATCAAGATACTGTCTTGTTAATGTCGGTATGTGTGTTCACCAATTTATTGACAGAAGGTATATATAGAGGATTGTCGAAGTTTGATTTATTATATAGAATAATTGGGAACCAGACTATAACGTATCTATATTCTATGTTTTTTGCCGAACTCCTCCGAAACGGGTTAACCGATTTTTATGAAATTTTGTATGTATATTTGGTAGGTATGAGAATAGGTCGTAGGCAATTTTTTATACCGTTAACCAAAAGAAACAGCTGAAAGCTCTAAAACATTAGTAATTTTATTAACTTTTACTTCATTTTAGTTTCAATAGCTTCATTGCCTGCCTATTGGTTGACAGCTTCGTAAATGTAAAATTGTCGTTAAATTCAATCATTCCATTTAATGAAAATTTCAAATTTACGCAGCTGTCAAACAATAGGTAGGCCATGAAGCTATTGAAAATAAACTAAAATACAATAAAGGCTCGGGCACACAGAAAGCGGTCTGTCGCGGCGGGCAGCGATCCAGCGGTCATCGCGGCGGTCTGCGATTGGGGCTACACATAGAACGCGATATTTTTGTGTGAGCGGTCCAGTCTGGTCGCGTTCTTCTAGGGAAATAGTAGTGAATTTTCTTATTTACTAGCTGGAACCCGTTGCGCCTCGCTGCACCCATCAATGTGGTGAATGGTTACCCTTCAGCTCTTTCCGCAGCATTATCCGTTGTACAATATATACGCTGGCCATTTTCTAGATGTCCAACCAAATGAACAACAGCTGCATATCTTTTATGAATGGCGAATGAAAGAAATTGCCATACCGCTAGATTATTGCTAACATTACGTCCCATTTAATATTGTGTTATTTTGCCGATCGCATTTGCATTAGCAGCACCAAAAACAGCCATGTCGCTCCCCTTCATTATATATTTGAATATGAATTTGATTGATTCGACGGAATTGCAAAATTCAACATTTATGAGAGCATTGAACGTCTTGGACAATAATGGCGAATAGAGTACGACCCAACGATTGTCAGCTTCACAATCGTAACCTTCCAAGTCATGTATCTCTTTGTCATTGACCTTAGTCGGTCGACGAAGATACATTGGGTAACCATTGTTCCCGATTACATTTTCAGAAATCAATGCTCTTGAATACCGCTTTGAATATTTCTAACATGCATCATGATTCAGTCCCATCCCATTGTGGATTGCAAGTAAAAGTTATGAACAAATCTGACGACCATATTGATATTGGACATATGCTTTCCGACACACAATGCATCAACGATTTTCCAACGTTCGTTTCGAACTGTATCGATTTTCTTTGCTGAACCTAACTAAAATTGTTAAAGTAACCGCTCGGCTGCGCCAACTTTGATATTTTTTGTTCTTTTTCACATATGCCTTTGTCGAAAACTACTAAATAAAGTCCATTTTAACATAAAAATTGGGTCAATAGCAAGAGAGGGAAGTATTGTACCTTGTTCAACAAAAATTTTTGCTTAAAAACTAACACATGCACAAATGCCTTATAGATAAAGAAACATTCCTCGGCCATAGCCGTTGATATCCCATCTAAAGATAATAAGTTAATCTTGGTGAAGCAAGACCCATGTACCCCGCGAGTATGATAACAAACCGGTTAACCAAGTGTTAAATATTGGCCCGTGTACGCCAGCCTAATGAGAATAACATGTAAACGCACTCTACCATTACTACTGTTTCGTTTCGGTTAATGCATTTATAATTTGACACCACTATCGCTGCTACAATCCTTTTTTAGAACGATTTTACTTTTTTTTATTTCATTTAATAAAACAAACCGATTTCACGTACAAATCATATCAATTAAATGCGAAGAAAAAAATTCCAATAAGGATATCGACAATTCTTTTTCAAGCGCCATTACAAAAATACCAACAGACATAATCATGAAAACTATATACATAAACCTTGCTATTGAGGTCTTCTAACATAAACCACACTCAATCAGTCATTTCATACAGCCAATTTTTCAAACATCGATTACATACAAAACAATGATTCATTTTTATATATATAGATTTACATATATTGAGTATGACCTCGGACGAAGAACTCCTCCTTCTGTTATTAGCTTTGCAAGGCAAAAGAAGAAAAGACGATGTTGGGTCCATGAAATTAATAAGAAGAGAGAACAATTAGGGGAATACCACCGCTTATGTATAGAATTGGAGTCACATGAAGATAGATTTTTCAAGTATTTTCGTATGTCTCGAGAATGTTTCGAGGAATTGCATGATTTGATAAAATGCAGGATTGAAAAGTGTACTACGAACTGGAGAAAACCAATTGAAACATCCCATGCTTCAGCCTTTTTCAAAACATTTTTATAATTTTCGTGGGAAGTATCAAACAAAAATCTGTATTTGCGGACATTTTCGGATTTTTCCACTCATCTTGTCTGAAAGCGGCAAGGCGGTCATGCTAAAATTTGTAATTTTGTACAACCGGATCGCTTGTCGTCGCTACAAAGTCCAGCAGGCGGCGACAGACCGCCTGCTGTTTGACCGAGCTGATGCTAAGTTGTGTAATACAACTAGACCGCCAGACCGCCTCGGTCGTAGATCGCTGCCCGCCGCGACAGACCGCTTTCTGTGTGCCCGAGCCTTAAGCTATATAGTATACTCAATATACGTTAGATCCATGACGGCCGTCTCAAGACGACGGATTTCCACTTCCACGGAAGAAATATAACCATCGACGGACATAACCTAGAAGTAGTCGATAAAACAGTGTACCTTGGGTCTACAATCACAAAAAGAAACGAAGAAAAAGAAGAAATAACCAGACGAATACTACTGGCTAATAGAGAATTTTATGCCTTTTATGAAACTCACACTCTGTAAAACAGTAATACGACCAGTACTGTGTTATGGTAGCGAGACTTGGGCTATGACCCAAGATATAGAAGAACGAGTCAACAGGTTTCAGAGGTTCTCTGTCTCAGTTCTCAGATGAATAATAGGCCCAACGAGAGAGAATGGAATATGGAATATGGCGAAGGAGATATATAACAACGAGTTGTATAAAGTTTTTGACGACCCAGAACTCTCAACGTTTATAAAAATCAACAGACTAAGATTAGCCGGCCACGTAATCAGCTTGGACCATAACCGTATTCCAAAACGGCTTATGGTGGCCGAAAAATCAGGAAATAGACCAGCAGATAGACCCAGGAGGAGATTGATATTGCCAGTATATAAAAAAATAAAGCAACTTAATTCAGTAACAAAATAAAAACAGATTCATTTTAATTCAATATCTAAATAGGCTGTTCCACACGAGCCTTCACACGACACGACATGAGTCGGCTGCAAAGGTGTTTTTTTTTTTTGTTTTTATGTGGTAAATACAAGCTTAGGAATCACCCTTTGTACTACATGTCTGTCATGTCGTTCAAGTCATGGTCAGTGTCTAGTAGTAAGCTTGATTTGAAGGAAAGAGGAGAAAGGATAGGTTAGGGGTCTGGAGGGGCTTGAGTAGATGTCGATGAACCTTGCGTTTGAACTCTAAGATATTATATGAGTTCGAAAACACCGACTGCGGAAGAGAGTTCCACAATCGAGTTGTTCTATTTATAAACGAACTACTAAAACGTAATGTGCGCGAAGAGGAGGGCTGTAGCGTATGGGGGTGAGCCGAGTTGGCTAGTCTTGTGTTGCGGGAAAAAATTTGCCGTGTAGGCAGGAGGTTTCTGATTTCAGTGGAACAGTCGCTATGGTAATAGCGGTAAAATTTGCTAAGGGCTTCTACATTCCTGCGATGGCTTAAAGGGTCGATGGAGGAGCAAAGGATGCTATCGCCAATGAGTTTGATGGCGCGGTTATGCACCTTGTCCAGCCAAGCCAAGGTGGTTTTTGGGGCACCCGCCCAGATATACGAGTTGTATTCAAGGCGGGGCCGAATGAAGGACTTGTAGATTGTAGCCAGAGCAGTTGGCTGAAGAAGGAATTTGCATCTCTTGAGGAAACCCAGGCATTGGGAAGCTTGTTTGGCGATTTGGAATATGTGATTATTCCATGAAGGTTTGTGGAGAAGAGGGTTAGAGAGGACGATGGAAATTGCGTCTATTCCTCCTTCTTTTCTTACCCTCTTCTCCATAAACCACCTTTGCAGCCAGTTATTGTCGTGTGGTGTCGAATCAGCCATTGGAGTCTTACTAATCATTTTTTTTTTCTTCAAAAAAGCAGTGCCGCCAGTAAGTTTCGAAAATCTGTACGTAGAAAAGACTTCGTTTTTGCTTACAAATGTACACCAAAGAAGATCGCGTCTATTTTTTCAGTTGAAGGGTTGCTTTTATTGCTGTTGAGTTTGCCTTGCCCAAATAAGTAAGTAAAAGGTGTCATTATCAAGGGGGTTGTATCAACTCTCCCATAGTTAACATAAGCTCTCATGTTAAGAACGCACAAGATGAAGTAAGAGAACGCATGAGAACAATCGTTCTTTTCAACATGTTGGAACAAGTGCATTCTGGGGATTTTTGATTGGAATATTCCCATGGCACCTATTTGAAAGCAATAGTTCAAGGGGGAACGATTCTCATAAGAGCGCTTGAGAATAATTCGATGAGAATGAGAACGAATTCTCATGAATATTTACACGGCTATGAGAACGTGTTTATGTTTTCGCGAAAATATGTCCATGAGAATAGTCTTATCGTCTACCAGCACCGTTGTACTGTTTCAAAAACTGGAAAATATTTCTACAGTGTGGGAACTAATCGTTAAATTGGAAATGATTCCCACTAAAAAACATTTATGTTGAATGATTGAAGGCAAGATAAAGAAAACGTCCCAAGAACAAGTTAAGCAGACCTAAAAGAAGATAACGTCTAAAAATAATATCAATTTTCTCGCCAAGTTTGGCTATATTGTTGTTCCAAGAACAAACAATGCCAATTACAACTTAGTAAGTCTCTAACAATCATCCTGCGAGTCGGCCTTGCCGTAATTTTGAAATTCGTCATAAAAAATGTTACTCTAGAAATAGAGAACTAAGATTGGAATAAGGATACCTGATTCCTATTAAATCGGTATTTTTTTATCCTAGACAATATCAAATCGATTTCGCCATATTTAAAACTCGTACAGCGTGGGCAGCCCTCATTTACTGGAATTAACCTGAGGCAATGAACAATGTTATGTCAATGGCACCGAAAGGACCTTGCTTTAAAGTCTTTGTTTCTTTTATAAAACTCCAATTCGACCCTCCCCTCGCTGGTTTTCCTGAATTTCCTAATGCGACCATTCACTGATAACAATCTGAAGGTTGAAAATTTTAATAAAAACGAATTTTCCTATGAAAACACATTCAATTAATAATTCCGAACCTGCCCAGAAAAAAAAACGAAGAAATTTGAAGCAAACAAACAGAAAAAAAGGAAATTCACATTATAAAATCAAAGTTTTCTTTTGTCGTCACGCTAGCCTCCACTCCGCGCGCCCGCAATCGTCCTTTTTCCTGCATTCATTCCCGAAAACTCCTTAAAAATTGTTTTTCATGAGATATGGCAATGAGTTTCGGCAATCTAATTCCCACCAAGGAACTTTATTTCTTTGAAAAGTCCACAGTCAATAACATTTCTCCTAACGGCCGTCACAAATTTTCCTTTTTTCTATTTGAGTAGGGTGTCACAAACGTGAACTTCCCCTGCTGTGAAGGACAATAAAAAGGGAATCAGTAATGGCAGGAAAGTGAGGAGAAACGATAAGACCAAAAAATGTGGCCGAGCAGAACTGCGGGGGTGTGGGCTGGGGCGAGACGACCAAAATGGGAATCAATTTTAAATTGCGGATCCCACCTAATCTATCCACAAGCATGGTCCCATGTTGGAGGGATTCCATATTAAACGCGCCCTTATTTATATACCCTTCAAAATATACAAGCAATTTACCCACAGCATTCGAGTGCCGCCATTGAATGTAATGTTTGTACATAGACGCCATGTCAATAGAGACTGTTCGCAAAAAATCCGTAAATAGAAAATCAAATTTAACAGGCATAGCCTCTTGGGTCCCTTTACTATTTGCCTCGCCTTTTATATACGTTTCCAATTAATGGCGAGTGTATTGCCTCCGACCCGAGGACGACGGAGCGCTCGAAGGACGATTCTGGAACTTGTGAATACCCGATGTAGATTAGGGATAAGATCATAAATGGATGTTGTACAATTTGAAAGTTATTGAAGTAAAGCAAGTTTAAAGTGGAGTTTATTGTTTAAGTAGCAAGCGGAAGCGGGGGTGGGCACTGATTGGGGTAATATTGGTCCAACTTTTAAGCGTTGCATTGTTCGCCCTCACACTTCTTCGTAGGTTCTACGACTTTGGATTAGGAGGTTGTTCCATGAGGGCTTGGTGAATTTTGAGGCGAGAAGTACTAATGGCTGATGGATTAGTTATAATTTCAGAGCTATTGTTACTACATGAATAGTAACAGGCGAGAATTTTGCAATGAGAAATAACGAGGGCGAAAAAACTAGTGAACATAGAAGAAACAATGATAGACAAACAAAGTGGGACATAGAAGAATTTAAAAATGAAGAAAGAAAACAACAGTATGAAAGAAGGTTACCAAGAGTGTTAGAGGAAATAACAAGGAGTCTGTAAATGGAAACTGATCTAAACCTGATGTGGACCTTGATCAAAGAAAAAATTACAGAAACAAACAACAGTATATTATGCCCACAAAACCACGAAAGAACGAGTCACTGCTTTAATGATCAATGCAAGAGAAGCATTGAAATAAAAAACTGGGAGGCCCCGGTAGCTTAGGGAGGAAGGCCTCTGGCTACCATCACAGAGGTTCCGGGTTCGAATCCCGGCAACCCCACGGTCCTTCTCCTTTTCCACTTTCCATCTACATAACTTCCCTTCTTTCTTCTTCCCTCTAATGGTTGGGAGAAGGTGGAATAAAAAAACATCACGGCGTCATTGTGGTAGTTCTTTCATTCACTTTTCCCTCCCTTCACTATCTTCCTACTAAAGCTGCTGTTCGACTGGCTCTCTATACGAACAAATAGATTGTCAGCAGTATGAAGGGCCTTTCCTGAGCCTCTAGTCTTTCACATAACAAAAGGAAGACAGGTGTATCTAGCAAGAACGACCAAAGGAAATCACGAAAAATATGTAGATGCAAAGAGTCGCGAAACAGTTATACCAGGTCTCACGTCTCTTCGTAAAACAAGATGCCAGAAGAATGGCTCTTAGGAAGAATAGTCCTAGTTCATGAAAAGGTGAATTGATGAGCTGCAAAAACTACAGCCCAATATATTTGTTGAGCACAGCTTACAAATTGCTTTCACATATTTTATTTACTAGAGTGATACCACATTTTGAAGATAAACTAGGGGATTGATTAGGATTGAGAATGAACGGATCTACAACAGACCAAATTTTCATAATGAGACTAATTCTTGAAAAATGCTGGGAAGATAACCTTCACCCTTCAACAGACATGACACGCGACCGACGAACAGCAGAAATAAGTACCCGTAAAAATCTATCGATCGATGAAATTTGCCCCGTCTTACAAGGCATGACACTTTGACGAGGACAAATTTTATTGACTCTGATGGTGCAACTGCTCTTCAAATCACATCCAGAACCACCAGCGCTCGGCGACTCGAAAGGAATCTCATTAGGAAGACAACATCGAATCGAGTTAGTAACATCCTTCAAAGATGCAGTAGCAGCATTTGGAGACATGTGCCTACAAAGGACAATCCAGCCGATTTCGGAAGCAGAGGAATCTCGGCTCAATCGCCCATTAGCCATACTTTGTGGTATGGTCTCACTTGGCTTGTCAAATCCAAGGAACACTGGCCATCACAGGAACAAGTTCAGGAGACACAGCTGTAAGCGAAAGTCACACTTTAGTCAATACTTTGGTAAGTGAATTCGTTCCCAGACTACCGACAAACGCCAAAAATGAAGTCTACAAAATCTCTGAGGCTACTTGTCCACGACCTTTTAATCAGCCACTTTTCAAGCCTGTAAAAAGTTTTCACATCACTTGTACTCAGTATCAGGCTTTAGATATACATATGTAAAGCAATGTATAAACTGAAATAAAATATATCTGTCGTGGGCGAAATTTAAATTCTCCTCCTTACTCGATACTTTTTTGCACCTTTCAACTTCATCCCTTTTTCACTACGTACTCACGAACGTTTCGACTGGGAATAATTTTTCCCTCCTGTATGTATGACCCCTATAAAAAAACTCATGCTTGCGGAATCAAAAACATGGCCAAGCACACAGTCATGTTTACGCTTACGGAATCGACCTAGGGCTATAATTTACAAATCTCACCTTCGTCCCGGCTCGTATAACTGGGCTGGGGCCACGAAAGCTGCATGAAAGTTGCTGCAAAATGCACCAAACCGGGCCCTAAAACTTATTGTTACCATTTGCACCATTGTTGGCAGCATTTGCTCTTCAATTTACTCATTGAGTCAATTTTTCCACAATAACTGTTTACTGAAATATGTAAATGATTTTCTACCTCCTACTTGTCCCCTAGACACAAGCACGAAAATCTAAAAACTTCCGCTATGGCTTGCACATTTACCAGCTTGCAGTTTTACCAGCCAGTCCTCCAGCTAAGTACTAACCACGTCCAATGCTGCTTGACCTACGCAATCGCACTCTTTTTATTCAACTGTACATGCTAGCTGCGGGCGCCGTGCGGGCTAATGCGTACTTGCTGCATACTAGGTGCGGGAGAATTTCATTTTTACTCGCAAGGTCTAAACCATAGTCGTGGACCCCTTTTGATACAAGCTTAGGCCAAGGTTGTACAGGGACATGGACTCATCATCCATTTATATTGTCTCAAAAAATTTCAGTTAAATAGTCTATGAAAATTTCTGTAGTAGTAAGAATTTCTACCATAACAGAATCAAATTCAGCTTTAATCACCTTATACGAGCCCTGGTTATTTTGCATAGTCTTTCATCGATCTATATGCAAAAGCTTATTTACATTTGTAAGTTTACTTCAGAGCTCAAGCAACAAGAAGAAGTACAAAAATCAACACAATAAACTGATAGCAACAACTTTCAAAGTGAGGAACTAAGACTCTTTGGGGGTATTGTTGGGGGTCTTTTCGATTTCACTTTACAAAATCATTTCCATATTTAAGTCACTTGTAATAGAAATGTTATTTTCGTACAATTCCTCTCAATTTTCAGTTGAATTTGATTTTCACCATAACAAAAATTTCGCACAGAGCCAGATCTGAACAATAACACAATTCGATATAAATACTTCCTTATCGCCCGAACCATTGACCTATTTCCACGAGCAAACAATTTTGTTGTCTTTCAAAATTCATTAATTGCTTGTAAATACTTCTCAATTCTTCCCGATTCCCCACCTCCGAGGGGCCGGGGGCAGGCGAGCTGAAATTCACAGCATCTTCCAAGAAGAAGCTGTTCATTATTCGGCCGAAGAGTATCCTCTGACAATCCTAGCAACGCAATTAGAAGAACCCCAACTTTTCCCTTTTAATCTGCAACATATTAAATTCCTCCAATATCAGTCTTAACAGACCCCAAATGCCATTCGTTTAAGTTGTGAAGGAAAATCGATTTCGAAACCAATTAATCGCCTTATATCGGATTACGAGGTATTTTTCTTTTAAACAGCAGCCCACGCCCCTGGCGGCCCAGGATCAAGTCCGCCCGGGGACGGCTCCTTTTCCCTGACCCATCATGGGGAAAGGACGTGCCAGGAGAATTGTGTGTTGTTTTATTGCGATAATGTCCGACTGTGGAAAACAGGGACTAAGTGATAAGAAAATTCTTTCGATTCTGCAGGGGCACGTGTGCGGTAGGAAAGGACATGCAGGAAATCGTACAACTTCCACTAAGGATAAGATTTTGCACCCCATAGTGCTTACACTGTGTGCCAATAGATGGGGGGCGAAAATTTGTCCCATGAATGGAGTAGAGGTGGTGCATTACGTGTTTTGGTCACGTACGGGGTGCTCCGAGATTGACGGTTACTGCAGGTTTACTCGACATGCCTTCGCATTTAATTTTAAACTTCCGTTAAAATTGAGGATTAGAATTTGTTCTGTGGTTGTTTGCCTATCTGCCATGAAGCGCCCTGGCTTGTCCCCGTTTTGCTGGTAAAAAGTTTTCTCCTTAATGCAAAGTTATTTTTAAGTACTTTTACTTTAATATCCTTTGTACCTACGCGAACAAATTCATTTATTACGGTGGGAACTGTGCACGAACGCTGTCAATGGGTGGTGTGAATAAAAACTGAGTGCAAGTGTTCACTCCCATTTTTGCAGGGAACACTTAGTTTGGCGTGAATAAAAATAACCTTCGTTAGGTTTCGTTAAGTACTTCACTCTGTCATTTCCCCATATCAAGTGAACACTTCTTTTTGGTGTGAATAAAATTATGTTTTTACATTTGTTTGCGAGTGAACGCTCGTAAAAATTAAGGGTAGTGGCGAGGAGCTTTGAAACGAAAAATGTATGATGTAATTGATTTTTTGGATGAAATAGATGAAGAGATAATCGATGGAGTAAAAAAGTAAAAAGGAAAGTTCAACTTCAACAATTTTGTCAATTTATTAAAACTATGCTTTGTGGATAAATGCCATGTGTATAATCCAGAGCACCAATTGCACTAGGCAATTTATTTTTTGCCAACCATTCCTTTATTTCTTCACGTGAAGTCGGAGAGTTGATCCATTTCTCTCTAGTACTACAGACCTCCCAAATTATTTTGCCAATATTATTCTATGGATGCCAAGATATTCACCGACTTGAAAGCCTGGATCACCTACATGTCTTAAGAAAGTTTTAATTTTTTCAAGCTTTGGTATAGTGCCACCACGAGTTTCTTCCTTATTGTTATAAACAACGACTTCAAGTTATCACCGGAATCACCGCTGACCGTGACTTTTTCTTTTCCGAGGATTAATATTCAAAAACGTGTTAATTCCCTTTTTAAGTAAGGAAAATAGGCCGAAAAAAGAAATAGCGAAATAGCGGAAATGATTGGGTACAGGCTGAAACTTGGCAGAGAGCTTCCTTTTAATTCGGGACTTGTACAGGTCATCAGACGTTGGATGAATCCTTTGTGGGACTACGTAGCTAATATATTTATGGGTCATTCCTGGATGTATTTTGATGAAATGAAATTTGAAAGAGATAATCGATGGAGAAAGTTAAAAAGGAAACTTCAACTTAAAGGACAGTTTCCTCATTTTATTAAAAGTATGTTTATCCATGTTTTACGCATAAAAGTCATGCATTCAATCCAGAGCATCAATTTCACTAGGAAATTTATTTTTTGCCAACCATTTCTTCTTTGCCTTCTTCATTTCTTCACGTGAAATCGGAAACTTGAGCCATTTATCTGCTCTTGTGCATGTAGTATTACACACCTCCCAAATTATTTTGCCGCTGCTGTTTTATGGATGCAAAGATCTTCACCGACTTGAAAGCTCGGAAAACCTACATATCTTAAGAAGGTTTCAATTTTTCCAAGCTTTGGTATAGCACCCACCACTTTTACAAACTTCAATCTATACAGCTATCATCGGAATCACCAAATCACCGCCCTTTGTTGGAATACGTAGCTAATATTTTCACGGGGGATTCCTGGATATATTTGGAGGACAAAATTGTTCTAGAGTGGGCTATCCACATTATCCACTAAGATACAGGGTGCTTACGAAGAATTGTATTTATTTTAAATTTACTTAAAGTTGAATAACTCATAGACTAATTATGGTAAAGCAACATACATACTTATGCATGCCTGTTCCGCATATGGAGATCAACGGAGATCTCAACTAACACCAAATTGCGGCTGTTCAACTCCAACGTTAAGGTCCAAATACACGAGCACTCCATTCCACCACGCCACGCCAAAGCAACAACAATTTGTATGCATTCAAAATTTCGAATGCATACAAATTGTTGTTGCTTTGGCGCGGCGTGGTGGAATGGAGTGCTCGTGTATTTGGACCTTTAAGGCAGTTCTTTTGTACGGTTGCGAAACATGGAAAGTCACCCAATTCATCACAGGGCGCCTACAAGTCTTCATCAACAGATGCCTGCGTCGTATCCTAAAAATCCGCTGGCCAGATAGAATTTCAAATGAAGAGCTGTGGCGCCGTGCCGGCCAAGAAAGGATAGACGACCAAATCAGGCGAAGGAAATGGAATTGGGTTGCCACACCTTGCGACGCGATAACGAAAACCTAGCCAAACAGGCCCTTGACTGGAACCCGCAAGGATCCCGTCGAGTTGGAAGACCTAGAACAACGTGGAGGAGGACCCTACTAGCAGAGGCCGCAACAACTGGGAGATCCTGGTCAGAGCTGAGAGCTGTCGCGCAAAACAGAGTCCGCTGGAGGGCAACTGTTTCCGCCCTATGTCCCATGAGGGATTAAAGGGGCACAAAGAAGAAGAAGAACATACTTAGGCTCATCTTTTATGTACATGTGAACATCTATGTCAAGTTGCGAATGAGGGCGTATGAGTATTTCAAATCTTTAAAACGGTGATATGGTCATATCTTATGAATGGCATTTCGTTCGGGTTAATGTATAATAACTTTTTCTGTAGATGATCTTCAAAACTTTGTGAACATTATTTTTCGATATAATTACCAACTGATATTTTGAGCCTAAAGCCCTTCCCTTGAGCCTAAACCCCTTATAACTCCTTATTAGGCACCCTAAAAGGAAGATCTCTGTAACCTTTGCAGCATGCACCCAATCATTTTCGCTATTTTTAGTATTTTTCCTGTACTACTTTGCTTTTTGATAAAAATAAAAAGTTTGCCTGCTTTGATTCTTACTTGACGTACAACTTTGACACTTCAACACTTGAATCCCAAAATTTCCCATGAGTGAATTGCATTTGAATGAGGAAATTTTTATTCTCACCAAATCGAGTGTTCATTTTTAACGAATCACTCCACTCAGAAGTGTTCACCGTAAGTGAACACTAAGTTTTTATTCACACCGCCCAATATTTGCTAGTGTTCATAAATTTTATAATTGGGTATGGGCGTATAAACAGTTTGGAAGATAAATATTCTGACTCACAACAAATTAAAGGCTCTGAGCCTTAAGTGTTTATTGACACAATGCAGTTTTCATTTAGCTATTACGTCATATGAGATGAAGCCAAGCAATCCTGTGCATCCATCCAACTGGTAGTATCTATTTTATTTGCTTTCAAAACCATCACTTGTTATATTTTGGACACATGATAGGTGGTAGAATAGTCTATATCTGTTCCATTGTTAGCAGATAGACTTCGAACTGGGATTTATATTATTTAGTAATAACCAAAATTGCACATTGATATTTATAGTATTAACTATCTTCCTTCTTCTTTTAGTGGGGTACCGAAATCACAAAGTGGACGTATTATTACTGGACCACCGGCCATCCGATTTGTAGACCACCGCTTGAACATTAGTCTTCCTTAAAATTTACCACTTACTTCATAAAGCAAAGGTCCCGCCAGAAATCAAGACTCTGTTCCTCGCCATTGCAAAACAGTGACATTAAGCATAAAGGACACACTTATCCTCTCGAGGCACACTCTGCAGGTGAAGTCCTCCACAATTCTGGTCTTCTATAAGTGGTAAGTTAGGGCGCAGTATCTCGACATCGACCAGCGAAGCAAGCCGGCTAAAGAACAAATCCGGCTAAACCAGTGTTCAATGTATCTTATTGGACTCCAATTGTCTAGCACCCTTTTAGCCAAGATGGTAGGGCCACAACACCTAGTTTTGAACCCAAACAACAGTGTATGGGGTCCTCCTTCCCTCAGGATTCGCCGTAGAACCAGTTACCAATGTCTCGTCCTTCTCAATAAATGAAAGCCAATGTCTCGTCCTTCTCAATGAATGAAAGCCACACACGTCCAAAGGTTTAACACGAATTTATTCACATAATTCTACTATACATAACTCTCTACTAATGTAACAAGTAACTGCTCGTGAGGCCTAGTGCCTGCGAAACCATCACGATACAATTGTGATGCAAATCTTAACCAATTACAAGTCGCACATACAAGATTCGAAACAAAACTAACGAAGAAAATTATTTTTCTATTATTTACATTTTTCAACGGTTACTTAGTCTAATACATTATTTTTGGTGTACAGTGTTGGTAGTTTTGTGTGTTTCACATGTTGGTGGCTCTGTGATCGCTTTGTATCGCCACACTACTCCCCTTCCAGTAACGCGTTCATTGCGTTGCGAAACTGACTTTTCTCTTCGTTGCTGGTCCGTCATATGTCCGAAGCGGTTTTCTATTTGTCTCAAGTTCTTCTGCTGTAGTTGTTTGCATGAATGTGGGTTTCAGGCGGTCTACTGATATTTTATTCGGTTTCCCATTTACGTTTACCGTGTAGTAAGCCTCGTCGTCTCTCTTAATTACTGGATGAGGGCCTGTGTATGGTTGCTCGAGGGGTTTTCTTGCCCCGTCCACCCTTATGAATACGTGAGTGCATGTCTCTAAATCTTTGTGTTTAAAAATTTTCGACCTTATGTGATGAGCTGTTGGATGTGGTTTTAGTGCGCGCATGTGTTCCCTGAGATTTTCTTTAAATATTGTGCTATCTGGCTCGAAGTCTTCTTGTAGAAAGTATTCGCCTGGTAATCTCAAAGTGGTACCGTATACCAGCTCCGCACTAGATGTTCCTATGTCCTCTTTCAGACTATTTCTTAATCCCAATAGGACTACCGGTAACGCTTGCACCCACTCTACTCCTTCGTGGCATTTTATCGCTACCTTCAATGCCCTGTGCCATCTCTAGACGATTCCATTTGCCTGGGGATGATAAGCTGTGGTGCGCTTCATTTGACAACCAATCATCCTTGCGAAAGCTTCGAATACTTGGGAATCAAATTGTGTTCCTCGGTCAGAAGTGATGATCGCTGGTGCGCCAAACCGTGCTATCCACGTTGAGAATAATGCCTCGACTACCGTATTGGCGGTTATATCTTTAATGGGAGTCGCTTCTGGCCATCGCGTGTAACGGTCTATCATCGTCAAACAATATTTAAATCCTTGCGATTCATTCATCGGTCCAACTATGTCAATGTGGATATGATAAAACCTTTCATCAGGTACCGTTATGTGCTTTGGTACCCTCCTCGTGTGACGGCTGACTTTGGATCTTTGACAGGGTAGACACGATCTTGCCCATTCCTTGATATCTTTGTTCATGCTGGGCCAGACGTATTTTCTTGCTATGGCCTTCCTCATCGCTTTCCCGCTGCCGTGCGAAGGGTTGTGTTCGATGTCGAAAACCCTTTTCCTTAGCGCTTTTGGCAGGTATGGCCTGATATCCCCTGTCGATACGTCACAGTACGCTTTTGTCTCCGTGCCTGTTAGTCTTAGATTTTTCAGTTTGAGTGCGCCCGGATTCCGCAAAAGGTCTGTGAGTTCTTCATCCTCGGCTTGCATTGTGGCTATTTCCTCTGTTGTTAAGTGTACTGGTAACTCGATGCTGCTTACTCTCGAAAGTGCGTCCGCAACCGTGTTTTGTTGCCCTGTGATGTGCTTTATATCGGTGGTGTATTGGCCAATGAGGTCTAAGTGCCTCTGTTGCCTCGGCGATGCTTTCGATGATTTCTGTTGAAATGCATAAGTCAGAGGTTTGTGATCCGTTAGGATGGTAGTTCTTCTTCCTTCTATCATGTGTTTGAAAAAATTGATAGCCTTGAATATTGCAAGTAATTCTCTATCATAGGTGCTATATTTCCTCTGCGCCTCTGTTAACTTCTTTGAGTAGAATCCTAGTGGTTTTCTTTCGCCGTCGATGATTTGTTCAAGAGTGGCTCCTATCGCTTCGTCAGATGCGTCCGTAGTTAAATGCAACGGTTTGCCTTCCGCTGGATGCGTAATCAACGTGGCATTTGCTAGTTGCTGTCTGCATTGCTCGAACGCTGCCTCGGTTTCCGCACACCATGCCACTGGTCTCTTGTCTCGCTTCTTTGTTCCCGCGGTTAAGGCGTGCAAAGGGGCTTGTGTTTTTGCTGCATCCTTGATGCATCTCCGATAGAAGTTAATCATGCCCAAAAACCTTCGTAGTTCGCATATCGTTTTCGGTTTGGGGAATTGCATTATGGCTTGCACTCGTTGTGGAAGAGGTTTTATTCCCTCACTGCTTACCTCGTATCCAAGGTATTCGACCTTATTCTTTCCCCATTGACACTTACTCGGCTTTATCACAAGTCCAAACTCCTTTAGTCGCTGCGCTACTTCTCTTAGATGTTTCACGTGCTCTTCTCTCGACTGCGATGCGATCATGATGTCATCCACGTAGCTGAAACAGTAGTCGAGTCCTCTTAGTGCCGTGTCTATGCATCGTTGAAATGTTTGGGCTGCGTTGGTTAACCCAAATGGCATCACATTGAATTCGAATAGTCCAAATGGCGTGATCAACGCTGTCTTCTCTTTGTCCTCGGGTGCCATCGGTATCTGGAAGTATGCCCGTTCTAAGTCCATCGTCGTGAAGTATGTACATCCGTGCAGTCGGTGCGAAAAGTCTTGGATGTTTGGCACTGGATACTTGTCTGGCAATGTTATCTTATTTAGTCGTCGATAATCTCCACAGATTCTCCAACATCCATCCTTCTTCTTCCGCATCATCATTGGGCTCGCATATGGGCTTGAAGATGGGCTGACAATTCCTTCCTTTATCCATTCGTCGACTTCTTTCCGAGCTGCCTTTAGTCTGCCGGGTGATAATCTTCTCGGCCGTTCAGCGCAAGGTGGGCCAATCGTTATTATGTGGTGTCGTACCTGATGTCGCGGTTCTCGTTTTTTGTTAGGGAGTGTGATTTCAATGTTTTCTCTCACAATTCTTTCGAATTCGTTGTCTCCCCTAAGCGTCGTCACCACGGTTAGATTACTTTTTGTGATGGTCCCAATTGCGGTCAACTTCGTAATACCGTCGATCAACCTGCGATTTCTTACGTCGGGAAGAAGTTCGTATTCGTGCAAGAAATCATTTCCTAATATTGGTTGTGCCACCTCGGCCACTATAAGTTTCCACTCGAAAGCTCGTCTCAATCCAAGGTCCAAGGTCATCTTCTTGATTCCGTATGTGGGTATCTTGGTACCATTCGCTGCGTATAAATAAAAATTGGGATTCGCTGGACGTCTTTCGAGAAAAGTTTTTGGCAAAACCGACACATCTGCCCCCGTATCTACTAAAAATTTCGTCCCTGTTTTCCGGTCGCGCATTAAGAGGCGTTTTGAAGGTGCCAACTGGCCGACGAACGCCTCGTTTTCCGTCGGCGTTCTTAGTTTTCCGTTTTCGTTTGCCAGTTGCATGGCTCCCGGCATTTCTGTGCTTTGTTACCAAACTTGTTGTGGTAGTAGCATCTCCCTTCTTTGTCCGTTGTCCTTTTCCATGGAGATGTGGATCTGTTACGTTGTCGTCTCGGATCCCGTCGGTCTCGTGATCTCGAACGTAGCTTCCGTACTTCTCTTGACAGTTCTTCCATCTTAATTCTTAACTCTCTTATGTCATCTGCGCCTGTAGCACCGTGTCTTCTTCCGCTCATTGAAGTTTGGGTCGTTATCTTCCCTACAACATCTCTCGTCTCTTCGATAGCACAGATGCGTGGTTTCATTACCTCCATTATGCGGTCTGCCTGTTGTGCCAGTATGACAAGGTCTTCAGTCTCGTTCATCGCCAAGATGCCTCTCGTTTGCTCCGGTAGCTGTTCCAGGAAAAGAGAGCGTAGAACTGCCGTATTGCATTGTCCTCCTGCTAGTCCCTTCATACGTTGTAAATATAAGGAGGGTTTTTCGTCGCCCAACGGTTGTCCGCCGAGTAGCCTACGTAGTCGTGTTTCGGATGATTCTCCAAACGCTGCGATGATTCTTGCTTTTAGGGTGTTGTATTTCTCGTTTGGTGGAGGAGAGTCAATAAGGTCCCCCACAACTCCCAACATCTCGCTGTCCAAGTTTATTAAGACATATCTAAATTTAGATGTGTCAGATGAGATGTGATAGAGCGAAAACGCTGCTTCCGCCACCGCGAACCATCTGTTTGGCGTCTCCTTCCAAAAAGGCTGTGGTAATCTTACTGTTGTTACCGCATTGACTTGTTGCAAACCATTCCCTCTAGTCAGTCCGGTAGTTGATTCCGGTTGTGGTTGTTGAATTTGTGACTCCTGCGTCGTTGGGTCACCTCTTGGGGAGTCTGTGTTTTCCATTTCTTACCTTGTATCACTACTTGAGACTTAAACGACGATTCAAACTTCGGACTCGGACCGTGAACTCTATTCGGGACTGATTCTTTTCGTTAAACGACTTGTGTTTGTGTGTGTGGTGTACAATACAACTCTTAAATTCTTTTAACTCACGTAATAAAATAATTAAAATTATATAATGGTAACTTTGAAAGATAATTTAAAATAATTTAAAACCCAATTTTATTTTATTTATTTAATTCATTTGCTTATAGCCTAAATACTTATATTTTTCCTCTCTGTGGGGATGTGGATATCTTCTTTCTTGTTAGATATCTTCTCTCTTGCGCCTCAAACTTCTTTCTTTTCGTCGGGGTCACCAACTTCTATGGGGTCCTCCTTCCCTCAGGATTCGCCGTAGAACCAGTTACCAATGTCTCGTCCTTCTCAATAAATGAAAGCCAATGTCTCGTCCTTCTCAATGAATGAAAGCCACACACGTCCAAAGGTTTAACACGAATTTATTCACATAATTCTACTATACATAACTCTCTACTAATGTAACAAGTAACTGCTCGTGAGGCCTAGTGCCTGCGAAACCATCACGATACAATTGTGATGCAAATCTTAACCAATTACAAGTCGCACATACAAGATTCGAAACAAAACTAACGAAGAAAATTATTTTTCTATTATTTACATTTTTCAACGGTTACTTAGTCTAATACATTATTTTTGGTGTACAGTGTTGGTAGTTTTGTGTGTTTCACATGTTGGTGGCTCTGTGATCGCTTTGTATCGCCACAAGTGCCCGTTCCGCCCGCCACCTATACTTCAAAGAGCCTAAGCCTATCTAATAAATTTAATATTTATGGAGGTATTTGTGCCTTTGTCCATTGTCCTTCGTTATTCGAAATTAAGTGAAACTAGGTTGAACCGAGGGATTGAAAATTTCTATAGAAACTTTTTTTCCATTGAAGAAATCACGGCTGGGTGAAATATTCTCCACTTTCTCCAAAGTGACAAGAAGGTCAATACATTTAAACAGGGGCGGCACTTTCATATTGGCAAATGGTGCACTTGCACCGGGCGCAATTCGACTAGGACGCAATTTTTCCATTGTCCTTGATTTCAATCAAAACATGAACAGCTGATGTCTTGCAATATGTCATACTGTACCAGGCTCATAAAACCCAAGTGCCGGCCCTGTTCTCAGTTAGTTTATCCACAGTTTAGCTGGTCGGTATTGTTGCTACTTATTTCAGTAAGATAGACCTTGTGGCTGCTCCTTGTTATTTGACCGCTCAAGTTTAAGCAGCCAAAACGGCTCGTCGAATGATTGTTCTCCAGCGAATATCTGGAATCAAGTGCTGCCGGTATGGATCCAGAACACTTTCGCAGGGCGACAGCTGTCTCAGTGTGCTTGATGCGATCAAGTTCCTGACTGCCGTCTCGACTTCACTCCCTATACGACGGATTGGAAAAGTGGAGCACGAAAATACTCCGAGGAGTCTTCCAATCCCTCTCCTATCGTCCTTTCCTTGGTCCCGTTCTCTTAGTAGAGTCAGATAGTTTTACAGCCTGTACGGATACATGTATCAATAACCTTGGCAAGTAATTTTTTGAGGAGATGTTGAGGTATGTGAAGCTAAACCTTCCAAAACGGGCGAGTTATCTCCAAGGAGGATCCCACCAAGTCCGGACAGACGCTGACGCATAGTCATACAGGTTAATATGTGACCCTCTGCCAAAAAATTTTCAATACGCCCTAGCGGCTACACCGCTACAACTCCCCCCTCTCCTAACCACACGAGTTTTTGTTCGTCTATCCAAGACCTACCCACAGTCAGGCGATTCGACATTTTCACTGATACACCCTGAAGAATGCATTTATCGCTCTCCGAAAGAACTCGTTGCCGCAGCTACAACATGCTCACAATGTATGGTGACAAGGTAAACCAAATATTATTCTAGTTCCATAATGTCAAATTCAATAAATCTGAAAACTTTCCTATCAAACTGCAATTCCGCGTATTTCCATCGGCAGGTGATCACCACTTATCATTCTCCAAACCCACATCAAACAGACTATAATGGCAGCTGAATTGACTTCTTCTTCTTCTTTGGGTATTCTCCTAGTCATAAATCTTGCACAACAAATTGAAAGTGCACACTTAAGGTGACATTTTCTTTCAAGAGATTCGAAATTCACAGGATTTCAGTTCGGCAGGATGCACTAGGGATGAACGCTGTGTTTGTTCACCATATTTTCGTTTCAATCACCGAGATAGAAGGTGTTCGATTGATAATTGTCAAATTTATAACGAAATATAATGGGATTTATTGAAGATTGGAATCGAACCCATAGTGTTCCGGCTGAGCCTAAAGATTCGCTTAGATGATATCTACACCAAATCGTAGATTGAATATTAAGACTATAAAAGACCGTATTTTATAGATACTTCAGGGACGTAAACAACTTGCACAGAGGTGTACAGCATTCAACTTTATTCTCCGGAACAAATGCCTGCACAGCGGCGTCCTTTTTGCTTTTCCTGTGATGCTAACAGCAATGAAATAAATTCAATGGAACATCTCCAGCCAGTATTTCTCGGTGGTGCTAGATATTAGGTTAAACGTACAATACTCTCGAGATTCCATCTTGGTATGTTTATATCCATGGCAGAGAGATGATATCATCTTAGCTCGCCCATATATTAGTTGATACATAAGCACTCCATATTGCGGACGAGGCCAGGCCAAAGGATTCCGATATGCCTCAAACATACGCTCCAGGTTGGGGAAAATTAATTTCTCTGATATATTGTTTTTGACCAAAGACCAATTTGTCGATTTTCTGTTATCCAGTATTTACTGCCCCAGAAAACATGAGTTACAATGTCCCTCTCTGCTGATAAAATATAAAGCTGGTCTATGCACGGGGCCTCAGACAGTCCCTGGCCTGCTATTTTAGCTTAGCCTAGGATCCATCTCCACCATTTACCATTAACCTACGATCTACCGCAGTTTTCATTAAAGTTTTGGAAACCGGGTCCTTTTCCCAGATACAAAAGTCTTTTCAACTCAATGGATATATAAGCAACACAAAAGAACCAAGCGTGAGGGATGGGCGGGCACAAGAGTTTAGGGACCATGTAACGTGTGTGTGCGAGGAAACTTTTCAGGGACTGGAATATCATGACAACCCTGGCAAAGGAGATGGACAACTTTCCCTGAAAACTTTCTATCCAGATTTGTACGTTTGTGCGCCTCTTGTGTGTAGTGTATCTGGTGGAATCGTAGAGAACTTTTTGGGCGAATGCTGCTTGTTGGGTTTGTAATATGTTGGCCCTTGGGAGTTATTTTGATTCAGAAGATGACCAAGACTCCCGAGAGTGGAGGGCAAGTGATTACACAAGCAAAGCAATTTGACAAGAAAGGAATTAGATTAGATGGATGAGCTCAACATGGCTGTGTCCTGGACGGAAAAGCAATCGAATTTCGAAAATAGAAAGTAAAAAAATCATTTAGTGGTTTTTTATTTTTTTGGTGATCGAATGTTGGTAGAAAATATTATTGAAATACATTCAAGTGACATTCTGAGGCGCTTAAGGTCCGTTCACCGTTTTATGTATAGAATATTGTACTTAAATTTACGATGGCTGCCACAGCGGAATAAATTGATAGTATCTTTGCTGAATGCATCCTTAGAGATTGTGCCAGAACGTTGCGAATAAAGGAAACAAATGCGTGGGTTGTAAAATTTACAGTCAGCAGAAACTTTGAAGGGACTGTCTCACTAAATAAAGCATGAAGGGCCTCTTTGCATCTTGAATTTAAGACAAACTTCTGTGGCTAGGTTTGCTCTCAAAGTACTTTGCTAGAACGGATTACCAAAACGATTTTAAGTTTTTAGATATAAGTAAGCCAAGAAATTTGGGAGAGGTGAATAACATTTTAGTCTTTCACATTAACAAAGTAAATGAATGACTTAGCTCCGCCGTCGCGTCGTCTGGTCCCAAGTAGAGGGTGTGAAAGGAGAAGGGTGGTCCACCTGCCGAATTGACCAGAATAGGGAAACCGAAGAAACTAGGCAAGAAACCGCATTTTTAAAGCGGCATCGACAGTTGCGTATCCGTTGCGGGGACGTTCCGTCGCCCTGCCAGTTAACGGATCAAAGAAGAACAAAAGAAATGAATGACTAAGAAGAAGTTATTAAAACGTTATGTCAAAGATGTGATAAGTTGAATAGTTGAGTTGAAGTTGAGTTGAATTTTCGACTAGCGTCACAAATCATAGATATGCTGTTGTCAACTAAATTCAACTACCTAACAATTATGCATAATTTCACAGCTGAGTCGAGTTCAGTCGACCCTAACTCAACCCGACTCGCGTATATATGTAGTTGGACTCGGGGTCAGCTCATCAGGTATATACGTACTTATAGTGGGCAACTTTCAAAACTATGCTTCATCATTCACTTCCTAAGCTCATATGGTTCCGATCTACGACGATAAAGTTAGATGAAGGAAAGCGTGTGAGCACTTTTTATAATTTTCAATTGTAGACCTCAACAAGGTCACGTAGACCTCAAAAAGGTGAGATTCTATAGAAGAACCCTGGACCCATGCCTCTCTCGCGAAGCTGTCTACAGCCTCATTTCCCTGCCTTCGATACCCGAGTGTCCGGGGCCCAGCAGAGCGGGACCCGATTTTTTCTGGTTAGGCTCTGGAGTACGTTAAAACACTCTGCAACTATTTTGGGAGAAAACTTCCCCGTTGAGAGTCCCTTGATGCTGTTAAAAAATATTTTAATGTTGCCGTTTTTCAAACGTTTCTAAACATCGAACCTATCAAAGGTCGCAATAGCATGTATTCAGTCTGGAAAAAATCCCCTTACCCATTGCAATCAAGATAGGATGACAGCTGTACAGGTTTTCTCCGATTCACTATAGTAGCTCAGGGCCCCTGTAAGGCGGCTTCCTGGAACCCGGCGAACTGGATTTTTAGGAGAAGTTATATGGCTTCTCCTGAGGACTTTGTCCATGTGCTGTCTCCCTGTTTGATATGAGATGGGTGGGGGTTGCTCAAATTCTTCGACTCTCTATAGCTTAGCCCTTATCTCTCCATGGTTGATTTTTTGCAGCACTAATCACTTTCTTATACAGCTATAGACAGTCCTTGCAGGGTGTCCAATATTTTTGTCTATAGCAGTTATTGGAAACCTCCCTACCTAGGTTGGAAAAACTGTCTTACTCTATCTGACTGAGTACGATGACGCCCTGTATCAAAGCACAAGCTCTGACCATTTAGTCAACTACATTGTACGACTTGACTTACCTTTCCGTGCGTGAGCCAGTTTGACCTTTGTGAATTATATGAACTGTTCCCAGTAATAATTTTCCATTAGAACGCATTTAGAATTGACGGATTGGTAGTATAAGGAGTTATTCCTGAGCAAATCAATTACATTAAAAAAGAAAAGACGAATATTAATTTTAGCCATTGAAGTGGAAATACGAAGGACAGTACTATTTCAGGGAATGGAGCCACAACTTCAAGCATGGTAACTTTCAATTTCCATCAAAATAGCTTTAAACAGCAAAATTTAAATCTGTCTCGTTTTGGTATTTGTAATTCGTTAGAACCCCCAGTATTAAATGAACGATGAAGATATTTGGTACTCGAAAATACCCTAAGTGTCCGCTTTCATTCAAATTCACAGCCAGACCAGCAGACATGTACCATCTCTAGACTGCATAGCAAAACTCGCTGCCAGAATTGTGTAATATTAGAATTTGCTACTTGGAGATGGCGAAATTGAAACTCAATTTTCAAGATCCGAATACACATTCGTATAAATTGATTTTGTTGAAATTGGTGCTGTTTTACTAACGAGCAAATTGATTTGGCTTTCAGAATACCTTGACGAGACTCTAATGATTCAGAGGGGTTGCTGTGTTTTTTTTACGAAGCGATATCAAAAATGTAAATCAATAAGTAGAAGTGGTAGATCATAAATCTCTTAAGTAATTCAATCCTCGCTTCTTATTAAAAATTTGGATCTTTTTCGCCGTCTACATTCTCCATTTAAACTCAATCATTGAAAGTTTATAATGCATTTAAGTACTCCCCCTAGAACTGGGTTAAGATCGGGCGCATCCCCATGTAGCATGGCACATAAACTTGGTGCCATCAATAATATTCCATCGAAGTACATACTTAACATCCATCTGTCTGTAATTTTTCTTCGGCTTCCAGATTTCATGTTAACTTTTCATCTAAGTACATAAATTTATCACAAGACAAAAAAGAGATAAGAGAGAAATCGGGAGGAAAAGTGTAGAATAAAAAATTTCCTTAGTCGTAGAAGCCATTAGATGAGTCCTTCATCTTGCTTGGGGTTATTTTGCTCCTTTTGTTGCCATTTATATATGTATGTACGCGGTCTGTGGGTGTGTATGTATATATGGTCTATGAAACCGTAAAAAATCCATAATGTCCCTCTGCAGCTATGTTGTGCTGTCAATGCCCCTCTCTAGCCCGTTGAGGAACATCACTTTGTTCGATATACGAGCATAACCTGAAACGTGCAGGACGTTAAATGAATCGAATATGAGCCTCTCATAACATACATTTTGGGAATAGTATAGTGTACGGGGGTGGTGGGCCGAGGGTTGGCCTGGAATTTCTAGTAAAGGCTATATCCGTGTCAGGTCGCCGATGCTAGGATACCTCCAGCCCCAAAACATGGCCACCACCACCCGAAACAAAAATGCTGGATGGCGGACGGCCCATGGCGCCCGGGTACACGAGCGCGAGGATGGGTATCATCACTGAATCGAATCGACGGCAAATAGACCATGTCGGAAAGATGAGGAAAAATGGATAAGACCGGGAAACAGCGCCTCTACTCCAGGAGGGCCCAGCTACCCCGGCTGGACCTGTGCTTTTTAGAGGTCTATTTATTTCAATCATGCCTTAAGCTATCTGATAATGTTTCAATAGCGGTTAACAGTTTTATTACCTTCGATTGAAATTTATGTCATCAATTTCGAGGTTTTTAAACTGCAGCCCCGATGTTTACCAAACGAATGATTTATACAAATGTTTATAATTTTGTAAAAGGTTAGGCGAAGTCATTAGTTTTGGGAGAGTTGTTTGGGGTTTTGGTTGTAACATAGAGTTGATTCTGTTATTGACTTATTGGAACAGTTTTGCCACGGATTTGATAGAGTGCTCTGATAGTCTAATAATTGTAATAAAACTTAAGCTTCCTTTGACCACATTATTTGTCCCCAAGATATAGGGTGTCCCTAAAGTATTTAGGCACCAAAAAATTATAAATGGCTGCCAATGAATTTGGTAATGATAAAACCTTATTGCTTTAATCAACACTTACTCTCTATTTTTTTAACGAAAAATTAACAAAATTGGTTTCGACCAGTAAGATCGTTTCAGTCAAAAATTTGAATGTAAAAAGTATTAGGTCTGGGAAAAAGTTCATGGCATTTTCTCGATAGATGGACCCCCCCTCGTCCCCCTTTAATCTAACGTGAGATTTTTCGAAGCAAAATTTTGCAATGTAGCAAAATTTTATTTGAGATAACTGATAATTTGGACTCCTTGCCCTCCTCTATTCCACTCGCCTTTTCCGCTTGTAGTGGACACACAACTACCAAAACGTTAGCACTCACTCAACAAGCATTTCATTACGGTGTAATTCGGCGTGTGCCTTCTTGTAGTTTTAAATTCTAAGGGACTTTTCGCGGGGTAGTTTTACTTGGCTCGCACTCTGTAGCATTGGACGAGTGGCGCATTTGGCTAGCCGGTGGAGGAAAAACGAGTAAAATTGTTGTGTATGATTTACCCATATCTTAAGGTCACAATTTACACACAGGTCACGGGCAGGCCGTGGCCTGAAAGCGGTTCAAGAAAACTGACAAAAATCCCATTTATCGTCAATTCGGGCCTGAAGATCTGAACTTCTATTCACACTGAAGCTATAAGCAATTTTAATGTTAAAAATGAGGTCTGTGAAGTTGGCAAAAACGAAATGTGAATTTTGGAATTTTTTTTTTCATACGTTTGTCCATCGTTTGTCCAAGTTTGTCCAAGCAAAAGTTTTGTTTGTCCAGGCACCGTTAACAAGTTATAAGCAAAAAAAAATTTTGCAAATTTTTTCAACCAACACCCCAACTTTGAAAAAAAACATTGTTTAACCACATATACATCGTTTGTCCATCGTTTGTCCAAGTTTGTCCAGCAGTTATTTTTATTTGTCCACCCCCCAATTAATTATAATAAATAATTGTAATTTTTCAGGGTTGGTAAGTTGGCAACACGAAATGCGAATTTTGGAAAAAAAAAATTTTCATTCGTTTGTCCATCGTTTGTCCAAGTTTGTCCAAGCAAAAGTTTTTTTTGTCCAGGCACCGTTAACAAGTTACGGCCTCGGTAGTCTAGGGGTAAGGCGCCTGACTGCTATCCCAGAGGTCCCGGGTTCAAATCCCGGCCAGCCCCACGGTCCTTCGCCTTTTCCACTTTCCCACCCACATAACTTTCCTTCTTTCTTCTTCCCTCTTTACATTCCTGATTCCTCCTGTCATAGCCTTCGCTAGTCCTTCCCCGCTCCACCAAGCGCATGTCATCGGTTGGCTGATGAAATTCAACTCGTTTCAGGAGGCATAACACTCCAGCGAGTTGTTTCTCAAATGCCCCGATCCCAGAGTCGCGAAATGGTTGGAAGTAGGTGGAATAAAATATCGCGGCAAGGTTGTGGCAGCTCCTTCCTACTTTCTATCTCTTTCTACACTCTATCTTCTGGCTAGAGCTGCTGTTCGACATTCTATACGAAAAAAGTAGATTGTCGAACAGTACAAAAGGGCTTTCCCTAAGCCTCTTGTCTATCACATAAAAAAAAAAAGCCCAATTTTTTTTTGTCCAGGCACCGTTAACAAGTTATAAGCAAAAAAAATATTTGCCAGGCACAGATTCGTTTGTCCAAGCCAGAATTCGTTTGTCCATGGACAGAAATCGTTTGTCCAAGCCGGAATTCGATTGTCCAGGCACAGGTCGGTTGTCCGAAACTGTGGCTGCTTTCGGTAACGTCGCGTCGGCTTCAAAAATGACTGATGCCGTTTGCAGAAGTGACTAGTTTTACTGCGAATTTGATGATTTCGACCTCCTGACATTAAAATGATTGCAAAATGGCAGTGCGAGTGTGCATTGCCGTACGTTTGGCAATAGTCAATTTGCATTTCCGAACTCTTGATTATCATCAATTGCAATACCGAACGAATGACTATCGTCTACTGCTCTGCAACTGCAAATGACGTTTCCGAACGCAGCCAGTGCCTGCAAAAACGAATTCTGGCATGGACAAACGAATCTGTGCCTGGACAAACGAATTCTGGCTTGGATAAACGAATCTGTGCCTGGACAAACGAATTCAGGCATGGACAAACGAATTCCGGCTTGGACAAACGATTTCTGTCCATGGACAAACGAATTCAGCCTTGGACAAACGAATCTGTGCCTGGACAAACGAATTCAGGCATGGACAAACGAATTCCGGCTTGGACAAACGATTTCTGTCCATGGACAAACGAATTCAGGCTTGGACAAACGAATTCTGGCATGGGCAAACGAATTCCGGCTTGGACAAACGATTTCTGGCTTGGACAAACGAATCTGTGCCTGGCAAATATTTTTTTTGCTTATAACTTGTTAACGGTGCCTGGACAAACAAAACTTTTGCTTGGACAAACTTGGACAAACGATGGACAAACGTATGAAAAAAAAAATTTCCAAAATTCGCATTTCGTGTTGCCAACTTCACAGACCTATAAAAATGGCTCTATTTTGTACTTTTTCAGTTCCTTACAACCTGAGGTTATGTCTAAAAGTACCAAATAAGGCCATTTTTACCATTAAAATTGCTTATAGCTTCAAAACTATAGGCCGTAGCATAAAAGTTGATGAACATTATTCATAGGAAATTGTCCAAGGTTTCCAATTTTGTAATAAACAATTATCAATTATCTACTTTTTTTTGGAGAAAAAGGTGGTTGAAATTGAAATTTTAGCGAAGAAAACAACAAAATTTTGACTTTGACGATACATAACTCTGGAAGTTGGTGGGTTGAAGCCTTAACTTTTACCGTTAAGAATTTAAAAAAAAACGAAAATGAAATTTTAAAATCCGGCTAGAGGGATCGATAGGTAAATTCAAGATGAACATTTTAAAAAAAAATTTTGTCAATAACTTAAAAATTACGACCTCTAGAGTAATTTGGGTGGAATATCAAATATCTCGCCACTGTGCGACGTGAGCCTGAAGCCACCTTGAAGCTTTCGTTGAGGCTATGAACATTTCTGCACTTACATTAATATCCTGCTAATGGATTTTTATCCTTCCATCCGTTGCGGGTGATTTCAGCGTTCACAACGTAAATTGGCTAAATTACTCGAATGGCCCCAGGAATGCTGGGCTCTTTTCTGAAACAAATAACCCACACCAAATGGTCAACTGTCCTGCGCGTGATCCTGACACTACACATCCAACACAGCCCCTCCTTGAACTTTTTCTTACATCCAACCCAACAAGATACTCCAACGAAGTCAATTCGTCTCTAGGCAACTCAGATCGCTGAGCTCACTTCCCATATCAATCTTCTACCCCAACTACACCAGCTTCTGGGAGAACTGTTTGGCATTACGGGAAAGTCATCTGGTGGGGGCTGATTCGTGTTTTAAGCTGTTGATAGGGATCTATGTATGTTTACAAAACCGCGATGTGAATTTTGCCGATCTTTGTATTACCAAAATTAGAATGGCTGAAATGTATTTATTCATTCCGCCCAATCCATAAAGCCTAGGCAGCATGGATGGTTTAATCGAATGAACGCAATCAAAGCCAAATCTTCTCTGTACATGTCCCTCACGAGGAAACTAGGGACTTTTCTTGGCTCATCTTTCCTTAATGGATTGAGTGATCTACAAAACACTGGAGTTCCTGACCTCTGTCGCTTTATTGAAAGCTCCAAAAGCTTGAAATGGCCTAACTTTTGTGCCAACACTCCATTGGGCCCAATGGTGTGCCTAAATGGGCTCCCTAGTGGGGGAGCAGCCACTTAAACCTAACATAACCTACTTGGGTATCTTATTTACTGACATGATTATATTTTCTTAATTCTATACAAATTATGACTACTCTTTGAGGTCCTTACATGATTTTTAATTGCTAATACTGGTACAGCTACTTATCTCTATGTTTTTGTAATTGGTGTCCTCTACTAGTGCAGTAGTATCCATCAACGAACCCAGTGGAAAATGGAGGAATCCAATGGGGAATGGTAGAACTCCAATGGAAGCATGGAGCGCTCCCTTTCCGCTCCCTCTCCATATATTTTTTAACATTACCCAGCGGGAAATAGAAGCATTCACTGATGCATGAAGAATCCATGCTTGAGTTTCTTAGAAGTGCTTGCCTTCCGTATCCCTATCAATATCTTTTTTACCATTGCATGTCATTAGCAAGAAGCAGTTTGTTCGATTTTCTTCAAATTAGCTTCCTGGAAGCTATTTTGAAGTTTTAAGTTTCGCCAAACCGGCTTCTTTCACAGCGCGCACAACTCTAAATGGAAATTTTTCTAAAGAGAATATTTCACAACAAACAAAAACATTACGAAATCGAAATTCATAGAATCTGTTGAAACAGCAAATCTACCAACAAACTTGAAAATGACTTTTATTTGAAAAATCTTCCAAAAAGCTTCTGTAGTGCGACCAGGAAGCACTTCCAATTTGATTCCCGAGGAAGCTGCTTCCACTTTTCCCGCTGGGTAGATGTCCATTTGAGCTCCCATAGGAGCACTCCTGCAACGATGTAGTTGGAGACAAAAAGGAGCATTATAGAGCTTTTTTGAATATCTACAGTAGAGGTCGACATTAAAGTACCATAAGAATTTTTCAGTAATTTTACGTTTTCAGTATAATAGTGAGTCATCGCTTCAATGCAATTTTAAGTTTTGAGCTTGGCCTATTCAATTTCTTAAATAACTCCAATAATGCTCCCCTGGGAGTCCATTGAGAGCCCTCCAACTTCCCTCCCTTTGGGACTGCTCCCAATTTCTCCGGCTGGGAAGTTAGACTCTGGGATATTATTGTCTACACCCGGTGATCTTACGGCGGTTTGAGACTTGTTATATACTGCCGGCTGCTGTAATGTGAGTTTTATGGTTGAGGATATGCTTATGTTGGTACGGTGATCGGGCGAGAAGCACATCTCGACAAGGCACGAAAAAGATTGTCGGATAAACAGCTCGACATGGTTTGAGAAAGACTGTCGGATCTACACCTCGACACGGCTTGGGAAAGATTTTCGCGAGCATACACGTAGACAGCACCTAGGCTGAACAGAAGGTGACTTCTTCGGAAAGGCACCGGCAAATAGCTGCCCTCGGAATGATGGACGAGCTGATTTTATAGTGCAGAGTGCAGCGGGAAATCTTTTCTTCGAGGAACTTTCGTGCTTTTAGCTTTTAAAGAGCGAAAAAGGCCTGGGGTTTTAATGTTTGCTACATTAGAAAGGATTCGACTAGTGAAGTATATTGTGGTTCGTTACATTATATGTAGAGTCTTGCCTATCAATCGTCGTGATCGGAAAGAAGCAAGAGGAATCCAATGGGGAATGGTAGAACAGCTAGAAGATCTAGAATACCCAGATGTTATCACATTCCTAGGTTTGGTAGACCGAAAAATACACGGAGGAAAACATTGATGAAAGAAATCGAAAATTTTGATACGAAACCTAAATTGAAACCACCGATGTAGAAGAAACTACCAATGAAGAAGCTTTGTGCAAATCCTGTGCTCGCAGGAGGGAGAATAATGAGAAAATGGTACGAACTTTTACCCAGTTTAACTTTTACGGCATTCTTTTACTACAATGAGCTCCAGAAACCACTAAATATATGATCATTAACTTACGAGGTGTAAACAGTAACAAAAAGTGTTGACTTGATCACGTCTTCGTAGAACGCTTTCAATAATAATGCCAAAGAATGTTGTTGGAGGCTGCACTGCAAACCCAAATGTGTGATTTAAAAACACATTTGCGTGTAAAATCGTGTAGTCACATTTTACCCACCCAAGGGTATTAGCCACAGTTTGATCTGAACCTCTTGGCTTGGAATTAATCCTTTTTGAAGATTGTAAAATCTAATGTCTTTCATTGGTGAAGACTGTGTCTAAATTATTAAATTCGTGGCTGCTTTTGGGGACTGCTAAATTATTTCGGGTCTCAAAAATTTGACAAAATTGATTTTTTTATTCAATTGGGTCCAAATTTAATTTTCTGGCTTGGTTTATTCCTGGAATTCCAATTTATTGAAAATGCTGTAAACTTTGAACTATAACTAAAATAGAATAGAGTAGGAATTTCTGCATAAAAGCATCGAGGCGAATAATGCAATGGAAAAATATTTATCGAAATGTTATTTTCCAGATAAAAGTTCGCAAAACTGTCAGAAAAATACTGCTTTCAATCCACAGTTGCCATGTAAAATGCTAAAAAAATACACTTAGTAAAATTACAATTACGTAACTTGTAGCTCATGTTGAAACAATTTTATTTATTTCTTTTTTTGTTTGTTTATTTCACCTTTGCAATTAATGACATAACTATGTTTAGCATAAGCCATTACACCTTTTACTCGATGGGTTCTTTTCTCTCGGACGGTTTGTATATGACATTTAGGGGTTGGGGATGGCGCTGGGGGAGACGTAATAAAAATAAAAGCAGTAGGGGATTTTTCGGGGGGGAAAAAATCAGTCAGTAGAGAAATGAAAGGAATTAAGGCCCTGGGAAGGACTCCGTCTGGGCTGGAGCTCCACTTCCGGCTTTATTTTCCATTCACACGACCGAAAATGTGTTATACGTGAATAACGCCAACAATAAATTCTATCGGAAGGCACGCAATCACAGCCAAAGCACACCGATTTTCGTTGACTTACAATAATATTCTCACATATATATAAAATACGAAACAAGGATTCCTGTTACTCCTGCCATACATATAAACATAATGTACACAAAAGCATAAAATATATTTGGACGAATATAAAAAGCTGATTTCATATAGTATAGGAAAATACGCAATAGTGGGTGGGTTAGTATGTGTATGTAGGTGTATGTGTACGGCAGGGAGGACGAGGGGCTGTGCCCTTTTTGTTCTTTTTCGTTGATTCCCTGGGTATATCAAAATAAGCCATCGAAAGGACCAACCGACCAACCAACATGAAAATAGCCGGGTACACACAAGAAAATTTGCCAAAATCATCCCGTTCCTATCAATCATGAAAAGCATTATGACAGGAAGAATGGGAGGGAAAAAGGGTCAGTTTTCTACCAAATTTCCATGAACCATCCACGTTACGAACTTAATTTTGAGCAAGAAGTGAAACGAGGCGGAAGCGAAAATGTACGAGCTCTGTCACGGCGGTCTTTAAGCATATCCAGTGGATTTAAGGAGCACTTGAAAAATCCTGAACAAGGAAATGCTGTGAATACAAGGAACCTTCGGAAACTAAGTGAAATGGGATTGGTTTTGACGGGTGTAGTGGAAGCGTGCTCTGCAGCACCTTCGTTGTCACATTTTAGTTGGTATGTTTTTTTTTTGTGGTGTAAGTCGGAAGGTATTCAAGAATGAACGCATTTCCTAAGGAAGTTTTATGCTACTTTAAAAGTTAATACAAAACAATTGGTTTTCAGATCTAACTCCAAGGGATATACTTCGCTTATGACTCGGATGAAACACGCACATCAGAACCTTAAGGCACTAGAGTACCTTAGAATTCTAAGGCTGCTCCTGATTTTCTATGAAAACCTTACGAGTCATTCTTTATTCTACGAGTCAATGGTGTCTATGACCTCATGGTGCACGGTAAACTCATTCGCTGGAAGAGTAAAGGGTACAACAGATTTAAAGGAGTCTGACGGGTACATAATCAGTAGCGATAAGCCTTCTGGGTTAGAAACCTTGGATATTGTATGAGCTCTTGAATACTGACTGTGACAGGTTATTCCACAGGCGAATTTCCTGCTTTACAACGAATTTCTAGGCCTGTGGGAAAATACGGTATACAAACTATGCAAATGGGCCGAGAGTGCTTATTTTGCGGTAAAATCAAAGGCATAGTGGCTGGACGTAATCATTTTCTTTGGAACAGTCGCTGTGGTAGGTACTTATAACAGCTGAAAGTTCTACCAGGGCTGCTAAACTCCTTCATCTAGTGATTTGGAATAAGGTGCCTATTACAACGCCGATCTTTGATCAATGTTATGCCTAGGCATAAATATAATGCTCGACCCTTGCTTCCAGAACGACCACTGAAACAGAAAAAGTGTAGTGCATGTCTAATTAAAAATGGGACAGTTCTTTGTGGAATTCTACCTGCGTGGAATTCTACGATATCCCTGTTAATAGGGGTGCACATGACTTGTCGATCATGAAGACAAAATCTGGCACATGCTTCTCTAGTGCTATCGAACCCATAGAAGTAACGCAGACGACCGACTTCAGAAAAGACGTGAAGTGGGCTAGTGAGGTATTAAGGATCAGGATATTTATAAAAACTACGAGTCGAACCTCGTGTTTAATCAAGAAGGCTGGGTGCTATACTTTAAGGATATTTAGAGCAATCAAACCAACCAAAGCGAAGCATAATTTTCGGTTTGTTAGTCACACATAGAGGGCGCCAATAGATTTTATTGGTCAAAAGTTTAGTTCAACCAAATTTGGTTAACCTTTGCTAAGCACGCTTGCGGAAATCTGGAAGATTGTGATCCCTCAACTGAGAAGATTCATTACGTCCTCGAGGTAGTTTAGCAAAGAAACGACACTTAAACATCAGGTTTAATGCGGGATCACTATGACACCACCTAAGTGTATGAGCTTAACCTAACCTAACCTAAAGCTTAGTTATTCTTCTTAAATGACGTTACAGTCCTTGTATAACTCGGGATTCTTCAAGTCTCTGGTTCCAGTCGTCTCTTCGCATTCTTAACTCTATCCAGCTTTTATAAAATATTGATCTTCTAGCCCCTAATCCACCCTCATATTCCCTTCCGAAGTTCATACAACGGGTCCGATCGAGCCACCTTAGTCTGCTTAGTTCTATTTGTTTACCTATGTTAATGTCGTCATTGTAAGGTACCACTCGTTTTGATTAACCCTTACAGGACCTAATATTCTTCTTGTTATTTTCCTTTCCAGAAATCCGCTCTTGTCCTTCTTGTTAAGTACACTCGTCTTGCCTGGGCTTATGGCGGGCAAATCATGACCGCTTGGATTTTAAAAGGGGAATATGACGGCCGTAGAAGTTTTACCCCTTTTTAATTGTTGCACATACGACCACACGACGGCCAAACTTGACGAAAAGATTTAAATGACCAAGAGCTAAACTGTGCACGCGAGTATTCCACGGGCAAATTTGAGTCAAAAAATGCCTATCCCAAGTATTTCCTTTGTGTATTAAAGTGTTTGTTCAGCAAAACTGTTTTTATCTTGCATATCGAGAAAATAGAAGACATTCGGTATTGCATTCGCCTGATTTGGCCCCATTTGACAATTTTCCATGCATTCGCCGATTAAACGAAATGGTTTTACTCTAACCAAAGCTATCAAGCACCAGACGACGAGCATACTCAACAACATCTCAATAATGGACCAACATAGACTTATTCGATGAATAAATAAAAGCATTTTCTTCAAAATGCCTCCTCGTTTTCCTTTTAATACATTTCGGCAATTTTTGCGAGACAAGGTGTATTGCAGAGTTTTGGCATCATTAAAATGTTATTAAATGTCTGATTTCGCCTTTTAAGTGCCGATTCCAAACCCAAAGCATCTTAACGATTTTGCAGCCGCTCTTATAATCTTCGAACCATCGTTCAACAATAAAAAAAAAAGAAATTTAAAAAAATATTTTTAATATTTTAAAGAAATGTTTTTTTCGTCATTTACTGAGTTGAAATTCTGCAATAAAGATGAATTATTTACCATTTCGTAGAAATACTCCAATTCATCTTTTCTTTAATTTTTTTATGGAAATATTGTCTCCATTTCAGATTTTTTAAATTCTGTTGAAATTAAAGAAAAATACTTTTTTTTTGGCTGGGGACTTCTTTTATGTTTTTGCCTTTCGCGACTTGTTTGAGGGTTAATTAAAAAGAATTTTGCTTATAACCTTTATTGCAGATTCCCCGAATTCGGTTTCACTTTATCTTATCTCCTTCCATTTTGATGGCGAATCGCAATTATTTTCAATTACTCTTTTGCAGTATGGATGGGCAAGCTTTCATCTGCTTATTGAATTCAGAGTTCCAAAAATTCGGTTCTTTATTCTTTTTCGGGTGATATCGAATCATACTTGAAAAATATTTTGTGTTCATTTTTGTCGAGACTTTGATTTTGTTATCGCGACGAATTGAATGATTTTATTGGAGGGTACGTAATTTTTTTGGTTAGGAGGGCATTTATGATTTTTCGGAATTTATTCGAGACATTCAAAATCATTAATCATTTTTAAACGAAGGTATGGGTGTAATGCCAGTGCGATAGTAACAGAGCAATATCCAGGATAAACAAGGATCTCTTCTCTTCGTTCACTACCAGTAATGCCTTCTAGGTAGCGTCAAATAGTGAAATGGCGGTGGGCTAACACCGACAGCTTGGCTCTTTAAGTAGAATTTTAAATCATTTTTAATCGGGGCACATACGGCCTCACGACGGCCAAACTTGACCAAAAGATTTAAATGGCCAAGAACTAAGCTGTACACGCGGGCATACTACGGCCAATTTGAGCCAAAAAAGGAATCTGCACCCAAATGTATTGTTGAATGTGTTTTATGGGAACTTGATCATTTTCGTTATGCACAATGAATGGCCCTTTAGATTTATTCTACAAAATTATCGCTGCACAAGAGAAACGAGCCCGCCGCCAGTCATCGGTTTATTGTACGTGCGTACGTGCGACAACATTGTAATCACTGCCGGTATTCGCCCGTTGTAAGGACAATTTTTATATTTACTCGGGAAGGGGGACATAGCATAATTCATAGTTCTTAGTAATTCATCGTACATTCCACAGTTGACCGGTATTTCATTACTTTCTCGTCTGACTCAGTACAATGAGCACTAGTTATTTCGGTGCTTATCAACACCTCGACGATCTTGCTCCACTTCCCAGTGTAGAAAGCATTTTTCACGTCAAGAGCTATCGATGCGACTGACAGGCCGACTGATCACCTGGGGCTTTCCCAGCTTCAGGATAAGCACAAGCTTTTAACGTTTTCATTTTTCGGGGAACAGTCTTTCCCTCAGGTACAAATTTTCGACTGAAGTAGGAGTAACTCGGTTTAAATAATTGTCCGGCCGACCGTTCACCGTCAAAAGATGATGAAAGATTTTAGCAGCATAAACATTATCAAGAATATGCAAGATTAGGTGGAGGTGAACCTCAAGTTTAAACTCTTGATGCTTTATAAGTTCAGAAGCAACTGTCGGGGTTAGCGGAAGATATTCTCATTGGAGTCTTAGGCCTACTGAAAATGGTGGATCCCTCTAAGTATCTGACAAGGGCTGTAACGCCGGTATTGCCAGACTACCAGACGAAACAAGGAGGTATGTTGTCCGCTAGGTAAAGACCCAACCTTAGTTGAACTTTGGTACCCCGATTAGCCAGCTAAGCCATCAAGATCCGTTATTAGAGCCGTGTATACTGTTATGAGTGCCGGCTAATGCCCCGGTTTCACCTACCTCATTTCAATAATGTTCAGTTCAATCCACATAAGTGGCTAAAGTCCAGTTCATGTACAGTTCGTGCTTGAAATGGTTGTTGCTTTTCCGCCAGAAGTTAGAAATGCAACAACTCACTGGAATGGAGCCCTATTATTCCAGTTGATTATTCTCTTTTCAACGAGTTTTTACGTTTAACTTCAGTTCTAGTCCAGTTTGGCCCACTAAAGTCTATTTTATTCTCAGTTGAATATGTGGAAAATACTGAGGTTATTTTAAAGGCCCTTGGAGACGATAAAACATGGTACGAGTAAACATGGTACAGGGACCATGTTCGAGGTGATGTTAGCCGTGTACGGGCCGGTACGCGTACCAGTTTTTTGGTCCGACCAACGGTCCGACTAAAATCAAAACTGGTTTGATTTCCGTCGATGTTCGTGGGCGGAGTTTCGTGTTGATGATACCATGTCCTACCATTTGCGGACTTGTTTGACCAAATTTACTCGTACACGAAATGTTTCAATTTACCAGTTGACAACTGAATGACAGATTAACTTGAAATATTTTGACAAGAGAGCGGTGTTCAAGTAAATCGGTCTTAGCACATGTCTTACCGTCTGCGGGTTTTTGGTCGTACCATGTTTACTCGTACCATGTTTTAGCGTCTCCAAGGGCCTTAAAGTTCACGAACAGAACTTTATTTGCTCGAATCTGCCCAGTTCGGCGAGTGGTCTCTCGAGGAAAGAGCTGGCAACGCTGGTCCACTCTGTGAGAGCCGGAAGAAGGAATTTTATGTGGATGTGAAACCTTTTATCAATGATCCAATTCCCTCCTGGTAGAACACCTAGTCAAAAACAGGAAGTGGTAAAAGATAATCATTAATTACAAATAAGCATATTCAATTCATAGTTTTTAAACTCTATCTAGATGTCCCTAAAGATGATCAGTTTTATTGTGGTTGTCTGTTTCGGTGGCAAATGGCCGAGTGAGATAAAAACGCTAACTGAAATTTCTCACCTCGCTGAATTTACTGTCCACAAGATGGAAAGTGACAATAACACTGACATTTCTCACTATGATGAACAATAAGGCTGACTATTATTTCACTACTCGCTGTCAATATGAGCATGGGATGATTTGAATGGAACAATAGCATAAAGCAAAGGTCTATAAGTCTGCCATTTTCATTCCATATTTACATCAAAAAATAAAGTATCCTTGAATGCTGACAGTAACTAACCCTAATTCCAACTTTAGCCTACTACAAAAAAAAGGAACATTTCCGAAGTTTCTCCGCCTATGAATAAAGCAACTGTCAACATGGCTAAATCCCGAAATTTTGATTACCTACTTCGGCGTCTTAAATAATCCAAATCCATTAAAATCCAATCCACTAACAAAAATCCCACTTGAACCAAGTCAAATATTTGGGGGAGCCATCGGACCCACCCTGAAGAAAACCGAAGCATTTTTTCCCTGTCCTTTTTCCATGGGGGGTAAGGCGGGGGCATAAGTATCTATTTTCTATGCAGCGAATCTTTTCAAATAAAATCATCCTCCTTTAGAAAATATAAAACGAATCACTACCACGATCTAATCGCCTATATAAAATCCATAAAGCCCAATATTTACGGTTTTTTTTCTCATTTTTTTTTTTCTATAAAAAGAAACGTAGAAGAAGGGAATGGCTTTACGTCAGTCTCTAAGTAGGCTCAACGGTTTCCTATGCATTAGGAGGCTTTCTCTAGACAGCTGAGCTAACCCGCTCCCTTAATGCCTTTCCATCTATGCATAATATTTGTGTTCAACAAATCAATCAAAGGGCCGGACAAGCAAACAATTCGTTCATGGCCGGATATGAAGCGGATACGAAAAGCATCTATCCTAAGCATACACACATATGAAATGAATCCCCATCGATCCGTGCTCACCGTCACCCCGCCCTGGTCGTCCTAGTCGTCGATTTCATATTATGGAAACCCTTCGCACTGGAGACCCATCAGAACCCCATCAAAGTACCCAGAGATGATGGAAGGATCTCCTGCTACCAGCCCCCCCCACCCCCGCCACTCTTGAGCAGTTCTGTCATTTTCTTTACAATGGCGCTAAGATAGTAAAAAAAATATATAGCAGTATACGGCGAGTTTGCCTTGTACCGAAATCTCCACAAGTACGACCAATTTCTGTGGGGGGAGATATAGTATGTAGATCCTGTTACGTCAAAGTACTGGAAGCAATGGATTTAGTTGGTAATGGACCTAAATTGGTACTAAGTAACGTCTGAGACCTTCCTTTATTGGCCAGTCGGCAAACAAAGCTGCAAAGGACGAATTTTTTCAGTCGCCACAGGTTTAAAGTACGGCTTTATTAACATGATCCGACCAGTGTCGATGCTGGAGCGATGATAGCTCTATGTCTACTCCAGCATTACTGATTACAATGGGGCAAGGAGTGTTTACACAAGGGACGAGACAGGAGAGGGACTGTTTACTTTTGGAGCCGTAGGAATACAAACTTTGGGGCTTCACATTTTATTTGATTTCTCATTATAGTGGAGTCAGATGAGCATCAAATTTTAGTGAAAAGGGAATTGTCTCCAGAGTAAAATTTTTTTTTTGGAACATGTTAGTTACATCGAATACTATACGAAATGGACATTTTCTACCTCTAGCAACCGCCGCTACGTAAGTTATCGGCCTTTATGTCAAAAATTTACTATTTTGGTCGTTCTTTCTAAATATAAATGCGTATATCTCGGCATGTGTAGGTCCGAAAAAATTGAAAAAAATAGAGGTTGCTCGTTATGATATTGGCTACCAGCGGTTACAATATGAAATCCTTATCTGCTCACATAACCTAAAAAAAAATCAAAAACTAAAGAAACTACAGAATTTTGGTTTTTTGGTGATAACTTCGAATATTTTTAGTGAAATTTGATGAAATTTTCAAAAGTTATACTTTATAATGGGAACAATAACTGGTTAAAATTTCAAGTCAAAATATCTAATACAAGGCTCAAAAATTGACTTCAAATTTGAAAATTGATTGGCCTATCAGTTTTGTGCATCGCTTCGTATGGGGTTCTTACTTTTTTTAAAATGTAGCTTCTTTTATGCACTTTTGATGGTGAAAAAGAAAAAATTTTAAACTTAAAGAAAAGTGAAAAAAATCGAATCGAAAATCGACCATTTTTGCATTTTTTCGTCAATTTTTTAGGAAAATTTGACTTTTTTTGGCAAAGTTCAATTTCTATTAAATTATTAATTCATTTTTGACATATGGTGATCGAAAAATTGACTTTTATCAAAAAATGTGATTTTTTTCTAAAAAAATTGACGAAAAAATGCAAAAATTGTCGATTTTCGATTCGATTTTTTTCACTTTTCTTTAAGTTTAAAATTTTTTCTTTTTCACCATCAAAAGTGCATAAAAGAAGCTACATTTTAAAAAAAGTAAGAACCCCATACGAAGCGATGCACAAAACTGATAGGCCAATCAATTTTCAAATTTGAAGTCAATTTTTGAGCCTTGTATTAGATATTTTGACTTGAAATTTTAACCAGTTATTGTTCCCATTATAAAGTATAACTTTTGAAAATTTCATCAAATTTCACTAAAAATATTCGAAGTTATCACAAAAAAACCAAAATTCTGTAGTTTCTTTAGTTTTTGATTTTTTTTTAGGTTATGTGAGCAGATAAGGATTTCATATTGTAACCGCTGGTAGCCAATATCATAACGAGCAACCTCTATTTTTTTCAATTTTTTCGGACCTACACATGCCGAGATATACGCATTTATATTTAGAAAGAACGACCAAAATGGTAAATTTTTTACATAATGGCCGATAACTTACGTAGCGGCGGTTGCTAGAGGTAGAAAATGTCCATTTCGTATAGTATTCGATGTAACTAACATGTTCCAAAAAAAAAATTTTACTCTGGAGACAATTCCTTATGTTTTGCTCATCTGACTCCACTATTAAGAGGAGCACGGAGATTAACGTAAATTATGTTATGAAATAATCTCGGTGTGTTGGATCAGAGTGCCTATTACAAACATAACTAGTAAGGTAACATTAATATATCTTGTATGCAGAAAATTGCAATTGAAATTTCGAGATGACACAACCAACTTCAAATATACTTCAAATATCAAAATTGAGTATCGAAATGAGCGTCGCAAACTTTTTTTTTTATTTCGATGTGAAGTATACGCATGCAATTTTTAAATCCGGCTCTATGCGAAACTTTAAACACCCTCCAACGTTGGACGATTGATATAGGGCACATCATGTGGCCAAAACTCAAACTACGAATGTCTAATTCCAAGCTTCCATCGTTGGTGTTGGAACACTTTCGGGGGTTTTGTCGATATTGAACCAAACATTGGAGGCCAACATTCGTGTAGAGCCGTTGCAAATTGTATACATCGGCAAAAAACGCACCCTATGCATAAAGATAATGGGGTTGATGGTGCTGCTTTTCCCCTTGTCGAACAATACTAAAGCCGTTTTCTAGGTGCTCAATTTGTGTTATTTCTAAGTTGTTAAGTGCTGTTATTCAGATCGTACCAAATAAAAGGTACAAAAAGAGTTTAAACCGTATGTACTTCGTCTTGAATACTTCAAACTCAACACCGTTCTTGCGTCCCGATTCAAGAATAAGCACAATGTACCAGTTGATTTATTTGGAGATCAGTTGTAGATCATGAAGACAAGATCTAGCACCTGCTTGACATACATCATCAAAACAATTGCAGTAACACAAATTATCATCAGCGAAGCCGTAAATTGGAGTCGAGGAGATGAGGAGAAGTTCGTTTAGGGAGTTCTAGAAGAAGCCTCATGATAGAGCTGCGACCTGGGGATATCAAATACAATCTAAAAAAAAAAATCAACAAATTTCAAAATTCTTATGTAAAGTATATCAAATAAATGATAGTACTATGTTAATTGAAAAAAACTTTAATTAAAAATTTGTCTGGGTGAAAACCCCGCCGTGGTACCACGACGTTTTCTTTCTTAAGGCTGTATTAGTTCAAAGTAGAAGAGCAGAACAGAGAGTTCTGCCGCTGGTTTTTCATCTCAAATACATCGCCTTTTTCCGTATCAGTGCTCAGTGATCAATGGCATCTGACATTTTAGTTTTGAAATTTGGACAGTGATCTCAAGTGCATCATGGAATTTAGCGTGGAGAGAGTGAGTTCGACATAGGGAACTGGTCACACAGAACCTAATTTGAGTGTATTTCAAATAAACTTTTGTTGAGTTTATTTAAATTTGTGTTGAATTTAAAAAAAATTGTTTCAAGTCCGGACGTAGTTTTTGTTTTTTTTTTCACTGATGACCGTCGGTGCTCCATAAATTGATGCATGATTTTATTCTCTATTTAAAAACACTATTTTTTATATGGTGTTACCCATGGACGGCGCTTTCATAGGTGCAAATGGTGCACTTGCACCGGGCGCTATTGGTCAGGGGCGCAATTTCAGAAAATAAATGTGCAAAAAATAAAATTAAACTTGGAGGGATATTAGAAGGGTATTGAATTAGGTAATGAAGGGTGACAATTCATCTGTGTGAGAAAACTACAAGGCTAGAAAAAAAAGATATAAAAAAACTATACGTCGAGGAAGAACAATGTCGCCGTTGGCGAAATTCTGCATAATATAGAATTTAGCGAAAAGTCTCAATCAACATGAAACAATGAGAAGGATGGCAGAGAAGCTGGAGGAAACTAGTAATATCATGATAGAAGTTCACTCTCCAGGAAGATTCTTCTGGCATTTAATTTTGCGACTTCTCAAGGAAGCTTCTTCTGGCGTTGTAATTATTCGAAATCAAATAAAAACGAGACTGAACCGAGATTCGGTTGATAGGATCGTGCCGAAAGAGGGATTGAAACCTGTAATAGAAACATTTTTCCCATTCAAGAAATCGCGATTAGTCGAAATATTCTCCGCTTTTTACAATGCGACAAGAAGGTCATTGCACTTAAACAATAATATTGGCAAATAGTGCACTTGCACCGGGCGCAATTCGCCTGAGACGCAATTTTTCCATTGGCCAGTTTCACATCAGCCAACAGCCAACCACCAAAAATCGACTGAAAACGTCGTTTGTGGAGAAGAGGCTGAAAGAGGACGGAGGGGTGGACAAATTTTTTGAACCAACTCTTTGACTGGATTTCCGAGTCAACTCTTTGACAGCTGTGTGGTTGTTGTTGTTTTTGCTTACTAGAAGAGAGAGAAACAGAAGAAAAAAAAATTAAGATTAAAAACAACAACAACAAGCAAAGCATTCTGACGTACAGTTGGTTGGAAAATTTAAAAGATTCTTTCACAATCAGTAGTAGATTGACTGAACTTCAATATTGTCCTAAATTTTTAATACACCTGAATACTTTTGCAAGGACTAACATTCCCAAAACACCAATGTATTGTATCCGAATGGAATTGCGATAACATCCTTGATTCTATCCACTGATTGACACGACTTTTTGATGTGATTTTTTTAATTCAAATATTCAAATACATCAATATCAAAAATCCGACTTTATTCCTGTCCTTAATAATAGGCCTTCGCGTCTAAAATCAGAATTCATCACATCCACTCTTATCAAATTATATCAGAAAAGTTCATAACGCATTTTGATTATCCGCGGCTCCAAAAAAATCTCCCCTTTTTTTATTGCATAAAAATTCCCCGCCATTTTTATATTATGCAAGCCCAGATTCAGTTAAGTTATTCAAGTCCTGGAGAAAATTGTATGCTAAAATATTTTCAGTTTGCAGAAGTGTACAGGAGGAGGATCCCAATAAAGGTTCGCAGGCATAAGTAAAGTTTTGAAAGTAGGGCACCTAAGTTCAAGAGCCTAAGGGAGTGATATTCCCATCTCGAAATAAAAAATCTCCCATATGTGTGGGGGTGTATGCGTTGGGAATAAAACATTTCATTTTAACATTTAAAAAAATATATGTAATTCGTACGATATGGATGTGTGTGTGTATATATAAAAATCCTATAACAAAATATGAATAATTTTAACTCGAAATGAAATTTTTTAATCTTATGCAAAAAGTTTCACTTTACCGATTTTATGCAGTTAATTTTATACTTTTTGTTTTATATTTTATTCTTGTGATATGAGAAAAAATAAAAATTATTTCAATACAATTACACTCCTAAGCATATTAATTAACTTTGAATAATTAACTTTGAATAATAATTTGAATTTTGATTTTTCGTACAATTCTAGTACGTAGGATGCAATCAATTTTTATATGTAGTATTTCCATAAACATCGTAATATCAAGAAACAAAGCCTACGCTAAACAAATGGTTTGATGTTACATTCACCATCAAACCATCTTTACGTAATTAAATAATTAATACTGTAATTCCATCATCATGAAAGTTAAATCATAATTTGATGACAGGTTGAGAAGATCTTCAATGCTACCGATGACAGTAAAACCATCTGGCCCTTGAAAACTTCCATCAAGTAGAATTTCGCCTCTTTCACAAACCTTTCTTTTATTTGTAAAGGGAAAGTGAAAACAGGAGGTCGAGTAATGAGGAACTCTGTTTAAAACCCACAGTCCTCGGATGTACGACCCACTCAAGGGATGGAGTGTATAGATGTCTCAATGAGCTTGACGTCAATAAATATACTGGCTCAGACAATATGGTACATGAATTATCCTTAAGAAGTGTGCCACGCCTTTCGCTAAACGTCTGCCCAAACTATTCGCCATATCACACTTCTTTGGAGTATATCCAATCCCTTGGTAATTAAATCACATTCAATCCATTCCGAAAAAAAAGGTTCTCTTGAAAATCATGGGACAATGATCAACGACCAAAAAGATCTACTGACGACATTCATATGTGCCTTGGAGAGAAAGTTGACTAAAATGCACATCTCTATGGTGAGTCTAATCTGGTTGCTCTAAAATCTACAAGTCTTTAACAGAGTATGGAACCCTGGTCTATTGACTAAATTTCAAGTTACTGACATAGACTTAGTTCAGCCGTCAATTTCAGTTGTTTAGGAGTCAATGCTCTAGTACACTCTCTACCTAGTTCCTAATTTTTATAACTGATTTGCTCTCAATCTCCTCTCACCGGACCTTGTCTTCATGATCGTGAATTGTGTTCAATACAATAAACCGGGACATCGAACTCATTCTTGAATCGGCCAAATTCAACCAATGTCATGACATCAATGGCCCGATTAAAATTAATTTGGTGGTTAATTTTCCTACTAGAACGCACGCGCCCGCAGATTGCACGCTGCTTAGCGAACACATAGGCAATACACGAAAGTACGCCACAGGCATGCACACTCTGCATCGACATAGACCAATGGTCGGCAACCTGTGGCTCGCGAGCCTCATGTAGCTCTTTGGCCCGCTAAGCGTGCCTCTTTCCCAAAATACCGTGTGGGGATGCCTCATCCACTGGAGTCGGTTTTCAGCCTGGATGAGAGTCTAATTTGAAGAAGTGTCGTTTGACGAGGCGACAAGTGAAATTGCTATTCTCTCGCGACTCAGGTAGATAGGTAGGTAGGAGTGACATTCTCGACCTGGTCGTAGGCTGGGACATAGTTGGTTAAGGTTTTTTAGTCGCACTCGTGAAAAGCTTTGGAGCAGTAAGCTAGGGATTTAGATCCATCCGGTAAAATTTAGGTGCCGAATCAAATCACCTACGAGTATGTTAAGTTTCGAAACATCCCCCAAATAATTTAAGAAGAGTCTTCCAAATACACGTCGTCTGCTGTTGGCCAGAGCTGGACATTCGCAGAGAAAATGTTTGGTTGTCTTATTAGCCTGTTTCAGGCAGGTGCGGCAGTGAGTGTTATGCGGAATTCTCAGTTCGGCTGCATGTTTGCCAATTGACCAGTGACCCGTTATTATTGACACGATTCTGGCAATCTTTGTTTTTTATAACAAGATCTAGACTAGTCACATGATGATAGGCTCCTCCATCTGGCCTCTTTCTATGCAATTCTGACGAGAACGCTCACGATCTCGCTTTCTCTGACTTTGAAGTACTGTAGTTGGTACTCGCTGACGATTGACCTACTTGGAGCAAACTAAGACTCCCCCGAGGGAGAAAGGTTCGTAGTCCTTGGCCTGTAGACCGAATGAGACAGTTGGAAGGGGTCGATCTCAGTGAACATTCCTCAATTAGATTAAGGACGGTTTAGCCACGGCCAGCTTAGGAGTGCCTTAATTAAGTTAATGTCAATGCCAATGTACCTACCTATTGTTTAAAAAATTGGGGTCTCAAAATAAATTTCAATCATTTTGCTGGTGATATTTGGCTCAGTTGAGTTATGAGTTTGCCGACCACTGGCCATACAAGCGATTTCGTGCATGCCTCTGGCAGGGAGCAAATTTAACGGCGCTCAAAATAAACTCCCCTGAGCGACGCTCCAAATTTTTCCCACTGGGAGTATCGTTTTCCTATCGGTCCCCCAACTAAATATTAACCAAGTTCAATGATGCTTGACCTGTGCAATTGAGCGAGAACCGGTCTGATGGGTATGCTTAATGGCAACCTTTATTTTTTAAAGCCCTAATTCTGCGAGAGAAAAACATACAAATTTCGGTGCTATAAAAGAGATGGGATGGGATGTATTTTTCTGCCTTAATTAAGAAGACCCCTTAAGCGAAATTTTAAAGCCATACAAGTTCTTCTTACAGAACTTTTAAATTTCCGAACAGTACCTTATACTATATCAAAGTTCATAATCGGTCAAGTGTACTCGAGTAGTAACAGAAGGGTTAAACCAATCATTTTTAATTGTGACATAACAAACAAAGTAAATCCTTTATAGTAACCCGACGCCATTTAAGGGGCATTAACCAAATATTACCACATCCAATGGCTTCCTTCATCAGATTTCGAGCAATTAATTTAAAAAACGTAGAAAAAAATTAGGACATCACACTATCAACAACCGAAATTCGGGGTGGCATTCATTTCATACCTGTGCGATACTAAGAAACGTGTATTTACGATTATTACTCAACCAAATCCATTGCCATGATTGAACATGGTAAATAATGATTTTCTAGACGCGAGTGACAAGACTCTTTCATTGATTGACATTACCCCAGAAAAAAAAAACTAGTTGACAAATTGACAATGGCTTTCATGACTTGTCCATTTCCGTAAATCATAATTATGTGCACTTTGAAGTGGTGAGAAAACACGTTGAAATCATTAATTTTTGTTTGGATACTGAGCGGCTTTTAGCATGGCGGTTACTGCTGCACAGGAAATTGTTTGACAAGGGTAAAAGCGTTGTTGAGGTTTATTCTGAAATTGAGGGCTCAGGTTTTCGAAAATGGTATTTATCAGTGGACAATTGAGATAACTTAGGCAAACCAACCAAGTCAAAATATTCATTCATGAGTGCTAGGAGACTACAATTTGAGGGTGTTGCTATTGGCTGCGGTCAAATTGAGGGTAAAACAAAAAAATGGAGCACAAACTTTGTTGGAATGAGTAAAACCTACCCTGGTGTCTCAATTTGGGAGGGATGTGCAACCTGATAGTTCCCAGTAGGAATTCTAGGAAGGCCTTACCGATGGAGCACTGAAATAAGTACTCATCTGGTAAGGGGTACCCCTTATTTTCTTGGTGCTAGATGAGCCCTTACAAACCCCATTACAAGAGAAGGCAGATGGTAAGGTGTAGTCCAGAATTATACCCAAACAAGTGAGAATCTGCCCGATGACTCAAGGGAGCTTTCCTGAAGTTTTCATAAATTTTTATAGAAAAAAAGAAAATGGGCAATTATATTCGTCGACATAAAATGCGACGTTAGCATACTCAATAGCGCGGCTCTCATTCGATACGGAAGACAAGCAGCTTTAGAGAAGTGGAGAATTTAGTTGGGGGACTGCTTAGGTAAAGCCACTCTCGGGCTTGGAAAAAAAGGCATTTGTAAAAGATGAAAAAAATAAAAGCATTCCGACACCGGATCACATATCCACAGGCGCCCATGAATATCTCTTTTCGCAATGTTCCATTTGCTGCCTTACTATACCCCTTACAGATGAGCAGTTCTATAAGTACTCTAAGGTAAGTGCCATAGTAAGGCCTTACCCCCTATGACATCGTGTGTAAAAGTAAGCACTTCTGTAAAAGGGAGTGGTAAGGCCTACCCCTTACCAGTAAGTGCTGATTTCAGTACTTCTGTAAGCTTACCGGTCCTACTGGGTTTAGTTTCGGATGGGATGCCTATCATCGCTAAACTCCCAAATCGTCTTGTCCCAAGTTCAGGGTGTGAAAGGAAGAAGGTGGTCGACCTGATGAATTGACCAGAATCCAAAGACTCTAGGCAAGAAACCGCATGGATGCACGAACTAACTATTTACGAAATAATGCTACTGCATCCGGGGCAGCCGATGCGCCAGCGCTGGGGACGAGGGATACTAGTGAGAACTGGGTTACTGGCCGAACAGCCGAAATTAGTAAATATATAGGCCTCTGTGCTGCCTGCGGCATGTCAAATCATTTGAGTTGAAGGAAGTGATGTCTCAGTCGACGTATGAATTTTAGCACAGGGGCCTAAACTTAGCTTAGCACTTCCATTATAAGCCCCTTAACCTTTGGAAGGGTGGACATTAAAATACGCAGACGAAGCATTGGTAAAAAGATTTGAAGGATCCTTCCTTCATTCGATTTACAAAGGAAAATAGGTGGCTAGAATTTGGAGGAAAGGATACAATTCAGAACTGTGTGAAATCTGAAAAACTCCAAACATTGTCAAATTGACCAACTAAATGACTACAATGGATTGGTTATGTCGAAACAGAACCTGACAAAGAAAGTGCTGGGGAAAGTACTGTTAGGAAAACGGAGACCAGGGGCCGGTTCGTGTATGACGAACGACGATAATCGTACGAAAATAAAATGAAGTCGAAAAATTTTGTCGACGAAAATTTTAGCATTCGCATAGGTCGAAAGAAAATTGCTCGTGTCCTAATACAAAAACTCGATAACCCAAGACTTTTCGTCGGCTTGAGACGAAAATTTTCAATTTTTTCGACTTACGCGAACCCGAGACGAAAAAGAATTTTCGTTTTCGACATACACGAACCGGCGCCCCAGGACGCCCTCAGAAAAGATATTATATACGACGTCTAGGAAGACTAAAGACAGTTAGGAGTATGAAACAGGAAAAATCGTGCATGTAATAAAGCAAACATCGAGCCAACAATAGGCTGTGGAACTCCTGATGAAGATTGGTTATTCGATAGTAGGAATTATTTGAATAGAGATTCTTAGATGAGAGATAATGTTTGTAGGAATTTTGTTGGGATTTCATTTAATTAATTAACCTGCGTTGTGAAACTCACGTTTTTATGCCTTGTATGTCTGAAAATAAAATTACCGTATTTGAAATTCATGTTAGTATTGTTCCATCCATCCAACGGCGCTACAGCCCAAATCGAGCCTTGGCCTTCTCTAGGGCAATTCTCCAAGTTTGACGGTCCCTTGCAGCATGTCTCCAGTTCCGGATGTTGAGCATTGACTCTGCGTCAACCGTCACAGAGTCTATCCATCTCCTCCTGGGTTTACCTACTGGCCTACTTCCCGAAATTTCTGATGCCATAAGCCGTTTTGGGATGCGATTGTCCTCCATCCTGATCACGTGGCCGGCTAGTCTCAGTCTGTTGATTTTTATTAAAGTTGAGAGTTGTGGGTCGTCAAAAATTTCATACAACTCGTTGTTGTATCTTCTTCGCCATATTCCATCCTCTCTGGTTGGGCCTATTATGCATCTGAGAATTTTCCTCTCGAACCTGTTGACTCGTTCCTCTATGTCCTGGGTCATAGTCCAAGTCTCGCTACCATAACACAGTACTGGTCGTATTACTGTTTTGTAGAGTGAGAGTTTCGTTTTCCTGTGTACAAATCTTGAGTGCAGGATTTGTTTTTGGGCATAAAAGGCTCATTAGCCAGTAGTATTCGTCTGGTTATTTCTTCTTTTTCTTCGTTTCTTTTTGTGATAGTAGACCCAAGGTAGACTGTTTTATCGACTACTTCTAGGTTATGTTCGTCGATGGTTATATTTCTTCCCATTCTAAATCGTCCTGCTCTGGATTGTTGCATCACCTTCGTTTTTTCTTCGTTAATCTTCAGGCCTATGTCCTTTGCCGCCTCTTTTAATTCGACATAGACTTCTTTTGCTGCCAAAAATGACCTTCCCACGATGTTTACGTCATCCGCATATCCAAGTAATTGTACCGACTGGGTAGCTATTGATGCACTTCGCTGGACTGACGTTTTCCTTATCACCCATTCTAGGGCCAGGTTGAAAGGCATGGGGGCCAGCCCATCTCCTTGTCTAAGCCCTTGACGTACTTCGAACTCCTCTGTTACAACATTTTGGATCCTTACTTTCGCCAGTGAGCTGTTTGTGGCGCATTTGATTAGTTGTACCAACTTTGAGGGGACTCCTATTTCCGATAAGATCTCGTATAGCCTCTCTCTGTTTATTGAGTCATATGCCTGTTGAAAGTCGACAAATATCTGGTATACATCTACTTTCCTTTCCCAGGTTTTCTCCAGAATTTGCCTTAAGGTCAGCAGTTGGTCCGATGTTGACCTGTTTGTCCTAAAACCAGCTTGATATTCTCCTATAAGGCTTTCCGCTATAGGTTCCAGTTTTTGTTTCACAAGGATTGTGAAGATTTTGTAGCTGGTGCTGAGGAGTGAGATGCCTCTGTAGTTTTTGCAGTTTAGTTTATCTCCTTTCTTGTATATTGGACATATAATCGCTTTCTTCCAGTCCTCTGGTATAACTTCTTCCTCCCAGATGGTGCATATGAGTTCGTGTAATGTTCGTAATAGTTGGGGTCCTCCTTCCTTTAGCAGCTCAGCTGCTATTCCATCGGCGCCAGGCGATTTGTTGCTGTTCTGCCTTTTTACAGCTTCCCGCACCTCATCCAGTGTTGGTGGTTCTATTGAGATGTTATCTTGGGGAATTACAAATACCTCTGTCTCTGCATTCTCGTTTGATATGGAGATAGGGTTCAATGGGTTCTGAAAATACTCTCTCCACCTTTCCTTTATCCTATCAGGATCTGCCAACAAGTTCCCATCTATGTCCTTGCAGATGTCCGTTCTTGGCTGGAGCTTATTGGTGATCTGGCGAGTTCCTTTGTACGCTTGTCTAATTCTCCCTTCATTGAAGTCTTCCTGTATCTGTAAGATTTTCCTATTTAGATATTCCCTCTTCTTCTTTCTGCAGTATTGTTGTTAGTAAGTTGTTAAGTTGCTGTTAGTATTGTTGTTAATTATTAATTTCAGCATGATGTACTTATGTGATCACAGGACGGCATAGCAGCGGTCGATGTACCTCACCTTCGAATTTTTATTTCAGGTACCCTACATTCTTCCATAATTGCTCTGCTTCCGCCCTGATGAGGGCCCTCCGTTCAGGTAAGTGGTGCATTGATTCAAGTGATATCTCTGGGGGCTCACCACTCCAGCCCTTGAATGCAACGTTGGACTTAACACCAGCGCAATGCTTTTTCAGAAAGATGAACGATTTTTAAGCGCTTGGCTATGTTTACCTGAAAAATTGTAAATTTGTATTTACATAATTGTTTTTTGTAGATACGAAATGTTGAACACATTCTATTTGTTTCATACATGTCAAAAGGTTCTGAAGCATTTTGCATCAACTCAAAAATTCATTAACTCCCAGTACCTACGACACGTGAAATTATTGCTTTCATAATAAAGTTTAGCAAAAACTTTTTAAATTATAATTTAGGAATCAAATTCTTCTCATTATATTCCAATTTCCAAAACAAATCTCATACAAAAATTGTAATGCATTAGCAGATAATAATCTGAGTTGTAAAGCAACTTCAAAACTCATTAAAGTTTATTTTCTGCATCGTGTGCCCCAAAAGAGGTGAAATGCTTCAAATAATGAAATTCCTGTATTCCGCACAGAAGATGGTCGGGGCAAAAACAAATTTTTAAGAAACTGCAATGAAAAACTTTCACGACCATTAACAACCCGAGAAAGCGCAGAGAGCAGAAGTGCCCCCGGGCTGCATTTTCATCCCCTAAAATTTTTGCCGTAATTTCATTAATTCTCGTCTCGTATGCAATTTCCTTCCGCAACCTGGGGTGAGTTTTAATCCTCGAAATATATGCAAGCATATTGCATTATAAGGCCAGGGAAGAGAGAGCTAGAGAGAGAGAGACAGAGAGAGAGTATGAAATTAAATTACGCTTTAGCGCCGCCAAAAGATGCACAAGCCATGAAGTAGAAGTTCTGTTCCATTAGACGCACGTTCAATTAATGCGCTCGAGAACAAAATGATAGTGTGTATATGTTTTCCGTGTCCTTATAATCCTCGGCAAGTGCTCCTTATCTGCCCCCAGGCATCATCATTCCGTACGTTAACGGGGGAAGTTCTGATTTACTTAGTAGCGCAGGTGCATATGTTACTATCAAAAGGATTCTGCTATTAATTGACATATGCACACAGCATAATGGTGAAGATGTGTCTTGGGGATCCTGGAATGGGTGGCATGTGTATAGCTGCTACTTGCGCCAAGTTGGGGAGATGAAGTTTCACTAAGGAATTGCCAATTAAAAAACTGGCGATCCAGAAAGGGGCTACGGTGATGCCAAGCTGTCAGGATTTTCTGGGAATCCTTTTGCGAGTGGTTCCCTTGTTCCAAAGACTTTTTGTTATAATGGCTCTTCGAAAATGTTAAATTTTTGGTGAAGTTGAGAACAATTTAAGTAGCTATGAGTGGACCAGAAGATAAAAATTATGGTAAGTGAACAAGTTTAAAGTAACTTCGCAATAGAGTTACCTCTCCCGGGAATAATAAATGATGCAATTATCAGAATTTAATTTGAAGGAAAGTATTATGATAACCAAATATAGTCGTCCTCGGAAGCCTTATTGTTTAGGTACCCAACTGCCATTATAGAGGTCCCAAAGTCAACTCCAAGCAGCTTCCAGCTATTTATCCTAGCTCCTAGTTAACAATATTTCTATTTTGTCTTCTCTCTTTACGGCAATCCATGTCTTCTCACGTCCGTACAAAATGACCTCTTTTAAAAGGCGGGGTCTATGTTGTATAGCCTGAAATCCCAAGCTCCTGCTGTTGTAAACTAGCGCTCGACTTCTTTTTCGAGCAGATAATATTTTGCGGAGCGAACAGCTAACAAAGACCTCGAAAGGTGGTGGCGCCCGATTTGTCACTTCTATAAAAACCTGAGAAGATTCACTGCAGACGAACACTTAGCAGCTCTGTTGGCAAGTCCCGGTGCAGTATAACATATTGCGACCCCATCAGCTGCTCATTTTTTTTATATCTGTGAAGGAAAATGGAAAAAGACACAAACACAAAAGGACACGGGAACCCTTTTTCACTTTAAATTTTTTTAAAATCTTTAATTCAGAAATTGTGCCCGGTGCAAGTGCATCATTTGCACCTAAAAAAGCCTGTGTCCACTCAGGATTTGCTTCGTGATCATGCTTTTGTGCTGTGTTGGCTTGCGCTTTAACTTCAAACTTTGAAAACAGTTCACATTGGCAGCCTTTCTAGAAAAAGAAGGCGCTTTCAACAATTTCGTCGCTTTCAATAACTTCAGAGCAGAGGCGATCCAGGTGTCGAATTATTGATCTATAATAGTACGACTAGTGCGAACTGCAATCTTAAGAACTATGAATCCCAGCCGGCCAAGAAAGGATGGACGACGGAAACAGGCGAACGAAATGGAATTGACTGACAACATTTTGCAAAAGGACAATGGAAAAAGACACAAAAACTCTGTGCAGTTCCTTTAATATATGAAAATGAAGGCCCCGGAACACTTTTTTAAATTTTTTTTAAGTACCTCGTCCAATTTCGCCCGGTGCAAGTGCACCATTTGCATATATGAAAGCGCCGCCCCTGGATTGCACCTATCTTTTTGGACAAGGATATGATGGTGAAAAGCAGCCAGCGGACAATTTTAGTTGCATTTCCTTTTTTAAGCCCTACAAATCCCCGAGAGGAGATGGTTTTCCACGGTACTCATTTAGAATTACCTTCAGCTGATTTTCGAGAGTTTGATCTGTTTCTTTAGATCCAGCTTCAATTGGGGATACATTCCAACCATCTGGAGGCCCCATTGTTGGATACATTCCAACCATCTATACGACCTAAATTGTTACTTCAATGGAGGTAGAATCTATTGTATTACTCGAGCAAGATGCCTATCAATGTACATATAATTCCTAGCCATACAATGTTTCTCCCACGTTCCTTCCAGGTGTTGGCTTAAATCTTGTAGGTTTATGTTAGCGGCTCAAGGAAGTCGACTTGGAAAATATTTGAAACTCTACGTAACCCTTCCTTGTAGTTTAACTAAGAACATAAACTTCGACTATCCACAACAAAGTAACCTATCAATACCCCAATCAAAACATTAATGTAGAACTAATTCAAACACGACCAGCCTCAATATCTACCTCAATTTGAATATAAATCGGCTTGAATGGAGATTGTTAAATTGCAAATAAATACAGCCCAGGTGAAATGTAGTGCGTTTGATGGAACATTTAAATGGTGAGTTCCTTACTACAGCAGGTGTCTACCGTCCATAGTATAATCTTTAATAATTGCTTGTCTCTGAAGTAGAAAATGTGGCAGCCCCCGGCTTTATGTCTCGCAGTTAAACCCCACAGACTGGAATTGTTTCAAAGTTGCAAATGTATGGGTAGTAATTCTGTTTATCTCAGATAATGTTTCTATGATAATAAAGTACAATGCAATGTGGCTTTTATCAGGGCCCTTACAGCATGCATACCTTGCAAAGTTTTGCATAATGCAATCAGTGCGGGTTAGGTGGAAGCATAAGCATGACGTTGGCTTCATAAGTTATTTATGGCAAATGAGAAGATTACCCTCAGCACTAGGAAGTGATTTTGATTACGATGTATATGAAAAGAAAGCTTCTTGCGGGGGAGATGGCATGAAAAATTATGCTAAGGTTGTTAGATCCTAAGAACACGTGGGAAGGATATGGGGAAAAATCCTCGGTAGAAGCAAAAATTGAGGCATAAATCATGTGCGGCTTATTACCTCCAGCTCAAGACATTACGTTCGCTTTTCGCTTACAGCTCTGCATGGTAAGCAATCGAACAGGGCCTTATTGTCACCAGCGAAGCACCGGGATGAGGTAAAAGCGCCAGATCCTTAAAGAACGCCAAGGCTTTATTCTATATCCTAAGAAGTTTTCCCTTATTTATGAGTTAACTGGGTGATTCTTTCCAAGATAACACGACACATCCTTCAACCAAATTAAGTCCTGTAATAATTTGAAGGAACGAGCGCGAACCCTTGCGAAGGAAAAAAATAACTTTTTTCCTTCTTCCTGCAAATTTTGCGCTTAGCGCTGGAGCGCGCATACACACACACATACACACAGCCAAACCAAAACAGGGAGTATAAGGAAGGGTGTCCTGGCTGGCTGGTAGGTGTGCTTTAAATTTCACGCATCGTCCAAGCTATTTCGTTCAAATCGTTCAGAATTCTACTTTTCCGGTATTATGAAATACGGCAAACACAGGAGCGGAGTTCCGAAAGCCAAGGTGTGGTGAGAGGTAAGCTTTTTGAATTCATGATAAAAATTGTTTTTTTTTTCTCAATATACAAGCGCTGCCACGCGTAAAAAATCTTTTGGTGGAAGCCTTGATAACCATGCTGCTGTAATGCTTTGCCGTTGCCGCTGCTGCTGTATATTGTTGTATTGCGTTACTTTCATTGAATGTCAACGAAAAGAAAAAAAACATTTCACTTTTTCCGGTGTGTGGAGGACAGTGAATTTTTTACTCATGAATAATAATCAAATTTTTAGAGATTAGAAAATGAAAATTTAGTGTTTTCAATTTTTCGAGCAAGGAAATCTAATTAAATATCAGACGCAAGGAGAATGGATCGCGAATGAAATATGGCTGGAAAGTCAAAACAGGAAAGAGTTGAAAAATGTTAATGATATGGTACTTCAAAAAGAGCCCATATGAAATATGAAACTGCAACCGCCCAAGTTAAAAGAAGTGAGAGGAAACCAGGAGAAGATAGCACTAACAAATGACATTATTGCCTAAAATGTGCGATAATTGGGTGATTTACAAAATGCATCATTGCGGTATCCCTGCTGAATTCAGCTACAAACTTTCAATTGCTGAATTCTGCAGTGATACCGTAGTGATGCATTTTGGAAATCACCCATTCGCACATGATTAAAACTATTGGGGATATTGACAAAGAATTAGCAAGAGGGAAGAAAAACAGAACCCGAGAAGGGTGGTTCTAATTCACGCTTTCATAAACCTCATTTAACACTAAGTTTGGAGAATTCAGCTGAGCTGAATAGTAACCCTGATATGCTAAGAAACTCTTCGAAGGCAAATCATAATTATCCTGCACCAAATAATCACACAGGTATGAATAAGAGTAATTCAGTGGTGCTGAATACGAATACCAATAAACGGTCATTCCAATTCTACAGAAAATCGACCACTCGAGCTGCCAGGGCATCACCGATATTCTTGGAATTTTACATACTCAAAGGATCAATGAATCTGGTAGGATCCAGTTGAGGCTTAACTGTCGGAGCTTCTGCACATTAGATTCACGACTGCGCTTCTCTTACACTTTCTCGCTTTCCCTCGGTCCTACGAAACCCAACTAAATTGCCTTTAGGAAGTGTGGACTGTACTAGATTCAGGTCCTCCCCAAGAACTCCTACAATGCGGTGGGTCTTGTTAAAACGCATATAGCACCACCAGGAAGAAACGATGAGGAGCCTGGTCGGTGAGCACTTCCCAGGGTCAAATCTACAGACTGCTTATGGATAAATAATCACGGTCAGGTATAGTAATCGCTTCCCTCGGGGACTCTCTGGGAGCATTTTCGATTCGGACAAGTTTAAGTGGACAGTGGCCCATTTCTTACCCTTTCTATCCACTTTCTGTGGATGACCTTCAGGGCTGCTTCCACTTTCCTTCATATTTCCTCGGACCTAATCACATGGTCTAAGAGGTTTTCCGGCGTATCGGCGAATCTCGAGTAGGTAAAGAAGGCTTGATCTACGTCTAAATCGTGTCCACGCTCCCTGGTAGCCCATATTTCCATTTTAGGGATAAGCCTATGGGTTCAACCACCCTTAACAGACTCGTCTCGCTTCCTTTGCCTTTATGGACTTCCATCAAACAATCTGCCGCCGTACCATTCTTGGTCCCTCGCTACCATATTCTGGGTCATAGAGACGCATGCCTTCTCTCGCCAGAATGTCTTTGGGGGTCAACCTCGCTATCACACACGCATCGTCGGACGTGGTCCTCTACACAAAACAAGCGCGAAGTGCACTTAGCCTATGTGCGGCCCGCCGGCCGTTTCCTACTGTTTGCTGCCCTGTTTTACGCTGCTACCCACACTGGTGCTGCGTATAGCAGGACTGAGCTGACCATGCTCCCCAAGAGGAGGCCACGACTCGGTCTCTTGCGAGTGCTGCACAAAACGCAAATACTCTGTCTGCCGTGTCCTCCAAGTGCGCTTTGAAGACTGGCCTCCGGTCGTTCATCACACCCAGGTACTTCAGAGCAGGCTGTGAGTTGATGATCTGTTCCCCTACCTTTACCCTTACGGACACTAGCTTTCGCCGTTTGCTGATCAATACCGCTTCCATCTTCTGCTCAGCAATTACAGCAGTACATTGCAATCCACAGGAGAAGGCCCAGAACGGAATCCTGTGGAACTTCGCATGCTGGCCCGAACACCTTCCGAATCACAATGAAGCGACCTACCCTGAAGGTAGTCGGCGACTAGTCGAGCACTAGATACTTTGGTGAGCTATGCTTGATGAACGCCAACCATTTTGCTAAACCTCGCCGAGTTGAAAGCATTATCGATGGTATATTTAATGGTGTTACTCCTCTATTATTACAAGGGTGCCCCTTACACCTAAAACGTGACCCACTATGTGTTCTTATTTTTTAATGCTTGCTCCCGAGTAAAAATAATTTAATTGGTTAATTTTTTGAAAAGCATGTACGCGCTCGCAACTAACATGCATTGTGAGCAAATACCCGTCCGCACGCTCCTATTACAGGCATAAATAACTAAAAATGCAGCCATCAGAGGTATGCACGCCACTATCGCAGATATTAATGGGTCCATAATCAACCATATCAAACGGGAGTTTCGTTTTACTAACCGGTCTCCCAACCAACTACTAACCACGTACAACGCTGCTTGACCTACGCAATCGAAGGAGAACCGGACTACTGAGTATGCTAATAGCCCCCTTTACGGTCTCCAAGATAATTGCCCGATTGTCTTCTTCTTATATATGTGTCGTTCATTGTAAAAGTGGTGTAACTCCATATTTTAAAATATTAGAGAGCATGGCCTAAAATAGGTAATCTCAATTAAACTGAAAATGGAGTTGTAAACACTTATCGGTACCAAGAACCCACAAAGAAAGACCCTATAAGACTACAAACTGAATTTCAAGAAAACATTTTATGAGAAAGAACACTGATATCCTTAAATACAAAATATCAGCATTAGAATGATTTCAACAATAAGCTTAACTCAATATCATTAAAAAATATAATCGAATCTCATACAAAAAAAAAAGTCTTGTAGTGTATCACCAAGAGAGATGCCTTTGAAAATTTATCTACATAATTTTAGGAAACGTGTGAAACATTCCAGGAAATGTATCGATATGGCACAAAATCGATATGGTTTCCACATAAATGAACCGAATGCACATATCAAACACAGATACACCAGACACCCTCAACACCCACTATTTGTAAGCTCCATATGAGTATACATTTGATTTTCTTCGACTATCCTCTTTGGTTGTTTGCATGGAGCAATGGAATACGTAAACTTGGCCCTCAATCGATTTAAGGCCGATTACAAAATCATGCACTTTCTACACCTATAACCTGGTGATTTCAGGTTTGTGAATAGGTGAATAGAAATGACCCGAGATGGTTTTTGGGTAAACAAAAGTGAATTTGGTGGAGTTTTTTTTGCAAGATTTTCAAGGTGTCTTCTTACATAATGTATTAAGTAACACATTTTCCTAGTTACGAAAAAAACCCTTATTCGCCTCATAATCATATCCCCAAGAACACCGAACACACAAACTTTCGGCCATTTTTTTTTTCTGTCCGTTGGCAGTAATTTCATGTTTTTAGCAGTAAAATAATACACAAAAAGCTGGTAATTAACCAGAAACATCCACAGTCCAGCCTAGGAGAAAAAACCGTCATTCATTATAAAAAAATCGTTTCGTTCCCAAGGAGGAGGCAGGAAGAGTCTATCCCTCATCAACCTTATTGGCTTATCACTACTCTTTTTGTGTATTGGGGTCCCTAAATCGTTAAGTAATCAAAAAACTCTGAGGAGGCAACAAAAGGTTAAATGACAAATCCAAAAAGCTTTAATTGCACTAACGGCGGGTTTCGAAAGACTTAATTTTAGGCTTCAACGTCTTCTGGTGATTAGTGGCCGAAATTACTAGTCCCAATCTGGACGGGTGATGGTGGACGTAGCCCACCAGGTGGGCATTGGCTCGTTATATTGGGCCCCATAAAGGTGAACATTTACCACCATAGGCAACTCAATCTGTTACGTCACTTTGACGATCATGCGTCCCAACACATCGGTCTCCTTTAATCACTCCTGTTACTCCTGCTATCCTGACAGGCTGATGATTGTTAGTCATTCCTTGACTCGGTAATAGTTGCCTGACTGCAGTCCAACTCCCAGTGAGCTTCAGGCATCGTCCCTATGTTAGTCGATAAATCAATGTCGAACGCCAGGACAATTAATTGAAGGTGATATGATAGCGTTACGCTGTTACCAGTACGGATTTATGGGAAACTCTAACGGTTTTTATCCGTCAATTAATGACTATGTTATGGACAGATTCACGCACCCGTACTATGTACAATGAGAAGCAATGATTTTTATTTTTGCTTTTAACGCTTCAAATACAATTAAAGGCGCCCATTTAAAGGTGATTAAAATCAAGGAAAGTGTTAGGAATTTCTCCCAGGTCGGTTCGGATTTCAGGGATTTTTTCAGGGAACAGTGTCATTCCATATGACAGTTTTACAATTCAACTATCAGTTTTGCAATTGAATGATTTGAATTTAAATGCGTTAAAAGGCTCGATTAATAACAGCATGTAACTGAGCCATCGAACCGATCGTCTTGATTCAAGAGTGGTTCTAAAAGTTTTTCACCAACTCCTCCCTGCAATTCCACTAGCTACCTCATTACTACGAAAGTTGTTAGCGTTTTTCCAAATTTCCATAACAACATAGGCACATTTCCTCATGAATGAAAACGTTATTGTATGCCTTTACACTAGAGGAGTTCTTCGGATGAAACTCGTAGGCTAGCCTTAGCTAATGTAGATACTCACATATCCAGTAGACCCATATTAGGGTTTTAGGCTTGTGTTTAAGGCTGGCCGCACACGTACGGATTCCGTGTTCGGTTTCCGAATTCGGTTTCCGTACTCGGACAACCGAATGCAGGCATTTCATACAAATAATTCTACTTACCGCACACGTTCTTAAATTTTCCGTTCGGAAACCATTCCTGATATTCGGTTCGAAAGTCAGAACTTGCGTTCGGAATATCCGAATGGAAAAAAACCGAATGGCGTAATCCGAACGCAGCGCTCACATACATTTTTGCTTAACCGGCGCACACGTCAGGAAATTTTCATTCGGAACCGCGCCAGTCCTGTGCCGAGTGCATTTTATATTTTGTTGTAAGTATTTTTTGTCGATCCGTCCGTTCACCAATTACAAAATGTGTGAGTCCGAAAATTTAATAATGTCTATTGAAAAATATCCGTGCATATGGGATATTAATAATAAAGACTACCACAACAGAGACATTAAGGATTTGGCGTAGGAGTATTTAGTGGGTGTACCCAATAACGACGTTTACACTTCTTTTTGTTTAGCGCCAGTAAAAGTGCAATAGCAATCACTTCATAGTCGTCCATGTTAACGTACTTTCACGAAAGCGTCACTGTACGTACTGGCAGTATAAATTCCTAATACAAAAAACCGAACGTCTGCACTAGACTCACGGAATCCCGAGTCGGAATTCCGAATTCGGAAACCGAACAAGGAAACCGTACGTGTGCGGCCAGCCTAACTGGTTTAACTTCAAATCGTTTTCAAGGATTCCAAATATTTTTTCATTTTTTTTTTCTGAGACAAAATTGTTCAACTAAAGTGGTGATAAGTTCAAAAAGATTCAATGAAAATTAGTTGAAGAGTGGTGAATTTTCCACTTACCTAATCAATTTCAATGTGACAGTTTTCTTACTGTTCGTAGTTGCATTTTCCTGGTTCAATCGTCATCTTCAAATAATTTTTTTAAATTGTGTAATTCACTTAGAGGAACCTACTTTTTTTTCCAAAATTAAAAAAATCAGCTTTGGGACCATTCAAGCATTACGTAAGCAGAATTTTCCTAATTTTTAGGAAACCCTCCCCCGAGTCAGCAAAAGTAAGCAAAGCTCTCACCCCCACCCCCGGGTGGGAGAAATCTCTTCTTTAGTACTCTAAACACAGCGTCTTGGACAACAGAAATCTGTATTTGGACATTTTACAATTTGAAGTAACATTCTCTGAACACCATTGAATGTCTGGTAAATCTGGCAGATCTGGTTCAGCGGACCCAACATATTTTGCAGAAACATGGTAAACATCATTTTCCATTAAGCTCTATACATCTGCTAAAACAATTCCCGCAAACTCAAAATTGGTTTTACAAATCTGTGTGTTAGCTAATGTTTGAACCTCATCAAGCCCGAGAAGAGTCTCGTGATTTTAAACAGGAGTATTACGAAGAGCTGTACACGTTGGCCCAGAATATCTAAGGGCGTGCGGTTATAAAATCATACTACGAGTTATTTTAATACCGGCATAAACAGAGGGTATCAATGTAAGGCGAGAAACACAATTGGTGCTTTTCTGCCAGCTTTTCGGCTGGCTTGTAATGTTCGCGCTACCTAAAAAGTCGGCAAAGGCACAATTGGGGCTTGACAATTAACAGCTCGGAATTGTCAAACAAAGTATTAAAGTTTATTCATAGTATTAGCAATTTCTTTAGGCGTAAGGACTTCTCTTTCACGAGTTCTATTAGCTTTTTTTCTATTTTAAATGACAACACAATCCTACAAAATTAACTTTTGCAGACAAAACTCGATTCGAAGCATAGATCAAGAAGAAGATAATGACAGCAGCCAGCTCAAAATTTTAAATTTCGTAAAGCTCGCGCTGGCATTTCGGCTGACCGAAAATCTGAAGCTGTTATTGTGAGCAGATGCCTGGTGCTATGCGAAAAGCTCAAGCTGGCAGAAAAGCTCCAATTGTGTTTCGCCTTAGGGGGATGATACACGGGTCAACATGTTGAGCAACACGAGCTTTTTCTGCGCAGTTCGTAGGCCAAGGGAAGGGTAAGGGTGAAGTGTGCGGTGTTGACTGAAACTAGAAACGATTTCTATTTTTCCTCCAGTTGCTTGAAAAATGTTTATGTATGCGTGACTGTCAAGCGATTCTGGGTGAAAATAATTTGGAATGCACACCCACACATATAAAATCGCAATGTTATTATACAGAGTGTTGCGTGTAGCGTGTTGAGTCGTGTATCACCTCCGCTCAACAAACTGACAGTGTGTTGCAGAGACACGTTGACTCGTGTATCATCCCACTAAGCCGGTCAGCGATTACCCACTCGTGATCTGGCAATTCCACTCTATATTCCATATGCATCAGAAGATCCAATTTTCGATGACGCGTCCGATCATTTACAACATATACCTTAAACTTTGGGCTTTACTTATCCCTAAAAGAAAATGTCTAGAGGTATGATGTCACATGATCTAGGCGGCCAATTTCCGGTAGCAATTGGGACGTTATCGGATAGTTACATTCCGGGCGTCCTTATTTTCTGAAGAAATATGGCTCGTTGATTAATCCAGCTATAAACTACACCAAACCGTTGTTTTGTCTGAATGTAATGGGAAAACACAGCAATTTTGCATATTGATGTAGGCATTAGGCCAGAAATGTGTCTCAGTGCTGACCAAAAGCTGAGCCCAACCACTGAAACCGTGACGATTCGGAAGGTAATCCAGCAATGAACTTTATTTTGAAAGCTTTGAATGAACTTTTTGTTTTGGTTCGAAATAAAAGCACTGGGCGCTTTCAGTAATGCAGGATGCGTGCGCAAATGACTTATTCAGCAATTGAAAGTGAAAGCTTTCAATGACTGAATAAGTCAATTGCGCACGCATCCTGCATTACTGAAAGCGCCCACTATGATTATTTTGTGGGCATTTGTTTAAATAACACTCGGCAGCAAGTTGAATTCAAAGCTTTCAAAATAAAGGACTTCCAAAAAAAATGCAATAGCCTCCACTTTTCCTTATTGGCTGACTCACCGTTGAACATTTAAGACCAAAAGTTAAGCATGAGGCTAGATGGGATGGACTAATATTCCAAATTACCAAGCAAGCATTTCAGTACCTGGAATTTCTGGGGAGTTCTTCCTACAGCTTTCTACATCGGTGCTGTCTGCAATATAAAAATCTTATAATCGGCTTCACCTCGAATAGCACTCTTTTATTTGGTGGCGTCAAAAATCTTGGCGTGGTTAGATAGCGTGCGAAAAGAACCCTCAGTGACGATACCATTTGCCTTATGACCAGCGTAGGATTGTTACAGTTCTGATATAATTCGATCATTGCTATCATACAGATGGTTCCAACGAGATGAACGCTCTCCTGCCTCCACGGCAATATTGTAGTCGTCATAACAAATTAGACCAATCAGCTCATTCTCTTTGCCTACATCTCAGGCTACAGAATAGGAATTCATGGCTAAATAAGGCCAATTAACTTAGGGGCGTGGCTGAGTATGTGACTGCCTCCAGGGTAACATTATATAAAGAAAAGGAAATGTTTAGAATTGGGACACCAGACCAAAATTCGCTCCAAAAAGTTTTTTGGTATTCAGAATGATTTTTGAATGCTGACAAATTGAATTTTATTATTCTTTGCTCGCTTCCCTTCTCTTTGATTTTGGCCTACAGCCCAGTTTGCAACATTCCACGTTTTGATAAGAAAAATATGTTTCCCGCCTTGAAGTTACTATTGGAGCACTCAAAAATCACTCTGAATACCTCCATGCAGTTTTTGGCGCGTTTTGGTATGGAGAGGATTTGCCAATACTTGTGCATATTGTAATGTGGAACATAATTAAACGCATAAAACCTTGCAATATATAACGGGCTTATGTAAGACTTGGTCTTGCAAATCAATAGGTGGTCTTGGTATTGCTTGAAAGTTGGGCACTTATCCGTATTCGATGTACTTTCGGTGGCAATAAGCCTCCTTTTATTTTGGCCGCCTCCGTGCTGTGCTTGCAATTAACGCAGGCCAGGCACGGTCCTTACTCGACACATCATCCATCTTGAAAACAGGCCCCATCGCCATATCGTTCAATAACCTCAAACTTGTCCTAACTTGCAATGTTTAATGTGTATTAAATGTGAGCGTTTTTTATAAGATTTCTTACATTTTAAGAGTGCTCCTAGTTCGATTTCCATATCCTGTAAAGGAAATTTAAAAGGAACAATTAGTTTTGCGTTCTTTGCTAATGTAACATAATGCCTGCCAGTTGAGTTTATAAGATCTCTGAATTTGGTACCCTCACACTAAATCACGCTCCTTCCTTTAAATTCGGTGTAATTAACAAAATTTCCATTCTAGATGCTGGAGGGTTCCCACCGTGACACCTCTGCATCGCGGTAAAACTTTCTAAGCAAAACTAGACTTGTTACTTACATCTACCAGAGACAGCTCAATAAGAAGACTCGAAATTTTTTACCTGGAGAATAAAAAATAATGAGACCAAAGCAAAAAAAAAATAAGACAAATGATCTTCCCCTAAACAATTTTAAAGTTTGTACTTCCATCAGACGACGACCCCCATTTTGTCCTCCTTCCGAAAGTGCACATGCTTCTAGTACATACACTCACCTGAAAAAGGACTTTGAAGGACGTTAAATGTGGAGGTAGAAATATGCACAAGCACTTGGGCCACAAGAAGGGTGCGAAACAGAAAGCTTTTCCGACTTAAAAGGAAAACTTAGTTCAAGTAATTTCTTTGCCCTTCCTATACTTTAGCGGTTAGTGGTATGTTGTAACGTGTCTGTACACCTTTATGCTCCGTATATATTTTTTACTGGGTGAATCCTATGGTGGTTCATTTCCTTCAAGCGAAATGCCTGCAAGATGTGACAAGGTACATTCTTTCGGAAAGAGGTGAAGATGCCGATATATGCAGGTACGTATGTATGTATACAAGTGATGGTCGGGAAGGATTTTCATATTATTTGTATGTGTGTGTGTGCTTTGCACGGTGCTCTTTCTTGCCTCCGTGGGGCAAGAATTTGTCAAGTTTTTCTCCCCCTTTTTTTTGGCGGAGTAAAAAGTTTTAAGGACGAAGTTAAGACAGAATGAGAAGACTGGAGATAATGCGATTATGTGATAAGAATTTCACGGTTTATACTCCAAATAGAAATGTATGTTAATATTCATCCATTTCGAGGGCTTCCTGCCGTTTTATTTTTAATTTTTAATTCAAGAACTTTTATGTAATGAGAATGTGCTCCTAGTAAGGACAATGAGCATTTGGTAGGGGTGACTTTTGCTTGCTTGCGCTCACAAATTATCTCGGGGTTTAACTGATGAACTTTATGAGTAGTTATGCTATTACTTTTGAATAGATAAACAACTTTGCCTCTAGATAGAAACGAGCAGGCCCTTTAATACCGGCAATGGCTGAGCCAATATTGAACTATCAAATGAAAATTGTCCGTGAAACCGCCGATGACAAGACTAGGAACAGCACCGAAAAGGCAAAAAGCCTAGGTAATTAAGTTTGTGATTTTTTCACATCAAAATGGCTGGAAATGAAAATAAACTATGGTATTATTTGGTTATTATAAATTTGGGGTTAAGTTTGGTTTAAAAGTTAAACATAAATATTGTGGGTGGTATTTGGTGCTTGCATTTAAAATTAAACAAATGAAAGTGGTGATACTGTAAAATTAAACAAAGAATGAACTGTCAAACGTTTGCAGTGCCAAGAGGAGGTTATTTGAAACAGCCAAACTGCATAATGCAAAGATATCCAAACGATGTATAACAATCAAACATGTTTCCATTTGATTGTTTTATTATTACTTTATTTATTTAGCAATAGAGCCAAATGAAGTTATGTTTGGTGCTATTTTTGAAAATTTGCTTTAACGTGTTTCTTCGTGCGTTCACGACAGAATAACATAACGTCGTTGTCAAATGCATATCTGCTATGTGCACATTTTGGCAATTTCGACATTTTCAGCATTATGATTAGTTTACTAACTAAACTATTGTATAAAAAAACTTCTATGTCAATCTAAGCATTTTACGGTGAACAGCGGTCGGTAAAAAAATATGCTATGTGCATCAGCCAGATATAAAATTTTACGTTTTTCTTTCAATATCTCAAAATTATACTTTTTGCACATAGCTGATTTTCATTTGACAACGACGATAAGGTGTTTTTTGTCTGAGGACATTCTAGGCATTTCCAGCCTAATGACATACACACACCGAACCTTCCATACATAAAAAATAGTCCAGAACTCCTCTTGCTAAGTTCGGGAATATTGAGAAAATTTAAGGGTTCGAGTTAGGATTTATAAATTGTAATTGCGTGTAAGAACGTTCGGAGTGAATTGGGCCCTTAAACCGCGCACCGTCCAATGATTGTATACAGTCGTAATCAGACCTATACTAATGCATGGCATATCGGTATAGTGGACTGCATTACCGTAGGTTACGTATCGTAAGATACTGGAAAGGTCCAAAGAATAGCCAAACTGTGTATTAGTGGTGGAATGAGAAGCACCCCAATAGCTACTCTGGGTGCAAATGGCAGCGAAAGTCTGCTCTCGGGTGGGCTGCATATTCATATGATCACTTATACATCTTTATGAAGTTCGCCACCGCTGCGGACAACCTACATTACACTACACCTATGTGGACCTCGGAGAATGGTTTCAATACCATCATTCCGTGCAGAGATGACTGAACAGATGGTGGTGGTTGGTGTTGAATGGGGCGTTGGTATCTTCTCCGTGGTATTGTATATAATGTAGATACCTCTCTTCGTCTACCCGACCATTGCAGTGTCTTCCCGGCGGAAGTCCCTGTGATCTAGGATGCCCTCGAATGGCTGAAGATAAATAATATATCTCGTAAGAATATACATATGTATTCTATCGGATAGCCAGGCAGCCCTCAAGCCTGTTAATTCTGTCATCACAACATCCATGCGTTCAATTCTCTTGGTCAGTTGAGCAAAAAAGAGATAAGAAGGTGCTGACTGGTAACTGTCCCTTTGGCCCGTATGACGAAAGATTGGGACTCCTCCACAACGACTTATGTAGAAGTTGTGTTAATGAAGATGAGGAAGAAATTGTTCGCCATATCATCTGTAGGGACCTTCTTTGGGTCAACTTTCCTTGGATTGAGTGAGCTGCAAAAGATTCAAATAGCTTGAAATGGTTGTAAATTGGCATCACAAAGGGCCCAATGTTGTGCCTAAGTGGGCTCCATAGTGAGGGAGCAGCCATTTCAAACTAACCTAACCCTGTCTCCTGGTGGAAGCAGGAACTTGTATCTATTAAGAAAGCCCAAGCCCGGGGATGCTTCAATTAAAGTTAAGTGGCAAACGGGGTGTTCAAGGAAATTGGCGAACTGAACTTTAAAGTAACATCAGTTCGTATACAATTTTCACACATTCAACTGAATATAAACAAACCTTTGTTCGCCCAATTGGTCTCGAACTGAAGTTGAAAGTGAAAGCTCGCTCAGGAGAGAGTAATCAAGTGGAATAGTGGAATGCCATTCAATTTCAATAATTTAGAGCACGAACTGATCATGAACTGGACTTTAGCTGATGAAACCACTTATGTGGATGGAACTGAACTCATACAAGGCTTTAATTTTTGTTGTTGCATTGCTTCATATTTCAGGGAATTATGTTGGTGACCTTAGGGGATATCATTTAGCATTTAGCATAGCACTCAATAAACCACCCAGTAGGGAAAATCGCAAGCACTTACTTTGGGAAGTAGATTTGGAAGTACTTCTTTATTTAGTGTTTTCTTAAATACCAAAGAAGTACTTCTGGAAGTACTTCTTAGTAATGCAGAGAAGAATGGGTTTGGTGACCATGCGTTTGATTTCGCGCAAAACGCATGTTCAAAAACTTCGTAGTTGGTCGTTTACTTTGTTAATCATTTCAGTTATCTCAGTCATTAGGTTTTTCAACTTTAATGTACATACATACATATGTATATTTGAATTCATGTTTATTTTACTTCTGTTTTACTAAAATTAAAAAAAAAAAATTATAAATCGTTTAATTTTACCACCACCAATCCCAGTCCTTCACCACTCCCCCGACTAAATTATATTTCAAAAATTTACATCATAATCACTTTGTATATGAGTTCAATAATAAATGTGGTATAAGTACTTCCAAAACACATTCTATGGAATAGAAAATGGAAGTACTTCCCCGCCTAGGCCATCGCCGTGTTAATGTAACGTCATTTTTGTACTGAGTGGAAGTACTTCTAAATGACATGGGGAGGAAGTGCTTCTTCAACTCATTCTATGGAAGGGAAAAAAGAAGTACTTCCCGCCTAGGCCATCGCCGTGTTAATGTAATGTCTTTTTTGTACTGGGTGGAAGTACTGGACTGCTTCTGCAGAAGTACTTCTAGAAGTACTTTTAAAAGTACTTCTGTTCCCTTCTGGGCAGTTGTGGTTCGATTACAGAAGCTAAACAGCATTGGGCGTAATTAAAACTCAGTTGGGAGATCCCATTGGTAAAATGACATTCGTGTTTAAAAATATAAAGTTTTCGACACCGGTTCAACAAATAACTCACATGTCCATGCCAAAATGCTCGGCCTTCTTTTTTTTTCCACTTGAAATCGAGGAGCAATAATTATTCCTCAAGGGAGGCAAATGGGGCATTCGTTATGACGAGGATGGAATGAGGTAAGGCGTCATCCTTTGGGTGGGCCTTATAGATGTTACAGAGATGGGCCGGTGGGACTAGGCTCATATGGGCCCTATCTGCACCGCCTCGCAAAATACTAGTCGGGTATAGTGCTAACGTAGCGGATTTGTCAACAGTTTTCCTATTGTTGTTCTACATTTTCTAATTGGAGCTAAGCCTCTCCGAGCTGCTGGTTTTTTCATATTGTTTTTTTTCTGAGATAAGCATTTGCTGTACTTCAATGAGATGCATATGTATGTTAGTTTACAACAAGTTGAATTCAATTTAGAAGAAGTACGGGCCAATCACTCCCCGGACCAAAATGCACACCAAACTGTGACCATTTCTGGATGCTTTTCCAATTGTGTATGTGTTAAGTTTTGAAGCCGGCATTTTCTGGTGAACATAATACTATCCTTTTGTCCTTTCTATACCTATCTCGTAAAAATCTACTTCCGAAACCTACTGTCTAACCAACTAACCAGTTTAGAGGTATATATATGGCTCGATTCCACTTCATAGCATATTCCTTCGGCCTCTGGTACTTATCCTATTTCAATACTTTTCCTTCTTTCTTGCCTGCCCTCTTTACAGTAATTTCGTGCCCTCTCTTTTGCCAACGTCTCTAAGAATAATAAGCGATTAGGTTAGCTCCTGCCTTGAATGACAGAAGTCTCTGGAATGAAATCGTATGTTGAATTTGGTTCTTTCATAATTCTCTCTGCTAAATTTCTGACTATCGGCTGTTCGAAATTGCACTCAATTATCGAATCAAAACAAAATCAGCCAATCCCCAAAACAAAGTTATGTCTACGGCATATAACGCAATCACTCCCATATTGCAGACTAGTCTTCCCCAATTCCCTATAACCTAACTAAATTTCACTAAAAGCATAATTAACAAATGTCATCTAACTATTCATAACCCAGTGCAGCAAAACCGAATTAGATCTTCCCTAATTTCGAATCACTGTTATCCCTTCCCAAATGATATCCAACCGATATCAATCAGCCCCAATTTAAGCACTCATTGCCTGATTTCATTGACAAAATTTAATGAATTCAGGCCAGGGGATGAGTGAGTATTGATGTGGGGCTGTCCGGGGGTAGAGCGGGAAGCGAAACCCCAAATTTGATCCCAAATACAGCAGAATCAGGGCCGCTAGCCTAGAGCCCAATAGAGATAGCTGGGCCACAACAAAAATTTACCGAGAAACCAATATTTATCGAAGGGAGCCTATAACAACGTATTGAACTAGCGTCAAAGGCGATTCTATTAAATGGCCAAAGTGTACTAAATAGACGATGGTCTGTTACCCCCGAAGCAACGCAACGCAATGAAACGAACGCCATATCTGTTGAGGCTTCTGGGGCTGCTCTGTGTTTATTTTTTCAACGAGCCCCAGCCATCATGAAAACAGTCCAGGAGGCTAGAAAATACAGAAAATATTTGTGATGTAAACAGTTTTAATGATTATAGACACGTTAAAGGACCAAAGGGCCAGAGGGAACCAGCACTGGGCGAAAATGAAGGACAGCAGCAATAACAGCAGCAGCAGCAAAGTGGAGACCGTGGAGACCAACACCTATCGGGGCCAACCCCCGGATACTTGGACGTCGACGTCGTCACTAAAATTAGCCTCAAGGGTGTAAGGAGCTGTCATCCAATTTATTTCGATTTCAGTCTGCGGTTCTGGTCAGTGTAAACAAAACCACTGAAAAAGCAATCACCCGTGATATAGGGCGGTGGGCCACATGGCTCCGCCATTCGCTACATAAAGCCCGATGAATTTCACATCTATACCGACCACGAACCGAGGGTGGGCGGGGGGCGCAAAGCAGCCCGCCAAGTTGGAATTTTTGAAAATTGTCTGCTCTCGGGCCCTGTAATTTATCCCTTAATTCTTAATGAAGACAAATAGAGAGAAAATCAACCACTTCAGCTCCTGGTTGAGTGGGTCCGTTCTTACATGCCAAGGATACCTCCTCCCGGTTCTGGGTTTACGGTCATGTGGGTCGCATGTATTCCGTATAAGGGATGCCCATGACTTGGGCATCATCTCATCATTTTTGGACCTTCCATGGCCATATCCAGCGCTGATATTAGCCCAGATTTGAAGCGCATGAGTGAGCAGCATCCCTCATGGTTTCCCATCATTCTCTTGTTTGTGTATACATTAAGGATGTAGGTTTCTCCTCACACGGATTTAGTTTTTTTTTTTGTGAAGAAGCGTTCGTTCTAGCATCACAGCCAGTAAGATAGGGTGATAAAGCAACGAGGGTGCAGAGATGAGTTCATGCTGTTAAGAATACTTTCGGTCGTCTTGAAACGTGTTCAGACTTTTTAAGAAAAACTACCACCGCCTTATAATGAGGCAGATAGGGTGTTGCTTGTGGCTTCGATGATTCAGCAGAACTTAACCATTGGATCATACACACGAACTTCAACATGTCCAGCAATATCTTCGTTAAGGGATGTCTGACACTCATTCTTTCTTATATTAGTCCATGGTGGTGGAGGGAGTGCGCTTATCTACACTTTTACCTGACTTATGCTAAGGTCCTTGCCCTCTTTGAAGTCTATCACTCCAATCGCCCCATTGTTTCCGTGTCATTATTTTTTTTTACTGTGTCACTGTAAATCAGGATCAAATTCTACTCTATCGATGCATGGCTGGTTTGTGGGTGACACGTGTCCCTTGAATTAAGATAAAACTTAACTAAATCAGGCAATCGTGAGCTCTTGTTCGGGATTCCTTTAGGGCTATGTGTGATTACCGATTGTATGAGATGCAGTTTTAGGGCGTTTTTTTGCTCAATGCGTGCAAAGGGTGCTTGATTAATGTTTCAGATACTGACGAACTCTTATCGCGGTATCAGTAACATTTGTTTACTTCTTTGAGGTCTTGTATAGGGGTTACTTTTAGGAAGATGTATCGTCAAATGTTATCTGTTAATTCGTTAACAAAATGAAAAATAATATATGAGTTTGATGTAGGCTGATTAGAGGATGATTAATGCTGTATAGGGTTAATTTTAAAGGGGGCGAATTTGGAGTGCTTCCAATATGCTCCGAAGACACAAAAGACAAAATATAGGAGTGAAAAAGGGTGCCATTGCTCAATAGACCATTTCTCGTTCGATTATGAAGGTCAACCAGTACCGGAAGTGGTTAGAACTTAGTTGGGAGACCGTTGGATAAAAAGGCTACCGATACTCGCATTTGAGAGCAGGAAAAGGCAATAGCAAAGGCGAACAAAAATATAGAGCTTTTCGACACCGTTCACATATCCACAGGTGCTATAAATTCAAGGGTTAGAAAGGTCTACTTTTGGGATTGCTTCAAAAACGCTTCTATGGAAGCACTAACTTCAAATGCTTCAAGTTTCATAAAGAGCGTTTATCCTTGATATTTCAGCACTCTACAAAAACTTAAACAAATGCATTGGGAATACTGTATTTGGGGACACAAATGCCTAATCGAACTCACAAATTCGCTTTTGAGCCGCCTGTGAATTGAACTGAATTGCATCCCTTTAATGACGTGGACATCCCTTAAGAAGCGATTTTCGAGATTCATCCCCTAAAGGGGTTGAAATGGGGTTTATCTAAACCTCTAAAGTTATAGGGCTGAAATTGTGACAGTGCATCCCTATAATGGCGTGGACATCCACTTTAAAGCGATTTTTCGAAAATCATCCCTTAGGGGGGGGGTGAAATGGGATTTACCCAAACCGCTGAGCTATATAGCTGAAATTTTGACAGTGCATCTGTTCAATATCCCTTCCTTGATATTGAGTAATTAATGCCAGTTAATTTGCTTCGTTTGCTTGAAGCACACTTATTGAAATAAGACACGTTTTTTTCTTTTAATGATATAGTTTGTTTATTTAGCTTCAAAATTAAAATCTTGTATTAACAAACAAGTAACGAGAAAGACTTAATTATCTTCCAAACAATAACAATATAACCCTTTTCAAATTAATATACAGTATGTAATTCACGTATAATACTCTAACAAAAACTGCAGTTTGGTAATCCCCAACCTGCAGTATCAATTCTAACCTTGGCCTTCAATTTGAATTGATGTTTAAAATTTAATTTAGTGTTATTTTTAATAATTTGGATGTGGTGTTTTGTGTACGGCTCTTACTTTCGCTAGTAATCCCCAGTTCAGTAGTGAGCGACTTCCATTATTCGTCTCGGCCTTTTATAGTAAGAAAGCTTTAACGCCTTGCTTCCTATGTTTCCTTATTGACAAAAGCTTTTAAGCTCTATTCTACTTGTTGCCTATAAACTTAGTCATGCCACACCTGACACTTTGTACAATTTGTACTACATACTTGTATTATTCTGCCATCCAAGTTGGCTGTCAGTTTGACGTAAATTTAATAAATTATTTGTTGTATATCCATTTGACGTAAGTTTGATACATTATTTGTTGTATTTAATTTCTTTCTTTTTAGGCAACAATTCTTGTAATTCCTGTTGTGTAGCTGCGCCACAACAGCATCCCTTTAATGACGTGGACATCCACTAAGAAGCGATTTTTCTGACCCCCTTAGGGGATGAATTTCGAAAAATCGCTTCTTGGTGGATGTCCACATCATTATAGGGATGCACTGTCAAAATTTCAGCCCTTTAGCTCTAGCGGTTTAGGTTTTGCGTTGTCTGTCAGTCAGTTACTTTTTATACAATAGAAAAAAAGTAAAGAAAAAAAATCCCCTTACAACTTATTGAATCCCATTTTACCCCCTTCAACACTTTTTTCTCCATAAAAAGCAGCCTATGTCCGTCTCCAAGGTATAAACTATGTCTGTAGCAAATTTCATCAAAATCGGTCCAGTGGTTTAGGCGTGAAAGCGTAACAGACCGACAGACAGACAGACACGGACATCCGGATGTCCGGTTGTCCGGATGTCCGGATGTCCGGATGTCCGTGTCTGTCTGTCTGTCTGTCTGTCGGTCTGTTACGCTTTCACGCCTAAACCACTGGACCGATTTTGGTGAAATTTGCTACAGACATAGTTTATACCTTGGAGACGGACATAGGCTGCTTTTTATGGAGAAAAAAGTGTTGAAGGGGGTAAAATGGGATTCAATAAGTTGTAAGGGGATTTTTTTTCTTTACTTTTTTTCTATTGTATAAAAAGTAACTGACTGACAGACAACGCAAAACCTAAACCGCTAGAGCTAAAGGGCTGAAATTTTGACAGTGCATCCCTATAATGATGTGGACATCCACTAAGGGAATTAGTTTCCCTTGGTAAACTCTACAAATTTGCACGGTGCACCGCATTTTGTAGCTTTGCTTCCGTACTTGTTGTGGTAATAGCAATTTTCGTCGCGTACAGGCGTCGTTAACCTCGTTTGGCTGCGTGAGCGGGGCCTCGTAGTCAGTTGCTTCATCGACTTCAACACTACCTGTAGCTGTTGTTCTATCTTGTCCAGTCTGTCGTTCACACTAGGATTTGATTCGTTTAGAGCTGCTACCTGGGGCTCAAGCATGTTAGTATGCTCGAGTATTTTGTCAGCAATTTCAGCTAATTTGCTTAATTCCAAATCCTCAGTAGCTGAAAGGACACATTTAACACTTACCGGCATGCGCTGTAACCACAAGGACTTCATCACTTCTTCATTCATGCCTTCGGGGGCAATGTTCAACATCTCTCGGAGAAGTTGTGAAGGTGTTTTACTTTTCAGCTCCAGCTCGGTAAAAAGCTTCTGCAACAACTTCTCTTTTGATTCGGTGAAGCGAGTGATCAGTTTGTCGTTCAAAGACTGGTATTTTGCTGTCTGTGGGGGTTTTCTAAGAATATCGGAGACTTGGCTGAGGATTTGTGGATCCTCGATTGATGCTAAAACTATATAGTAGCGCTCGTCGTCGTCCACTAATCGGTGCGTGTGGAACCTAGCCTCGACTTGAGCAAACCAAAGTTCAGGATCATTCCTCCAGAAATGTAGCAATCTGATTTGCGATCCGCCAACATTTTTCACATTGCTGTCGCTTTCGCTGCCAGATTTCTGAAAAGCTCTTGGGTTTTCTTTGTTCTTGTCCGACACCATTTTATGCGTCCGTTTCTTTTTGGGAATCCTAGAAATAGGGGCTCTAAAAGTCTTCGGGGTCACCAATGTCGCTGTCTGGTTGTTACTCCGGGTCACAACCATAGGCGAGCGGAAGTAAAATAAAAGTCAATTAATTATATCAATGTTCAATCTTTTATTTCTAATTTATTTTTATCTTTTTTATTTGTCAATTTCATTTATTTCTTAATCGATCGAATTCATTCGCAGCGCAACCTCGATTGAATGAGCTAACGAAATGTAGTAGTAAAACGTGGTAGCAGCAAGTAATCGTTTCTGCTACTAGTCCGGTCAAGTTGCGGATGTTTCGGATTTTTTCCAATAGAGGCTGGGAAAGACTGCCACACTTATTTACAATTGACACCATCTATCAGAAAACGCCACAAGATTCCTCGCAGACCCAATAAATAATGAATTTTCGTTTTTACTTTTCAATGCAGGATTTGAAACGTCGCTATTTATCACATAGTAACGGTTAAAATCCAATTCATTCATTCAGTCTATGCTTTTCGTTATAATTGAATTTCTCGCCTGACAAGAGTCTTATCATAATCCCAATAAGAAATACCTTCCACACCCTCCTCCTTCTCCACCCACAGCAAAATATAAAAAAAAATTAGCCGACAGTGATTTCATTAAATATTCCTTACAGCAAAATCCATAAACTCCACGTAATCAAATTAAAATTTTCCGAACTCTACCGTAGATTTTCCCGAATTCAATTTCAAAGCACTCAAATCACTTAATTTCATAAACATTCCGCCCTCTGCAGTAACTGGGCTGCCACCCCCGTTGGCCCCCGTTTCATTGGTATTAGAGGGTGGGTGGTGGGTCTGTGAGAGCCAACTTATACCTAAAATATACCGCAAGCAAAAATGTTCATTACTTACCACTCAGTTCCCGTTCTCCCTGGTTCACTGTGGACTTGATAGTAGCACAGTGTCCTCGTCCAGAGTGTATAGTAGCACACCATCGGGTCTTTCAAGGGAAGTGGACCATCAAAATTTGAGCCGAGGCCTTAAAGAGCGGCCCGCCCCCGCCCCAATAATCCTTGGCAATCAATCAGCGCTAATCATCGACAAGGACAATAATTTGTTGAGTTCCATGTTCGGGGGAAAGTAACGATAAAAGAAAATTCAATTCTCTGCCAAATTATAAATTCTCAGGATTAGAGCGGATCCCTCTGCCACGGTGCTACGGGACGAGAGCCTAGGGAATTCTCGTTTTGGTAAGGTTGCCTGGCATATAGCCTTTCGCCGCGTCGTCGTCGTCGTGAAGCCGCACTCTAATATTAATAAATTCAGAGGGAAGCCCTTTTGATTCAACTGTTGTTGTCAACGCACTAAGTCCAACCGTTTCGCAGCCTCCGAATGGGTGCGGGTGTGGGGGGTGGTAAGGGTGGTTTTACTATGTACTATAAGTCAGAGCCACCCACGGAATGGTATTTTAAGCTTGGGGAAAAATTAAAATTTCCGTCGTTTTATAGTAATTACGAGAGAGCCCGCTACCCGAGACCAAATATAGTATCTCTTTGCTGCCGCGCCTTCTGCCACCATTGCGATCAGCCCAGGACAAACAGTCCTTACAGTCCTCACAGTCCTTATAGTCCTTATAGCACTTTGCACAGAGACCGCCGCCACCGTCGTCGTTGTTCGCTGGATGATGACCTACATATAACCGAATTCACGCTCCATTCCCACGCCAATGTGGAGCATCCTGGTACGTCGTGCTCCCCTCACCCCCCCTATACCGTGTATTCCCCAGCCCCTGCCCCTGTTGGTGCGCGCCCTGTCCCCCTGCCGGTCCCCTCCCGCGGGTATTATAGTCGAACGTGATTTATTCGACTGAGAGAAAATCGCTTAAGAACGGATTTGAACATTGTTTATCCGTCATCTGGTTAAAAATTCATTCGGTTTTGTTAAGGGTTGCTCCTCCGGGGGTGGATCCCAGCTTCCAGAAATTGTTTCAAGTGGAGATGAGCTCAAGTGAGCTGGCCTGGAAATTTATTAACTCTAAGATGGTATACTTACCTTTACGTAAATCTGTAATTTTCTGGGATTTCAGATCGGATATATATTGCTTGCGCCCCGATACACGCCTCACGCATATACCGGGTTCGGGGATGGGACTTAAGACATTCTGATATCCTTTTCCTGATACATGCATCAAGTCCTTGTAAATAAGAGAAAAGTTCTGCAAAGCATTAAACTTTCTTCAACCGGAAGCCCCAGCATTCAGGAACTCAGTTATAAACTTTTTAAATTCTAATGAAGTTTTTTTTTATATAAAAAATAAAATACTTTTTTTTTCTGTGCCTTTCTGGGAAATATTAAAACATGTTTTTCATTGGGCCAAAAAAAAGAGAAAGGAAAATGGAGGAAATAACAACGAAAAAGTCAACACAGAACGTACGAGTTATTTTTGGAAATGCGAATGCCTTGAGTTACACCCGGGTTTCGTAGCGAATGTGGGAGTTCCAGAGGTTTGGGCGACTTGGAAGGGACAAATTTCTTTATCTCCCTAATTTTGCCAGGATTCTCTTTTTTTTGGGGCGCATTGCAAAGGAAAAAAGAATGAAATTCTGGAATAATATTTAAATTGATGTTCAGAAACGCAAATTGATTTTGGAGGATTTATACACATACACATACACAGCCGAACCGCTACAAAAGGAGCCTATCCCGCTGGTAAGGCATAAATTAAGCAAGGAGATAAATAAAAACAAGATCCCCGCTGCGATTGCTTTTTCTTGATTCACCAGGGGTGGAGGGGATGGGACCAGAATATAACCATGGTGTCTTTAGGCTTTCAGCATCATCTCTAAAACGAACATCAAGGCCATTGACATTTCTATGGGATGAGCTTTCTAGCTGATTTGTGTTGCCAACCGAATAAGTAGAAGGTGTCTGTTAACATATACATGCTGTTGTAGAGGCTTGACATTGAGCCCCACTGGGAAAACTGTAGAATGTCAGGAGTTCCACAATCTCGTCGTTGTGTTCAGGGAAATTTCACCACTGACAATATGGTGGGGGCATGGGCACTTTTGTTACGCTCTCTGTCTCTTATTGTGTCTCTATTGCCACGAGGAGACATCATGTGTTGCAGTTCCCACGAGCATTGACAGCTGATGTACCTCTTATAAAGTATAGAATGTGTATTGTCAACATCTTGACATTTGTTCAGTTTTGTAATGTTTGTGTAATGTATTAAATTTGGTGGTTGTAACACATTTTATTTTTCGGGGGGCAAGATTATGCCGCGCGCATTTTCAAACAAGACAGGTTAACAAAAGAAATGTTTTCTGACAGTTTTCGTTTTAGTATTTTTTGCAATCCATTCACTCTAATAAAAATCTCTAAGGAATTTCGCTTGGGGTTTTAAAGTATGTACATATATTTGGAAGACTCTATATTCAGGGCAAAATTTAAATAAACAAAGGTGTATATTGGTCGACATGACTGATATCGTGGAAAGTGTTCACATTAGTCTAGCCCATAACTGAAGACAACAATAATCTACATCGAATTGAAGACCACCCTACAAGAGTCCTTGATGTTGCAGGCCTCCTTGACATTATAGTAGGTTCAATTATCTGAAACTATAATAAAAAACAAATCAAATAAAACAACGCTCTACTACACCTTTTTCTAATTGGACACACTTCGGTGTGCAAAATCTTTCTCTTAGCTACGTAAAAATGATGTTTATACCTCCCAGGGTACATAGTCATCTTGAACCAGAAGCTCTGTGAATCTGGTGGACTGAGGAAACACAATTTCAAATATTTCGTTGCACTCATAACTAGATGCGAATTTGTAAAATTTTTCTTTCATCCAGTATTGGGTTTAGTGTTAAAATTTGTACCACAAGCCCGTCATGTCGTTCAACTCATGGGGCAATGTCTAGTAGTAAGCTTGACCTGAAGATAGAACATAAAGAATATGAAAGATTAAGGGTAGTCTGATGAATGCATGAGGCAGTGGCAATGAGCCTCGCGTTTGCGGGTGATTTCAACGCCCACAATCAAAACTCAGTGAAATAGAACCAGTATTTCAGGCAAGGACAATAACAACTGTCATCAGATTGTTCGTCGTTCAACTAGGAAATCTGAAGTTACATGCGGAAAATCTCATCTCCTTGTCCTATTTCTTACCTCCCATCCTTACCGATACTCGGTTGTTGTATGGAGTTTTTTCATTGCTCGAAGTATATATCAATGTCTCAAAGAGCTTGACATTAATAAATGCGCTGGCCCTGATAAAATACTCCCAATGGTTCTCAATAAATTTGCATCACCTTTGGTCTGCGCAAACTCTTTGCCTTGTCATACTTCCCCGGAGTTTATCCAGGCTCCTGGAAACTGGATCATGCTCAGCCCATACGCAGAAAAGGTGACTTCAGCGACCCCTTAAACTACCCCCCAAAAGCAATTACTAAAGTCATGGAGTAAAGTCAACAAAAAACTAATGGAATATCTCCAAAATATCTCATTTTGGTCCAAAAGATCAATTGGCGAACTCCTTATATGTACATATGTCTTTCAAACCACCTCCACCAAAACATTCACCGCTTTGGTGAGTCTGCTCTGATTGCCTAGATATGTCCAAAGCCTTTGACCCAGTTTGACCCCCTGCTCTGCTGTCAAAACTCCAAGCAATCGGTATCCACCCACTTCTAAGGAAATCGATTAAGAGATTAAGGTAGTATTGGCCAGCGTTGAATCTAATTAACACACGATCTCGGCCAGGGTTCCTCAAGGATTAATTCTTTCTCCCGCTTTTTTTTCTTATATTCATAAACGATATTCTTTCAATACTTCGTTAATCTGCGTTATTCCTACGTTTTAATAATATAAGACAAGCACGTGCCCGACCTTGTCACCATCGTGAACTCATGTCCAACTAAATCGACATGAACATTGAACTCATTCTTGATTGATCATTGATCGATTCAGCTCCTCCAATGCGAAGTACTGCCTCATTACTTAGATATAAAACCTGCACCGACCTTTCTCCTGTTTCAGATGGCAAAACAAATCTTACAGCTGATCCTTCTCTTAGCATCTTCGTTATAACTTTATCTGAGGCCTCGCGATGGAATGATCACATATTCCAAATCGTCAAACAAGCTTCCAAATGTCTAGGATTTCTTAAAGATGCAAATTCCTCTTCCACCACCAGCCAGAGCTGCAAACTACAAATTAAGTTCTACATTCGGCCTTGCTTCGAGTATAACTCATTTCTCTGCGATGGAGTCTCGAAAACCGCCTTAGCGGGGCTGGACAAGATGCACAGCCGCGCCATTCATTGAAGATGGCAGCCTTTGCACCTCCATTGACTCCCTGAGTCACCGCAGGGATGTAGCAGCCGTGACAAAGCTGTATCTCTACTACCATAGCGACTGTTCCATTCAAATTTTTACCTTTCTAGCAACTCGGCTCATTTTCATACCTTGCAATCCCCTGTTTCGCCCACACTAATGTCTAAAAGACAATTTGGCTGTGGAATAATCTTCCACAATTAGTTTTTCCGAAGTTTTCACACCCCCGAGCTCAAACGCAAAGTAAATCGCCACTTGCTCCAACACCCCCCCCCCCCCCTAAAATGTTATAATTTTCTCGCTTATTGTACTGGGTGGAAGACGCAATATTATGGCATTGCAGGAATGTAGTCGGGTGCCTTAACTCCCAGGCTACCAAGAAGACTATACTACAACGAATGCAGTTAGCGATGAGACCAATCCAAGTAAGGTTCAAATTAAGCCAAAGGAAGCCATAAGAGGTCCTTATCCTACGGCCCTCATTGTGTAAACAATAAACAACCATTTTTGCATAAATCAAACAACAAAGTCTCCACTGCGACTATATCCTATCCACACTGCAATTTTGAATTTTTCAATTTCGAGGAAGGAAACATTATCCAAGCTTCAATTATAGCAGAAACTTCCGCATGGAAGAGGCATTCTATTGCACATCAAAAGCGTACGGAAATGAAAGTTTTTCTCCTTCAAGGAGCTGTTTATATCCTTAAAAAGCATATGAGAAGCGGACACAGAATTTCTGCATTTTTTTCCTGCACCTTTCCAGAATTTTCGCCTTGCATCTGCCAGACTGCTGACGGCCCAGGACGAACGAGGGGAGACGAAGGGAGCTCTATTTTAACAAAATCTAGCATCTAGAAAAGCAGAATGCAGCTGAGACTCCTCAGACAGCAATTCGTTAACGTTTTTAGTGTCCTTCGCTGTTTCTCTTGAGTACGGTTTTCTTCCAGGACAAATTTTTTTTGCTGCGGCAGCAAGTTCAATGTCACAGTCCTTTCCCTGTGAAATATATCTTGTAGCACGAACCGCAATTCCATTTTCAAGGTGAGTTACGCTGTTTAGGGGTAGAATTACTTTGGCCAGATTTATTGTGGAATGTTAGGGTTTGTCACTACACTGTCTCCTAATTTCTTGTTTTGTCATATGCGGCTGCTATTTGGAATGCCTTCTTATCTGTAGAGCTGGCTTGGGTACTTTAAAGTATACATGGATATGTCGCAGCCACCGTAGTACATCTTTAATACTTATAGCAGCGTATAAGGGACGTGCTCGAATTTTTGCTGTCATGTCACAGTAGAGTCCTTTAAAATGACTTTACCCACAATGCTCGCACGTACGTACTTATATATACACCTTTATACACGACTATAACTGATGCGGCAAGAGACAACTTTAGACTTGGTCGTAACTTGAGGCAGACTTTATAAATCATGAGCTTTGTTCCTTCTGTCATTTACGGGGTAAAACCCAAACATTTATTCCCTTTACTTCTTTTGTTCGGTTTTCTAAATATTTTAAAGCCTGTCCGTCCCTTATTATGCCGAGTTTCTTCTTTTAACCGATTAGAGTCGCTGAGAAGTAAGTTCCGCAAAGGGTTGATATTATGTCTTAAGCTGATTACCCAAGGTTAAAAATAAAGTAAAGACTCCTTAATCCTCTTTAAATACAGCCTGTTATAAGGCGACCACCCCCCCGCACTTCAACTTGAAACGAAACCCGAGATGCCTGACTTATTGTGCCCAGGGGCTGGCATTTTGTCTTACCTTCAAAGGGAAAATAATTTGAAGCTGAGCATTGTGACTGACGTTATGTCATACAGACTTCATTTTTTTTTTTTGAAAATACGTTTTTATGCAAAAATTGTAGTTCGTTTACATAATATAGAATTTCGTTTTTCTCTCGTATTTTGAAAAATCGTGTTCAAAAGTCTTTGGGGTTTGCTTTGGATGTTTAACAACAATTTTACAAATACAAATCACATTTAACAATTCTGACGATTGCCCAGCTTGAAAGGCAAACTTGTCAATATTTATGGTTAGGCTAATGGCATTAGTCTTACTGATCGAACTTTTTGGATGACATCGTTCAAGCCCGTGATGACAGACGATGGATCCTTCCAATTTCTTTGAAGTTTTCGTGATTTACCTCTGATTCCTCGAGGATTTTATAGGTAGACTCGATCGCCTTCGTCAAATCCAGATCCGTTTGCCCTTAGGTCGTAACGGGTCTCCATTCTGTTGCCGACAGATTGAAGATTTCCTCGGATCGTCTGATGGATTTCCGTTAATTTCGCCCTTAGGCGAGGAGTATTAGCTAGAAGCTGGACCTGTTTGTGGCGTGATTCCAAACTTTAAATCACCTGGCAGAGTAATCTGCTTCCCGAAGATCATCCTTGCAGACGTCTGACCGGTAGAACGAGGCATAGCTGTCCTGTACAGCGTTTTTTTTAAACTATTTAGAGATCTTCTTCGTACAAATTTGAAAACCTATTTCTACCGTTTTTACTGTCGTTCTTGCTAGAGAGTCCAATTGGTGGCAGACCATAGGGTTTCCAAATTGACCATGTTCCTACATTAAGGTCCGTACAAAAATAAGATGTAACCACATGTTCTTCCATCTGAGAAAAAAACAGAGGGTTGGTACTAAGACCTTTTCAGCTAGAGTTAACTGTTGGAAGATAACTATCTTTCTTTCTATAAGTGAGGTATCGGATTTAAGCAGTACCGCTGCCGCAGCTTACCACACCTATAGTTCACAGTTTTAGCTTGAATAGCTTGAGCAGGCTCAGTGGTCTATCTAGCATTTATCACTTATACTTGGTTGCTCAAGCAAGGTCAGGACAAACAACGATAGTATTTCCCTCGTGGCAGAAAATGTGAGGGACAGAATTACCCTGCCTGCTTGAGGCAGAGAGTACAGGTAGCGCCTTCCGCTTTTCCGATCTGCCATAGAAGCTAATTTAGGGCACTGTACTGAGCATACTTGATTGGTTCCTCGAAGAATCTAACCTCAGATTCCCCAACACCAAAGCTTGGAATATCTCTCGGAAGTTAACGCGACGCCGACAATAATCTAGAAGGCACTACCCCGAGCCTCAAGACTACAGCCGGCCCGCCGAAGGGGTCATGGGGGCTGGGACTCCGGAAGTACTACCAATTCATTTCTAACAATTAATCAATTCAATCTATTGCAATCGAATCAATGCCAATTTCAACCTTATGTTAAACTAAAACTCACTAAAAAAAACCTGTGAGGAAGAAAAACCCGCCCTGGTACCATAACGCGCTTCGCGCAAAAGTTCTTGTTTTTTTTCGTTCCTTTTTTTGTTTGTATACCGAATGTATATAGGCTGAAAAAATAGAATGGTTCGTAACAACTTAACAATTACTCGGTAGAACACCAATATACCGGAAAGGCAATTAAAAGCGAATACGGTTTGTTTTAACGCGAAAAACGTATAACTATGAGCCATTGATAATGATCATGAATCTGTTTTCTTCTGAAAATGTTTTCAAAAGTGATTTTGTTGTCGAAATCCTCAACGAAATTTAATAAAATATCGATTGCAAAAGCTATACATAGCATGTATCTCTTGAAACTGGTCCTTAGATTTGACTCTAAATAACTAAGTTCTAGTCCTTAGATTTGACTCTAAATCCCGTCATTGAGAAATAGAGCTCCCGAATGACGGGAAAATATGTGTTACGATCTATAGAAATAAGTTGTAAGTCCACAAGCTTACCTTAGATTATTATCAAAGAATGGCAATTGTATATTTCCATTGAGAAGGTGGGCAAAGGGTGTACGTAATGTTGAACATTCCTGTTAAGACGATTGTGTTACGATTTTTATTGAAGTCCTGTGCAGAATAAGTAATACATTAGAGCAGTACAATAATTTCTGATGATCATCTATAATACACACAATATCTGCTAAATGACAAGAAAATCGATTTTTGGCTTGGAAATTTTCAACAATAAATATTACATGAATAGTTTTTACTATCTGATAACACGAAGTGTGTTCTTATCAGTCCATAATCACAAAATATTACGAATACAGATATCACACAATTAAATCGACCATTAATGTAATAAAAACGAAATGAATTGACTTCATAACCACCACCTCTAATATCTTATATATTAATAGGCAAACAAAAAGTTTGTACACGCTAAGGCTTTTTTGTTCGTGGACCGATTTCGTTTAAATTTTCTGAAAATGTTCTTTTTATGGCATAGTTTTGTAATAAGGAATTTCAACGAAATCGATTCACGAACCCAAGTCTAACTACATGTAAACGGGAGTCGAGTTGGGTTAAGGTTGACTGAACTCGACTCAGCTCTGCTACCTGGGTTTAGTTGAAATTATGCATACGGACATGAGTTCAGTATTTGAGTAGTTGAATTTAGTTGACAGCAGCATCTCTGTGTTTGTTTGTGATTTTTTGTAACGTGTATTGCTTCTTTATTATCAACTCACCCTTAACTCAACTATTCATCTCATCATTCATACACATTAACCACCCGAACTACGAGTGTGGGCAAAATTGGAAGTTGATCGGTTATATTTTCTACTTTTTAGTCTATTATAAGCTTTCCGCAATTTAGTGTTGGCCGCCATTTTGAATTTGGAATGACGCCACATAGCTTATTGTGTTCTACCTGTCATATCCTTTCATTTAATACCCATGTCAGAGGGCCGCGGAGCACAATTTCAAAAATCGGGCGCCATTTTGGAACCGCCATCTTGATATTTTTACAAAATGGCCAGATTGCATTGTCATCCAAACTAAACGTGTATGCAAAATTTCAGCTCTATCCGAAACCGGGAAGTGGGTCAAATTTAACTTCCAAGATTTGACGACAAACAGTGCAAGTGTTGGCCGCCATTTTGAATTTAGAATGACGCCACATAGCTTTGTTCTACCTGTCATATCCTTTCATTTGATACCCATGTCAGAGGGCCGCGGAGCACAATTTCAAAAATCGGGCGCCATTTTGGAACCGCCATCATGATATTTTTACAAAATGGCCAGATTGCATTGTCATCCAAACTAAACGTGTATGCAAAATTTCAGCTCTATCCGAAACCGGGAAGTGGGTCAAATTTAACTTCCAAGATTTGACGACAAACAGTGCAAGTTAAATAAAAGAATTTAAAAACTCGGTCACTTTGTGCGTGCATTTTTTTTATACTCTTTTGTGTATGGGTAATTCCATGCCAACTCAGCATGAGTGTCCACCCGCCCATCACGGATTTTAAATTCAACTTCACTGGCGTGTTCTACACTTAAAAACAACAGATTTTGCCAAAAATAAAATTTTTTCATTGATTCTATTGATTTTTATAATCGATTTTTTATTTTATGTTTTTATCGAAGTCAGAAGTCACAATAATTGAATTTTCTTCTAATTTTGCAAATAGTGAACAGTATAAAATGTAAAAATGTACTATTCTGATAGGAAACTTTCTGACGAATCGATTAATGGCATTGTCGAAGCGAAATTTTTAGATCTAATGGTCCAAAATGGCGTTTTTTTGAAAAAAATCACCTTTTTTTCAACTTAAAATATCTCAAAAAGGGATACCTCAAAAAATTTTGTTTTACATGAAATCGCAAGGGTTTTAATTGAACTTTACGAATATATCATGGTCTTTTGTACTTTTGGCCAAACAAGTTGATTTTCAGGCTATTTTAGTTCAAACTCTGAATTTTCACCAAATGAAGTGAATTTTAATATGTTCTATCACTATATTTTGCAAATACCGGGAAAAAGGCTAATAACAAACATTTTCACCCTCTATCCCTCTATCATTAACCCTCTATCTTGGTAGACATAAATGAAGTTTAAGCCTCTTGTGACTTCATTCATAAATCTTTGAAATGACTGGGCTGCATTTCTCAACCCAAATGGCATGCGAGTGAACTCAAACAAACCAAAGGGTGTTATTAAGGCAGTTTTATGCACGTCTTCTTGTGCAATGAAGATGTTGTGGTACGCACGCACCAAATCCACCTTCGAAAAAATCGTGCATCCGTGAAGGTTCACAGAGAAATTGTGAATGTGCAGGATAGGATATCTATCCGGCACCGTGACTGCATTAAGGCGACGGTAGTCGCCGCATGGCCTCCAATCATTTGTATCCCGTTTAGGGACCATATGAAGTGGAGATGCTGCGGGAGACGACGATGGTTGACAAATCCCTAGTTAAACCATATGTTCAAACTCCAATTTCGCCACCTTGAGCTTCTCAGGATGGAGTCTACGAGCGGTAACGAAAGGTTACATTAGTAACAGTGTGATGTTGCACATTGTGTTTAACCGGTAGGTCAAAATTAAGTGGTTGTGTTAAAGAAGCGTACTTCATTAACAATTCTTTATATTTGCCAAGATGTTCTCATTCAAAGCTCTCGATCATATACTATCATATACTCACCAGTTGCACAGACGTCAGTCTGAAGACTGGTCTGTGAGTCAACTAATACTCGCATTTTGAAGTCGAGGATGAGTTCTAACTTCGTGAGGAAGTCCGCACCGAGTATAGCTTTGTTAGTGTTGACTATTATGAAGTTGTGGATGAACCGTCGGCGAAGACCTAGGTTCAGTTCCAGCAACTTCATGCCAAAAGTGTGGATCGTGGATCCATTAGCGGCCCGCAGAAGTAAATTAGGGCATGTAGTTTATACCCTAAAAGTGTGCGCTGGAATTAATGATAGAGACCCTCTATCCGATCAAATCATACAATGTAAAGTCGTGTGCTAATCAAGCAAATTATGTGTAAGAATATTTTCACCTAGAAGTAAGTTAAAATTAAATTAAATATTCAATACTTGTCAACAGTTTGAGTCGTTCGGTTTTTTTTTTTTTTTTTTTTTTTTATGTGAAAGACTAGAGTCTCAGGGAAGACCCTTTATACTGTCGACAATCTATTTTCTTCATATAGAGTGCAATGTCGAACAGCAGCTCTAGTCGGGGAAGGAAGGAACTGCCACAACCTACCCGCGATATTTTTCAATCCACCTACTTCCAACCATTACTATGACTACTTTGGCATCGGGGCATCAAGAAACAGCTCGCTGGAGTGTTATGCCTCCTGAAACGAGTTGAATCTCATCAACCAACCGATGACATGCGCTTTTGGCGGAGCGGGAAGGGCTAAGGAAGGCTATGACAAATGGAATCAGGAATGTAAAGAGGGAAGAAGAAAGAAGGAAAGTTATGTAGGTGGGAAAATTGGAAAAGGCGAAGGACCGTGGGGCTTGGCCGGGAATCGAACCCGGGACCATCGGTTAATTAAACTTTATTAGTAAAAACTTGTTTTGTTTCATTCATTAATACAAATTTCTATGTTCCCGGAACAAGTTGATACCTTTGTACAAGTTTGATAAATATAGAATTTTCTTTTGTATTATGAAAAGATTAATTAAATATTTAGAAAATGAAGTTTCAAATGCCTTTTCATTGAAATGCTTTCATTTTTTTTGCAGTCTGATAGAAAACGCAAACGTTACTTCATAACAAATAAAACTTAATAGTACTTTTTTACTTAAATTGCATTAACATATAATTTTTTTGATTGATTAAGATATATGCTGAAAAACTGTGTGTTCGGTGAAAATGTTTGTTATTAGCCTTTTTTCCCGGTATTTGCAAAATATAGCGATAGAACATATTAAAATTCACTTCATTTGGTGAAAATTCAGAGTTTGAACTAAAATAGCCTGAAAATCAACTTGGTTGGCCAAAAGTACAAAAGACCATGATATATTCGTAAAGTTCAATTAAAACCCTTGCGATTTCATGTAAAACAAAATTTTTTGAGGTATTTTTGAGATATTTTAAGTTGAAAAAAAGGTGATTTTTTTCAAAAAAACGCCATTTTGGACCATTAGATCTAAAAATTTCGCTTCGACAATGCCATTAATCGATTCGTCAGAAAGTTTCCTATCAGAATAGTACATTTTTACATTTTTTACTGTTCACTATTTGCAAAATTAGAAGAAAATTCAATTATTGTGACTTCTGACTTCGATAAAAACATAAAATAAAAAATCGATTATAAAAATCAATAGAATCAATGAAAAAATTTTATTTTTGGCAAAATCTGTTGTTTTTAAGTGTAGAACACGCCAGTGAAGTTGAATTTAAAATCCGTGATGGGCGGGTGGACACTCATGCTGAGTTGGCATGGAATTACCCGTATAGTATTATTGAGTTGTATTGTGTAAGGGGCTGCCGTTCGTTTTTTGGCGAATGCCTTTAGAAATTTTAATTGATTTATTTAAGTGTACTTTGAATGTTATTCTGCGTAATTTTTATTCGTTTTCGTATGGTTCTCGGAATCTGAGTTGTATTTTTGTCATTCCAAACAGTTAACTGCGAATTTTGAGTGCAATTTATCGGTGACTACTTACGTTTTTTCCGCGTTTTCTTTTCGAAATGCCAAGACAACGACGGGGACGCTCGAATGTCGATTTTAGATCGCTTCGCGAAAATACTAGAAATCGCGTTAGAAATTTACGTAGTGCTAATGAAATGAATGTTGTAAATAATGAGTGGTGGTGTGAATAAAATGAATGTTGATGCATTTCATAATGAAATGTTTGTTGATGGTGTTGCACCTTTAGAAATTTTGACTGATTCTTTTAAATGTGCTTTGAATGTTATTCCGGTTAATTTTGATTCGTTTTCGTGTGGTTCTTTTAGGCTGGCCGCACACGTACGATTTCTGTGCTCGGTTTCGGAATTCGGTTTCCGTACTCGGACAACCGAATGCAGGCATTTCATACAAATAATTCTACTTACCGCGCACGTTCTTAAATATTCCGTTCGGAAACCATTCCGGATATTCGGTTCGGAAGCCAGGACTTGCGTTCGGAATATCCGAACGGAAAAAAACCGAATGGCGTCATCCCGAACGCAGCGCTCGCATACATTTTTGCTTAACCGGCGCACACGTCAGGAAATTTCCATTCGGAACCGCGCCAGTGCTGTGCCGAGTACATTTTATATTTTGTTGTATTTTGTGGCAGTATTTTTTGTCGATCCGTCGATTTTTGTCGATTCCTAATACAAAAAACCAAACGTCTGCGCTAAGTTCACGGAATCCCGAGTCGGAATTCCGAATTCGGAAACCGAACACGGAAACCGTACTAGTGATGGCGATTCTGAATCGATTTTTTTGTGAATCGATTCTTTCTCTTTGAAAGATCGATTTTTAGAGCGATTTTTTTATTTAAATCGATTCACAAAGATCGATCTGTTTTGTTTGAAATCGCAAACCCGATTTTTTACTATGGCAATTTCTACAACAAATTTATTTTGTTTGGCTATCGGCCCGTGTAAACATAGAATATCGTGAAAATTTTGTTGTCGATGACCACGTTTACATTATAGTTGGTTTTTAATTTAACAACACTTGAGTTGTTCAGTTTCATCAAATTGGGAATGTTAAGTTTTTATTTTCTACAACAGGGAGTGCAGCATTATTTGTTGTTAATTTATTTTATGTTAATTTATCTTTTGTTAATTTTTTTTTCTTTGATGAACAATGAATGATTCATTATTATAACATTGATGAAAATGAAATAAATATGTAACATTTGGTTGATTAGTTTTTCGTTCTATAGTTAGTTCTTAATTTTCATAACTTTTTTCGTGACGATTTTATATTTTAACAGCAATCTGCAACTGTTATGATTATGAAGACTACAAACAAACTGTAAATTGTCATAAGTTGTCTATAGTTTGTTTCATTTAAAATATTTCCAACAGGTTTTCATCATTCCAAATTAATTTTTGTTCATATTACGTTAGATGTAACACATTTCAAAAACGATTTTTGGAGATCGATCTTTTTTTAAGTGATTTTTTTGCTGAATCGATTTCATTACCTTAAAGATCGATCTCCGAGAATCGATTTTTTTTTCTAAAAAATCGCCATCACTAAACCGTACGTGTGCGGCCAGCCTTAATATGAGTTGTCATTTTTGTCGTGCCAAACATTTTCTGACTGAAGTAACTTTACGTAATACTGAGGCATTTTCTTTGTGTTGTCATAAAGGCAAAGTTAATCTACCTCCCCTTTCTCAAAATTACTTTTTCAATAATTTTTTTGAAGGATTAACTTCGAATGAAAGTGGTATTAAAAATCGTTCTAAAAATTTTTTTGCAAATATTCGTTCGTATAATGCTGCCTTTGCAATGATTAGCTCTGAGTGTAATTTGTCAAATGACACTGCAAATGGCATATGTATATCATTTTAAAATCCATAACATTTTCTATCACCGAGCTGGTGCCTTAATTCCTGGCTATGGCCGACCTCCATGTTATGCACAATTGTACTTATTTCTATGATGTAGATACTGCTGCTAATCATAGAATAAATAGAAATGCGAATATTAAATGTAATATTGATATTATGCGTGAAATATGTAGGTTTGAGTTAGATCGGATTAATCCTTTTGTTCACTCATTCAGGTCCATGTATGAATATTGTCAAAGACCTGAGAATATTGCAGCTGCAGTTTCTATGATCATAAAAGTTAATAACCAAGTTGATATTCGTCGTTTCAATGATGCTGTAGTAACTGGTGTTGCTGCTTTTTCCACTACATAGCCAAGCAAGACGTCATGGATGCGATTAAAAAAATCCTGGGAAATTTTAGATGTTCTGGAGCGACAATGGAAATGTTTCATAGTAATTAAAAATTCGCCATTGCGTATATTTTTTTTTTTGAAATAAAAATATTTAAATTGAATTTAAATTCGAACAAATCGTGAATTTTATATATTTATTGTTTTTGTGACCGAATTTCGGTAACGGGGATCCCAACTAGTTAAATAATAAATCGTCAAGCTACACGTGTTTTATATAACATTAATCTCAAGCCACGAGCCAACACTTTTCTTGTTATTAGTTAAAAGCCTGCTGATTAGGTTTCTTTTAAACTAATTCTCTCCCTTAAAGTGGTTTTACACGACCACAACAAAAAAATGCTTCCCTTCCACTTACATCTGTTACACGATAATATCGCAGCTACTAACATGTCCCTTAACAATAAGAAACAATGTAACCCGAGTAAAATTGGAAAGCGTCTTAATTTCTTAATGGGTTCGGCGTAGTTCAAAGGAAACCGTGGTGGGAAAAGAAATACCATAGAACAAAAGTTCAATCTAGAGAGGGAAAATCTAGCTTCATCAAATTAGTTAAAGTGTAAAGGTTTAGGCTTGATTTGTGATAAGATGACCAATGAATACGATGTGAAGATTGTTCGTCATCTTGGGCTATCAAACTCCTTTAAATATGACGTTCTAATTACCAAAATAGAAAAGGTGAAAATTTTGATCCTATTTTGTGAGATAGAAAAATCAAGCCCCGTCCGCATGTTACCAATTAAAATTTAGGTCTATCCACACACATGGCACGGCGCCGAAGCTTTCGGTATCAGTGACTTCCGTGATGAATTTTTCACTAACATTCACACAGCACCGCCTTTTCCCGTATCAATGCTCAAAATTCAATGGCATCTGACCAAAAATGGTTTTGTTCTTGCAGCGCCAACGCCTACATAGGCCATTGCAGTGGAGTTGTCGAAAGATGGGATAGATTAAGGGAGTTTAGGGAGTGGAGTGGAGTGGAAAAATCGTACCGTCACCTCTTCGCTGGTGCCTCCTGGATAACCAACCCACGACGATAACCAATTCACGGATCGGGGTTGGGCGTTGGGCTAACTATCGGAAATGCGCAAGTTCAAGCAAATTGGCGAACTGAACTTTAAAATAACCTTATACCCCGGCTTCACCGCCAAATTTTCGCAAGTTCGAGCAAATTAGTCTACTGTACTTTAAAATTTCCTGATTTCCCATACATTTTTCACATTTTAAAGTCAGGAAAAAATGCCTGCTTTGGGCCTACAGAACATGAAATTGAGTTTCAAAGTAAAAGCTCGCTCAAAAGAGAGTAAAAAATTAGAATATTTCCATGGCAACTGATGTATTATTACATGACAGTTAAAGTAAGAGCTTTGAAAAAATAAACATGGATCAAAAAAGGAAGTATACTTAGATGTCTGTCAATGAATAAATATATACTCAATTACATTTATTTTATAATAGGTATTATTAAATAAAAAATTTAAATCCCACAAAGCATTGAAAATTCCATTTTCCATCTCTATAAAGGAGCTTTCAAATGTAATACGTCACACACGAAGCTTTCTCTACTGAACAATGCCGGTGAAGCCACTTTTGCATATTGAAGTGAACTTGATTAAAATTAGGGCGGTGAAGCCGGGGTATTAGTTCACATACAATTTCCACATATTCAACTGAGAATAAACAAACCTCAGTTCGACCAATTGGACTCGAACTGACGTTGAAAGTGAAAGCTCCTCAAAAGAGAGTTATCAATTGGAATAGTGGAATGCCGTTCTAGTGGGTTTTTGAATTTTTGACTTCTTGCAAAAAAGCAACAACAATTTCAACCACGAACTGAGAGCATAAACTGGACTTTAGCCGATCCACTTATGTGTTTTAAACTGAACATTATTAAACTGAGGTCGGTGAAGCTGGGACATTAAGGTTTTGTTTAAGACATACAAAGCTTTAGTTTTTGTTGTTTCAATGCTTCATATTTCATACAATCATGTTGTGGCCGTGAAGGGTATCATTTAGAATTATACTTAATAGACTGGTTCGATTACAGAGGTTAAGCAGCATTGGACGTAATTCGTACTCAGTTGGGATACCGTAGGGGTAAAAAGATACTCGCATTTAAAAATATAAAGTTTTCGACACCGGAGAAAATTATCAAATTTTTCGGCCTCCCTACTCCTACTCGGAAACGAGAACAACGATTTTTCCTCAAGGGGGCGAAATGAAACATTCCTTAAGACGAGGCGTTTGGGCTTTATAGTCCAATCCACTCGGGGTCTACATTGGACGGTCGGGCTAGGAGCCGATCGATGATCGATGACCGATTGATCGATTAACTTTTTACATTATAGCGGTTACGTGTTTGTGAGATCCCCACCCACTATGATTTTGCTCCGTCGCCCCTGACCCCCGGTATAAAAGTTCGAGAACAAACTACCGTAACATACCGTAAGTACTTACGTCATCTTCCGTAAGGAAGTTCTCCAAAGAAGGAGTCCAGAACAAGCACAAGCTGAGTAGCATGATGCTTTCAACCTTCTAACATCGAAAATAACATAACTGGGAGGCATTGTAGCTGCAAAGGATCATCTGAAATGATATTGAGACAGGGATTGCATTGCAAAGTTGATCACTGGAGACCAAGTTTGCTGAGACTTTAAACAAAAGCTCATCGATACCGCTATCCATATCAGAGAATTTACATATATTAACAAGTAACACCCAAAACCTGCAATGCTACGCAAATCGTTGATATTTGGCCAAACCAAATCATAATTAAACTTTATTTCCTCGCCCTGCACAGAAGCATATAGACAAAGAAATTATCATGAGAAAAGATAAATGTTTGGGGCATACTTTTAGCAAGAGCAATTAAGATATAACAACCAAGATATTAGCTGCAACTCACAGGGCAGCAGAAAACCAGGCAGGCCTTACTCAGCCTTTCATTCGAGTTGGAATTGGAAGTTCTTAAGGGCTTGATCGTCAGTTTATCAATTTTGCTTGTCTTCACTGATCTAGGCAGAACCGATATGTTCAAGACGGCATTATTTTGTTAATAAAAAAGAAAATTGATTCAGAAACAGGTTTCTATAGTCATGCCTATGCCACACAGTTTGGTACTTACAATTTTGCACTTCCTCAACAAATCTACTCATAATAATTCAATCAGAAACATAAAAGAATTACAATTTCTGCTTCAATTCATTTATGAACTTAACAACCTTAATCATATTTGAAAGTATGTACACACTTTAGGAAAAAGGGCACAAGATTTTAGTCGCACACACACACACGCACCCACACCCACCCACAATGTACAAACGAATTCAAAATTTCCTTTGATCCCTCACATCCAGTTGTTAACGATAAAGGGGTTATTTACTCTCCAATAACTCTGATATGTCTCGAGTTTTCATACACCCAGTAAATCAATTTTTTTTCTGCTCATTCCACCCCCCGTCTTTAAGTCCCTTTTCGGGATTTGTCCCGGAGCTGATAGGGCAAATTCAATGGCAGAATCTTCGGAAAAGTTAGACGACTTACGGGAAATAATAATAATAATAATAAAAAAAAAGAAAGCTGCAAAGGGCATTTCCCTTAAAGATGTCTCCTTCTCTACAGTTCGTCGTTCGTCAAAATCAACTTGAAATTCTTGTTATTTCCAGCGAACACAAAGCCAAACCATGTGTCTATCAATCAATCAACCAATCAATTGGAAATTCTCGGGGCTGCCTCCCTGGAAAAGCTGATCCGAGGAGCACGTTTCTACGTTTCTGTTTGAAGCACGGCATCCCCCCGTACTATATACAACTACCCTATGCGTACACGAATCCGAATTCCTTTCCGCCTTCGCAAGTTTATTTTCTTTTGCCTAAGACTATGGGGCGCCCCCTTTTCGTCGTTGGGAATCGCTAGCTAGTGATGCCGGGGCACGGGCAGCAGGGGCAGGGCGGACGAGTAATATTCTCCATGCAAATTGCGAATAAAAGCAAAATTTTCCTCCTTTTGTGTAATTCCAACCGCATCGAGGATTTTCATCTTGAAGCTTGTCGTATATAGAGCAAGCCCTCGACTTACCTTCCACTGTTCGACATACGACGCATAACCCCCCTCCACTTTAGCCGTACATGTGTAAGGATACACGCTTGTATGTTTTAACGTGAAGGACACTGAATCGATTTTTCGTTCACGCAAAATTTCCCACCGGAGAGGAAATCTGAATATCAAAAAAAAAAGAAAAAAATATTGTATATACGAAAAATTGAACGCGGCATACAAAATCTACGCCAATGGGTAAACGACCGAAATAGCACTTGGTGTAGCCAAATAGTCTGGAACATACTGATAAATGCAGCATCTAAGCCCTTTTTTTTGGAGGCTTTCTGACTCAATGAGGCTTAGTAATGGGCATTGCACGCAGTTATTAAGGACTATCTGCCTATCCTCGTTGTTTTCCCTATGTTCGTTAAATAATTTGTTAATAATCGTTATTGAAAGTGATCACCATTCCTTGTGTTTCATTTAACATCTAGGGCTCCTCTAGTCGTCTAAACTTTTACTGGGTCCACTTCAACTAAACTCTACTCTAAAACCCACATCCTTGGAATAAATTGCTTAATGGTAGAAATTGTTTAGCGCTCAATATACTCGTAGTTCTCGCAACTGCTTAGATATCAATTGACTTGCACAAGTGGTGTGCTGTAACGAATCAATATGATTACCGATTCCAAATCGCTAAACAAGCATCACCATTCTTAGGATTCCTTCAGCCGTCGGCCAGGGCTATAATATGCAAATCCTACATTCGGCACCGGTTCGAATTCAACTCGTATCTCTGGGCAGGGCCCCCGAGCACCACTTTAGCGTGGCTGGACAACTCATTGGCGACGGCACCATTTGTTCCACAATTGATTCATTAGGCCACCGTAGGAATGTAGCGGCTCTGGTGAAATTCTCTTCCGCAACGACTCTTTCATCGAAATATATAACCTCCTGCCTTCACGCCAATGTTTTTTCCAGCAACAGAAAACTAGCCCTTTCGGCTCAACCTCACTGGCTGCAGCCCTTAGAAATTCGATCTTTTCGAGAACAACTCAACTGTGGAACAACCTCCCACAGTCAGTTTTCCCGAACTCATACAACATCCAAGAGTTCAAACGTAAGGTACATCTCCATCGCATCAGACTCCCAGACTCCATTTAATCTGTCGTACCTACCAGACATCTGACCACGATGTGTACGACATGATGAACTTAGGACTTAGATTTACATAAAAAAAACTAAATCGGTGTCCTTCCTCCACTTCATCAGCAGGAACTCATGATCTATATTTGTTGTAGTCGAGCCAAGTACTTCGAGTCTTCGCGGAAGACTCTTCAACAGGAAGTTGTTATTGAAAACCTTCATCTCTCATCCTCATAACCTTAGGTTACACATATAGGTTCTGAAAATTTTAGCTCTTAAGCCCGATTTACAACCTAAGTTTCACGTTGACGTGCACTTTGAAGCTCTTTTATTGCACACAAATTTGTATGTTTTTTTCTCTTTTGCACGAAAGCTTCAGAATCTACCATCTCGTTGCATTCGATATTCCTGTGACCCTATATCCAGAGAAGAGTGATCTTGTACCTCCTAGCCAAAGAAGATGGTTTCTTTTGAGAGATTTCGACCAGCTAAGACATTATATAGGTCATCTAGTTTGTTGATAGTCGATTGACTTTCCGAACTGTGGGAGGCAGGCTTTGAAGATTTGCAAAAGCTTCGTCAGAAAGATACTGGAAGAATTAGGTAAGCGGTAGTATTTTTGGAGGTTTAACGAGGGGAAGAAATCTTCAACCTCATACCCGATTCCTATTTGAAGTAATCTTATAACTCTTGTCAGGGTTTTAATTTTCCCATACGTCTCTAATAGGGTTGGCTTCGAAGTCATGTTTTCAGGTGGTTCTTATACCATTCCCAGTGATATAGGGCGCAGTATATTGCTTTGCCCACATGTCTTGCTTTCACGATCAGCACCTAGCGGGTAATTGGTATTCGAATCGCAGATCCACAAAACAAATATTGTTTAGGACACGATTTTAAAATGAGTTTGTAAGAGGAGCTTCTTTTTTTCTTTTGAACCAGTACAATGTCATACTTCAAATGAGGCGAGGTGCTATTGTACTAAAAGGTGCAAAAATACCAATGAAAAGGTTAAATATGCATTAAACTGAATACGAGTATGTAGTTGTAGGGAGGTCGTCGCACTGCTCTCATATTACTTGAGTAGTACAAAAGTCTTTGTACACAAAAACAAACATGGCCGACTTGCTTCAAGTAACTTTTTATTCCCTGAATTTAAAAAAAAAGCTAATAATAAAGTTCCGTAATAAATAACACATGTAGGCTTTGCCTGCAAGAGGATGAGTCTGCCCTCCACGTTCTCTATGAGTGTCCCTCAAAGCGAGGAGCAGGGTTTCTTTGTTCGAGGAGTCCCTGCTCGAACCCTCAAGGCTAAGCGACAAGCCACTAGGTGAACTGAACTTGTTCAAGGGGTCTGAGCTGCAAATATGAGGTAGAGGGGTGTAGTACAATAGGCCAAATGAATGGCCAAAAGTACTGCTTTGGATCAATATCTTCCACAAGGAAAAAAAAAATAATAATAAACAAAGTTTCTGCTAAAAAATAAATAAATCGAGAAAAAACCCCCGACCTTGCCTAGTTTCAGTTGGAAATTTTACTGAAGTAAGAAATGTTTCTCCAGTACAAAATTTCACTCCCTTAAAAAAATGTAAGAAATATCTCTCCAGTTCGTATTTACAATCTTACCTCATCAATTGGATATTTTACTACCGAAAAAGAAGTAAGAAATGTGTCTCCACTAAGTAATTTACAATCACACCTCGCTTCATTTATCTCGATTCTCAATACATACTCATATGCCAATAGGACATTATTTTTGAACCGAGTCATTTAACAAACTTGAAGCCTCAGTACAATATACCTCCTGTAAGGAACAAATGTACTGCCTCGTGTAAATTCGACCCCAGCTCTAGACTAGACCTTTATTCCATATTTGTTCGGCTTAGACGGAATGTATCGACTGAATTTGGTCCGCCCACGGAATGGATAGAGTTGTTCGTCGACTGTTTCGACACCGGGAGTGTACGATTCTTGTAGGCTATGATTCTTCATAATCACATATTACCTCGTTCAAAACAACCGTTCAAACAAACCGTTGGAGAATATTGAACCGTTTCAATGACATTGTAGCTTTGTAAAAATATCAAAGTGGCGAGATGCCCACAAATCCTTCGCTGCCTGCTTGTTGCAATGGAGTCTGCCAGAGAATAAAAGCATACCAATCCAGACATAATATTTCAGCCGCTTGTTTAACAGCTCAGGTAAATCAATATTTTTTTAAACCTACAATTCAAGTTCAACATCAGGTTCCCTCATCAGGAAGGATTTACTACAAGAAATGTACTGAGATACTAAATTGTTTTAGAGTGAATTTCGACAGTACCAATCGTATTATTCACAACGTTACACCCACATTACACGTTCTATTCTATTTCAACTCAACGGTTTTCTCTTTAATAGCATAAAAACCCATAAAAAGATAAGTTTTTTCAAATATCCTTGCTCTGAAGCAAGTACGACAACGATGAAGTAATACCTCTTACAGCAAAAAAATGGCAAAATGTCATCAATTAAATAATTAATTTCCCAGAAACACACGAAAAAAGGGCGAGTTGGGTTCAGCCAGACAAAGTGGTAAATTCGTAACTTAAGCCACTAAAAGTAATTAAGTGATAAGGAACCAGGGTAAAAAAGTCCTACATATGTGAACTGAATTCATCATCCAGTCTACACATAATGTGAAAAAGCCCGTCAAAGAGTCGAGAACCTTAAAACTAATTGAATTCTTTACGTTTCTCAACAGATCAATCAAATTGCCAGCCGAACGAAATCCCATTTCTTTGGCAATAAAGGATGTGGAAGCATAAACGTCGGAAATTGCCAAATTGCCTTGGAGAACTTTACAAGTCCATACAATCTGCTTGTCCTGCAAACACCCATTTTGGCAAAACCAAACACAAAAAACACGAAGTCATTGTTTCTCATTTTTGGATATTTAGTTCTCAATTTGAACATCTTTTTTCTTACACTACCATACCCCGAGCTGCTACATCCTCCTTTATCCTGATTCACCCCTCGAGCGGCGAACACACACACACACACGCAAACACTTTTATCTTCATCCCCAAAAACCTCCACCTTTCCGCCCCACTAAAGTTTCGCATAAAGAAACATTGAATTTTCGATAGTAGTATAGGGAATATTCACAACCCCCCTGTGAAGTTTGTTTTTGTTGATCTTTTGAACTAAGAGCGGTTAAATTGGGGCAAATAGTTGGTAAACGCTTTACATAGAGAAGCATTGAATTCTCAACAATGGCGTGTGGGGGTGGGGGGAGACGTAGCACGGAGCCCCGGATTACCACCATTTTTGGATTATCGAGTCTTTGCTGTATTTCTTATTGTTTATGTGCTGCTAATACACATCTGTATTTTAGCAAATTTACATTCTTTGTAAAGTTACAATAATAAAAATAGTTTCTTTAGATATAATATATTTACAGTTGCGAGGATAATCACGGATGGGAAAAGGAATCATTTTTCACCAAATTAAGAAAAAAACCGTTTGATCTTCAGAATCACCCTTTGTACTACTAGCCGGCATGTTGATCTGGCCATGGTGCGGTGGGTAGTAACAATCTTAGTTTTAATGATAAGATTGGTTAGGGGAAGTCTGGGGGTGTCCGACGAGAAGGCAGTGAACCAGACGTTGAAGCCTTGCGATGTTCTACAAGTTTGGGAATACATACTGAATGTGGAAGATTGTTCTGCAGTGGAGATATTCTATTGATTAGCGAAACTTCCATCTCCATCACCAGTTAAGGACACGTTGCGGTTATGTGCGTCTCGGACTTAAAGAAGTGCTAGAGACCGAATCACAGTGCGGCCGATTCCCAAAAAGCTGGCCAAAAGTCGATAAATCAAGTAATTGATACAAAATTTCTTACTCGGGGGTTTTCGGGGTCGCTGATTACGAATTTGATATTAAAAATTAGAAAAGCCACCCCCGTCCACCCCTATTAGCCACACCCTCGCGTTAAATAGCGTATATTATTCAACATAATCAAGATGCATGTCAATTTATAGGTTTTCGGGGTCGCTGATTACGAATTTGATATTAAAAATTAGAAAAACCACCCCCTTCAACCCCTATTGGGCACCCCCTCGCGTGAAATGGCGTATATTACTCAACACAATCAAAATGCATGTAAATTTATAGGTTTTCGGGGTCGCTGATTACGAATTTGATATTAAAAATTTGAAAAACCACCCCCTTCCACTCCTATTGGCCACCCCCTCGCGTGAAATAGCGTATATTATTCAACATAATCAAGATTTATGTCAATTAATAGGTTTTTCAAAACCTTCTTAAAAAAAAGCGGGCAAGTTGGGGCAGCTAAATCTTGTTTTATTGTGTAACTAATACCTCAAGGTATAACCTCCATCAAATTTCAGAGCGGAACAACGCGGAACTTTTTTCTATTCGCATGATGACTTACACAGATTATTTGATTTCAAGCGATAATAAAAAATTTAAAAAAAAAAAAAAACCGACTTCAAAACTACATATACCTATGCATGCATATGTACAAACTTAAACTAAAAAGTAAAAAATAATATTTTAATTACCTCAAAGCAAGAGCCTTAAAGGACAGTTAAAAAAATTATTGATATTTATATATGTATGTATCTATTTAATATTTTTAAAAAGTTCATTTTGGAGTCGGTGCCAGCCAAAGAACAATTACGTTTATACATACCCTGAAAGCTTGGGTGCAAAAGAAAACTTACGTTAATACATACCTTTGGCTGGCACCGACTCCAAAATGAACTTTTTAAAAATATTAAATAGGATACATACATATATAAATATCAATAATTTTTTTAACTGTCCTTTAAGGCTCTTGCTTTGAGGTAATTAAAATATTATTTTTTACTTTTTAGTTTAAGTTTGTACATATGCATGCATAGGTATATGTAGTTTTGAAGTCGGTTTTTTTTTTTTTTTAAATTTTTTATTTTTTACTTTTTAGTTTAATTTACAAAATTGTATTCTACTCGTCATACCCTTTCATTTGATATCCATGAAGGGGGTCGGGAAACAAAATTGCAAAATTCGGCCGCCATCTTGGAACCGACCGCCATTTTTTTACAAAATTTATATGGGACCACCTCTGAGGTATAACGTACCAAACAAAAAAAGAATCATCAAAATCGATTCATAATTGGCGGAGTAATCGCGTAACATACATAGAAAAAAAAAAAAAACATACATTCGAATTGATAACCTCCTCTTTTTTGAAGTCGGTTAAAAAGAAACCACTCTATGTGTGATTTCTGGTGGCTGTGGGTGTACTGAAGCCAACTGAACAAAAAAGAAACCCCTATAAGAAAATTGGTGATAGCAGTAGCAATAGCGGTTAAAAGACCGAGTAAGGGCAAGTGACCGAGAACGAACGGCCGTCCGACCGAATAGGCTTTTGGTTGGAACTGGAATAAGTTTGAATAATTCATAATCTTTTAACGCGAGAATCAGAAAGCGCATCCTGAAGATTACGTGATTTGTTGTGGGGTGGCCCGTCCTTCAATGGTCACCATGCTGTAAAATCGTAAAATGACGATTTATGTTAGTGGAAGTTTCAAGGAGGACGGTAGCCTCCTCTTGATTGTCAATAACTCCGTCTTGAATTGATCTGGAGATATTAGTAGGGTGTTAATCTTTCCATGGTGTGTATCGGTCAGGACATGCAATATGGAGTATTGTACCTACTCGCTGAAATTTTGATACAAGGAGGAAAATTTGAATGACCAGTGTTGAAAATAGTTGGGAGAGTTGATCCTGATATAGCTCCTCTTTAACAGAGTTAAGTTGTGTAGAAATCTGGTTGCAGTGGGCTTCTATTTGGTGAAACTCTTTAAATATGTCCTCCTGGTTTCTTTTCATAACGTTCACTGTGCCATCCAAAATGGGCGTTTGATTGCGTGCCAGGATGGCTAGATGCTCCTCATTTTGCCGGAGATTGTCTATAGTCGAGGCCATTTCGTCGACATATTCGGAATCTAGCACCCCAAATAGTGAATTAGCTATGTTACCGATAAAATTCAGCGTCCCTCGCTTGGTTCGTGCTGGGACATGAAGAAGCTGGTTGCCTTTTTTTATGCGAAAGACCAGAGTCTCAGGAAAGGCGTTTTATACTGTAGACAATCTATGCAATGTCGAACAGCAGATCTAGTCGGGGAGGAAGGAGCTGCCACAATCTACCCGCGATATTTTTTTTAGTCCACCTGCTCCCAACCATTTCACGACTCTGACATCGGGGCATCGAGACATAACTCGCTGGAGTGTTATGCCTCCTGAAACAAGTTGAATCTCATCAACCAACCGATGATCTGCGTTTTGGTAGGATGGGGAAATGCTAAGGAAGGCTATGACAGGAGGAATCAGGAATGTAAATATGGAAGAAGAAAGAAGGAAAGTTTTATAGGTGGTAAAGTGGAATAGTCGAAGGACCGTGGGGCTGGTTGGGACTCGAACCCGGGATCCCTGGGATGGTAGCAAGACGCCTTACTACCGAGGCTACCGAGGCCTTGCTGTAACTCTGTGATGGCACGCTTAATTTGTGAGATTATTCGTGAACAGGGTTGGTGATCACGCATCATTTCGCAGGTTTTTCCTAGAATTGTTGAGGAGTTAAAAAGCATTTCAAATTCAGTCCAATAGGTTCGCATATCATAATACACCACCAGATCCACCTCACTGGTGATTACGGTAGCAGCTCCCCGGTTTTCAAAGTAGAGACCTGGACTGTCGTCAAACGGAGTATATTTGACAGAGGCGCTGTTAGCGAAAGGCGATACCATGCATGTGATTAAGAGGCTGACTATTGCTGAGCCTAAGGAGATGCGTGCGCTGTTGCGAGGCCTCGAGTTGCTGTTTTCTGGTTCAGTTGAGGTGGTCCTATCGATACTACTTATATCTGTTTTATCTGAGTAACCCGTTTGCCCATTGCGGCGAGTCTTGAGTTTGTTCAGATTCGTCGATCGGGTGACGCTCGATCGGAAGTGGAGCTAGATTGCGTATTGGGCGCCGACGTATGCTGGAATTCATGTCGATATTGTAGTTCATTCAGATACTCTTTCGTCCATCTTTGCCGAAATTCGTTTTTAAGCGTGTGATAGTGTTCCAGCGAGCTGTCAGGCTGGTATTTAGTACCTTGACGTGTGAGCCCACGGCGGCTGTAAGGGGGTCTCCGATCAACCAATGAGCTGGATTCTGGACTGTTAGATCGTTGGGGTCAGCGGAGAGCGGTGTAAGCGGTCTGGAGTTCATTACTTACGGCTTCGATTACAATAGCTTCCATTTCTTCATACGTCAATTGCGTGGAAGCGATGGTACGTTGTATGAGGTGTTTCGCTGATTTTACGGCAGCGTCCCATAGACCACCAAAATGTGGTGCTTTCGGTGGGAAGAAGTGAAATTCTACACCCTTTCAACTACACTCTGCCGTTATTTTCCCCTTTGATGGGTCATTTTCCATGATCGTTGGCCCCCACAAAATTTTTGACATTGTCACAATAGATTTTGCTAGAGGCCTGGTCTTGCCATAAGCCTTTTTAACGCTCCTAGGATACCTGTTGTTGAATCGCTCACTATTTCCAGATGTACTGCCTTGGTTGCGAAGTAGCAGAAGATGGCGTTATAGGCCTTCTTGGGATGTTTCCCTCGTACCCTCCCTCACTTTTTCCTTAGGGCAATTCCCTTATGAGCTGAAAATTGGTACACTAAGGTATATCCAGACACCTGATAGTAATCTAAATCAGTATCAGGTGAAACTTTTTTTCAGTTACTCCAAGATTAGTGTGCGAGAGAGGGAAATGCTCATGACTGTAATGTTATAAAACTGTCAATAAGCGGATAGAGGTTGAATGGCCGCCCGATTCGACCGGTAGTAGCTACTTACTCCCCGTCCGGCAGATTTTTTTGGATTGTTTCTGGAACGGTGGGCTTGATACTCCAAATTTTATATATGTATATATAGAATCCATTTGATACCAGTTACAAAATCGAAATTTCCCAATAATTTACCAAGCCCCGGGCAGCTCCGGCCAACTTACACCCATTAAGTGCCATTAAATTTGATTATACCAAATTGCTTGAAACGCCAATGCACAAGGAAACATTCATGATTCTTACTCAAATATGCACCCTTCAAAAAAAAAAATTGGGGTTGAAACACGGATGGATACCTGTAAAGGTCAGAGAAAGGTTCCTTTCATAGCCGCCAATATCCCCATTCCCCAAAAAAACATGAAATGAACTAAACGTTAAGGACATACGCAGACCCGGCCGGGCAGGCGGGCGGGCTACATAAATAATCTCACCTACAACCCAACTCAATCACGGCCTGATATATTTCCCTGACGTTTCTCATGCGAGCGAGCCAGCCAACATTGGCCCAACTCCTCTGCGCCTGATACACTCATGTATCCACTGCATATTTATGTGCGCGGAATGTGAAGGTAGATAAGATTCACAACAAATATACATATATACATACATATATAAAAAAAAGGACGTGAAAAAAATTTAAATTTATTCCAATCAAATTTTCCAAATTTCCTTCCAGGTGCCATTTCGTGATGATTCGCTCTTCCGCCAATAGTTTGAGTGTGCGACGACGACGGGGGAGCGGACCCCGCATTATGCTCGCCGCCCTTCGCCGCTATGACTACCGCAGGGTGGATCTAGGGTGCTCTTTAAAAATTTCAAAAAAAAAAATGAATTCCTGGCAAAAATTCGCCCCCTGGTTACCTAGTAATAGTCGTTAGCGGAAGGTGACCAATTCTGCAGAGGCGGGGTGAACGGTGGTGACGGCAGGATGACGCCTCAGCTATGAGGGAAAGTATGTACTAGTACACGTCAAATGGGGGGCCCGTCTCTTGTGAAAGGAAGTCGACAGGAAGGCACCGGCAAAATCTTGTGTCGGAATTCCAGGATGTGTCTTTCACCTCTTCTATGTGTATCAGTGCAGAAGGTGCTGAATTGTGTATCGAATCCTTGTCTTAGACACACAGGCATTGAAAATTTAAGGAATGCATTCCGAGCACGCAACATTATGTCAGCGTGTTCGCTGTGTTACTTTTCCCGTCATGGTTTTTTCCGGTACCAGGAAAACCGCCAGCGCCCTGCCCCCCGCCATCCGTTATGCAATTGTCCTACCAGAAAAAGGACACAAACGACACATACATACATACATACATATAGATATATCCTTCCAGGTTCAGGTTCCCTTCATCCTGGCTCAACACATTAGAAGCAATGTGGAGCCAGTCTGTCGGTGAACCCCCGCAGGGGGCGCGACTGTGCAGGGGAAACCGCAATCAGGGATCCTACCTCACTCTGATGATATTTGGTATGCTGGATGCAGAGTGGAACATTTGAGAAAATTTCTTTGTTGAAATGGTTGGGGTCTGGGGGTGGGGGGGATTCGTTGGTATTCAGCGAGGTTGTGGCGTTTTGTTAAAATCGTTGTCGATACAAAACGGTCGCATGTTTTCCTTTTTTCCGTAGTTGAAGTGACATTCTGTGGCCAATGTGTATAACATGACGAATTTAGTTTTCGGATTTTGTGTATTTTTTGTTCGTCTTGTTGCGCTGTTCCAGAAAGTTGCGTTCCACAATGGCGGGTACCTGTTGGCAGTTAGGACTCTATGCATTATATATAAGACTAACAAAAACTTTAAACAATACAACCCCAACAGCACCACCAATCGATATACAAATCCTTAAAAAGATTTTAAACGCACCCAACACCAAAGGAACGCAACCTTTGAGAGTTTACCTTTACCAGAATTTGAACATTTCTTTTCAAAAAGGGGAAACGTACTCACCCCCCCACTCATTCACCTCCAGAGGTGAAAACCTTTCTTTATTTTTTTTCTGCATACACGAATATTTCATTAAGGTACTCGCCCTTCAACAAAAAGGACCCAAATATTAAATAAAAACGAGAACTGCCAGGAAATGGAAATATTAATACTAAACTGAATTTTTATTTTTAGAATTTCTTCTCTGTCGTAAAAAGTGAGAAAACTGTGGGTATCAAGCGTGTTATTGATGTTTGTTGCGGAGGCTTTTATATATCACCTATTTTGCAGGTGAAAATGATGGTGGCCTTAGATTATTTCAGTAGAGAAAATAGTGTACCTTTTTTTCGATTGGAAGTTAATGGCTGTTTCGCTGTTGGTGGTATTTTTTTCTGGTAGGTATGTATGTATGTACGAGTAACCTGCTTTTAAAGAAAAGGAAGTAATGACGGAATCGGTTTGATGGTGATGAAAGATTCTGTCGCATGTTCTGGAATTATTAAATGGGAAGATTGTGATTGGAAAAAACAGTCAAAGAAAATTAATTATAATTTTGAGGATGTTAGATAAAAGGTAATTGTATTAATTCGTGATAACGCAGTTGTTTCAGAATATTAGGAAAGTCGTAGCCTTCCAGAAGATGTTCATTAGTACTTCTGATTTCAACCATCTCAGTGCTTTAAAATATTTGCTCTCAAAAACGCCCTTTTCTTCCGTTTTCCACAAAGCAGTCCTAATATAAGTAATCAAGTCCCCTTTATCAGTATTTGACGCTATCTCTGATAGCATCTCCGAGTTCTTATCCTTCCACCCGGAATGTGAATCATTGTTGTGGGAGATTTTAAAGTTCACAATGTGAGTTGGCTAAATTAAACCAACGACACCGTGGCGGGTATCCTGAACCCTATCCTAAGACCAACTTGAACCATGCTCAGGACCATGCCTGAGTATATGGGCGCTTGTGTGCCAGGCTATATGGCCGCCCCCAAGGTAACATGACATAAAGAAAAAGTAAATGTTAATATAAGAAATGGGCTCCAGGCCGAAATCGACCCAAAAAAATTCAGATATTCAGAGTGATTTTTGAGTGCTGACAAATTGAATGTTATCAATTTTGTGTTGCGCCCAAGTAGGGTGGCAGCGGTGGGCGGAGGAGGATAAATCATTCAAAATACCTAAAAAAAATTGTGAGTCGGTTTTGGTCTGGAGTCCCAATTTGCAACCCACAAATTTCTGTTGGAGCACTCGAAAACCACTTTGATTACATGAAAATTGGAGCGATTTTGTTTTGGAGCATTCGATTTAGCCGCCTTTTTTTCGTCCGCCTGCGTCATACGCAATGAACGCTGGCCAGGCCCTGATCATTCTGTCAATCACCCTACGAAGTTCTTGAAAATGTAGACCAAGCGGCCATCTAGTTGGTTTTTTCCTTATCTCTCGAATTTTCTTCACCTCTCGGTTACTGCCCGAAGCCATTTCCTAATCAAAGGTTTTTTGTCGTACAAATCTCGTACTCCAACCAACTCAGCTCCTAGAAGAGCTGCCTGGCTTTATGGGAATGTTTGCTTTTTGAATCACATATTCTATTCTTTCATGCTTCTAAAGGGTTCTGTGTTTCTAGAATAGTAATGTATGTATGAATGTATAGTCCAACCCTACGTTTTTCAATCTGCAAAGCCTAGGCCGCTTGGAAAGTACGAACGTAATAAAGCGTTCCCGAGTAAAATATAAAATGGTCTTACAACGGGCGAACACCGTCTGTGATTAAAACATACATTTTTTTATCAAAACACTGCAATTAAATGTTTTAATATTTTTCGATTGTTTTTTTCTTTTCTTCACCACACACTTTCATGTACAACAAACTGACGACTGGCGAGTTCCCGAAAACTCAGACGATTTTAGCAACTAACTTGGTTCTCGACAACGGTGGGCTTTGCGATATGACGGAAAAGAAAGCGGAGGTAGCCGTAGTACCTGTGGTCCCCTCCCTTCACCCATCGGCGAAACTCCCTTCAATAGCGGCGTTGAGGAACCTGAGCAGCTGCCAAAAAGGCATCACAGGCGGTTTTTATCATCGCAGGCTTTGTAGTAAGGATGGGCGATGAGGGCAGCCTTGTTAATACGAAGCAAAAAAACTAAGTAGCGGGCAACAACAGGCCAGCCCACCGCATTTACTAGTCGTCTATGCCTAACAGAAAAGACAACAAGTAAGCGATTCCTGATTGACACTGGGTAAGGTGTCAGTGATTCTTCTAGCAGAAGGAAAAAACAAGAGTCAACCTACAGCACGACTGTTGTATGTAGCCAATGGTACGGAGATTCCCACGTATGGACAACGTTTGATTCGACTCGATTTTTTATTGTTGCTCGTTTAACGGAACCCATAATTATAACAGACTTTCTCGCAAATTTTGACTTGCTGATCGACGTAAAGAAAGGTAAATTAAGAGATGAAACTACAAAACTTCATACAATGAATGGGTTTAGTAACGGATCATAGTAGTAAGCTTCTAAGTACTCTAAACGCAGCCTTTCACCGTGTGCTGAGAGGATTCGAATACTCGCAAAGCCCAACATAGTCGCAGAGGTTAAACATCGTGTGGTTCACTTAATCCGGACAAGTGGCAGCAATTCCAACACATGCTCTGTTTAGGTATCTGCGGTCACTGCTCCACACTGTTATCAAATCCCTCATATCTACGATTTTGCGTGCGTGGGAAGCACTATCCATTTAACACGTTCCAGTCAAGCTCCAGTCAATCCAGACGATACCCAGAAGATGGCCATCACAACATCTTTTGGGTTGCTCGAGTTCCCATCCATGATTTTTGGTTTGTGTAATGCCTCAGAGACTTTTTAGAGGTTTGCGAGGGCTGATAGATTTCCGCTGACCATACACCGACGACTTCCCCATCGCCTGTAACACAGCAGAAAAGCACAAAGGACGTCTAAAGCAGCTGTTTCAGTGTTTTCGGGAGTATGGAATTACAATAACCCCAGCAAAATGTGTGCAATCCCCAATCTGTGCTACTATCTAAAGCGCTGACAAGTAGGCGAAAGTAGGCATACTAGAGGCTTGAGTCGGCTTTCAACAATTCGGGCGGAATTCCACCTTTTCCAGCGGCTTTACAATTGGCCATTGCATGAATTTCGGTTACTATTTCTGTTTTGGATGGTGCACATGTGGTTATTCTTTTTGGCTGTACATTATTGCTGACCTCCTGAGGCTTCTGAACGAATGAACCATTCAAGGCGGCGTAGAAGTTATCTCTCCATCTTTGAAGCTCTATTCTATCTGCACTTTTAACAGCATGCTTTTTAGTAGAGTGCTTTCACCAGAGCTTTTCAGTGATTTAGTACAGCACCTTACTGTTGCCTGTATTTGTCACGTTTCCGCTTTTTCTGCGAGCTCGTTTATCTCGCCTTTTATCACGCCGAACTCTCCCCTTTACCTCCCGGTGTAATTGGGAGTATTCCCGTTCAAGTTGACCTTTGTCCGGGTCACTTGTATAGCTCACGTTATTTTTGGGGGCTCTTTTTCGTTCTAGTTTTTGCTAGGTTATGTTCGAGATCTAGTGTTGCTGGTTTCTTTTGACATAGTACATACATAGCCGCATCTGCGACTGATGACCACGTGATCTATCTGGTTTCTCGTTCTCCTTATGTATCTTCTTGTGACAAAAGCAGGTTCCACTTACCATGAGTTGGTGGGAACTACAAAAGTCAACGAAAAGAGCTCAAACGTGAAATTGGCTGCCTTCTGCTCGGACACCTTCTAATCTATCCTATCCTCTTCTACCATTTAAACTTAGCTTGTTATTAGACATTGCACAGTGACCTGAATGACATGAGGAACTAGTAGTACAAAGGGCGATTCCTAAGTTTCCTGAGCCCCTAAAAAAGTACATCTATTCCTCGCCCAACCTCACCTGAACTCTAAAAAGCCTGTCTTATTCTTATAATATCCTCAAGGACTAAGCATATTCACAGATATTGTACTATGACCTGATCAACGAAAAGACTGACTATCATCACCATCCAATGATATCTATTGAAGGGTACTGAAGGTCTCTATTCCTAACGACATTTTCTTCAAACTGTTCACGGTCGTTCAGTTCTTGCAAAGGATTTTCCGTCAACGACCTTTCTTTCGAACCTTGTAAGTTGCCTTAAACCTTTCTAAGTATCTGGTATCTTTGCACTGAAGTATGCAAAATACCAAAAAAAACTCAAAAATAGCTTAAGCCCAAGAAGGAAAACTTTCTTAATTACAAATACATATAAGCAAAAATGTAACAAACATAGCCTCAATAAATACTCACGAGCACAGTCTCCCCACCCCCCAGAATAAAATAATTCTTTAAAAAAGGAGAAATTAAATAAAATTCATTAAATTTTCCCTTGAAAACCATAAAATTGATTAAAATGACGTCACTTTATACTTTTAATTAATTTTGAACAAAATTTTATCCCATCAACTTGCCTTGAAGTTTTTCTTCCAGGAATTCGGCCCGGCTCCAGAAGGGGGTGAATAATGATGATGGTGGGGATACACATTAACAGATTACGTAAAAATCCTGTTCAGATTTCCCCTGTATGATTACCCTTCACGCCATTTTATATATGTATAAAAAGGAGCAAAATGTTCCTTATTTTTTCCTCTCTCTCTCTCGCTCGCTCTCTTCACCCACCTCTCTCTCTCTCTCTCGCTCTGCCGGGTTTGGCCCCTTGTTATTTTTGTATTTTCAACTTTTTATTGTGGTAATAAAATTTTCCGAATGCTTTTTAAGTTCACGGTTGTAATTTTTATGGCTTTTAAGGATAGCAGCTTGTTGAGTAAATTTATTTAATATCCTCAGGAATTGTAACCCTGTTGATATCCTTGTTTGACCTATAATCGTTATTTACGGTTTTATTGTGAAATTCGGTATAATTTTGAATAAATAACGAGGCTTCAAGTTCTTCTAGACTTGTTCCAAAGTTTTTCTTGTCTTGTTGATTTTTTTAAATGGCCTAATAATATCTTCGGGGCTGCACGAAATTTTGAATTGAAATTCATTTTTGAATTCAATAAAGAATTCGTGGAGAAGGTGAAAGTGATATTGAAATCGTATTTTGTGCGCATGGTAATTTACTTTTTACATGTAGTTAATTACTGAGTGTGCCGAAGGTAGTGGAATATTTGTAATATTTGTTACAGGTGCTATTATTAATATTATGTGGGTATGGGGCAACGATTATGGCGAACAACACCAGGCCAGGCTACTTCCACAATGCCGGATAAGAATAAAACGAGCTTAAAGCGAGCGAACAGCGGCCGCTTGGCTTTTTAAGGGGCATATGATGGCCGTTGAATTTCTAAAAATTTCTAATGGGAGCACGACGGCCAAACTTGACCAAACGATGCCCTACAACCAGCCTTCTGATGTCCTTCACGTGGCCGAGAACTATGTTTCAATCAGGTTTGGTGTTTGCCCGTTGTAAGGCCATATTTTATTTTTACTCGGGATAACAGTGCCTTGAAAGCAGCAAATGCTGTCGTCTTTCAAACTCTTCTCTGCCTAGCGCGTGTCTTTTATTTCAGTTAACACTGCACACATTATACATCGGGAATAATCGCCCCGAATTTCCTTTAGAACCGCAGTTTGGAACTCTTAGAACACCATTGAGAATACATATATATTTCCTTTGGCTGCTTTGAGCCCGTTCGAAGAGATATAAAGTTTCAAGGCACTTATGATGTTGGATTTCGGATGTGAAATGGAGTCAGTCCAATGATTGCCTCCACCACAACTAGGGGACGACCCGAGTAAAATTGAAACTCGCCGCACCTAGCATGCAGCAGGTACCCACTAGTTCTGCTCTCATGACCTCTGAAGGTCGTCAAGCTTCCCCGATACTAACGTGTAGTTTGGTCAAAATTTTGTCGACAGCGGGAGACCAGACTAATTGAGACCGAACTCCACCTCGACTACACACCTTGGTATGCTTAAAACTAATGCTGGAGTCACGCAGGGCACAAATGCCACGCCTTATAAGCATAGAATTTATTCACTTAATTGTGCGAAGATGCAGGTTTCTGAGAGCCAATGCTCTAGAAAGGAGTTCGATTGTGGTTGCGATCGGAGTCGGACGTGTTGATCTAGCTGGCTTACTTAATTCTAGTTAAGTTAAAGCAAAGCAAGTTTACCATTCCGTATATATTGTGCAGTTAATTTTTTGTGGCAAAATATTATCTGACATTTAATACAAAGGAAATTCTGCTGGATTAATTTCGGAATTTAATCATACAGGCGCTGAAGAGGGCGGCACAAGTGATGCTTGACGGCGGGGATCCCTCGGATCCCCGTCCAAGTATAAACAAGATAGCTGTAAAGAAAAAAAGTTTTAAATACGCCGAAGGGACAATTAATATCAACAGCAGCTTGGATCAGGTTCCAGAGACTTCAAGCAAATCAATTGACCGAAATAGCGGTATTAATAGCAAATTTTTGACGTCGCATATTCAGGTGAACACAGACGATACAAACATGGAGGAAGACATAAATAAAGATAAGTCAAACATGATTAATTCAGATGTAGATTTAGAATTAGATTCTGTCTCAAACAACTTAAATGGAAAAATAAATGATAATTTCTCGAATAAATTTGATAGTGACTCAGAAGGTTTCATTAAGGTTAAAAAAGGCGCAAAATTGCGTACTACAGAGAATAGTACAAATAACCACGCCAAAATAAGTGAAAACAGGTATAGCGTTCTATCATCGGACGGCGGGGCCGAAAAGAATTTGAACCCGGATCAAGGGAAGATACCGGAAAAAAATGGAAAAATAAAGTGGTGCCCTCCGATTTTTGTTTCGATGGTAAATCCTTCAACTGTATTTGCTCTATGTAAGGAACATAGGGATAAATTTAATTTCAAGGTAGTTAAAGTAAGCACGTCTAGGTATAAAATACTAGTAGACGATGAATTCCTTCACGCGACGATTATGGAAGTAGCAAAGAATTCCCAAAAAACTGGAGCGTTCACCTTCACCCCAAAGAGTATGTTAGGCGAAACGTTTGTCCTGAAAGGCTTATCCAATAACGTCTCAGAAGAGGAAGTGAAATCCGACTTATTACACCAAAATAACAACTTAAAGATAGAATGGGTTAAGCCCATACTTTCGAAAAGATCACATATTTTAGGAGAAAAGACTGGTTCCTTCTTTATAAGACTGGGGCACGGCGTACCTGGGAGAGAGCTCACCAAAATCCGTATAGTAGCTTTCCACGTAGTACGTTTTGAAAGGCCATACAAAAATTCCTTTACCCAATGCTTCAGATGTCAGGCATTTGGGCATGTTGCCAGCAATTGTGCTAACAACCCCAAATGCGTTAGATGTGGGTTGGATTGCAAAAATATGTGCCCAAAGAAAGGTGAAGGTTCACCAGAAAGAAAACCTAAATGCGCGAACTGCGGGGGGGAACACCCTGCTAACTTCAGAGGATGCGCCAACCTACAAGCATATCTCCAAAAAAGGGAAGAAAATAAAAAAAGATTACAATCGTTCAGGGAAAAAAAGACGGCGTCTTATAACAATTTCACTAAACAGAATTTATCGTTTGCGCAGGTCGCAAGAGAAGAGGACAATTGCCTGGGCAAAGTCATGAATGAGTCGAAAAGGATATTCGGAGTTGCTCTATCCACACTAATTGAAAAAGCGTCAAATTTCTGGCCGAAATATTTAGTGCTAAAGGAAGAATTTAAGGCAGAAGCTCTTTTGAATTTTGCAGCAAGTTTAAAATGTTCAGCTTGAAAATATTAAATATTAATGTTAACTCGCTCTACGCAAGAGAGAGAGCGTTTTCACTCCTACAAGAATTACAAAATTCTAAACCACAGATTGCTTTAATATCCGAAACTAGATTGAGAAGGAATAGTAAACCAAATTTTGAGGGATATGAATTAATCAGGAATGACGAAGGCAGGGGTACAGCAATCGCTATTAAAGAAAGATACAAATTCAAGAAAATAGACTTCATGTCACAATATTTTACAATTACACTAATTGAATGGCACGTAACAATGAATGGGAGTCCTCTAAAGATACTGGTTGGTGCTATATATGTGCCATGTAATGTGAAAGGTAATTGGACAGCTGATCTGGATAGATTGGATAATCTGGCCAGCAGCTTTAGCGCTTTCATTATTGGGGGAGATTTCAATTCAAGACATCAAGCATGGGGTGATTCCGTCAACAATGCAAATGGAAATAAGCTAAACAAATGGTATAACGATACAGCTTCTGTTTATTCTGAAATAATCGTTCCGAATTCACCCACTTTCCCAAGAGAAGCATCCTCTCTGGATTTTTTTTGGATTTCCACATCGTTAACATTTAACCAAACAATTTCTTGTAAAACATTTGCATATCCTTCAGATCACTATGGAGTCTCGTTGGTTTTTCAGCCCCACTTAGTACCGGAACTGAATCAACCCGTGCTGATAAGATCTTACAAAGACGTTAATTGGGACAATGTAAACGAAGATATCAATAATAAATTGTCGACTCGGCCGATTCCCGATTCCAGAAGTTTGTCGCCATTCGAAATTGAAGATTACGCTGGGCGTTTGGCCTTGGTAATCGCAGAGTGCTCCACCACACACTCCAAACTAGTTGCAATCGGTCACCAAAAATATAAATTCATCTCAAAGGTTACTCAAAATCTCATAAGCGTCAGGAAGAGATGGTTGCAAACGTTAAAAAGAATTTACCATAGATTGGGTAACAGATGTGGTGATGAATACATAGAAATGGAAGCCAGAATAAGGTGCCTGAGCGTAATTATTAGGGAAAAAGTTAAACTTGATGCTAACAATTGGTATAAAAAGGAACTTATAAAAATCAAGCCATCACCATTTGCCTTCAAAGAAATAAACAGATTGACTGGCAGGAAAAAGGTGAGAAATCTTACAAATATGAGTATCACCAAAGACGGAGTTGTGATTTCAGACAACGAAGAAAAAACTTTGGCATTCAAGGAAGCGTTCGAAGTAACTTTCAACGCATGTCCTGAGAACACAAACCCAAATAAAGATAGAGTGGAGCAAGTACTATCAATGTTTAATGCCAATTACAACTTAATAACTGAATTTTCTACAACAAATAGGGCCTCATCACCAATAGATGCGGGATTTGTCACTGGTCTCAGAATAACAGAAATAATTTCTGAATTAAAAAACAAAAGGTCGGCTGGCTTGGACAACATTTCCAATTTTATTTTAAAAAAATGTTCACATTCGACTATAAAGTATATGACCATACTTATTAATAATTGCATAAACAACTCATACTTTCCTAAAACCTGGAAAAGCGCTAAAATTATTCCCATACCTAAACATTCTTATGCAAAAGACCTTGAAGATTTTAGGCCTATCTCGCTATTATCGAATATTGGTAAAATCTTTGAAAAAATAATACTGTCGGATATTGAAAGACATTGTGAAAGCAGAAATATCATACCTAAATTTCAGTTCGGCTTTGAGCGAGGCCACTCTACTGAACATGCGTTATTGGTTCTACATGACAGCATTATTTCAAATTTGAGGAACAAACGATGTTCGGTGATTTGCTCTTTGGACTTAAGAAAGGCCTTTGATAAAGTATGGCATGGGGCTCTGATTTTGAAGTTAAATAGCCTGGCCTTTCCTTTTCCACTAACCAAGTTACTATTGAGTTTCCTTACAGATAGAGACGCCATGATTAATATTGGTGAATGCAATTCACAAAATTTTTCCATTACGTCTGGTGTCCCACAAGGGTCCATACTAGGGCCAAAACTTTTCAATATCTACATACATGATTTCCCCCACAGAATGAATAACTCACAGAGTATGCAATATGCTGATGATACAGTGTTATGGGCCAATGACGTATCACCTTTAAAAGCTACTGAATTTCTACAACTCCATGTCAATCAAGTCGTTGAGTACTTTAGAGACTGGAATATTGAAATCAATCAGTCAAAAACCCAACTCATCTGCATCAGGAATCCTTCCGGAAGGGGACATAGAAACGCGCCCAAAGAGTCCAAACAAATTAAAATTAATATTGACAGTCATATAATACACCCAAAAGAAAAAATGAAATACCTGGGGGTGGACTTCCATCACAGACTGAAATGGAATCCTCATGTTCGTAACAGAATAACGAAAGCAAGGATGGCTATGGCAATGCTAAAACCACTTATAAACTCAAGTTATTTATACACCAACACTAAAACTCTAATGTATAAAGCAATCATCCGACCGATGATAACATACGCATTTCCTATCTGGTTCTCCTGTTCAGCTACTGCAGCAAAAGAGCTACAGGTTGAAGAAAGGAAAATTCTCAGACATTGCACATCTAGGTACATGAGAGTGCCAAACAAGTGGTATTCCAATAAATCACTTTATAAAATAGCCAACATTACACCTATCATGGAGTATATGATGAAATTGCTAGTGAAAAGATTAGAAAAGATGGTTGCGCACCCGAATGAGCTAGTCAGAGTAATAGCCTTAGTGGATAGGTCGCAAGAGACTTCATATATATCCCCATTCAGGTTATTAGGTGTAGAAGTCCAAACGTCGGTGGACGGCATTCTACCTTTTTATGACAATAACACCAACATTTATTATAGGGGATAGACCCTGAATGAAACAAACATAGTGTGTTAGTGTGCACCTAGTACTGAATTTCATATAATGCCTTAGAAACGTTAAATTTATGTATATGAAGTGCAATTGTTACTTTAAGCTGAAAATTAAGTGTATATATGTACATACATATATTATATTAGTACTTAATAAGTTGTATAGAAGTTAGTTAGTACTTAATAAGCTGTATAAAAGTTTCACTTTATGAATTATAAATATAAAATACTAATATGTACGCAGTACATATATTCTTTGTACTCTAGCTAAAAAAGCAAAGTGGCAGTGGTAGTGGCAAGGCAGTCACAATACCATAGTTTAAATACATTTATAGTAGACTTGTAAGCTATTTGAATATTGGATTAAGGTCCATTTTATAACATAAGCAGACTTGTGAGCATGACATGTGTATGGAGTCAGCAATTAATGCAATTTTGTATATGAACTTTGTAAAGAAATTTAAGCCAATAAAACTTTTTTTATAATAAAAAAAAAAAAAAAAAAAAAAATGCTCTAGAAATAGAATCATAGCAAGTCTTATGGAAAGCACCCTCGATATCGAGGAGGTACGCATATAATATAGGCATATTCCTCTATTACTTTCCGCTATGCGGCAAGGGCAGTGAAAACGTCCCAGTGTAATGCTAGTAAGGCGACATGCCATACGGGCCAGTGGGCTAGTGAGGTGAAACGCCTAACAGTCATGGGCGCGTTGATAAACGCTCTAGTGTTGCTAGTTCTGTTGAAACTGCACAACCGGGATGAATCCCGAGCAATGTACTAAAGGTCCTCAATGGGCCTAAGTCTAGCTCTATTCTAAGACGAGAGAGGCGCTAAGAGCTTTAAGGCCCACCCACTCCTAAAGCTAAGCACTCTTAGATCCACCATTATAAGGCAGTTTCCTCAGCCAGGGAATGGTGCAAGTTACACTATCATTCATTTCGTTTATTACCCCCATACACAAAACCGGTTTTTTAGGCAAGGGGTCGCAGGGAAATACAATTCATGCGTCATATGACTCCTCACTTTTGAGCCAGAAAATTTGCCAGACTCACCCTCCATTACACTAACACAAATATAACATCGTACTCGGGGGTCTACGAAAACTATGAGAAATTCCCCCTCTCATTCGCGTTTATTGCACAACTACAAACGCATCACAATCTTTACACAAAAAAGAGGTAGAAAAATGAATGCTTAGTGTAATACCCGCATCATACACAAACCGTTTTGATGTGAGTATCGAGTGATGGATAGTGTAACTTGCACCAATGACTGCTGACTAAGTGATGTAAAGCAACCTATGTTGATTTAAACTTTAAATAGGCGAACTTAGAGCCATGTAGAGGAAAGAAACCCAAATTTCTCCCTGATGTCAAGGTCCAGCCGCCTTTCCATCGTTTCAAAAATAAAAGGAGCTAAGCTGATAGGTCTACACGATTTGAGGGGCCTGTTCCTTGTTTAAGGGAAAAAACCACCCTCCTCCAGATGTTTGAAATTTTGCCTTATCCGTTGTGGAAACGTTCCCATAAAGGCTCTGGGAATATCGATCTAGAATGGTCATTCCTATGACTCTACGTTGAGCAGACACCTCAGGCTATTTTTTAAATTTTCCGTTCATTTTTTCCAGTGCAGTATAGCTTTTTTTTACCATTTATCGAAAATAAACGTAACAGCGAGTAAGTGCGCAAACACAAAACTCCGTAGGAAGCGTAATTTTAAAAGGATTTAATTGCGATTCCTTTTAAAACTACGCTTCCTACGGAGTTCTGTTTTGGCTCACTCACTTAATATCGCTTTTTTTTATTTTTGTTTCATCAACAACCTCAAATTACGGCCTTTTTGCAACACTAAAAGGTATCGTTTGTCCAAGTTTCAGCTTCATAGAAATATTTTTGTCTAAGACAAAAATTTCAAACCGAAATATCGGGTTTCTGCGATTATTGCGAAAATTTTGAGATTAGGGTAAAAATGGTAAATACAAAAGTTGTAGATCTTTTTATTTCCTACACTTTTTTCGATAGGATGCCCAGTTTGGCCAGAAACCTCGAAAAACTGTCTTCGACCCCTAAAAACCCTCCAATTCCACTCAGGATAGCCTCCATCAGTTCGATTTATTTTTCAATCTTTTACAAGAGCTTGCTCGACAATTGCTTGCTGTCAGATTGCTATAACGAATTATTTTCTTGTTCGAATCCTATTTCTCCTAGACTATAGTAAAAACAGATATAAGAAAAACTTATTATATAAATCTAATGAAGGAAAATTAAGCATTTGCTTCATTTTTCAACTCTCAAACATCTCGCTGGTGACGATATCCTAGTTGGAAGCTCTATTTTAGTTACATTAAGTGATCAGACTTAAGCACAATCAACCATTGTAAACGCTCCTGAAAGCTACATTCACCTTGAAAGAAACTTATTAAGCGTTCACCATATCCAATGTATGAACCTAATAGTAATGACTGATTTGACTGCTCTGATCATATTGATCTAGCTGCAAAAAACAGTTATCTTCGGTTTTATTTTAAGGAAGATATTGGTAGATGCCTACGCTAAGAAATTTAAAGCTTTGGTGTTCTAGGTTGGTTTGATCTTGTGGTTATGCCTGGAGTGTGGCTTCACTAGGACGACAAATTGAATTGACACTGTAGATCGGTTAAATTTTTTAGAAATTGTTCAAGATATGTTGGCTTAGTACTTTAAAGATGTTATATAAAGAATTTTTTTACTTGGGTGTAACATCGTTTTGTGAATTTTTCGCCTCTGTGCTAGGCTTCTATCGTGGACCAACCTTAACCAATAATTTTAAAAAATTGCTGGAGTACAATATAGGACAATCGAATAATGTTTATTTTAATTAAATTGAAATAATAAATAGTGAGAGAGAAATATAATTATTGCTAACGAGCAAACCCTGGCATTGAAATTCATTAACAGGACATGTTAGCCGCACGTGCCAGACGACCTGGCGTTTCGATTTTTGTTACAGTGGGCTTCGTGGAAATCTTCTATATAAATATAATTGGAGTGTCTGTCTGTAATTTCAAAATAATTATGTTTTTTTAAGTTTTTTTGGTTATTTACATGTAATTAAAACAAAATCCACTATTTTTAAAATTTTTGTTTGTTTTGTTTTTTGCAATTGAGCTCGCCGATCCCAGACATGGGTATCAAATGAAAGGGGATGATAATTAGAGTACAATTACCTATTTTTTGTCATTATAAATTCAAAATGGCGACCAACTATGCCGGACTCACCTTTTCTTTACAACCCACTCGATATGGGTACCAAACAAAAGGATATGACAAGTAGAATACTATTACCTGAGCGGCGTCATTCAAATCTATCTATCTATATAAATGTAAATGGCGTGTCTGTCTGTGATTTAAAAATATAGTTCTGTTTCATATGGTTATCGATCTTCTATCTATCTATCTATCTATCTATATAATTATAATTGGATTGTGTCTGTCTGTGATTTCAAAACCCATTTTTAAAATTGTTGGCTGTATGTATTGCAATGGGAATTTCACAAAAAGATTTAATACTTTTGCGGCCATATTTTAGGCGAATACGACTATCAGATACGATTATCGGTACCGACTATCGTGTCCGACTACCGGGTTACTTTTTAGTCTAACCTATAGGAGAAGGAAAGCAAGTGATCATTCGAATTGTATACTTGACAGACCTGTATCTAAATATCTAGATATTCCAAAAAATATCCTGATCGTTTTATAGGAAACATTCACGGAACAATCGATATTTAAATAGGCTCTTTCAGGTCTACAATTGCAATGATAAAAAGTTTGTACTCTATCAGGGATATATTTTTCCCGATTATCGCCTTCGGTTTTTCAGTCTGATCCGACAGTAGAATAAGGTTTCGAAAGGCAGCCATCGATATTTATTATCGGCCTTGAAAATACTACTCCTTCTGAAACTTCGACTCTTTTAAAAATGACTTCCACTTTTTGACTTTTCTCGCTATGAAGGATTTTTATTGATTGTAATAATAGGTACGCATTCTTTCTGATTCTGGCTTCTTTTTCACTCGAAAAAAAAAATTATTTTGTTGATATACATATACTAGCGAGCCGTAATTGGGATTCCATTTTATAGAAATAAAGAAGTATGCATAGCAAAGGGAACTTCCAAAACCTCAATTTCAGTAGACAATTTACAATATTAAAAAAGGAAACCGCAAACAATGTAAATACAAAAGTCGCATGCCATATTATCCTACAAGAGAAATTAGGTAAACAGGTGAATGTTCAGGTATTGTTTTGGGTCGAAAATTCGGCCTTCCAGGAATGGCAATAAAAAAACGAGTACCTGTTTTTTATGATGGGTTAAAAAGAAGTCTATGAATAGGATATTTAAAACAAGGTTCTGCCAATTATTGTAACGGTACACTTTAAAGGAAGCTAGAGTATTTCATTCAACACTTTAGTCTTGAAGAAGGCTTTGAATGATCGAGTTTTGTTTCGTAACGAAGTGATTTTGTGACGAAGCAGTTTAACCTTGGTTATAGAAAAAAAATTGTTTTAATTGATTTGGTGATTTAGCGTGAATTTATTGAGATAATTTTGAATTTTATTTTTTTTTTCCCAATCTGTGATTTTTTAAATTAAAGTGGAAATTAATAAGTGTAAATAAGTGATATCTGTGAAAATTCGAGTAGGCGTTGCAAGGCACGCGGGGTTTTGCTAGTTACTAGCTAAAGATGGAAGCCGAATCATCTACCATGGCAAGATTTACGAGCGTACTATCGCGCCAGAGATACCGTTCAGAGAGTGACCTAGAATCAAGGACACCTAGCTTCTATGAGCTGGACCATACCTCCACAATAAGGATGGCTTATGCCAGGCAGACGAAGACATCGGCTTGGAATCGGTATTGACAAAAGGAGCAGTTGGGATTAGCCAAAGTTGGATCCCTTATCTAGCAACGAATTTATAAGTAAGTGAGAAAAAAGGTTCTTTTTCTGACGAACGATTCTTTAACAGACATAGTAATAAGCTGCAAAAACTATTGAAAATTGAATTCTTACCTTAGTCAATTTGAAAGAATATATTTTACAGATGTCCAAACGTTTGCTAGTGCTAAAAATTTGTACTACTGTCAATATTTAAAAAGCGGCCAAAAAGCCATTTTAGGAGAATTGGATAAATTTATTATAGTAAAACACACCAATTCATTTTTCCAAGGTTTTTTTTTTATTAAACTTTCAATTTAAAGTAAGAAAACGACATGGTCTTGACTGGAAAAGTTTGGAGGTGATCAGTAAAGTTTTTCCCTTGAGTTAATGGAGTTTTGTTATATTTATGAAGTAATGTGATGCTTTCTGCGGTCGTTCCTTTAAGTTAAACTACGCTACGTTCATTTTAGTTAAACTATTTTTTAATTTCATACGGGTCCACAAAAATCACTCACGCAGCTTTGTTGCAGTCCCAGACTCTTCCATCCCTTTGTCCAAATCAATGAAGCATGTAAATTAGTTTTAATCAATCTGTTATCGGCATGCCATATCTAATTTAGAGTAAAAGACGACAAATAATTGGTTTTATAAAAAGTTTATAAAATAAATCAAAAAAATTAACACTATTTCTACCACGATTTTGTGTATACCTATTTCGACCAAAAGGTGTCTTTTTGACACCTTTGTATTTCAATGCAAATAACTGTGGAAATAATTTAATTATTTAAATGTAGCATAAGCTGAAGGAAAATTATACTGCCAAATAAATTAAAAACTTATTATATGGAAAGTCAAAATATGAATTGAGAAAATTGATTACACTTACAGAATAATACCAAGGTAAAATTGGAAAGGTGTCTTTTTGACACCCTTGGTAGAAATAGTGTTAAAGAAAAAAATCTCTTAAGTAAAATTTATTATATTTAACGACATAAAAAGTACGAATTACCTCAAGGGCACCACGGAAAATAACCACTAAAATTCATTTAACAAAGTGGCAGCAAATCAGAATGTGTTCCTTAAAATGTAAGAAATTAAATTCAGAAGTCTGTAATTGCTTTTGTCATGCAACTTATGATGAATGTCGACCACGGCATAAGCACCATTAAAATTTATTTAATTTTCATTTATGCTAAACACCCGCGCACACAGCATAACTAAATTCGCGTTAAAATCCGCTATAAAAGGTGCTCAAATTCAAGTTATTAATCATTAAATTTATGGACTTCTTTTTCGGATCCATTGAATCAATTAATCGCGACTAATTGCAAGAATATTGTAAAATTTAATGAGTAGTTTATGGAGCACAAACTAAGCAATAAATTTCAGTACAAATCTGCGGCGGTTTTCGGCTGGGATATATCGCGTATATTTTACTATGCAATGACAGCCTTTATTACTTACAGCGAGCACCACACGCGATGATGAAAGCAAAATAATTTATCACAGGAATTTTTGGAGGGGGTGGTGAAATACTCTCGTTATGTGGAATTTAAGGAACTGTTATTATTTTTAAACAGATAGTACATAACAGCTTAAGAGCTATAATCAACCCTATCGGCGTCGTGAATGAATGATTGCGACAAGCCAAAAAAGAAAACAGATTTATTTTCGTTCGTGGGAGTAATAATCTACAGGGATTTGACGTGTGACGGGTTTGGGGGTGTTTTTTTTAGTATTAATGAGTTGGAACTAATGAAGGAATGGATTGAACCCTCAAATATACAACTTTGTGGCATTGAATGAATTTAATCCTGCAACTAATATGTGCGGATATCGTCGTTGGTCAAAGCCAACTGATTATAATACTGGCTCCACGCGAAAATCCGTAAAATCTATGAAAATGGAATCAGTCTCCCACCCATCTTCCTAAAGCTAGTTTTCCTGTGCCCTACATCATTCATATTTTCAATAGCTGCCTAAACCTTACTTTCCGCTTCAGTGGAAAATAGCAAAAGTTATCGTACTTGATAAAAGCAAATCCCTCAAAGGCTGCGCTGATTACCGCTCTATAGCTATCAATATCATGGCATAGTAAAATGAAGTTCTTGTTGTCGTATGCACAATCTAGTTTCCGTAAAAGGGGAGTAATTGTGATCTTAAAAAGTATGCATATAAAATTTCTGAACTTTTGCCAATAACATGTGGTGTTCCACAAGACTCCATACTAGGGCCGTTGTTTTCAGCATGTAATAACCTAACTTCACCAGTATCCTCATGTTTGCAGATAATGTCAAATTTATTTAAATAGCTCCTTTTGGATTGGTAGAGAACTGTGTATACAACATTAATGCAGATCTTGAACGAAGATCTCAAAGGTCTCTAAGAACCAACCACTTATTGCTAAATTCCTCTAAGTTCTGATGCACTCCAACGTATAGGAGTCAAGTAGGCACACTTGTCCTTCTACGATGTTTATAACTCTCATAAACAAATACGAACCATACAAATTAAGCTTAAAAAATTTAGTTGCTCATCTGAACTCAAAGTCAACCTTCTAGGATCAGGGTTTTCATACCATATCTAAATTACAGTGCAAAAACCAATACTTGAACAAGAATCTCACAAGATAGCTGTGAAAATATATGGAATATGTACTCGTATCCAGGCGCGCCACAAAGGGGGGCGTGGGGGCAACTGGGTCGAATTTCCCAGGACCCCAAAGCAGAGGTACATAATAGATTAAAACCCAAAAAGTTAAAACCCCCATATCCTTGCTTTCTGAACGTTAAGCACGCAGGTTCTGAAACTCAAATATGAAGCGTTCTAAAATAAAATCAATGGATTTATTCTTAGCACAAACTTTAAAAGGTATGAATATTAATTATTTTGTTAGTAATAGATTTTTTTGGAAATTCAATCTCTTTAAAGGCCAACTTTGTGACTAACAGGCTACTCTCTGACAGTATCCAAAACTGGTGCGTTCTGAATGAGGGTTCACTAGACCAGTTGCACATCAGATTCAACATTATCGGCCGCCCACATATACGCGACAGCTCAATGTGTGAACTAAAAATGGCTGCAACGCCGCTCACTGAGTTGCTGATCTCCTATCATGAAGCATCAATGTTTCTTCTTCCCAGCCGTCGGGTAATGTGCCCTGGTGGAACGAATGCAATGCGAAGGAAAGTTAGGATATTGTTCAATAGGACACAATATGCTAAGAGAAGAATACAGGTTCACCCTAATAGTTACAATAAAGAGCCGAGACGTTGCAAAAGGTCTGCCTGGAGGCAGCATTGCGAGAGCCTGCAGACTTTATCATAGGCAACTAGACTCCAAAAGCTCCTCTGCAGTCTCCTTCAACGGAGTGGGCCTTCTCAAAAGAGGCTGATTCATTCATCTCTGAACGTTGAGGTGCTTGCTGCGAGCACTTTTCAATCCTCTACACAGCTTATTCTTGGTTGGCTGTGTACAGTCATGAACGCGCTTCAGACTATTATTCACAGAGCCTTTCTAGGAACACCTTCGACCGGGACAAGAAAATGAGCATTTACCTCTTTTCAACCCGGAGGAGATAACATTTTCTCGCACTCGTTCGGAAGCTCCTCGATCTGATTCACGACAATCTTGTATGTCCCTTTAGAGCCAGCTTGAATTGGGGATGCATTCCAACCTTAGGCTATTGGTGGGATATTTGACCGGCCAGGTATGGCTATGGCTACAACACCAAAATCTAGGACTGTTTAAGAAGTGCTAACTCTGCATGGAAGGTAAAAGCACTTCCACATTATGTGCTTTGTGAATGCCCTACTCTGATCTGGTTAAGAAGAAGAACGTTTATCAGAGTTTATGAGCCCAGCTCAAGTCCGGTCACTAAAGACCATCTTGCCTTCGTTCGGAGTGCAGACAGGCGGCCTTTATTTTTCTTTTCTAATATTTTCGAAAGTAAATTATTGTATCGCGACTTTGCCACGTTCCAACTCATTTAAGATCTAAATTGGACCCTCCCTTAACATTTGCAGTTGTTGCGCCACTATTTGTGGTTATTGCGAAATTTATACGTCCTTTTTTCAACATCAACATACACGGTCAAAGTGGATGTACATTCAGATTTTCATCAAACCCATGCGCTCAACGAGTTTTGATAGCCGACCGGTTCATAATCTATAGTGCCACATTTCGATGTACCTGCATCCAATTTGACCGTGTATGAGGCCTTTATGCAAATTGCTTACAATTCGTGATGAAAATGTTAGAGTTGTGTGTTCATTTAAAAACCTTTTTCTTAAGAAAGATTTAAAGGAAACATTTTCATTTATACAGAAATAGCATTACGTATTTAGTAGGTATTAGGTTACTTGAACCTGAGAAAATTTCTTGTCATCGCATAACTTAGCAGAACTAGTTAGTGGGGCTTAGTAGAACTAGTAGAACGTTTCGTTTTCAGTACTAAAAAGAATAAGAAATTACCCATACGTTCCCCGAAAAGCGAAGAACATTAAATTTTAAAAGTTTAAAAAGTAAGCGTTTAATATACATACATATATGTACATACATATGTTGATTATTCTTTTGGACGAGCTAATATTTATGATCAGCAATTTTTATCGGCCAGGACGCCAAATCTTAAAATTCGCCACTGCAAAATGTGACAATTTCCCATTATATATTTCTAAGTATATGAAAAATAAAACTTGTGATATCTGAACATCTTTTCGAGCAATTATAAGTAACCAATTCAATGTTCCACCCACATTTGAGTCTAGTACCTATTATTTCTACAATTTTTAAAATGTATTCTCAAATGCATAAACTTGCCATAATGATAATAAAAAATTGAAATTTGCTTCTTCTTTTGTGAGCATGTTTTTGCTTACCTTGTTCTGAAAAAAAAAACCAGTAACTTTTTGTAAAATCAAATGTCAGTTTAATGTGGCCCTTTTTTAGTAATGTTCCACAGTTGATAGTGCGATTGCAAGTAAAAAATCGTATTTGTTTCCAAAAATCTTCTAAACATATCCACATACTTACATTGTTGGCTAAGTGTGCCCACTCAACTCCTTCTTATTCAGATCTAAATACTCTTTTCATGGACTCTATTATGTCATATCCACTAATCTCTACTCTAGTTTAGTAATACTTACCAATGATATTTAACCACGCATTTTTTCAAACTTTCACATAATTTAAAAATTTATAAAATAAAGAAATATTTTGAAGCATCATCCAGCTAAATTACGTTAATACCTTCACATTCTTGACTTTATATACTCCTAGCTCCCAGCAATCAACCTGTCCAAGCACAAATCCTCTACGAAAGCCACATCTAAAAATTCGAGTCACTTTAAAATCCTGTCATTTCCAGCACCACCATTCGATTCAGCTTTCGTACATTTAAAGAGAAAGTGTCCCCACAGATGCAATCACAGTTTCCGAAATGACATTTCACCGGAAGAATGGGGGTGGAAATATACGATTTTGGCATATTGAATCCGACAAAAATGAGTGAGACCACCACCACCACCAGCTTCCGGAAATGTACTTAAAATTATTTCTTGCATGGGTGGGTAGTAAGAAAGGATGTGCACCTGGTTGTCGATGCTGGCAAGTGCGGATTATAATGATTGCACTCGAGTACGTTTCGAGTGGATTGCTAATATTGGTCGAAGTCCTTGTCTTACTAAACAAATTAATGGGATTGAAGGTGGTGATGGTGCAAATAATTAATTTATCTGATTTTATTGATAAGTATTGTTAAGAAGGAGGGATGGAAATCGAGTTTTTTCGTTAAAGGGTTTGTTCAAATTGGATGCTATCGGAAATAACCTGCAGTGATAGTGTAGGGGTCGGCAGGCATTGCTCAGATGGTAGGAGATCGAGTGGCAAAAGTAAAAAATTGGAGCTCATTGCTGAAAGGACAAAACTTTCCGGAAAACTACAATGGCTGTAGTAAATACCTAGGTTGGTTTTAAGACACTTTAGACTAACCACCGCAGAATACCGAAAACTTTATCTGACAACGAGAAGGATTACACTCCTCACATCGCACATGGAAGTGCATGAATCCAGTGGCGTAGCGTGGATTTGTGCCACCCGGGGCGAACCATAAATTTCCTGCCCCCTACTTTCGAATTGATTCTTTTAATCAATGAATCAAAACCCAACTTGAATTTCAAGTAATTTTCAATCCAAGAATTCAAGGCATCATGTAAACGCAATGAATTATATGTAACTAATGAATGTTCGGTATAGTGCGCGCCAAAATAAATGGGAATTTTACGCGCAGGTGAGGAAATGACAACTCCACATACATTAACATTCCGTGTATGGATAAAATTCAAGCGCACATGCATTTCAATTTCCCTTTTGAAACTCGTTTTCCGGGAACAACACTCCACCATAGCATCTGACCAGGACAAGAGTCGCGTAGTGAGACGGATTGAATTGTGATTGAAAATATAAATGAGCGGGTGATTTAGGGCTTTAAACGAAATGAATGACGAGGTACACTTTTCTTTTCGGATCTACTTTCGTGGTGAGGATTTGAGACTTTCACTGCGCATTAAAAAATCGATTTTGAGATTTCCAATTGTTTTGGCGCAGACTATATCCGTGCTTCAAGGTTGGCCTAAATTATAAACTTTAACAAACCCAGAGAGCTGGAATAAGTAATTTCTCTCTGTAATTTATTTCAGTCTGTCTTTAGATAGAAAGCCTCGTAGACGCGCGAGCTTAAGCTTAAACTCTTCTCTGTTCCAATATCTGGAGGTTTCATTTCCCATCATCGTAGCACAATACTACTACAGGCGATTTTAACGACAAATGCGGCAGCTGTTGGAGCCCTTCTCAAACTTCAGCATACAAGAGAGCAACGTCACTCTGTTTGTATAAAAACGAACGAACGAACTTACAACAAAACTACAATTCAACTGAAAATAAACAATTGAATCAATTTTTCACCACAATCTAACCGACTGATTTATTCACAATTTGGCAATCCGCTGTCAGCTGCCAATGCACACCTATCGTGTTTCATATGCGCAAGTCCAGAAATAAGGTTCATATTTATAGTCCAGAAATAAGACCAAACCCAAATGAAAAGTAACGCAGAAGTAAAGTAGACGTAACTTCCACTGAAGCAGATGTAACATCCACTTACTTCCAAATTGGTCACTCTCATCTCATACATTTATATGGAATGGTATCTAACTTCACCTCACTTCACTTCCCTTCCCATTTGGGTTTGGCCTCTAGACACCATCAGCCAGGACATCGTGCTGGATGTGGCAATGGTTAGGGCTTCATGTTGCCGGCAAGATCTCTAGCTCTGTCCAGTTTGGCCGCCCCGCCCCCAACAACTACGCCGCCCGGGGCAATGGCCCCCTCGGCACCCCCCACGCTACGCCACTGCATGAATCCGACAATTGAGTTTTCGGTGAAATATTTTACTACTTTCTACGCTAAATCCAAACTGCTAGAATTCGGGTGTATGAAAAACACATTATATGTATATGCTGTTAATTTGTACTTCTTTAATTGGAAATTGCGCTATTGAATAGTAGTCCAGTCGTCAGAGCAAAATTTTAATGAAAAATGTTAACTCGCTAATTTTTTTGTAAATAGTTTTTAGTGAGTGCAATATGTGAACAAAACGTTTCGGAAAATTGGTTGTAGGCTGCCCCAAAAAAATCTAAATTGTTCTAAAGAGGGCGGCTATCCCCCCGAAAAATAAAAATATGTTCTTTTTTAGGTTTTTTTAAACTTGAACAACTCTTTGACTAATTATCGTAAAGCAACAAAATTAAGTTCATCTTTTAGGTAAAAGTGTATTCTTTTATTTAGTATAAATATTAAAAAGTGAAGTGACTTCATTTAGAACATATGTACGTAGGTTCTGCTGAAAAACATTCTCCTCAATCATGCCTCCACTATTTTAGCACTATGTAAAACCAAAGTCACGCTGATTCTGAACCTCTTTCACCCATCCAATTCTTTTTATGAGATAAAGCAAAGTTCCCAGCTAACATACTCCAAAAAATATTGATGCAGTGAGGCACAGTATAAGAGGAGAGCGTCTGGCTGTCTGTCTGTTTGTTTTAAAAGTATACTAGCAGCCTGCTATTTATACAGTCACAATTTTAATAGTCGTGGCATTTGAGAAGAGGTAATATGTAGTCGCTGCGGAGAAATCTGTAGAATGTAGTGGATGCGGAAGCAATTGGAAGTGCAGTTCGCGCAAATTTTGCCATCGACTAGTGGCCAGGCCCGCCACAAAGGGGGGAAGGGAGGGAACTGAGACGAATTGTCCCGGGCCCGGGCCAAGGGCCCAGAGAATAGATCGAGTAATCGTTTAGGACCCTGAGACTATCTTGAAACCCAAAAAGTCAAAATGACCATATCCCTGGGTTCTAATCGTCAAGCAAGCAGTAATCTAGAGCCAGAAACGCAAGCAGGCAGCACTCTAAAATATGTTATGTTTGTATGAATATGGATTCTTCTACTCATCATATTTAAATAGTAAACACAATTTTTCCTGCTTTCATTTCCGCAAAGTCATCGGGACATCGTCTGCCAGCGTTCTATTGAAAATATGATTCAACGTGTCTAACCATTACACGAACTTAGTTAATTTTTTATCATTTTTAATTTTTGTTCAACTTTTGCAATTGCCTTTTCATCCTTCCAATCGACAATGAGTATCGACAACAGTTTCGCCAAGCGATCCATCAACTATGTACCAACCACGTACAATATGCTGTTTCACCACCACATGGAACAAGAACCGGTCAACGTTTGTTCTTTTTCTTAGTGGCCCGCTCCACTGACTGCCGATTTGGTTCTGGAGTTCGGCGATGGATCCATGATTCACATATTGTATGAAAAAATCCTTATTATTTGGCCTAAACAGCTCCAAACAGGTTGGAACCATCAACTCGTTGTTGTTTTTGGTCAGCAGTGAGCTAACGCGGTACTATACGCTTTGAAAAGAGCTTTCTCGTGGACAAATGTTGATATAAAATAGCGAGTACACTGCTTTCTGATATCTTTAAGGTTTCAGCTATCTCACACAACCTCACTTTACGATCTATCGAAACGTTTGTCACTTTTTATTAAAAGTGACAAATTGACACTACAAAAACTACTCTGACTTGTAAACTAAAAGTCGGAATGTCATAAAGTAAACCTTAAGATGTGTAACACTGCTCGCCTTACTGCAACATCAATAAAAGACACTTTCCAAATGTCCTTAAATCCCGTGGTGTCTTGTGAGAGAAGATTAAAATTACAAACACTAGCTATGCAAATATAAGGTGAAGAATGCAAATATAAGGTGGAACTAAAAACACTAATTAGACAAATCCCATCTATCACGAAAGAAGACGGAAACAGACAAAAGCTAAACCTTATTTCAAATTGTCAATTTCGCACTCGACGTGAGAGTGAACTATACTCAAAGCTTAAAGAAATAATAGCTCAATGAAGTATATTACTCGGTATCGATTTACACGGTTTAGCTTTTATACACGGTTTTTAATTGACTTCAATCACAAACGTCAAACCCATATTTTAACGTACCTAATTAGTAAAGAAAGAAAACCGCTAAGTCTATTCTAATAATAGGTGAAAAAGGCAGTTGTTTTATTTCTAATATTTTATATTGTAATAGTGTATTAATTTTATTATAGAGCCATAATACAACAACAAAAAAAACAGCAGATCCCAACAAACCATTTGTTTGGAAAAGAAAAATGAAATTTTAGACATACTAAAAGCTGGAAAATTCTCAATGTCTGTAGCAAAAGGATGTGAAATGAATGACGTAACTCTTAAAAGAAGAAATCGAATGGAAGGTTCTACTGGAAAAAAGTGTAGGCTGAACTACTGTAAGTGCAAAATTTTCTTCATATAATTGAGATGATATACTAGAGCCAATAGAAAAAGCTGTCTGGTAATTTGAATAAAGCATAACAGTAAAAGGAAGTATCGGTGGATTTTCTATTGCGATAAGACACAAAACGCTAATCATTATTAACTTTTTAAAGGAAAACTCCATCTACTACAAAATTTAGTGCAAGCAAGGGATGTTTTAAAAAAATGCACAACTGGCATTACACGGTAGCGTCTTTGGCTCAGCTAATTAATAGATCTCAAAGGCCGCGTGCAATGAAAGGAAAGGATTTGGAAAAAACACCTTGGTTCAATAACTGTTTCGTACCTGGAGGGGAAAGCTATTTAGAAAAAAAACTTTGGGCACAGATTTATTCTTAACAAAGTTTAAACAGAATATGAGATGAAGTATCAAAGATCATACATATTTTATTTTTACATGCAATGACAGCAATTAGGGGAGACTGGGTACGGTTGAAACACAGGACGGTTGAAACAGAGTTAATATCTTTTGAATCGTGTGCAGTAAGGGGAGGGGTATAAAGAACGAACAAAGCGGATGACTAGTTCGAACACGAATCTTAGTGGCGTGACGATCACTACAGGTTGTGGTTGTTTCCAGGGTAACCCAGGGTAAAGATATTAACTCTGTTTCAACCGTCCTGTGTTTCAACCGTACCCAGTCTCCCCTACTACTTCAGCAATTTTTATGAAAGGGGAAATTACTTCATGTCTTCAAATTATTCGAAATAAGGAGGAATTAATAAACTACACACACATGTTTAATAAGACAGTGTGTTGTTCACATGTGGTCTTCAACAATGAAATTCTTTTTTCCTGGCTTTTATAAGATCTAAAGAGGTTAAAAAAATTATCGGTTCTTCCATCAACATCTACACTGCAAATCTCAGATTTTGGAAGTGTGTTATTTTAACGCGCTTTAAGTGTGTTATTGTGACGTCACCCATTTGATTTACATTGTAATCACATTTTACATGCTCGAAAGTGTGTAAAAATTAACTACAGTGTTAATTAAATGGGTCACATCACCCTATAACACGCTTAAAGACCTATTCACACTTTCCATCAAGATTCCGACAGTCAATATTACATCAAAATATTTTATTTTGTATTTTAAATGGAGTAATTCACATCATATGGTTGTACCGACACATCACATCACCAACCATCACCATCAGGTAAAGTTCGCGAGAGTATTTTGATGTCATCTGATATGATGGAACTATACAATATTAATTGAAAGATAGATAGATACCCTACCTGAAAATGTGAACAAACAAAAATAATTGATGGATGGCAGTTGGGCGATTGGTTGTCGGAAACTTGATGGAAAGTGTGAGTAGGGCTTTAAGCATTTAATACACTTCCAAAAGCTGAGATTTGCAGTATAGCGTTGCTCAGCAACATTTATATCGAGTCTATTACCAAGTTCAAATTATGACTAGGCAATGAGCTCAATCCTGAAGACTAGAGATTTACGTTCCAGGATAACATTTCGGAGTACGTTCTATGTTGGTGAGACTTTGTATTTAGGGGTTTTTTAGTAACGAGAAGGAAATGGTGATGTCCAATTCGAATCGTTAGCCGACACAATACTTTCTAATTTTCGCATAATATTTTAAAACGGAAAAATAACACTGCACTGACAAATGCTAGCAACGTACTATTTTTCCTTGATACAATTAGCTAAATATAAGACTTAATATAAGTTTAAGGAGGCTAAAATACCTGAGAACTGTAGGAAACTCACCGTAAAAGTCTCAGTGAAGACATTCTCAGGCAGGCACTCGAAGTTGGTTCAGTTAGGGATTATTCTGACGAAATTTTCATCAAATTGAGGACTTATGTTGATATTCAACAAACGTCTTACTCAACTTGGAATGCCAAAATAGACACAAGGCGGAAATGCTGTGCAAGACAGAGAGTTGTGGCGAGAAGAGCGATTTTTTCCTATATACTCCCGGCGGTACAGGCATAACATTTCTTATCTATTTGACATCATCGGGAATCGCATCAACGCTACTTGATGGTGAACGTACATTGCATTCAGGGGTGGTAGCACCTAAGTTGTTTCAATCGACCTCTTCATACAAAAAACTTGAATTTTTGAATGAAGAGGTCGATTGAAACAACTTACGTGCTACCCCCAGGACTGAAGCTCGCATTAGATTTAAACCTGATGGAAACCCCTACGTGTAACATCAGCAAAAACTTCGGTATTGCCACAGTCTTTAAAACGTGCAAAATTATTATTTAGGATGAATGTACCATGGCCCTTAGTGCTTGACAGGGGTTTGCGAGATTTCCGAGGAAAAGCAATTGATGAGAAACGCTCTGTAACTACTTGCAATAGATTTTTGCTAGACTTTGCCTGTTATACCTCGATCAACACCTGCAGATGAGCTTAACGTAGCGTATCAAAGGAGCAGAGTTGGAGGAAGGAGGAGATGGAAACGGGAGAGATTAAAAACTCACGCTGACAACAAATATGCGCGTCAATTTGCTACGAAATACCTCTAATCAAACACTTTTAAAACAACATTTGGACATTGAAAATGGCGAAATTCCAATCGATAGCATAACAAAAAAGATTTCGCGTCCGCAAAACTTTTGTCAAATGCAGCTTATTATTCAAACCATTGTGGACAAATTTCCAAAGGAGGTGGGTCACAGCCCATACAAAATTACCCCAGGTTCGGCGCAAAAGAAAAGTATCTCAGATTATCGGCTATAATAAGTATTGAATTTCTGTATAGTTGTTATATCCCGCAACTGTGGCTAAGGTGTTAATAATGCTATTTCTTTTTATTCGGGCGAAATGACTAATTAACCCTGTATTTTTGTAACGCCATCACATATTTTCATGAATAAGGTATCAGTGTACGCAGAATACTCCCACCTATCTAAAATTGTAAAAACGACGGTACCACAGTACCAACTTCCAGAGTTATGAGTCGTCAAAGTCAAAATTTTGTTTTTTTTTAACAAAAATTTCACTTTCAACCACCTTTTTCTCCAAAATATTCACAGTCAACTAATGTTTTTTTTCCCAGAATCAGAAAGCTTGGAGTGTTTCCTATGAATAATGTCTAGACAATTTTTATGCTACGGCCTTTACTTTCGAAGATATAAGCAATTTTAATACTAAAATTGGAGCTATTTCGTACTTTTTTAGCACTCTTTTCTCCTAAGCTTATGTCGAAAAAAACCAGGTGACAGTTTTCAGGTCAAAGTTGCCTGCAATTTCCCCAAATAAGGACAGTTTTAGCATTTAAATTGCTTATAACTTCGAAAGTAAAGGCCGTAGCATAAAAATTGTCAGATTGTACAAGGATTGTGGCGCCATTTAAGAAGCATCGCGCGACGGAAATGAAATCAGTTAGTTTAAGCTAACAAGAACACTGAATTCTTGAAATTTTGCTTCTTTTTTGTCAGACTGTACGTTAAGGTTTGGACGGACTGCAGCCGTCTGCTTCATGAAATGAACTTGATGAGCTGCTCAAAAACCTTTACAACTACAAGAAATTAAATGAAGATATTTCCAGAATTTTTCTTCAAAAATTCCTTGGACACCTCTGGTACTTGTCGGAAAATTTTGGGGCTTCCGGATTTTTCGATGATGGACTCTCCAATAAAACAACGAAGACCATGGTTTGCGCCCTAGAAGCTGAAAGTGTAGAAAATCCGTTAAAGCGGTGGGCATTACTAATATCCACACAAAGGGGTTGGAGGATTTTGTTAGCTCAAATACCGATTGGCCCGAGTGCAGGGCTTCCAGCTCCAATGAATTGAAACAAGAAGTACGTAACATTAGAGCTCTCAAAAACGTCTGAATTTATGACAACTACTTATTATCCAATTTTGGCAGAAGTTCTGCATCAATCATGCTAACTTGGTCAATAATAATGCCCTTTACAAATTTTTTGAGTGCCTGAGAAAGGTGTCAGTTTTTATATGATAGATAGTACATAGCACACAGTACATATCACATACTCAATTTTTGTCTCTATTCTTAGATTTTAACTGAAATCTCAACTAAAATCTTAACCCAATTCGACTCAACTGTGAACGGATCTTTGAACTTACAGCTAAATGTAACTCAATTTATCACAACTTAACTCATCTCAAATCAATTCAACCCATAGTTCAACTCTTGAATTTGACTCCAAAAAATCAACTCAACGCAACTGAACTATTAACCCAACTCGTAACCTAACTAAACTATTATCACACCAAAAATGTGCAGTCAAGGGTGATGATTGTTCTAGGATTACTCCCCGTAAAACGTCGCGATCAAAAAAGTTTGGAAAACACTGAGGTAGGCCATCATTTCTTTAGTAATATGTTGCCGCGTTAATACGGTCAATTTTCAATTCGAATTTGTTAAAAAGAAGTTGGATTCTTGAGTATTATTTCGAGCAGTGTTACCAGATTTTCATTCGTTTTAGGGAAGTTCGTTACAAAAAGTTTGTTAAAAGACATAACTGCATAAGGCATAACATAGATAAATTGTCTCAAAATTCTAACTTCAAATGAATTGTTGTCTAAGTATAGAGAGTTCCTTTTGTTGATAGACACAATAGGTTGTTCAATCAAGTATTTTACCCTTGTTCTATTTATACTTAAAAAAATAAAAAACAAATCCTGAAGAAAAAAAAATCAATAACAAACAAACAAAAAATAAAATAAAACACAATTATTTTTTATATTTTTTTAAACTTTCCGTTTTTAATTTCAAATTTTTTCTCTTTTTTCAGTTACTTAAAAGAAAAGTCTTTGGTTTTTTTTCTTGTGTTATAGTTGTCTATAATCGTCATCGAATATCCTATTTTTTTACACAAAGATATCCTTTTTCACTTTTGTGTTTTCCTCTGGTTTTTTTTATATAAAAAAAATTACTTCTATATATCATGTATATAACTAACATGTGTTTTTCATTTCTTTTTTTTTAATTTTCTTAAATATGTTTTTTTTTATACAAAAAGAAATTAAAAAATAAAATTAGAAAACATAAATTTTTGTTTTTTTTTTGTATTTTATTAAAGTCTATATAAATTGTTTTGAAATTCATTTTTTTATTTTTTATTTATTTCATTTTTTTTTTGTGTGTAAATTAATTAATAAAAAAAAACTATTTACATTGAACTTATTAAGAAAATTAACAAGAGTTGATTTTTGTAGTATATATGTAGGTACTTAAAAGTTAATAATTTTTTTTTAAATGAAAATTATTATCACTGGATATGGAATATACACATTTATATTATTTTTTGTTTATTAAAATAAAGGTAAAAAAAATTGAATTATAAAAAAAAATTAAAAATAAAAAACATAAAAATAATCATAGAAAAAGCTACCAACTTACAATTCTGTATTTTTTTTTTGTGACCAAGAAAAATACTTTTTAGTATTTTTATGATATTACATATTTTTTTTAAATACGAAAAAACATGTTTTTAGTTTTTTTTTATTTATATTTTAAATGTTTTTACGTTTTTCGTTTAAATATATGCTCTGCAAAATTTTTGCATTAATATTTTGTTTTTTTGTTTTATGTTTTTTGGTTGTAATAAATGTGTTTTTCGTTTTTTTTTTATTTATTATTATTTTTGTTACTCACAGCTTTATCAGCTAAGTTTAAATATAGTGGTAGGTAAGTTGACAGAGAAAATATGTGATTTTTGTTTTTTACCTTATATTTTTTTGTATGGTTTTTTTTTTGTTTTTTATCTGGGTTCAGCTTCGTTTACTTATCAGTCCATTCCTATTCCAGTAAAGTCCTTTTCGTAAATAATGGTAATTAAATATAATATCACTGTACACTTACGATTTATATATATATATATAATATACATTCAACATACGCTCATTATTACATAATTTTTTTTTTAATTTTTAAACCTCATTATTATGCTAAGATTTTTTTTTATATATTTTTTTTTTGTTTTTAGGTTTGATTTTATTTATAACACATTTTTTTTTGTTTTTTTAAATATATTTTGCTCTGTCTGTCTTCGGAATCGTACCAAATTAAAAAAAATAAAAAAATTTATTTTCTTTTCTATACTTTAGTTTACACTATCACAAAATTTATTCTTTATTTTTTTAGTTTTTTTTTTTCTGTAATGATTTATAATATAAAAAAATAGAAATAAAAATAATGTTATTTTTTTTATAGTAAATTTAAATAATAAAAAAAAAATTTTATTTATTAAAAATCAACAATTATTTTTTTAATTTATTTTTTTATTTATTTTTTTATTTATTTAATTTTTTTATTTTTAAATAAATCACACACACTAAACATCAGTACCGCAACCCTCCTGATAGCCTTCGTCTGGGGAATTTCGACTGCTACTAGTTAAAGCACGTTTTAAGGCAGTTACAGGTGGTAAAACTGGTACACCACCCTTTTGCCATACTCTAATAGTTTTAGCATTAATTGGCATACCATTTGGTAACATTGTTGGTACTGTATTGCTAATATTCTTATTATTATTATTAATATTACAACTAACATTATTATTGAATTGTTGATTCTGTTGATGTTGATGATGTTGTTGATTCATATGATGATGAGCTGGCAATTGTTGTTCAGCACCCGGTACTAGTGGTAAGCCATAATCTGATGGATAACCGCAGCTATTACCACCTATCGATGATGATAGAGCGGTTGTTGTTGTTGATGTTGTTGAATGTGCTGCATTCACCCCGGATGATGATGCGGCTGTTGATGATGCTGATGATAATGTACCAAAATGTGTCCGCGGGAATGTTTTACTGAAGTAATCATTTGTTGTTCCACTATTTAAGTCATATAGCTGTGTATTGTCGATAATTGGTGTTTTATCATTATAATTTGTAAATCCAGATATTGTTGTGCTTGTTGCTCGTTTTAGATAAATATCATCATTTGGGAAATTATGTGATGTAGCTGATGTTGTATTATTCTCCCATAGTCCAGAAGGATACAACGAATCACATCCACCAGCTCGGCTATATTCACCACTTCCTGGCCGTTCTATTTGTGTTGTTATTTGATCTAAGCAGTCTTTTGTTGTTAAAACAGTTGGTATTTTCAAATCAGCAAATTCATCGCTACCAAAACGTTTTGTATCATTTATCAAATCTGGATTATTACCAGCTGATGCTGTTGGTGATATAAAGCATGATGCTGATGATAGAACACTACCACCATTATCATAATTGCTTGTTGTATATGATAAATCTGTTAATCTTGGCGGTTTCTGAACTGGATTTGCTAATTTCGAATCATTTCCAGAATTTCCAGTCTTACCCTCAAAATTATTTGTTTCAATACTATTTGGAATAACACCATTTGCTGTTACTAATCCTGAGCCAGATGAGCTTGTTGGTGGCTGTTGCTTGCAGTTAATATTACCAGGCTGATTAACTGTTGTAATAACTTCTAAATGACTGGGTGTTTTACTTTCAATAAATGGCTGCCTTCGTATTCTTATTAATAGAAAGAATATTAATAGCAGAATAAAAACGATTAGTATAACCAATGCTGCACTAAAACCAACTATTTGTCCGCTTCCAAATGATGCCATACCAGCTGTTCGCATTGCAACATGCAGTGTAAAATTTGCCTCCGCGGTACCAGCTCGGTTTTCGGCAACGCAATAAAATTCACTTGAATCAGTTTCTTGAGAGTTTGTTAGCGTTAATCGGCTACGTTTTTCTCGATCACCATCTTCGTGTATATAAACTCTTTGATATGAGCTAAAAGCTGAACCATTTGCTAGTAATCGTCCATTCCAATACCAGTTAACATTTGCAGATGGTATTGCTGATGCCTTGCATATAATTGTAGCATTATCGCCCATTGTTGATTCGATATATCGATTAACTGGCAGCATTTCTGGTCGACATGCAAAATCATCAACATGCAGATCAGAGAATGTACGATCGATAACACGCTCTGGACCACCAGAACATATCGGTGCAACTGGATATGGTATATTCTTTTCGGTCAGCCATATTTTTGCAGCACGCAATCGACAGTCACACATCCATGGATTATCGTGCAGCTCAATACCATGCAGCTTACTTAATGTTTCAACAGTTCGTGGCCTGAGCTCAGATAACTTATTACCATTTAACTTCAATGATTGTAGACCATCTAAACCATCAAATGCTTGCGGTGCTATTGTTTGTATATCACAATGCGATAAATCAAGCTTATGCAAACTGGGTGTATTACGAAATGAATAGCTTTCGATTTTTTGTATTGGATTCGATGCTAAAGTAATATCTCGCAATGATGGTACATATTGTAATGTTACTGATGGTACTGATGTTAATAAATTATGCGATAAATCAAGCTCAACTAAATTTGTTAAGCCTTTGAATGCATCACTATCAATTTGACCAATTTTACAATTACGAAAATATAATTTTTGTAAATTTAATAAATTTGCCTTAACAAATTGTTCATGCGGTAATATTTGTAAATTATTACCAGACATATCTAATACTTGGGTATTTGGATCAATATTTTCTGGTATTGTTATAAGTGCACGATCAATACATTCAACAGTTTGTTTACCACCTTTCCATTTGCATGCACATACTGTTTGGCAGCTGCTTAAGCCGATAAGTAAATTGTTTATATTGTTGTTGTTATTATTAACATTATTATTATTATTATTACTATTCACATTTATATTACTATTATTATTATTATAACTATTATTATTAGTATTTATTATGTTATTGTTGTTGCTGTTGCTGTTACTGTTGCTGCTGATGCTGCTACGTCGTAATGCACTATTCGTTTGAATATTATTACCATCATTTAATCCTGCTGCTATATTATTATTATTATTAATATTACTATTACTGCCAGTATGATGACTAATATGTCCAGATGATGACATTATATTATTTCTTGTTCCAGCAACTATACTATAATTAATTATAATCATGTATACTGTTATATATTTAATGTAACAACAACTATTGTCACAAAATAAATATGATAGTTTATTATAATGCAATTTTTTCATTGATAACATTTCGTTAAGTAAGATAAAAATTTTACTATTTACCAAATATATTTTTATTTTTAAAATCACAAATTAGAAGATTTTTTTTATTTGTTTTATTATTAAACTTTTCTTTGTATTATAAAACACCACTGATATTTCTCTTCATTTTTTTTTATTTAATTAATTTTTATGTATATTTTTACTTTTTTTTTATTTTATTAGTTTGATAAATTGTTTTAAAAAAATTATCTATTTCTCTCATTATCTGTTGTTATTCACCCAGGATAATTTATTATTATTAAATAAAATTTTCACATAACTAATAATGTTAAATATAAAAATAAAAAAATAATATCGGTTACAAGCGGGTTTCCACTGGTACTCCTCCATTCGCGGTTATAATTTGTTTGATTTCATTTTTTGTTTTATGTTTTCGATATTGTATTTGTAGATGATGATTTTAAAATTCTGCAGTAATTGAAATTAATTAATCAATTATGTAAATTTGGATTAAAATAATAATTTAATTTACATCTACACTGATTAAACGTGTAAATTTATTTATGTTCATTTTTATATTGTTTTTCTCTTTTTATTAGTTTTATATTGTTTTGTATCCATAAAATCTGTTTTAAGAGTTTATTTATTTAATTTTTATTTTTATGTTTAATTTTTTTTGGTTTTTTCATCAAATTCTATTTTTTAGCTTAGTGCGAATTACTTCTGCTGGAAAAACAAATTATTTGAAAACAATTTTCGATAATAAACAAAAACAAAAAATCCACACAAACCATATGTAAGTACTTTGTGTTTTTAATATTATGATTATGTTTAGTACATATATATCAACTGGTTAATCACTGGTAATCCTGGTATATGATAGTAGTTCCCTTACACATAAATATAAATATATTTATTATTGGGTTTTTTATATATTTATATAAAATGCACACAATAAAAATTTTTGTTTAAAAATATTTAAATATATTAAACTTTTACTATTTTTGATGTTGTTGTTGTTGTTGAATTTTTTTTTAGATGATAAACTTTTCTTATAAGCGCAAATTTTTTTTTTTAACCTTTTTATTTTTATTAATATTTTTTAATTGAGTAAACACTTTCTTTTATGCAATTTGTAATATTATAAATTAGATATGTGGCCAAGTTACACATGATATTATTATACTATATTTTTGTTGATTTTTTATCAAGATAAATTTCTTCCGGAACATACGAGTATTTTTTTAGTGTGTTAATATTGATTAAAGGAGGATTTTTGGGGTTAGAACACTTTTTTTTTCTTATTTTTCACAAGGATATGATTTTTTCTTTTCTTTTTTTTTCTGATTACTATTTTCTTTTACACAAACATAAATAATTTCAATTTTTATTATTTTAAACTTCTTCAATTAAAATTTTTTCTGTACTCCACTGTTTATTTTTATTTTCTTAATAAACTCGTTATTTTTAATAGCACACTATTAAAAACAAAAAATCCAGGTAAAAACCATTAAAAAAATCAACTAAACACAAAAATGTTTAAATATAAATTCGAAATCGTTTCGGGTTTTAATATCAAAAAAAAAATAAAACTAAAGGAATCTCACAGAACATAAAAAAAACAGTCTCGGCCAAATAAAATTTTGTATCTACAAAACTAATTAATACAAAAAAAAATAAAAACAAAAAAAAATAGAACGAAACACACCGATAAAATCCAATCTCAGTTGTAATTAAAACGCGCGATTTACATCGATTTTAGTGCCAAATCCCGATATATTATTCTGATATGCCCTTTTCGATGGACTTTTGCTTGCCCCGATATCATTTCATTAGATACTATGGATATATATTTATATATAAATATACATATATATAAAACAAAAGCGAAATACCACAAAAAAAATCTTTTTCCAATTTTTATACACGACTCTGAATATATACGCGAGAAAAAATACACAAAACACCTTCAGAGTCTGTCTAACCTGCACGGGTAATCAGCGTTGACTGAAGCACTAACCGTCGTTGGACGCTGTGTATTCTCCCCCATTTCTACTATAGAATGGGAATCGGTTAATTATTGGGGGATCTCCTCGGTCGCCAGAAAACGAACATTTTGGACAAGAAGAAGAATGCTCGTCGTGTTGTATGTATATGCTGGCTGCTAGCAATATTCTCTCTCCATTTGTATGGAGTCTGGAGCGCTCTGGACAGAAATCCCATACAATTCATGCTTATCTAGCAATTGCGCGGTACGCCGCCTCTGCCGCTATAATGTCGCACAAGCCTCATCTGGTAGAGAATATAACCCAGTTTAGTTCTCTCCTTGGTTCTCTCTCTTGCTCTCTGAAAAATTTCATAAAAAAAGACCCCAACATACGTCAACAAACCCTATCTAAGCCTGTCCCAAAGTGTCCCAAAAAATAAAAAATAAAAAGTAAATCCTAAAATCCCTAAAAACTCCCAAAAAGGACCTTCGACAACAAGTGGAGAAAGAGAATAAAATCTGTTCCAAGCACTCCGAACCGTTCTCTCAGGAGTCGTCGTCAGGATCTGCCCCTGCGCATAGCCATTTCCTTTTTCGTCCTTTCACGAAAGTCACTCTCCCGTTTCCTGTCAGTGATGGATGAAAGCAGCGAAAAGATTTCCGAGTGAATTTCTAAGATTTCTGTAACCTGACACTTCCCCTCGAACCTGCTAGGATCCCTGGCGAGGTGGGCCTCTTTTGAATTCTCTCTCTCTCTCGACCGACTCCCATTCACACTTTTCCACTCAGCAACCGTTTCCCTTTCTTTGTGACCATCAGACGCGAGAGTAATGAAGTTGTGTCATTGCATCGCTTTGGGACAGGGGAAAACATCTCTAGGCATATTCCCATAGTGGGGACCAGACTTTCGTTCAGACTCACTGATTAACAGCAACATGTTGCTGGAAAAAACACCTGAAAACAATTTATTTGTTGCACAAAAAAAAATTTACCAAGAATCTCTCTGTAAACGTGTGTTTCACTTGAATTCCACCACAATTTATTAATTGATAACAAGAATTAAAAATTTATAAACAAACTTAACACATTTTGTGACAGCAACAAAAATATCTTACACATTTACCTTCCATCTATCAATTAAGCCTTTTGAATGCGATAAGCATCCTGTGTAGCTGTTGACGTTATCCTGCTTTTATCTTTTTTATCATTTAATTGAAAATACGAAAATAGAAATCATATTGAAGAGAGATGAATGCTGGAAAGTGAGCGAAAAAAGGGATAAATTTGTGAATTAACGTAAAATTAGATTCATTAAAATTTTGTTTTTTAGTATTTAGTAGAAATTATAAAGGGGACCAGCTGGTGGATATCAGTACTGGAGAGTTCTTCGAAGTGAATTTGAAAATTAAAGAATTTGTTTGAAGGAAAAGAAAATAATTTTTCATTTTCAGTAAAGAATCCCCTGAAATACTGAACTATGAACATTTTACTATTTGCGTCTTTGCGTAATACATTTTTGGCTAAGGTTTTTGTGAAGTACGGGGTTTCTATATTGTGAGCCCCGTGGATAATTTCGTCCTATTGTTTACATACCCGGAAAACGGAAAAGGCAGTTTCAGACGAAAGCAAGGTTTTTTTTATTAAAAAGACCGAACCGGAGCAACTTTTTGACAATCGTTCTTCTTCTAAGCCTAGATCAAACAAGAACATCTACAGAGAACGTGGGTGTAAGTCTCGTCACCTACCATGCAGAGTTGGCATTTTGTCTCCTGGTACAGTGTTATATTGTGAAGATGTTACCTGGTACATAGCTAGTCAGTATCCCACCGTGTAAAAATGAAACATAGCCCTACAACGGGCGAATACCGGCCGCTTGACATTTTTAAGTGGCATATGAAGGCCGCCGATTTTTTTAACCATTTTTAATACGAGCATATACGGACAGACGATGTAAAGTGTGTGGTGCGTGTTAATTTGTGTTTTAATGGAAAATTTTCTTACAATCGCAAAAAAAAATAAAACAATTAATTGCAACATTTAAACATTTAAATTTCGAAACGCTCGAAGGTATGAGCACCGAATAGCACGAAGTTTTTCTTAATAAATACGAGGTCACCCTTTCCCAAAATGATATTTTTTTTTATTAGTGTAATAGCGTCAATTCAACTTAGAGTTTTACCGGGTGTCAATCCTGGTCGGTGTTCGCCCGTTGTATGGCCATTTTTTTTATTTTTACTCGGGCCACAAAAAACCCGAGGTCTAAAGCGGCCAACAGACGATCAACTCAGGTCGTCAACTTGTTGTCAAGAGCTAGTGTACACACGCATCAACTTGTTGTCAACCAGCTTGCACACATTGTTTATTTTTCAGTTTCTAATTGCAACTGCTGCTGCTACTGCTGTTCACTGCTCAACCTCACGATTTAAAATGATGTGGCCCACTATAGTTGTCAACGTTACTACAGACACAATGAATGAGTTAAAGGGTCTTATTTACGCTTATTTATTTAGTCTAAGAGTGGGAATAATTTCTAATAGGTTAGGTTCAGTTCCTAAGCACAGCCCTTTATTAGGGGCATATGGGTCGGCCATAAGGTGCAAGGCTCTATGCTCTGAAGCAGCATTTGAGACCAATTCCTTTTCGCAGCCTCATAACCTGTGTACCTCCATGTCCAGAAACCAAACAGAGCAAAACTCTATTTTTTCTAGTTCAGCTCTGGAGTTAGCCAAACCACCCCCTGCAACTATTTTGAATGAGAGTGCCTTGACGGTAGAGACTATAGATATTTGGTTTGACTGTATTGGGTCAGTTCAGTGAGATTTGAAGTCTTAACGCACGTATGGCTTCCATATAAAGATGTACAATGGAATGGGATTGTTCCATCGCAGCTGTGGGATATTTTTTTTTTTTTTTTTTTTATGTGACAGTGCTAAGCTCAGGAGTCACCCTTTGTACTACCAGTCCGTCATGTCATTTGTCACGTCATGGTGCAATGTCTAGCAGTAAGCTTAGTACGGTGAGGGGAGGGGGGTATAGGTTAAGGGTTAAAAGGAACGGGGGGGTATTGAAGAAGGTGGTGATGAACCCTGCGTTTGAACTCTTGGATGTTGTAGGAGCTCGGAAATACTGACTGCGAGAGACTATTCCACAGTCGAGTTGTTCTATTAACAAACGAATTCATATCTTGTTGAGTGCGTGAAAGGGGGAGTTGCAGGTGAAGGGAATGAGACGAGTGGGCTAATCTGGTGTTGCGGTTATAAGATTGCCGTGGAGGCAGGAGAGCGTTTAACTCGGAGGAACAGTCATTATGATAGTAGCGATAAAATTTAGTCAATGCTGCTACATTCCTACGGTGGCTGAGGGGGTCGATGGTGGAGCCAGCGGTGTCGTCATCAATTAATTTAAGGGCCTTTTTTTGGACCTTATCTAACCATGCCAAGGTGGTTATTGGAGCGCCGCCCCAAACGAGGGAGTTATATTCGAGAAGAGGCCGTATGTAGGATTTATAAATGACAGCGCGGGCCGATGGCTGGAGGAGGAACTTGCACCTCTTAAGAAATCCCAAGCACTGGGATGCTTGTTTGGCGATTTGGAATATGTGATCATTCCAACGAAGGTCTTTGGCTAATGTCACGCCTAAGATGTGTAGGGATGGGTCGGCCTTTAGTTCAACGTCATCCACTGTCAAGGATGGTGAGGTGTTGAACTTCTTTTTTGAGATAAGACAGTACTTGGTTTTAGAGGGGTTGAATTTGACACGATTCTTCTCTCCCCAATCTAGAATTAGTTTGATGTCTTTTTTAATAGAGTTGAACATTAGTTCACGATCATCAAGACAGGATCTGGCATGTGTCCGTCTTGTATCGAAGCTGTACGAGTAACGTAGAGTACCATCGTCAGCGAAGCTGAGAAGTGGGTTGGAGGGGATTGAAAGTAGGTCATTTATAAAGATGAGAAAAAGGGCCGGTGATAAAATTGACCCCTGAGGGACCCCCGCAGAGATGGGGTGAGATTCAGATTTGACGCCATCCAATAATACCTTAATTGAACGGCCGGAAAGGAAACTCTCAACCCACTTATACAGAAGTGAGTCAATTCCAATAGCTTGGAGTTTAGCTAACAAGGCTGAGTGCCATACTCTATCAAAAGCCTTGGAGATATCCAAAGCAACCAAACTAGATTCGCCAGATCCATGCAAACTTCGGCTGAGGTGTTCTGTAAGGCAAATTAAAAGATCACCAGTGGATCTTTTTTGACGGAAGCCGTATTGTTTGTCGCTGATAAGTTGGTTGGATTCTAGATATCCCATAAGCTTTTTGTTAATTATCGTCTCCATGGTTTTGGAGAGAATAGAAGTAATTGCTATTGGGCGGTAGTTGGAGGGATCGCTGGAGTCACCTTTTTTCGGTATTGGCTGAACATGGGCAAGTTTCCAAGAGTCTGGGTAAACTCCGGAAGAGTATGATAGGGCAAAAAGTTTGCGCAGAGGTCTAGCCAAAGGTGAGGCGCATTGTTTTAAGACGATAGGGGGTATATTATCGGGTCCAGTCGATTTGTTTACATCGAGCTCCTTGAGGCACCTGTACACCTCGCGAGTCCTGAAGAAAACCCTGTCCATTAGATGAGCGCTGAGCTCAAGAACCGGGGGTAGCATATCAGTTTGGGGTAAAGAAGAATTGGAAGCAAACAGAGATGCTAATAAATCGGCCTTGGATTTGCTGTCTGTTATCACCTTCTCATTGTGGATAAGTGAAGGAGTTGTGGATGAAGTGAAATTCTTCTTAATAGAGCTTACCAAGGACCAGAAGTTCTTGCTACCAGAGGTTGCATTAAGGAGTTTACTTCTCAACTTGCTGTCAAATGAATTTTTGACATTCCTGATGGTGACTTTACAGGAATTTCTTAGTTTTATATACTCTGCACGGAGCGATTCACTCGGGGAGCTCTTGTAAGCTCGAAAGGCGGCTTCTTTATTTCTGATTGCATTCATACACTCCTGATTAAACCATCTGTTGGGCCTAGCCTTCACAGATTTAGTAGTATGAGGAATGAACAAATGCATTCCTGCCTGTATGATCCTAGAAATACGGATAGCGGCAGAGTTGGCGTTTCTATTCCGGAAACACAGGTTCCAGTCTGTAGACTGGAAGAAATTAATAAGCCCCAGCCAATTGGCCTTCCCATAATGCCATACAGTTCTTCGAACTGGTTTGGGAGGGGTGGGAAATTCGAATGGGAAGTTAGCACTGATTAGGCAGTGGTCTGAATTGCCGAGAGGTGAATCAACTTCGACGGAGTAACCCGCTGGATGAGAAGTTAGAAAAAGATCAAGGAGATATCCTCCTTGACCAGCAACATCAGGGACTCTTGTGGGATGATCCACAATTTGTTGCAAGTTATTGATGTCTGCAAAGAGCTCGACGTCCTTGCCAGAAATACTGGTGCCATTTGAGTAAGTCAGCCATTTAACGTTGTGAACATTGAAATCACCCGCAACGATGATTTCACACTCAGGATTGGACGACAAAAATCCCGAGATTTGTTCGGAAATAGTATCAAAAGATAAGGTGGAGGCTTCGTTACTTATGTTAGGGCTTCTGTATAGGAAGCAGAGGAATATGACGTGGCTTTGGAAAATGATTTTAATCCAAAGATAATTAAAATCTGAAGTTGTGCTTGAATGTATTTTACAATAAGCCACGTCGTCCCTAACATAAATGGCAATACCCCTATGGGGGGAGAGATTGTGCACTAAAGTGTACCCCGACACCTGGTAATAACCTAAGTCATTATCGGGTGATATTTGGGTTTCACTTAGTGCGAAGATTGGGGGTTTGTAACTAGATAAGTGGCACTCAACAAAAGAGAAATTCGCTTGAAGTCCACGAATGTTACAAAAGTCAATACCAAAACTTGACTTGTAACGGGACTTCGGTTGCGCGGGTTCAATCACCACATTCTTTGGGATATTTTCCGGAATTACACTTGCCGCATCCATCAGAGGCAATAAAATTTGTCCGCGTCAAAGTGTTATGCCTTTTGAAACGGGGCAAATTTTATCGACCGACAGATTTTGGGCGCGGCACCTGCAAGCCCGGGGTCTGAGAGAGGGTAGGGAGCAAGGGTACTTACTTTTGCCGTTCGTCGGTCGTGTCTTTCGTTGATGTCGTCTAGTGAAGTGTGGTGAGCCTTCGCGTAGACTGCAGCGCCGGATGAGTTTCTATTGTTCGTTTGTTTTTTATGGGTTCACTATGTATGGAATTTAACTTTTTTTATTCGTTTTATTTTATTTTATTTTTTGTTATTTTATTTTAGGGATCACTTCTATTACTGCGAAATTAAGAGACCGGAACAGCAAACGTCCGAACACCTCGCTGTATCGACATAGCTCCAGTAATGAAGAGGCAAGCCATCCAAAGGGTTCTACTGCGCTTTAGGATCACGTGCCCTGTTTTTGCGTTTATCCCACGAGATTGTAGCCTTTTTCTGTTTGAGCCAATTTTCGCAGTTAGTATACTAGCAATATGCGCAAGATACAATGACAAACATATATTTTTCATTAGGTCGTCCAGATCTATTCATCACCTTTCCGTGCAATTCAAAATAGATAGAATAGTATAGTAATTCATGTGCAGCTACTGAAAGCCATTCGCATCCTCGTTTGATCAACTCTGCTGGGATGTTAACAATTCCTGGAGATTTTTTTTGAAGGATTTTATGGCACTCTGTAATTCTTCTAGGTTTTGTATATGTTTCTCTGGTGTCGTTGTGTTGTAGACGGGGTTCTGGCAAATTTCTTGAGTTTTCATTTGCGTTCAGCATCTCGCTAAAAGATTTCTTCCACATTTTCTTTCCATCTTCGCGGGCTTCTTCTCAAACGACAAGCTCCCATAAAGCGCATTCAACAATACATGTGGTGCAGTCCATTGTACTCGGCCATTTAAGTCTTTTGGTCAAGTTTGGCCATCCTTTAGTCCGTAAGCTAAGTCGTTAAAACTGGTAAAAAACTATACCATCTTATGCCCCTTAAAAAGCCAAGCGGACGTTGCTTGCCCGCTGTAAAGCCACTTTAATTTTTACTCGAGTTTTTTTATAATTTGTGCATATTAACTTAGGTAATCGCACGGGGCGCCAAAATACCTAAAACCGACACTGTCTCCTAGTCTATCATTAATTTAACATTCTTTCACCGTCATTTACAAATTCAACGAAAAAGTGACTCGCTTAATTGTCTGTAACTTTGCAGATCTAATAATTAAAAAATACAACTTAATTTAAATAAAGTCACAGTGCCAGAACTTTCATAATCACTCTGTACTTCAATAAATAACCAAGACTACCACTTTCGTTAGCAAACTACTTTTTTTAATAATAATTTCTTAAAAATTCTTCTGTGAAATGTATGAGAACATAAAAAACCTTGAATATGAAAGAAAAAAGCTGTAGGTAGGACAAAGTTGTAGTGGTGCAGCGGCAGGGTACCCTTTTACACGACAAACTGCAGAAGTTCTTCCTGAAAATTAGATGAATATAGCAGAAAAGATAAACTCTGAAAATTACGAGGGCATTAGAGAAGTGGAACAAGATCTTATCTTAGATTTAGGTAAGAACTTACATTTCTATAGCCTGAATCAAAAATCAGAACCAGCAGTAAATTGTCGATTAATTCATTATCTCCTCCCATGTCCTCAGGTAAGTTAATTGTGATTATACCTTAAGTCTTCGATAACATACCGAAATTTACTTCCAATCGTAAAACCAACAGGAAGTAGTTTTCCAATGAAATAACTTTTAATAACATAATGCCCCACGATCTATAAAAACTGTCGATTGGTAGTTATTGAGCTCAGCATCAAGCGCTCCTTAATTTAGTAATTTCCTTACCTTTTCCCATTCTATTTCCGCCCATAATCATCACTCATCGGTAAAACTAAATTTGCTTTTGCTTAGAACGTTCTTCTTTCTGGCGGCATTTATTTGAGCCATAAAACTATAAAGGCGGAAGCCACTACCTGAGAGAAATGGCTTCAAATAATGAAGCCAGAGGAACAACGTCACCTATGCAGCCATAATTTCACCCTCAGAAATGAGGCATTCTCCCCTGCTTTCTGAGGAGCCACAACGGTGGTGTAATTATGAGTGTATAAAAATTTTACGATCCACTTAACTTCCTGACCTAGTCGAGAAACCCTGAATTGTGGTAGCCTCCTGTGCGACGAAATTTCATTCATGCTTCGCAGAGTGCTGAGGTGTATGGTCGGTCGGCTTCGCTCTTCTGCCCTGCACATTACACAGGCAAAATACGCCTTGGACTAGTAGTGTAATCTGCAGGGTCCGCAAGGTAAACACAGAATTCCACGTGCATTAATATCATCCATTGGGAATAAATTGTATGGAATGCTGAATCAAAGCACATCTTTAGACGTCTCGGTTATTTCGTTTACCTTGTTACTGCACCTGCCGACCTGAAAGAGATATGTATGTGCATTCATGGCACATTTCAGACGAGTTTTGCTTATTTGAATTGAAAAGGTAAAGGTGGACTTTATTTTTTTTATTTTTTTATAAGGTTTCTGTTTGACCAGCAGAATGAGTCACCACAGGATGGAGAAACCAGAGTCAGAGGTGTGTGATGAAAAAAGGATAAATAAAATTGAATTTGTTGAATATATGCAAAAGATATGGTTGAAAGTCACTAGTAATGGCAATGGTGTTTGGTTCTAACATTTTAGGAACAATAACTTATGTCATAAATATTTCCAAAGAATTTTATTCCAGAACTTTGAGTTGACTCAGTTCTCATATCAGTAAATTAATATTGAAGGTATTCCAAAATAATCTCAGAATTAAATTAGTAGAAGCAACGCATACACCTCAGAGACGCACCGACTTCCAAGAATTAACTAAATCTATGCTTCAAACTCGGTCCTTTAGTTACGTTACAAGTAGTCGGGTCCTTCTCCTTGACTAAAATTGTAAAACATGCCAAATGTGTACCGTATTACTGGCAATTGGTGTATCCAGGAAAATATTTCTAATTATAGTCCTTCACCATTATTGCATCTCGAATGGATTGCATAAACATATTTCGAATTTACAGAATTGCACTTCATTAGAATTTCACTTATGTTTGTTTCTTTGGAATTGTTCACTCAATGGGGAATTTCTTGGAATCCAACGCTCAGAATTATTAAGTCGAAAAGTGAATTTAAGATTCTTTTAATTTCGTAGTGGTTATGTAAAACTCCATTATTATAGTTTATTAACCACGAAAATCGATCCCAGTTTTCAGAGCCAGGCAACTATAATAGTTTTTGTGCAATTCTGGTTGCATCGTGAGGACGGGCTATTCTGCCCCCATAAGTAAAAGTGCCGTATCTACAAAAAATTGAAAATTGGGTTTTTGATTTATTTGGAATAAGTATTTTATTTCCTATCATTTACTAAAAAAAATATTCGTTATGTACCGTTATCACGCAAATATTATAACAAAAAACGCCGTATCTACACTAATTTGTTCCTGCAGAAAGAGCAAAAAAGCGGTATCTGCAAAAATCAAAACAAAAGTGCGGCATCTACATGCAGTTGCCGCGTTTTCGCTAGGTTAATGTAGATGCCGCTTTCTTGCATTTTGTTACATTGACTCTTTTCATAGAAAGCTTAATTGTGAAATTCGTTTCATTTGCTGTCAGCCAGTAATTTATCAACTCAGATTTAAAAATCCGTTAAAAACCGTAAAAAGTATAATTAATAATAATTATCCTAAATATTATATTAATAATTAATAATCCTAAATATCTAAAGTCATTTATATCAAAATTACTCAATTGGCCGATACGGCATTTTTCCTTATGAGCGCAAAGCTTTGTTTATGACTACTAAATAAGCAAAAGTGCAGTATCTATATTTTTCCTCCATAATTCCGTAATTTTATAAATAAAATGCAAAACGTATTTTTTTCTATATTCAAGATGATTAAATCTATAATTTAAAATAAAAACATCATATTTGTCGTATTTTGTAACACCGAAATACTAATTATATATGTTTTGCCATTTATCTCAAAATTGCTCAATCTGTAGATACGGCACTTTTGCTTATGAGGGCAGTAATTAGACAACAAAAATCCCCTGCTGTTCTGCAAGGGTCTCTTAGGCCGGGCGCTCACTGAATGCCTAAACAGTTTGGCGCAGGCGGCGCGGAGAAATTAAATGTATGGGATACCCTCTCCCAGGTAGCCGCGGTCACGGCCTCCGCGCCAATCTGTTTGGGCCTTAAAGTAGTGTGGCAGTGGCGTGGCTTTGGAATGTCACGTGGAACTAAGTGGTGAGGCAGTTGAATGGTGGCGGATGGGTATTAAAGTTATTAAGCGCGCATCGAAATGGCAAGCAGCGAATCGCGTAAGTGATTCAACATCATCTTATTAGTAACAAGAAGGGGTACCCACTGCCACTACTATTCAAAAATTAAACTTGTCGGAGACTAGTGGCAAGCTAGTGATGCCATGCCATTTGCCAGATGCCAGACTTTCGACACTCCACTTCAATCTGCGCTATTTCATTTGAATTTATTGGAATTCTTTTTTTCACTTACCATTACGTCACTGCCACACCACTTCAGTGGGCGCTCGGTCTTAGCCAAGGTGGCATTTGCCACTCAAAAATTAAACTTGTCTGAGACTAGTGGCAACCAAGTGGTGCCAGTCTACTTGCAAAACACTTAACCATCTCTATGAGCGCTGCCTCCCTTGATTCCGTACGATTAATATATTTCACTTGCCACTTACTCACCACACCACCGCCACGCCAATCTCACATCTCAGTGCGCGCCTTGCCTTACAAAATACCTCAGCACCTTAAAATACATCGCTTAAGTGAATTTGGCTTGCTGGTACCTTCAAAGTTTTTTAATAAAATATAACACCCTACTCAGGACTCAGGCTTAAACAACAAGCAATGCAGATAATACTGGATGGTGTAAAATCTAAATCCCATTCCACCATTCGTGGTATACCTGAGGAGTTCATTATGTTTCTGACTTTATAATTCTATAGAGATTTCGATAAAGTGACAGACTTGATCTTTACGTTTGCAGACTTACGTATGTCTGACTCAATCAACAGGGCCCTTGAACATCATATGTATATCTTATTGGGGTTGTAGGAATTGCTTTTTATGTGATAATATCAAGCTTAGGAATTAACTGTGGCACTACTAGTCATGTCGTTCAAGTTAAGGTCCTAATTATTTGCAACAAAACCTGGAACACCTTCCTCATCAATTCCAGTATGACAATGTACAACTAATCCCTTAACATCATACGTGAGACACTAGCTCCGCCGTTGTCTGGTCCCAGGCCCAGGGTGTGAAAGGAAGAGGGTGGTCGACCTGCCGAAAAAACTAGGCAAGAAACCACCTTTAAAGCGGTACCGACAGCAGCGTATCCGTTGCGGGAACATCCCGCTCGGACCGCCAGCTAACGGATCAAAGAAGAAAGAAATACATAGGTACGTGAGACAACGATCTGCAATGGAAAAATAAACTAACAACGATCTGCAATGGAAAAACAACATATTCCAAATCGCCAAATAAGAATCATGGCATCTTAAGAGTAAAAATTTTCAACTGCAGCCATATATCTGTTTCATGTGAAAATTTCGATCTCAGCGGTAAGCTCTTTTGTACTGTTGACGGTTCTACCATTGAGTGTCGACCAGCAAGCTCTACTCAGAAAGTTATTAGAGAGAATAGTGAAATAATTGACAACACCAACACGCAGTTTAATTCCACAACGTTCTCTAATACTACTGTGTCAGAACGGTTACTTCGGTAATCGAACAGAAGTTAGCTTTCTCGATTTGGCAATAGCAAGAGAAAGGGTAGGGAAATTGTTGGTAAAGAGAAGTAAAACGAATGATATCTAAGTGAGACAAGCGGAAAGACTAAGGACCAAGCTACAGCACGGAATCAAACATCGCACTTTTCGGGTTGTAGTAGGGTGTAGTTCGATGCCATAAAAGTATAAGAGGCATTCCTTAAAGCTAACAGTGAAGACGGAGCCATTTTACTTTGTCAGTTATTTCGAACGACTGCAAAATTTAGAGTTTAAACGCACGCTCATTGCCATCTTCTTCCACCCTTCAGAGCTCTCTGACTTCTCATAATCACCATAACACAACCAACAGCTTGAGGACCATAAATGAAATGGTGCTGCCAACTTGTGTAGATCATTATAGTTTTTTTTATAATTGTGCAGTCAAATCAAATGAAAACTTAGCTTACAGTCCATAATAGCCGTACTACCCCACTACTTACTTCTTTGAGCACTTGGTAGTACTTCTTGGAGGACTTGGAGAAGTTCTCGCAGAACTTCATGGATACTTCTTGGTACTTATTACTTGGTACTTAGTACTTTGGATACTTCTTGGAGTACTTCCATTTGGTAGTTCTTCTTGGAGTACTTCTAATTGGTGGTACTTCTATTTGGTAGTATTTCTACTTGGTATTACTTGTTGGAGCACTTCTTGGATACTTCTTGGAGTACTTGGTAGTACTTCTAGTACTTCTTGAAGTACTTCTGCTTGGTAGTACTTTTCTTGGTAATACTTCTTGGAGAATTTCTATTTGGTAGAAATTCTACTTGGCAGCACGTAGATATTGGAGTACTTCTAGTTCTTAGTACTTATAACATGGTAGTACTTATTGGAGAACTTCTACTTGGTAGCTCTTCTATTTCGTAGTACTTCTTGGAGTACTTCTACATAGTAGTCCATCTAATTGGTAGTACTTCTACTTGGTAATACTTCTTGATGTACTTGGTAGTATTTCTTGGAGTACTTCTTGGAGTATTTCTACTTGTTGTACTTCTTGGAGTTCTTCTTGAAATACTGCTTGGAATACTTGGTGGTACTTCTTGGTACTTAGTACTTGGAGTACTTTGGATGTTTCTTGGTACTTAGTACTTGGTACTTACCTCTCTCAAGACGTTCCATGTTCCAAGATCGAATTCCATATTCCGTTTGCCTGAGTCGTTGCCGTTGAGTCCGTCCTGTCCGTAGCCTGTCTTGAGGATTCGTGACGGGTGGGTTTATACGATGGAAGGTTGTCAGTCTGCCGCCCAACCAAAACGAAACACGCGAAACACTCGCCTTAAGGCTGGTCGTCCACTGGAAGCGTATTCGAGCGGCTTCGCGCTACGGCCGTACATATGAGCGGCTACAAGCGGCTCATTTGTATGGCCGAAGCGCGAAGCCGCTCGAATACGCTTCCAGTGGACGACCAGCCTTAACCCTCCTCAGTCTGTTACTCTTGTAGCATCCCGGGGTCACCCGATATAAAGTCTACATGTTCGTGGAGGTTGAGGTAGGATTCGCAGATGGCCCCTGGACCTTAGATCGCAGAAGGCGTTACTCAGGATTTATGTCTTTGATGTACGGGCACCAACAAAGGTACATGAGGGCGTTACTACCATTTGACCGCCAGGTGTTCCCCACCCATAAAGATTATGCTCCGACGGTCTTGGTGCACACCATCCATTCAACCAGCGTACCTTATTGGTCAGATACGTTTTACATATTTGTTTTTATTTTACAAATTCTCGCATATGCATAGTTTCACCTTTTTTTGCTAGGCCGATTTTCTGTAGGTATCATTTCGGTGTAGTAATGCCAAAATACGTCCTACTAATGGGTAAGGAATTAATCAAGTAATGAAACAGAAACTCTAAATCTACCACAACCTCTTCCCAGGCCTACTTCATGGGAAATCATTCTCCAATTTATCTGAATTACTTAAAGTTATCTAAACACCATAAAATCAATCTTAATTGGCACAATAAAAACTGAGAACTCGAGTACATGTGAGCTATCACCACTAAGGGCACAAAACACCTTTTTTCGCTCTACCAGCGGATCGCTCTCAAGGATTAAGTCACGTTCCAGTGTTTCCCTCGTCCATTCATATTTCGGAACAAAAAACGTCCTTCCGACTTATCGTTATAAATTCTCACCATTATATCCTTCATAAACTCTACATTTCGCCGTTCTGACTTAAATCCGTTTAGCATTTCAGGGGGAAAGGTTTACCTGTTATACCTGTGTTTACTACATAAACAATACAATCCAATGGTGAGTAATATTTTTCCGCTAGGACATTTCCGTTATAGTTTTTTTTTTCTTTATGCTTTTTTTTAAGTTCCTTCAAGATTTTTTCCTTTACAAACTGTACAAAAAAAAAAATAGGGGAGAAAAGGACCTTTCCTCCGAAACCCAAACCCAGGCCATGCGAACGGCTTTGGGTTAAAGGTTTTCACTACCGCCGTTCTATTTCATTTATCCCTTAACGCCTAATTTTTTTTTTCTTCCTCAAAAATCCTGTATATGTCAGGACTTTCATATTCACCCCGGACACCCAGAATCAAACACAGAAAAAAAATCCACATTCAACTTTTCGGGGACAGATGAACGTTTTTCGTTTGGTTTTTTCCTTTGTGAGTGTGTTCCACTCTCTCCACATTTTCCCTCAGCGAATTTAGTCCTTCGACAGCAGAATCGACAAATGTCATGTATGGCTTATGGGGTTGGTCCTTGGTTCACAATTCCTGCTGTTTAAATTCTGGATTGAGAATTCAGGATTCAGGAGTTTGAGAGGTGCTCACCTTCGCTGCTACAGGAGCAACTGCTTAAGGTAAGAAAATATATGAAAATATTTTCACAGGCAGCGCAGCACTAAAGAGATTCCTTAATCCTCTTACAATTGATGCGGAGACAAAGTATCCTTTTCTGAGATTCGTGGGTGAAATTTGACCTGTTTTTCTATGATCGAAGACGTTGGTGGGGTGTGCTTTTACGTATTTTTGTTATTTACAGGTGATAGTTTTCGTTTTTTTAAATATTCAAAATAGTTTTTTCCTCTTGGGAATGGAATTTCTATTTATATGAAAATGTTTTGAGATAATCTTTTCGGAAATGTTTTGAGATAATCTTTTCGGATTTCCTGTGTGTAAATTTAATTAGGTAATCAGGTTGTTTGGTTTCAGTAGTGGCGGGCTAAACTCGTTTTAACATAAATAAGGCCGGCGGCGTACTCAGAAAATAATGCATTTGTAGTGTACAATTTGAAAATACATGTAGAAGTAATGTCTGAAAAATAGAAAATGTGGACGCTCTCCCTATATATGTACATTGCTTGTGTCATCAATTATGATGTAACATAGGGTCAGTATAGGACGATGTCGTGCGGGTGAGAAAGAAAGGATAACGATCAACCAACCAACCAGTAAAGCGCTGTTTAAGGTGGACCAAGTTGTTCATGGCTAAAAGAAGGTTGTATTCAAAAATAACCCATTGCAACCATCGGCATCGGGGCCTAACTTCTTCAGGATGTCTCCGTTTGTCCACTCTCCTCTTGAGGGTAAATGGATGGAAAATTTCTGCACATTAAGGGTCGTAGGGGAGCAGAATTTCGTTTATGTAAATGTTTGAATATGCACGTGCCCTAACTATCTCGGACTGGTGGAAGTGCAATCATAACCTCCTCGTGGTGGCCACTGGAACTTGTCCTGAAATTGATGGGCTAATGTCATCGGGCCAACCAAGCCAAGATGTAAAGTTATTGTTTCGAGGGCAGCATGGCAGTAGGTAGGTCACACACTGTTGTTTAACGATATCTCCTGGGCACAGGGCGCACCTAGTTGTATAATGCCTTATTCTGATAAGGAGGCTCGTCAGGATGAACGTTACGCTTCCTACCATACACATGGGACTTTTGTGGACTAATTAATCAGGAGGAGGCCTAAGTGGAAATGGGGAGCCCCATGTAGCACACCCGAGCCCCATTTTCGTAAACTCTTTCACTACAAACCAAAGGCAGGGTGGCTGCCTAAAACCCGGCTAGCCAAGAGGCCGACCTGGACAGCCCCCACTCTGTCCAAAGAAAATTGGCAGCACCAGCCCCCTATTATCAATCGGAAACATTCCTATCATCGAGGGAATGTAAAAATAATAAAAGGGGGGAATCGCAATTACCCTCCTAGTGGGACAACAATCAGACCCAGTCCGCCGCCGTTCTACGCATAGTTCTGGGTTCACTAAAGAACCAAGGCTAAGATGGCCGAAATGCAATTGGAGAGCCCTCGGAGCATACTTGAGCTCGCTTTCGTGAGCTCCTTCCGAACAGGCCGAAGGGAGGATTACGGTCGAGAACCCGTGAAGCTTGAACTGTCAAGTGTAAGCGACAAGCAATAGGCAGGCTGCTCCTCTTCTCCATAAACCACATTAGCAGCCGACTCTTGTCGTATCGTGGGTACGCTCGTGTGGAATCACCCTTAACAGACGAATGGACACTCAAGTTTTAAGTAAGCTTTTTTCAGTAAAAATGTTAAAACTTAACTCTTAAACCATTTTATCTTGAACAAGCCAACACCAACTTCAAAACGTATTAACGGTCAATCCACAAAATACCCCCAAACTAGCCTTTGACTATATTATATGTATAGATAGTACAATAGAAGGGGTGATGGAGTTCAATTCGGTTATTTAATTACAATTAGGAAGGATATTTTGAGTAGTATTAAAAAAATGGGAGTACATTCTACAGTGTTGAAATCGCCACAACTATCTAAAAATTTCAAACTAAATATATTACTCCTCCGTGAAATCCATATTGCTCTACGGCAGTGAAATCTGGCTCATAGGCCAAGCGAATGTAAACAAAATGCAGGTTTTGGCCAATAAGGCCCTCCGCCCACAAGTCCACCGATTTTCAATACCAGTTTCACTATAATCACGCGCATAAGCAGCTTGCAACCAAAATGAAACCTTTGTCCACACACGACTGGAACTGATTTTGGATCAATTGGTGTTCTATGCCCACATAATTTTTAGTAACACACGTCAAAAATCAGCCGGACTAAAAAACTTCGACACGAAACTGTCATCGCTTGCGACCAGCAAGAACAGTCGCACTTGCCCAGTTGTAAACCAGTTTGAGCATGGGCTTTTAGCCGCCTTGATTCTAAGCTGTCCCCAACCAAAATTTAAGCCAATTTGCCCACCCGTCCGTCTCAGCTCGTCAAGAGACCTTTGGTCCGCAGGGAACGTCATCTCTGACAATGGTGCACTTTGTGGAGTACTCTCTGCTCCTGTGTTTTTCGAACCCTGTTTTGGATCCCTATCCTCTTTAACATGATAAAGTAGGGTCTTCAGTTGCAGCCTTGAAGTATCCGACCACAACGTGGCTGCGCGGTAGCTTGTCCTTCTCCCACAGCGACGAGACTAGCTCCTTCCCAGGACTTAAGGCTGACCATCACAACTCTTAGACACGATCCGGCCACATACAGACTAATTATCAACCACCTAAAGACCGCCAACCGAATACCGGTGGAATGTTGCCTAGGTGTTGTCAAGGTGTGCGGGCCTGGCAACATTTTCAAGACCAGTGTCGAGGTGTGACTTCAAATGTCTTCAATTGTGACTAATACTCAAACCACGTAATATGTGTGCTGCTTTTCGGTTCCTGTTAAGTCACTTGGAATTTCCGCCTGAATCTCCTCGTTTTGACACATAGTTTCCACTATTTCTTCCCTTCTGTTCTCATCAAAGCTTTCGCCTCTTTCTTCCTCTAAGATGTCTGGACTTCAATGATATTCATAGATACACCAATCATCAGCTCGAAGGTGGTCCTATTCCTTCCTCGCGATTTTGTTGCATTAATATTTCTTTCCAAATGAGATGGGGCCAACCATGATCAGGGCCAAGGTAATAATATTCCATCCAGGCCAACGAATATATGTTGATAGATTCGGCTCGTCAATCGAAGACTGCTCGACTGGGTTAGTTAGCCTGGATTTTGGTAGTATTTCATTAATTTTAATCCAATATTAAACAGAATTTTCGCAAGCACATTTTAATTAACTTAATAGTTTACAGGAATTTTAAAAGAGTTTCCTACAAAATTGTGTATACGAAAAAACTGTTGACGAAATTGCTACGAAAAACATAATTGGATATTCCCAGTATTGAGCGGTTAAGATATTTGGTAAAATATTTTGGGTATATGTTGTCCATTAAATTTGAAATTTTCTACAAACAAAAATTTCTGCTATGCAAATTAACTTGTCTACATTTTTTCCACGAAACAATTTCATGAAATGCATGCCTTATTGAGTGTGTGCTAAAAGTTTGTTCTTTTGCTCAAATTTTGTTGGTAGTTTGGTAGTGTATTATTTCAACAATATCAGACAAAAATGTTTGTAAACAAAATACTAGCTCTGGGGAAAAAATTCGATTGGTTTTATCCTGACTGAATTGGTAACAAGTAGCAGCTCGCAGCTAAACGCACACTAAAGGCTCGTTTGAAAGGTGGAGTTCAATTTTTATTTTGGTGGTCGGTCGGTATGTTGTCGATATTTGGGCTGTGTTCCTTAATAAGCATTTTGAAAGAATGATGCCCAGCAAGAAAGGGTTATATCAAATCTGTGATTAAAAGCAGCACATATGAAAGTGTTACAACTTGAAACTGTTTTAGCTTCCAATATCTTATATTTTTGTGATTACCAGTACGTCGCACTGGTTCCCACAACTAAAATATCCCTGCAAACATTCCGAATCGATATGGATGCGAGAGCGATTCATAAAAAGCGAAAGCTTTCTTCGATAACGAAATCGAGAACGATTCGAAAGCGTTATAGAAAATGATAAAAAAGGAACGCTAGAATGAATCGCTTTTGAGATGGAATCTCGAAGGATGTGCATGTATGTGTTCGAAAAAACGAAACATAAATCGTTCGAGATTCATTCGATATCGATTCGAAAAAACGAAACAAAAATCATTCGAGATTCATTCGATATCGATTCGAAAAAACGAAACATCTATTCAAATAAATCATTCGAGATTCATTCGATATCGATTCGAAAAAACGAAACAAAAATCATTCGAGATTCATTCGATATTGATTCGAAAAAACGAAACATATTCATAAAAATGATTCTCTAATTTTCACTTTCAAAAAACGCATGCGCACGTCTTAACCAGGATTTAGCTACTGAAAAGGACGCCCAGCTAACTCCCACCGCGCCTGCGCCGGCAAGTCATCTTCACGCACACACACTCATATACTCCTCACCCGATAGCAAAACAAAGCAATTCTGGAAGGGAGAAGCAAACAAAACCATGAAAAGAGCGTGAAAGCTTTAGGGATCATTTTAACGATTGTTTCTCGAATAATTCTCGACAAGTTGTCTTTCGAAAATAGCTCGAGAAAACGAGCAGCCGAGAAATTGTTTGCAGGGATAGCATCCATTAATGAAGTCATTAGCACTGCCCTGGGGTGGTAGCACGTAATTTGTTTCAATCGACCTCTTCATACAAAAATCTTGAATTGCAATTGCCTGAGCAAGATTCCACAATTACTCCGCAGTGGTGGGTATCGTACCGTACCGGATCGTACACCTCGACACTGTATAGGACCGGAAAAGATGACCTCTCCAGAACGAGCCTGGTGAAAGACTGAATTTGGCCTGTTGAAGCCGCTTCTTTTATATCTGGAAAGCTCGTCCGAGTAGGAAGCTTTAAAGCTTCCAAGTGAAGCTTTCAAAGAGAAAAACACCGCTCTTTGGTCTTGTAGTTGAATATTTATTTTTCTAAAGCTTGGAGAGGGATTCTAGTGGTTTCAATCGAGCGTAATTGTAGGATGCGATTGAAGCTGATTTTAATCCTTTAACATGAGAAAATGAAAGTTAAAAGCGAAAACGGTGTAAGTTGAGAAGAATATAAATTACTTTTCTAAAGGTGACCAGGGTATTTTTGCTTGTTTCGCTGGTGATAATGTGGAATTAGAAGCAGCTTGAACTCCTTCAAATTTGACTTAATACTACTCATTGGTTTCCGGATTTTTGGATTAGAAGCTATCTAAGGAATTTTAAATCTGGCCAAATAACCTTATTTTGTGCTAATTAAAACCTTTAAACCGAAGAACTTGAGTTGATTTATCTTTGGCCTTGTTTTAATCCTTCACCATCGGATACATACTGACAGGCCAAAAAAAAAAATAAGTTTCTGATGAATTCGTGGAAAATGGATCCTCAAAATTGAATCAGAAACAATAAATTCATTTCCAATTAAATAGAAACTTTTTAACAAAAGGTTTGTGTTTCTGACAAGATCCTTAATAAATCCTGTTGGTCTTCAAAGTCCCTTTTAAATAGTCTCTAACACGTCACCTTCAAGAAGGCTTTCCCTATATAACCATCCTAAGATTGTTGTTCTTCTAAAATAATTGTTTACGTCGGAATACGGGGAATTGCTATCAAAGGGAAACACTGCCTTGTCAAGGGGGGGTGGGTGTGGCGACGACGACGACGACGGCATATAAAACCTTGTAGTAAAATCGTCCTTGTCACCTACAAAACAAAGGAACTACGAAGGCATCACAAGTACTTTAAAAAGTTCTTCAAAAATTTTGTTTTGTTTTTGTTTTTACGTTGTTGTTGTTGTTGTTTTGTATGCTCTTCATTGCACCATTATTGTGTGTTGGTGTGAATTTGTGCAGAAGTAAAGAGCATAGATGAAAGGAAATTGTTTGTAAAAGGGAAAAGAACTTATGTAAAAAAAACAACAACAAAAACAAAAGGAAACTTTCGCAGGATTAATGCTTAAACAAAATGTAAGAAAATTCTTTTAAATGCAATAAAGTCAAATGCCCTAGGAGAGTTTCCAAGGTCAGAGCACTTTTTCTCCTGTTCTCCACTTAGATCCTCACCAAGGCTAGCAAAAGGAGACAGCTTAAACATTTTTTTTTTTTTAAAGAAGCTACAAGCGCCATGAGGTTTAATATTTAATGCGGCTCCCATTATGGTTTTTCATCATCAGCAGGAAAACGATGCTGGAATTAAGAAAAATCGCTTGTGCTGAACTGTAATCTTGACTGGTGTGTTTATAAATTTCTTTTGGGTGATTTGAAATTTCATTCTTGATAAATGGCACTATGGGAATATTTTTCTAAACATGTTACGTTGGCATTAATTAAGTGCGATTAACTACTTAATATGGATTATTATAATCAATGTGTGGACAAAAATTTTGTTTCCATTGATGAGGAGAGGAGGAGGAGGAGGAGTGACTAAAGTCTACTTTTTTTTCTGCAGGCTTGCTTCAAAAGGGCCTAGAAAATCTCCTACCAATCCTGTTGCCATTATTCCGGGGCTGCTTTGCACTGGCCTATATTTGGAAGTGCTGGAACGAGGCTGGGGTGGTCCCCAAAGAGGGAAGATGATCATGCAAGGAAGCAAAATCCTATCCACCCATCATCAGCCGCTCTTCCTTTCTCCTGAAAACGATGAAGAAGGCTTTAGACAAGCAAATTAGAAAGGTTCTTACAGCGAACCCAGTCTACTGCTTGCAACTTGCCTAAAGGTCGAGGAGGTCTACAGAGACTATCATCAACGTTCTAGTGAAAGATATTGGGAGGTCCCTCTTGGACAAGGGTATCTCTCTCTGCACTTTCGCATAGAATCCTCACTGCGGTTTGGGTCACCTCTTTTTTTCAGGAGTAGATTGATAACTACTGAGATGATTGCCGAGTTGGTTACAATAATGGCCAAGGCTGATGCAGATGATATCGTCATAACCATCAATGGCTGTCATGTTGGGACAATCTTGTACCTCATGCAAGGTGCTTTGTCATATTTGCACTCGAATAAAAATAAAAAATGGCCTTACAACGGGCAAACACCGGCCATGATTGAAACACAGTCCTCGGCCTTATACCAGGCATCAGAAGGTTGTTTGCAGGACGGTACGGCCATTCAACGCACGCACGAACGACGAAAATGTAACTTTCGTTCGCCAGCAAAACTCACCTCGTATTTATTGAGGAAAACATCATGAAATCCGGAGCTCATGTTAGATAACTTTATTTTCTTTAAGCGGTTAAACACTGGAATTTCCCACCACTACACGTACAACCATCGCCACCTTCTTCATCGCCACCTTCTTCATCGCCACCTTCTTCAACACCCCTTCACACCCCCATAACCTTTAACCTATTCCCCCCCCCGTACTAAGCTTGCTGCTAGACATTGCACCATGACGTGACAAACGACATGACGGACTGGTAGTACAAAGGGTGTTTCCTGAGTTTAGCACTGCCACATAAAAAAAAAACCAGCCGACAACTGGCGAGCTTGTTTCTCTTGTGCATCGGCCGATTGTACACAACGAAAATGTACTGCACTTGGCCTTAATATGCCCGTCGTATGCCCGTGTGTACAGCTCAGTACTCGGCCATTTACATTTTTTGATTAAGTTTGGCTGTCCTGGGGCCGTTTGTGATTCCGTTAAAAATGGCTAAATCGCTCGCCATCATCCATCCATCCACGGCTACAGGCCAAATCGAGCCTCTAGGGCATTTCTAAAAGTGTTAAGGTCTCTTGCAGCATGTATCCATGTTTCGGAGGTTGAGGATTGCCCCTGCATCAGCCATCACATCTCCTGCGGGGTCTACCTACTAGCCTATTTCCCAAAATTTCTGATTCCATAGGCCGTTTTGGGATACGATTGTTCTCCATCCTCGGTTGGCTAGTCTCAGTCTGTTATTTTTTTACTAAAGTTGTGAGTTCTGGGTCATCAAAAATTTCATAAAAACTAGATATTGAATCTTCTTCGCCATATTCCATCCTCTCTGGTTGGGTCTATTATGCATCTGAGAAATTTTTTCTCCAACCTGTTGATTGGTTCCTCTATCTCCTGGTTCATAGTCCAAGCCTCGCTACCATAACACAATACTGATCATGTTAGATACTGTTTTTCATAGTGAGAGTTTCGTTTTCCTGTGCACAAATATTGATTTATTGTTGGGCATAAAAAGGCTCTATTAGCCAGTAGTATTCGTCTAGTTATTTTTTCTTTTTCTTCGTTTTTTTTTTTTTTCGTAATTGTAGGCCCAAGGTAGACTGTTTTATCTTTTTCTAGGTTATGTTAATATATATTTCTTCCCATTCTAAATCTTCCTGCTCTGGATTGTTCCATCATCTCCGTTTTTTCTTCGATTATCTTCAGGCCCATGTCTTTTGCCGCCTCTTTTAATTCGACATAAGCTTCTTTTGTTGCCAAAAAGATTCTTCTCATGATGTTCACGCCATTTGCATAACCTAATAATTATACCGACTCTACGGCCATCATAAGTCCCTTAAAAATCCAAGCGGCCCGTTTTCGCCCGTTGTAAGGCCATTTTGTTATTTTTGCTCTTGTAAATAGAGGGTGTCGGTGCAGGAAACTGGGTATTAGCCAAAACCTGTTATCGTATCATTTACTAATAGTGGGAAGGTAAAAATCTGAATGTCAAGAAATTCCCTTCCTGTCAACTGGCCTAACTGTCAATTTGTAGGCAAAATCTGGCACCTCAGGCCGAGGTTAAAGTTTTGGCTATATACTACTCTCATAAGGACCACAGCCACGTATACATCTTGCATGATGGGTCAAGACCAAACAAAAGGGTGCCAAGGATCAAAGACTTGCCAGTTTCGGTATCATAGTAGTGGAACGCCCCTGTCCGACTGCAAATGTGAAAACTTTACCTCAAGGCTAGTGCTAGTAGGTAAAAGCGTTTCTTATATAAGCGGGAATGCTATCTTAGTACTGTAGAGGTTTCGAAGAAGAAGTAGGAGAGTAGGAAGTGCTGCGAAGCCCATTTGCAGGCTTTGGCTTGAGGAAGATGAGTTCGCTCAGCGTGTTGTTTGTGAGCGCAGAGTTTAACTATACCATGCTGAAACAGTCAATTCTAGGCGATAATCCATTCGGCAGACTACTGAACATTTTCAAACGGTGTGGCCTACAAATATTATGTAAAAGGTTGTAGTACAATAGGGCAAACAGTGGACTCGGTATTTGGGGACCTAATATCATACAAAAAGAAGAAGAAGATAGTATGGAAAGATTAGCAACAGTTAGTATAGCCGAGCTCATGCAAGGTCCAAGAGTCAAAACCCTGAGTGCATCACCTTCTACTCGAGCGCTATAAGGCTACTCTGATTTTCTCGTATTCTGCAAGCTAAAGTTACTACTATCAGCAGAATGACATGAATGGCATGGCGGACTGGATGAATGGCAAAGAGTTACTCTTAAGTTCAGACTGATACAAAAAAATCTGGTTTTCTGAATTGCTGTCTGAACTTATATTTCTGCAATTTAACTATTACTAATCTCACTGCTTCCGGTTTGATACGGACTGAAAACATTCCACATCACTATTATAGATATTCTAGTCCTCATTCAATATCTAAGTCCATTACTACCTTTTCTGAGTGATACAATATAAAAGTACAATATCTTACTGTCCACTGCACTCAGAAACCTTCCAATATCCTGAACCCATAACTTCATTTTAATATGAATGTAGAAATAATCAGTTTCAGTAGAATTATGATAATTTTAAAATCGTTGCATTATTCATCAGATTTGAAGCAAACATCACTCATTTTAACAGAAGGCAGCAAATACTTCACGCTTAGTAAATACGACGGCTCAATCAAGAGTCTAAATCTAGCCGACCTAGTCTAGTTCACGTAGAAGTCGATCTAGTTGCAATGACCAGAAATTTCAACAGTTCCAATTACAAAGTTAAGTTTAACCTAGTTTTTCATTAATTTGATTATTTTCGGGAATATTAATTTACATATTTTCGATATATCTTCTAAACTCGCGTCTACATTGGACTGTACTGAAAGTAAATCTTATCAAATCTCAATCTTGCAAATATTAAACTGAAAGACATCGTCGCCTCTTGCAGAACAACACGGAATGAAGCAATACCGATGAAAGTTTCCTGCATTCGACCATGCATGGCTTGAAGCAGCACAGCACTGTGCATTGTTTCTACACGTACAATAATGTGCCATTCATCTTTGAAGTCTATGACGAATTGACGGCATTGTAACTTGATTCACACTCCACAAGAAATGATATGAAATGAAGAAAGATTAAAAAACTTCAACTGTACACGAAATACCGGTGCACCTCGCACCAGATATCTCCGCAACTTCATTTTTATCAGTAACAAAATACCCGAGCGTGTATCGTTCATTCATTCATTCATTCAGGTAAGTCTCACAACAACATTCACTGCTAATCAGAGCATTAAAATCATTCGCTACGTGCACTCAAGACTCTTTTTAGATTCCCTAGAAATCTGGAGTTTTTATGCTGAATGGTCTTTCCATATTTTTTTTGTTTGGTTGTATGTTTATATATGTTCACTCATTTTTTTTTGAAGCCCCTTGCAGCATAGTCGATGGTGCTCCGGAGCTTATGCTTTTAAGAAGAGGTAAGTGTACGACATTTTTACGACACCGTTGAACTTCTTACGACAAAGGCTGTGGAACGTGGGATAACATGCAGAGGCCGTGGACGTTATGGATATACAAACACACATACATACATATATACACAAGGTATATTCCAGAGGTGAAAAAATCCATAACAGCATTCCCTTCCACATGCTATGGGCCGTTGAGCATAAAAATTTTATTCCGTGTCTCTTTGCAAGTTACTGAATTTTGAATTGCAGCCATTTTTATGGCGCGCTAATATTGAATGGAAACAGGAAGAAAAGAATAAGTGCACGATTTCCTTCAGATACACATGACACGTTACCGGGGGTAAGTAATTGCACGACTTTCCCTATACAAATCACGCCCTTAAACAATTTGTTGCAACACGGAACAAAAAATAATTGCAAACAATAATTGCAAACAGGAACCGTCGGAACTTGTTATTAGTGTAACTGGCAGCGAATCGTTTCGGAGGAAGGAGCACCATTAAAAATAAATCATAATGTCAACAGCGAGCATTTACCGGGTTCAGTTATGATTTTTTGGTGACACATGAATGCATGTTGGAAGGGTGGTAGTCAGACAATCTAGGGTCATTGTTAACTGCAATTTAACAGTTGTACAAGTATCATGAGGACATCGGCGATTCATCCCAAGCAACTGAATCCCCTGTTCGGAAAATTCTAGTCTGTATTTTTGTAGTAAAATTCGTGGGCTGCATGCAAATTGTATTCTGTACCATGGCACCTGCTACAATTGAAATTTCACACAATTCTGATTTGGATCAATATCAGTGTCAGGATATACCTTAATAAACTACCTTTCCACTCCACTAAAAGTAAGGTCTTACCCACCTAGAAGCAGCCTAGGAGTTGACACCCCCGACTAACATGGCTCCATTTCACTCCACGGAATAAGTTGTTCACTTGTCACTCCATTTTTAGATTTGCTCTCTTTTCGGCGTTTCCGTGCCCTTTCTCACTATAATCATACAAAGCGAAGAAGCAATCTTCTGTTCGATCACCGAACTCAGTGTTCTGTCGCGGTTTATAGTACTGGACGAGAGCCGATGAAATAAAACCGTGTGTTGGCTCCGGTAGTCCTATGATTCGGCTCCTAGTCAGTGGCGGCATTTTCATTGGTGTTGATGGTGCACTTGCACCGGGCGCAATTTCAGAAATTAATAATTTCATCAAGCAAGGTGGCCACAAACAGCTATAGTCTGTCCCTCGTGGCAGAGAAGGTGAAAGGCAGAATTACGTTGCTTGAGGTAGAGCCTACAGGTAGAACACTGCCCGTTTCCGATCTGCCATATGAAGTGATTTAGGGCACTTTAATGAGGATACTTGAGGTATTCGTTGCCCGAAGAGCCCAACCTCAGATTCCCATCCAAGAACCAAAATTTGGAAAATCTCTCGGACATTAACGGAACCCCCTGAAAAATCTAGAAGGCAGTACGGCAGGCCTCAAGACATAGGCGGGCTCGCCGGAAGAATCGTTGGGGGTAGAGATTCTAGAAGTAGCACCAAATTAACATATTCCATTCATTGGAATCGAATCAATGCCAATACCAACAAATTTTAACTCACTAAAAAAAACTGTGAGGAAGAAAAACCCGCCCTGGTACCATGATGTGCTTCGCGAAAAAGTTCTCACAAATTTATTTGTTTATTTGAACTGTTTTGTGTATAAATGTAATGTACCTGATATCCTGAGAGTTTTCTTTTGTTTTTTTTTTTTTCATTTATTCTTTCCTTACAAGAACGTAGTTCTCCCAACTGAACTGCGATTGTTTGGGGGCAATCTCTTCTTGAATCAGTTTTTCCCCAAACTTTCCACGGCTACTTCCATCATCAGGATTTTGTGATGTTGGCACGTGCATCCATTTTCTGGATATTCTATTACTAACGAGAAATTTCAAAGTATTTAAGAGTCTCCCCAACCACCATAACACGATCGTTGTCCACAAAAAACTTGATAGTTTTGAGCTGGTAGGGAAGATTTGTCGTTTCTCACAAGCTGTGACAGAAGCCCCACATAATTCGGGTCTTAATGGAGCTACTTTAGTCTTGCCGGCTAAGAGGAATACCTGCGTATCATGCGAATATTTCACTCGCAGATAGAGGGCGATGGAATAAGGACGTTCAGAAACGTTGCAAAAGCCATGCAGCTGAACATTTGTTAGGTACAAAGGGACGAGATGTCGTGGAATTTTGATTTGTTCAATCGCAGGGAAAGACTTAATGAGCTGCTGCCATTGAGTTTCAAATTCCTGGGCTAACACTTCATCCCAGGTAAGGCCATGCTACCAAAGAGTCTCGATGAAAATCTTTGCTCGAATAAGTACAGGGACAACCAACCAAAAGGGACATATAAATGGGCAATGTATAATACCACGGCGTGTTGGTCTTCAAAAAAATCCTAATCCTAAAGCCCACTTACTTGGGTTTGGCCTTTTCAAGACGTTTGGGGTGATTGGAGTTGGAATTTACACTTTCAGAGTAGAGTGATGAGATCGGTTTGTAAAAACACAGCCTCGGATAGATCGTCGGCACGTAAGTGTCATTTATTAAAACTTCAGCCGCCCTTGGAGTGTTGGCTCCTTCATCTAACGCTAGCTGATATATAGTACAAATAGCCAAGTAGGGCGCACTAGCTGTCTCAAACGTGACGGTTTTTAATCGAAAATCTTCTAAGGGGACTTCGGGCTGCCAGCGCCAGACGATTCTCTGAAATTCGCCGTCTTTCGGAGTTAAGGCATTTAAAAAACGGATTGCGGCCAGAAGGTAACCCTTTATCCGAAATATTGAAAATCTCCATTGGTGTTTACGGAAGTTTGAGTGTACTAGCATACTTACTATGACTGTAAGTGTTCTCTCCACCAGTCCCTATTCTAAACCAATGTCATCCAGTCTGGCATCCCTAAGCTCTAAGGGTTCTGGTGTACGATATCCTTCCAGCGGAGGTTGGGTCTCCTTCGTAGTCGCTCTCTCATAGGATAGACACCTGTGGCCAGCGGTAGGAGGTTATGATCGCACTTCCATCAGTCTGGAATAGTTACGGCATGTGCATTTATTAATATGCTACATAATGTTCCCCCTACTCCGCTGATCACTGACCACCAGTTTGAGCTTAAACGGAAGATTTATGGCTGCTCTAACTATTCTATTCTGCTCCATCCTTCAAACTAAGGCTACTACTAGACATTGAACCATGATCTGAACCACGTAATGGAAAGTAGTAGTAGTAGAAAGTGTTATATCTAAGCTTGGTTTCCACATTTCCTAAAATACATCCTCAAAACTAGCAATCACGAATCAACCCAGCGGACAAATCTATTATGATCCATCTTCGGTGAAATTACATCTCATCGTAAAATGGAAAACGTTAAGACAAATAAAAACTCCATTAAGGCAGAATAACATCACCTTAAGATTATTACGAGCGCAAATTATCAGGCCGCCCCCCTCCTCACATGAATCACAGGCCAGCAATTTCAGTATATTAAGCAAAATAACGGCTAATTAATAACATAATAAACCTGGCAACTCTGGAATTAAGCACAGTCAAGTTAATATCTCGGGCAACAATAACTCATGTAATTGGATAAACTGCTTGAATAGAGGATTTTTGCTACTAGGTCGAAGAACAATGCCTGAGACACCTGTGAAAATAATTCGAAGGCTGCCTCTTGACTACCACCTGATATAGCTGTTAGCATCTTCAGGACCATACAACGGTGCGCATCTCCAACCCCTCAGTCTCTACCGCTTGGTTACTCTGTTATTTCCGCTATGTTTAACGATGTTAATACAATGAAGACAGCAGTCGGAAAAATTCAAGGTCCTTTATAATATAAAACAAAAGGTGCGCCAGGTATGGGGGAGGAATGAAGAGTCTCCGTGTTTGGGGGCTGCTTAATAATTACTACCAATTAAGGTGAGTAATTGTCGACCCTCGTAAAAATCACCCACAGGAAGAATCTGTAGCACACAAACAAATCCGGAGAGTGTTGATGGCATTTCAGTCCCACAGAGATAGCATAGTACATCGTCACTCGTGAAATATGAAAAGAGATACAGACGCCCAGGATTCCGGAATGCGAGCGCCCTTAGCCTCCGCAAATAAAGAAAAACCAGAGAGCGACTCCTTGAAGATCTTAATTAACAGCAGGTATCTTATTTATGCCATACTTATGCCACTCGAAATCGCAACTGCGTACATGGTATGAGCGAAACCGCCATAGTGGGTGCTGCTCCCCCGCACCCGGCGGTGGCCATCTAGACATCAAACTTTATCCCATTCACCCTTTTATGTTCCTTTTAATTAGTTTTGCACGAACACAAAAGCAAGTAGTTTTTGGGTGGCAGCCATGGCAGAGCTGCCAGGAGCTCCGTAGCCCTAATTGTGGCAGCCGCAATGACTACCTATTACCTATCCTCCAACCACTTTGGTCCTGGGCTCTCCGGCAAAATTTGTGTACGTGCATTTATGGGGTTGTTATGCATTTCCGAATGGTGTTACAGTATTTGATTTTCTGACGTGGGTGGTAATGCGAAGTTGTAACTGTTTGCGGGAGTTTTTGGTGGAGCTTCTGGGATATTTTGGTAGAAACATCGTGTATCTTATATCCGACACCAAATTTTTCGAGGTCTTAAAATTGCTCCATGTTGTATTTTGTACATTTTCAATTACATTGTGAATTAAGGCCGGGACACACATATCCGCACCGTGTCCGCACCGCATCCGCACCGTGTCCGGGCAAAAACAAAACTCACGTAGTTTGACTCGGTGCGGACACGGAAATGTGGGGACTGACTGGTAAAATTTTACTTGTTTACTTTCTCTCCATGTGTCGTCCGACACACGGTGCGGATGCGGTGCGGACGCGGTGCGGATATGTGTGTCCCGGCCTTTACTGGGGCGCATTTCGTTTTGCGGTGCAAAAATGTTGTGTTTTTAAGGTATTACGTATTTAATTCTTAGAGTGCGGTTGGTATCTGCGCTAGTGTTGGAAAAAAATAGTTTAATAGTTTCTCGTTCAATATACAATATCTCTAAATCAACATAAAGCAAGCATTTGTAATACCATCATTTTCGAAGGAAGATTGCGATAGTTTTTAATCCATCTACTATTAAGGCAATCGCAGCTGAAATCTATGATAACTCCTTTAAAAACAAAATATCGATCTACGTACATATATAAATCAAGTTGTTATTCTATTTCTCGATGTCGACTCTTCAGTGGAGAATGGCAGTGAAATCTAATCTACAGTTCAGCCTCTCAAAGTTGCTAAAACTGTTTCTTTTTACAAAGTTGTATTGTAAAGTTTCTGTGAATTCAATAAATATGATAATGGACGTCGTGACCCACCCAGTCGATCTCTACACTATTGCAGTTATGGTTGTGGGATTCTGTCCTCCACGTGTCTCCTCCCAGTCGTAGTGGATAGCTTTATCAATTATGTGGTACTAGTTGCTCTCTACGTTAGTTTCGATGATTCTGGTTAGCCAATAGCATATACATCTTGCATCTCTTTCAATCAACGGGAGCGTTAGTTAATTCTTTACTACTAGGGCGAGTTTTACTCCTCTAAAACAAAATATTCTGATTTTGCTAGGTTAGGGGTTAAGGTGTCCGACTACCGTCCCGAGGTTCATGATACGAATCCCCTGCGTTGCATGGCCCTTTCCTTTTCCATTTTTCGACCTAGATTTTTTTCCTTCTTGCCTTACAAAAAACTCCCTGCATTTTATTGAGCCATCACTTCTCCTCTAAACACAATAAGCAAGAAAATCATATCCTGTTCGACCAGAGAAGTCAACGTTCTGAGAGTCGTTAGTTCTTTTACTCTATTAACTTTCCGATTAGAACTTGCTGTATAACTCCGCGAATTGCCGCTTTAAATCGAGACTTGTGAAATAAGCAATGGTCGAAATGAGTGAAAATTGTCAAACGAGTCGCCTTCATAAGGGGATCTCGTACATACCTTTGCACCAATTGAAATGATGGTCAACCTCAACCATCTTGCTGCAGCATCCTTCTACCCAAATCGATTTTATCTGCTTACTATTTGTAGGAGTACGAATCAAGGAAGTATCTGCTTACTATTTGTATACGAGTACGAATCAAGGAAGATCTTTTAGTCTGTCTTACAGAACACCTCAGCCGTAGTCTGCATGGATCCGGTGAGTCTAGTCTGGTTGCTCTAGATATCTCCAAGGCTTTCGATAGAGTTTGGCACTCAGCCCTGTTAGCTAAACTCAAAGCTATTGGAGTTGACTCACTTCTACAGAAGTGGATTGAGAGTTTCCTTTCTGACCGTTCAATCAAAGTAGTATTGGATGGCGTCAAATCCGCATCCCACCCGATCTCTGCGGGGGTCCCCCAGGGGTCAATTTTATCACCGGCCCTATTTCTCATATTTATAAATGACCTTCTTTCAGTCCCCTCCAACCCACTTCTCAGCTTCGCTGACGACGGTACTCTACGTTACTCGTACAGCGTCGATACAAGACAGACTCATACCAGATCCTGTCTTGATGATCGCGAACTAATGTCCAAGTCGATTAATAACGACATTAAACTGATTCTAGAGTGGGGAAAGAAGAATCGTGTTGAATTCAACTCCGACAAAACCAAGTACTGTCTTATCTCCAAAAAGAAGTTCAACACCTCTCCACCTTTGAAAGTGGGTGAAGTTCAACTAATGGCCGATCCCTCCCTACACGTCTTAGGCGTGACATTAGCCAAAGACTTACGATGGAATGACCACACATTCCAAATCGCCAAACAAGCATCCCAGTGTTTGGGATTTCTTAAGAGGTGCAAGTTGCTCCTCCAGCCATCGGCCCGTGCTGTTATTTATAAATCCTACATTCGGCCTCTTCTCGAATATAACTCCCTCGTTTGGGGCGGCGCCCCAATAACCACCTTGGCATGGTTAGATAAGGTGCAAAAAAGGGCACTTAAGTTAATTGATGACGACACCGCCTGCTCCACCATCGACCCCCTGAGCCACCGTAGGAATGTAGCAGCACTGACAAAATTTTATGGCTATTATATTATCATAGTGACTGTTCCTCCGAGTTAAACGCTCTCCTGCCTCCACGGCAATCTTGTACCCGCAACACCAGATTAGCCCACTCGTCTCATTCCCTTCACCTGCAACTACCCCTTTCACGCACTCAACAAGATATGAATTCGTTTGTTAATAGAACAACTCGACTGTGGAATAATCTCTCGCAGTCAGTATTTCCGAGCTCCTACAACATGCAAGAGTTAAAACGCAGGGTTCACCACCATCTTCTTCAATACCCCCCGTATCTTTTAACCCTTAACCTATACCCCCCCCCCTCCAACCCCTCCCCCGTACTAAGCTTACTGCTAGACATTGCACCATGACGAGACAAATGACATGACGGACTAGTAGTACAAAGGGTGACTCCTGAGCTTAGGACTGCCACATAAAAAAAAAGTTGCGGTTCCAGAGCAAATGCAGACCTCTTATTCATTACAAGTGCAGGGGCTTCTCGTGGTCCACCTCCAGGTTGCTGATAGATGACTAGGCGAAGTTAAGGAACTGACCCTAACCTATTGAGAATCGATCCCTACGGTAGGATCTCCACAAAATGTCGACTCGGCATGGAAAGTGGAGAAACATCCACACACGTTCTTTGTATCCTGCTCTGATCTGGCTTGGAAGAAGAAAACTGGAAACTTCTGAGTCTTTTTTCAATTATAGACCTTCTTGTCTTCGTTCGTAGGTGCCACGGCGTTCTTCGTTAGTGGGGTATATGCACAATAGGCCTAAATTGGACGCAGTGTCTCCATAGGGCATGTTAAGACGATTCGCTCCCGACCAGGGGAGAAGTGAGGTGGTAGCTATTATCATCGCCACTTCCTTCTAAAGTGGTAAACCCACGTTCGTGAGGGCAGGGGCGGCGCATTCATAGGTGCGAATGGTGCACTAGCACCGGGCGCAATTCGTCGGGGGCGCAATTTTAGAAATTTAGATTTAAAAAATATTTAAAACTTAAAAAAAAATTGAAAAGTATTCTAACGGGTGCGAGAAATTACACAAATTTACCCAATTTCTGTCTTTGTACTTTCTCATTCAAGGAAAAAAGGAGAAATTTTCAGCTGCTGGGTTTTCGGCAGACGTTAGAAGCGCACTGGAATGATATTCTATTATTTCAGTTGATTACTCTTTTTTGAGCGAGCTTTTACATTCAATCTCAATTTCATGTTCTGTTGTGCGAACTCAGGCTTTATTTTTCCTGAGTTCAATATGTGAAAATGTATGGGAACTCAGGCAAATATTGATGCTCGAACTTGCGCAATTCGGCTGATGAAGCCGTGGTATTAATGACTAATAAATTAATAAGGCCAGTTTTACAAGGGCCAACCAATAAAAATTGGCGGTCAATTCCCTTTTGAAATTAGATGTAGAATCGCATGGGGTTTCATAAGAGCCAACTTTTCCAACAAACTATACATTAGATTGTTTTAGCGTGTTATTGTTGTTTTTAATCTTAATTCTGCCTTGTCCCAACCCATTTCTTTTCTTTTTCGTGTAAAAGGGAGATAAAAAACAACAACAACCGCTACGCTGTCAAAAAACTGATTCAAGAATTCAGTGCAAGAATTCAAAAACTCAAAAAATCTTCTCGCCCCATCGTCTTCGCCTACTCTCTTCTCCGCAAACGACAATTCTGCTTATGGGGCGCAATATGGCATAGTGCACCGGGCGCAAAAAACCCCAGGCGCCGGCCCTGCGTGAGGGACGCTCCTAGAAACGAACCGTCTAAGCAGGCCAATATGAACTGCCGTACTTAATAACACAGTACAGTTCACACGTGTTTTACTTTTAGTTTCAGAATGTAGAATGGTTCATCGATATTAATGTTTGTACAGTAGAGGGTATCGACCGCTCTAATATCTTAATAGAGGACAAGTTAAATGGTGTTTTGCAGGAATTTTAAAGTCGTTATTTTGTTGATAAAAATCCTTTTATGTGCTGCTATTATTCGTACCCATTTATGAATTCATAAAAACGTCAACCAAAAAAAAAAAAAAACTAAAAAGAAATTGTACGCAAAATAATGTTACTGCTTTGGTACTTTTTTTGTACATTTCCCCTTAATAAAAAGTGAAATTGGCACACCTGAAGTAGGATCTCACATCGGAGAATGCAAAGCTGAAGCCAATAATATTCAAAGCCGTGAAGCCAATAATGTGTTCAATGTTTTTCCACGTTAACTCCGCCGATCCCCTCTACTGAAAGTTGCAAAGGCCTCCTAAAATCATCATTCCGCAAATCGACTGACTCTGTTCCTTTAATAGGGGCATTAAATTCAACCACATCTGACAATAATCCATAAAAACGATGGAGCGATTCCCGCGGCAGTAGAGAGGGGCGGCTGGAGGGATGCTTAAAGTATACATTCCAGCTTCCCAGGCTTCAGGACCTCGCTAACACCACAATAGCCTCTCTCTCTCGCTCGGTTTCATGTATCCGAGGACTGAGGTGTGTATAATGTAGTAGACAGGGCAGGTCGGCACTGGGCCTGGTTTATTACCACGCCCCACCTTTGCCGTTCAACTACTATTCTTCGAGAGAAGAGAGATAAGAGCTTGTGCTGCTGCTGTGCTGTTTTGCGGCCGTTCTAGAAGCGTTCAATCTTGCCACCCTCAACGGCAGTTAATTTGTATTTATCGTAACTGGAATTTATATAAAAATTAATGGAATATTAAAAAATGTGAAAACGTGCAAAAAAATGGAGAACTTTTCCATTTGCTTTTTTATGTCTTTATCGTCCGCGCGTTACTTTGTACAGCGGGCGGCAGAGAGTGTGGCATGCCACACGATATAAAGCGAATATAGGGGTGAGATTGAAGGCTGTGGTGTTTGCTAAGATTTTGCTCTACTTCTTAAGGATATCCCGGCTCCTTTTTTTTAAGAGTACCTGGGAAAAGGTAAAGAAGACGATGAATTCGAAACTTTGCGCGATTAGTGCTTACACAATGCTTCCACGCTCTTCCTCTTCCTTCTTTTTGTTTCTTGGGAGATTCTGGGGTAGTTTTACATCATCCTGCACTGCCTTCCGGATGACCCTACTATATACATACATACATATACACTAACAAGCCAAATAGAAAGATGATGTTATGTCTACGACTGTTAAGCCTTGTCAAGATGGTGCGGGTACATGTCTGGATTGCCTAAAAGAAATCCTTAAGATATTTCTCCCCTGTAATATTATTGAGGGCAAAAGCTTAACAGGGTGTTCTTTTATTTTCTACGTTTCGTCGTGCATGGCCTACAGGTTCATAACGAATCAGCAAAATGGCAACAGAAAAAAAAAACTGATGATAATGTTAGCTCTAAATTGGAAAAATGAAGAATAATGCGAGGGGTCGCGGCTGTACAGTAGGACTGCTACCCCACCGGTGGTATATACCTGAATTCTTTCTACAGAGTGTTCGTTAACGGAATTGGGATTAGGGAATATGTTTCTGGATCACAATTTGTGCTTGTAGATGGAATGGTGGAGGGGAGTATACTTTTTGTCTTGCCTCTTGTTGTTGCTGCTGTGAAGCAAAAACAAATTTTTTGTGAAATGTGAATTACCAGGCAACATTATATTTTATTTTCGACCCCTTGTAAAGTCATCATTTGGGTGATTTGTAAGAGTAATAAGGGAAGAAGGAAGTATTGCTTTCACAATCAAATGCATGGTCAAGTAGTGATTCCTAAGTATTTCATTTCATTATTTACAGACAATTGATTGCGAGTTAAGCAGCCTAAAGAAAACAGAATAATTGCAATAAATATGAAGGAAATAAGCTTATGGCATAAAGTATTAAATCATTGATTTTTTGCTTTTTGTTGGGCTTCTTATAACATTTGACGATCTCATAATTTGAACTTTATATGTATTAACTACATGTGCTTGCCGTTGAGTGTATTGTGTTACTAAAAATGTAAAAGATTTTCTATATTTAAAGAATATGCAACATTGTTTAATTGGACCCAATTTATAATTGCATTACTTCCTGCTTCCGGCTCATATAAGACGAATCTCACACAATAAAGAAAGACATGGTCTGCATTTTCCTAGATACCTAGTCATACCAGTCACAGCGCTGAGCCATCGTGCTGGAAACGGTGGAGGTAGTTTCTATATCATCCATTTCCACAAAACAACTGCATGAGGTCGTAAAGATGAATTAACTTATACGACGTTTTTCTGTCGCGCCGTTCTTTTTTAAAATTTCAACCAATCAGAAACAATTTCTGTGACAGAACGTTTCGGATATGTCCAGACGACATTAAATAAAGCGTAAAGCGTCGCTTTCAAAAGGGTAAACATTAGAAATGCTCAATTTTCCCACAATAAAACCGATGCTCTTCACATCTGCCGCAAAGGTTCATGTCTCTTTGTAGAAATTTGCTTAAATAGTCAAGCCCTACAACTCAAAAACCAAATAATAATTCTGGGGTTAACATATGACAGAAACGTACTATGGAGGACAGAAATCAAAGCAACAGCCAGAGCTATAAAATTTTGCAACATGCTGAAATCCATATGCACAAACAAAGATGGCCCCACCAACAGCTTGCTGTGAATATTGCCAAGCAACTGACTCTTGGGTGTGTGGATTCAGGTCTACCCAACAAAGGCTTCGCCTCCGTAACCGCCCAGCGGGAAATGTGGTCAGGTATTCTCAAGTGACACATCACAGATGCATCTTAGGGCCTAAAAGTTTCATGTCTCGATAATAATGCATCCCGGTATTATGACAGGGAATCTAGGCGGAAGGGGTACAGAATTTTTTCTGTACTTTCAGCTAACGTGAATCGGCCTGTTCGCGCTTGCGTTCCATTAGCAACATTAAGAAGCGATCTTTGTTCCATCTTTCTTACATTCCCCGTAAGGTATAAAAAGCTCTTTTAAGAGACGCAATCGTACCCAATCATACATTCTAGACTGCTTCATGGTCCTCTTTGAGGAAGCACATGAAAAAGCTTTATGCCTCCCTCCTGCGGACATGCTAATGTTAAAAAGAAATGGAGGTGGATACGAAGGGTCATGCATCGCATCTTCCAAGGGAGTGATCTAAGATTCATTATTGTATGATTCCATTTCCCGCTGGGCGCCCAGTTCACATGAGAATTCAAGGAAATCAAGCAGCGGACCATCTAGCAAAAAATGTCGCACCCGGGATAATCACGAAGGAGCTTCCAAATCTGGGCAGAACCATACACATGCGCCACAAATATTCAAAAATAGCAAACAAAACAAACAGATGGCACTCCTCCAATTTTGGCCTAGGGCATGCCCCCTAAAATTCCCTCTGGACCCGACCATCGACGATCATATTCACCAGACTATGACTAGGTTACTCGACGGCGTTCAAAACTTACATTTTCAACAAAACATACACTTACTGTGACGTCCCTTTTTCTTCTTTACGTGATAAAAAGTAACAAACTCACAGCGACGACGTCCAAGTTAGCCCACGAACTGCTCCAACCAGAAAGAGACCGGACCCAGCCCCTTTTCACACTGCTTAAAACGCCCATGGCTTACTAATGGATCTCAGACTTAGAGCCAGATACTTTTAGTACTAACTAACCACAGGGGTACTAACCGTAGACAGTAACCCAACAGTCTCAAACCACTTCAATTACGCACACCCCCGGTTCTGGCTCAAAAGGCTCACCAACCGAGCCAAAAAATTATCAATAACTGTTAGTGTAGGATTTTTATACACTTAAGTTAAAACTATCAATAAATAAAAAATTCGCTTTTGAACCAAAAAGTAAAAAATAATTTTGAATGTAAAGTTTTTATTGGTGCAGCTACTTACCGACGAACGAATAGCTAACATAGGAGTCGAAGTAGCTCTTAAATAATCACGCCCGAAATGCTGGCCAATGTTATGTCGGATTTCTGAGCAAGAACGGCTTTTTGAGTATTGAATGGAGGTGATCAGTTAAATGGCAGAGAAATTCCTGAATAAATCTAGCTCATTTGTCAAAATCGGATAAAAAATATTGGAATTATTGAATGTTGAAATACAGAAGGTCAAGATGGCGCACCCCATCTAGTGGTCAAACTTACATTATTTTTTGGGAGGCTCAAGGGTTTTTTTTGTTTTTCTAGCAGAAACGACTTAGTATCATAAAATTTAGAAACCACTGCCTTAAACTTTATCAAAATGTGCTGGATTTAATTTTAAAATAGTAGATACTTTTCCATTCGGAGTAAAAAGGTGACCATTTCAATGAAGACTGTAATATTTTGGTGCTATAGGTTTCAGAACTTTCGAGGAACAGAAAAAAATCATACATATTTCTGTTCGATAAAAGAGCTTCAAAGTGCACTTTCGCGTTGACATTGGAATGTAAACTGGGCTTAAATTGAATAATTGGAAGTAAGTCTTGTCTTCCATAACAACAAAGACCTACCCATGATAAATTAGAAGGATTTGTTCGGAAATTATCACTTGTTCCAATCTCTGGAGAACTAAATCAGTGGAATTAAGTTGGCTTCAAAAGAACCCGTGAAAACTACTTAAACTACTTTTCAATAAGATACAACAGAAGTTCTTCACCCGTGACATCGAAAAATGGTGAAAAATTGTCAAGAGTAATAGAGTATTCGGCTTAAATAAATTAATTTGCACACTAAAAGAAAACCACTTGAATTTTACTAAAAAAACATCGCACTGACCATATAAATAAACGACAACATTTATGAACTAAAAACTGTGGTACAAAAATGCAGGTTTTGATTTATTTGCTTACCTCACTCAATACAATTCCTTTCTTAATCAAACCAAACAGAATGGAAATTGGCGAAACAATAAATTCTCGCTCTGTACCCTTCCACATAAATAATGAAAAGATCATGAATTTTCAGGTAATTTTCGCCAGTCACGAAAACCCTTCCCAAAAAGGACAAAAACAATATCGGAAAAAATTGCACCTGAAAACGATAGGTTTGTTGTTGTATTCTGTTGATTTCGTGAGCAGGAGGAACATCCATACCTTTACTTGTCGCAAGAATTATTCGGTAGTTAATCCTGGCAAAAGCCGAACACTTACCTCTCCTGACGAAAGTTTACTTTCAACAGTTTTGGAGCTTCGTGAGTAACGAGCACCAGTAAAAGGCGTATTTTTGGTACAATACGAGCTCATTATTCCGTTGGAATGCACTTTCAATTGCTATAGTACGCTTTTTTTCCGCCATTCTTCTTCTTTGTGCTGTGTTTTATATTTTATGCGGAAACTTTAAGTTGACCCGAATTAGTATAGGAATAACTCCTGGAAGGTTATTACTCGGAGAAATGGCCTTAGTTGAAGAGGTAAAAAACACATAAAACCTGCCATAATCCCGACATGTAGGCTATTCCTAGCCGGGGAGCGCCCCCGGGGAACGTGAAATTCAGCCAGAGCGTACTACCTCAATATTCTGAACTTGTTCTGTGTCTTTTCGTTTGGAGTAATGACGCTAGTACCCGCCAGCATACATGGTCATACACACTACCACACAAAGCCATTGAGCCGTGTATTATTCGAAGCAAGCTGGCATATAGCAAGCATGGCTGCAGCCACAACTCTCGTATGGGGGACAATTCTGGCTCCAACGGGAGGTTTGTTAGCAGTTTAAAGGACTTCCTCACTTCCTTGGGCAATTACGGATGCAAATGCAAGCAAGAAAATCTGAATTAGTCACAATGATACAGTAACAATCTTGGGAGAAGCAGAAAAGTAATTAGTGGTTAAACTACCTTGTTTGAGTTTAAACTTTGCTTTAAAAGAAATTGGGGAAAACTAGAAGGGTTAACACATTTCAAGTTGGGAAACTTAAAGTCGGTTGCATAGGTGCCAGCCAATAAACAAACAAAGAAACAAGTCAAAAGTCCAAAACAGGATTATTATGGCACAACTATTTATATTATATCATTGGCCGATCCATTTGGGGTGTATTTGAAGCGCATGGCTCAAAAGCGTTTATAGTAGAATATGCTTAGGGACGGCCATACGCGCGCTACCGCAATGTCATTCACCTGGCTGCGAGAGGCTCTTTTGAAGGTACAAGATGTGAAAAGAAACTGCAGAAGACTATAGCAAGGAGCAAATCCTAGCAGATCGAGTGGAAAGCAGAATTGGACCCCTAGAACGGAACTTGTAAGGAGGTCTTTTCGCCGACCGCCACCAAGCTATAGCAGGATAAAATACCTTTTCTGTTTTTTAGCCGGTACGTGATGCCGTTTTATCTGCCGATGGACGCGAAGAAACCCCCACAATTACCAAAGAAAGACAAAGCTGTTAAGCAGAAACGCGTGCTCAACCCAAGATCATACAAGCCCATAGAGTTATCCGTTCTGATTAAGGCTAAGGCGTAGGCCACATAGCACACGTGTTCCGAGTCCCGTCTATCCGTTTTCCGTCTCTCCATCTTTCCGTGTTCCGATATTTATTTGTATGTTAGCCTCAATTATCCGTTTTCTATCTCTCCGTGTTTTGGTGTTCCGATATTTAGTTTTATGGAGCTACAAGCGTCCGTTTCCATGGCATCCTTGATTTTATTGACAAGTGAGAGTATTTGCGAATTTTATTTACTCAATCCACAAAAAAGTGAGGTAACGTTTCCGTCAATCCGTTCAAAAGTTGAAATTTGTTTATCTTCTCCGTTTACGTGTTTTTATCGTTCCGTTCTATTTTTGTTTATCTGGTCAAGTAGTATTAAGACTTAGTAATCAATTTTGGCAGGAAGCGGAGCACGGAACACGGAGATCGGAAGACGTGTGCTATGTGACTCCCGCTTAACATTATATGTTCTCAGCAACATAGAACAATTTTTCGATCCGTGATCCGTAAAATATTACTCCCTACCATCGAAAAGAAAGAAAGTCTGCCAGGCACGCAATTCGGTTTCCAAAAAGTAAGGTCGACGACTGGCGCAGTTATCAAGGTGTGGGCTGTCAACGGGATTTTTTGCGCAACGTTCGAAATACTTTAAACTTGGCGAGTGGAGCAATCTCTAATCGGGGCGTTAATCGAAGTAGGTGTAACCAAAATCATAGTGCGCATATTGAAAGACTGTCTTAGATATAGTAGGTCGCTGCATTGTGAATTTCAGGATAGCTGAAGGCGTACAGTCCAACCACGCATCCTCCCCCAAGGTTCCGTCTGGGTACTATATTGTGAGCAATACGGTGGTAAAACTACGTCTTCTAAAAGGTACAATTACGATCAGGCTCACGGAAGATCTTGGAAATAAAAGCGTAGCTGAAAGCAAGGGAAGCGTGAAGAGCAAAAAAATTGTGCCGTGAAGCGGCAATCACAAGGGTGAAAGTAGGAGGTCAAATCAATCAGTGGAAGGACGGCTTGGCTTTAAACTGCAATTGGAAAGCACAGCGGACAAACGCCCCAGACCAAATCGTGTGTTTGTGAGGGTTTTCTGCTCAACCTTGCTATAGGTCGCGCCAGTGTGGACAACGGTCGTGAGCAGGATGGCTGGCGGGAAGTGTTGTTGTTTCATGAAGAGGGTGCCCCTATGGGCCTAGTCCGACTGCCCCATGTGAACCCCATGTGGATTGCCGAATAAGGCCCACAAAAAAGATCTATCGTCTTGCCTAATTCGCCCGTCTTTGCAGAAGCAGTAAAAATCCGAACGAGGAGGAAATTGCACTATATCACCTCTGTCACTGCCCACCCCTAAGCGGAAGGAGACTAGCCACATTTGGTAAACCCTTTCTAAGCACGCTTCCGGAAATCTCGAAGATTGGGATCCCACAGTTAAGAAAAGTCATTTGGTCCTTGAGATGGTGAAGTGCAGAAACGACACTTTAACATCAGGTTTAAAGTAGGATTACAATGGGCCTAAGTGTATTGGGTAACACCAACAGCTCAACCATACCTAAACCAACTTAACCTAACCCAGCGGAAAATATATCATTGCAATATCAATCTTAGAAGGCTTCTTAAAAAGCTTAGAGCGCTTCTGTTTCTACACCAATTCCATATCTTTTTTGACATTGCATTTCTGAAAAAAGAGCAATCCTTTTAATGCTCCTTTAGAAGCGTTTTCGAAGCAGTCATAAAAGTAAAAAACAGCTTTTTAAAGAAGTCGTGGTGGCCTGTGGATATGTGAACAAGCTCCAATGTCGGGAAGTTTTTATTTTGGTTCACATTTCGCAATTGCCTTTTCGACCTTCCAAAAGTAAGTCTTGATATTCTCGAGAGGTCCCCAACTAAATACTAACCACGTCCAATGCTGCTTGACCTCCGTAATCGAACGAGAACATATTCTATTGGGTATGATATTGTATTATTGAATATACTAACACGATAATTGCGCTTTTTCTTCGTCGTATAGAATTTCTTTAAGTTCTAATTTTTCCCCCTTAACAGTATTGTGACAGCGCTCCAAATTTGCTCTCCGTAGGAGGTCTTCGAATATTTATCGCATTAGTCCACTTATATTTTTAATTGAAAATCACTATCAGTACTTCCGGGAATTTATCCACGATTAACACACACTTCTTTTTTTTTCATTTTTTTGTGGTAGAAGAATGTTAGCGGCTATAAAATTTTGCTTAAATTCAATATTTATTTATACCTCTGCTGATTCAAAGACTGCCAGTTTTTTGAGATGATAAAAAAAAAACAAAAAATCAACCATATTCCAACCTCTACAATTCTGCTACTATTCTTACTAATCTTCCTGCGACTGGGTCGGTAAATAACAAGACCTTATATCATGCCAATTAATTGTGAATTAGTGGCATTCCCCTTATTGTTTGTAGCTCTAATATAACAACCAGCAATAATATGGAAATAATAATCTAATATGCAACTAAAAGACTCCTCGGTACTTTTGAACTCCCAGATAATTTTTGTTAGTCACGAACCTCCCTGGAAAGGTAAAAACAACAACACCAAAAATACTGAAAGCAATTACGATAGGTTCGTTAGTATCTGCGTAGTTTCGTGAACAGAAGGAAAATAAATGGAATGAAGTAGAAAATTCCTACTATTCCTCGTTAGTTTGCTCAATTACTATAGAACATCCTTGGTACATTTCGCAGGTACTTTACACGTAAAATTTCTAGCGTTAGACAATTTTAGATATTTTTCACCGTCCAAATTTATATAAAATATTTTTGCACAGGAAATATTTTCCGGAATTTCCATAAAAAATTCCATTTTCCATTTAAAAGCCAAGAAGTTAAAAGCGAGTGAATTTTTAGTGGTTGACATGCGAAGTCTGATCTTTAATTACGAAAATGGGAATTTCTTAACCGAGACTTATAAACTTGGAAATGTGTGGTTGGTTCAGAAATTGAAGCTGAGAAAGTTCGGCATCCTTGCTAGTTAGTGCACACTATTTTAGATACCATAGATGGTGACAATGGAAAATAGTTCGGTTGCTGAGAAGACCTTCTACCTTTCTCTGCATTGTACGTGGAAATATAGCGCTGGTAGATTGTATTTCAAGAGTTGAAACTTATGATAGTTTGCGAGTTTTCTTTTGTTAAAAATTTACTATAAATAAAACTGACTCGTAACTCCCCATATTATAAACAAAAACTACTTTTTAATTAGTGTCTTCTAGCTTCTAGGTGCTGCCAATGTAACTATATTTAACAGTCGACTTAACGTTTTGATTGATCTCCTTCTTATGGACATAGGGCGGACACAGCTGTCCTCTCGCGAACTATGTTTCGTGTGACAGCTCTCAGTTCCGTTTAGAATCTCCCAGTTGTTGTGGCCTCTGCTTTTACGAGTTGTTTTATGTCTTCCTCGACAGACTTCTCACGGATTACAGACGAGCTGTTTTGCGAGATGCCCATTCTAACGTCACAACCGGTCAGTAATCAGCGAGATAGGGGAGTAGCGGCCCCTGTGCTGAAAGCCGAGTAGTGATTCGTGACAAGTTTTTTGAGTTGAAGAAAGTGACGTTTCAGTCGAATTGCGACTTTCAGCATAGGGGGGCTAAACTCGAACTTAGCACTTCCACTCTAGGCCACTATGCTGAAATCCGTAATTCGATTGAAACGTCACTTTCCTCAACTCAAAAAACTTGTCACGAATCAAGACTCGACTTTCAGCACAGGGGCCAGCATGTAGTGTCTTAAAATATTTAAATACGCACGTGCCATAACTTTCTCGGATTGGCAGGAGTGCAATTATAACCTCGTCGTGTTGGCCACTGGAAGCGATCCTGAAGGGATGGGCTCATAGGATCGGGCCAAGAGGTAAAATTATCATGTCGAGGGCTGCATGGCAGTGGGTAGATTTCCCAATGTCGTTTAACGATCTCCTCTGGTCACCGGGCTCACCCGAGTCCCGCTTTCGTGAACTCCTATCCTACAGACCAAAGACAAGACGGCGACCTGAAACCCGGGTAGGCAAGAGGCAAACCTGGACGGCAGCCTCTCTGCCCAAAGTTTTTGGACCCGAAAATTGGCAGCATGAGAATGAGGGAATATTCTCATCATCCAAGGGAGCAGGGACCCCAGAAATAAAAACAAAAAATAAAAGAAAATAAAAAAGGCTGGAACCGCTACTGAGACAACAACCAGACCAAGACCGCCACCGTTCTGCCCTAAGGTTGTAAACTAACTAACTTCTTCCGAACAGACGGCAGGACTGCGGTCGAGAACTAAGGAAGGTTGAAAGTGTAAGCGACAAGGCACTAGGCAGGCTGGAATGTCTTCCATACGGGTACAGTACTTTCGGACTCACAACCCGAGCAAAAATAAAACTCGCCGAAACAGGCACGTTACGTCTATCTAAAAATAAGACTCCCTCGCAGCCGATAACTCCACCGACGAAGAAAACAGGGTATTATCTTGGTAACAATAAAGGGTGCCATTATCATACTTAGTAGACCGGTTCTCGTTCGATTTCTTAGGTCAAGCAGCAGTGGATGTGGTTAGTACTTAGTCAGGTGACTGCTTGGTAAAACAACGCTCGCGGTTGGAATGGTTTATGCCGATTCGAGTGCATTTATAAATGTTCATGCATATAGAGAGAGCGCGCGTACCTATAACGAGCGCAATTTTAGATTTTCGTGCCAGAGCTCTATAGCATGCGTGCTAGTGGTGGGCGCGTGTATGTCCTAAAGAGAATTGCTAAACTAAATTATTTTTACTCAGGAAGGTTTGGTTAATCTAATTCAATTTTCTTCGCTTGATTTTATCTTCTATCCATTTTTAGCCGGCACGGCGCCATAGCTCTTCATTTCTAATTCTATCTTGCCAGCAGATTTTTAAGATATGCTATAGGCATCTGATGTTGGAAACCTGAAAGGGAGTTGAACAGACGCAATAATGTTTGGTATCTACGTGCCCCTCAATCCCTCGTGGGACATAGGGCGGAAACAGTTGCCCTCCAGCGGACTCTGTTTTGCGCGACAGCTCTCAGCTCCGACCAGGATCTCCCAGTTGTTGCGGCTTCTGCTAGTAGGGTTCTCCTCCACGTTGTTCTAGGTCTTCCAACTCGACGGGATCCTTGCGGGTTCCAGTCAAGGGCCTGTTTGGCTAGATTTTCGTTATCGCGTCGCAAGGTGTGGCCAACCCAATTCCATTTCCTTCGCCTGATTTGGTCGTCTATCCTTTCTTGGCCGGCACGGCGCCATAGCTCTTCATTTGAAATTCTATCTTGCCAGCGGATTTTTAGGATACGACGTAGGCATCTGTTTATGAAGGCTTGTAGGCGCCCTGTGATGAATTGGGTGACTTTCCATGTTTCGCAACCGTATAAAAGAACTGCCTTAACGTTGGAGTTGAACAGCCGCAATTTGGTGTTGGTTGAGATCTCCGTTGATCTCCATATGCGGAACAAGCATGCATATGCGCTTCGTGCTTTATTTATTCTGGAACTGACGTCTTCTTCTGCACCACCATTTTCGGTAATAATACTACCGAGGTAGCAGAATTTATCTACCAGTTCCACGTCACGGTTATTCAGCGCAGTTCGTTCAAGTGTGTTTGCATTTATCCGCATTTCTTTGGTTTTATTCGGATGCAGCCTTAAGCCTGCTAGACTACTTTCTGTTGCCAAATTGTTTAACATGTTTTTTAGCTCCTGATGTCTGTGGGCCAGCAAACAGATATCATCTGCGTAGTCGAGGTCCTTAAGGCGATCTAGCAAACCCCATTGTATGCCGCCTGTTCTACTATCTAGAGCGCCAACAAGAATGTCATTTATTACTATAAGAAATAGTAATGGGGATAGTAAGCATCCTTGTCGTACTCCTGAACTCACCTCAAAGCTGTCGGATAATTTTCCGTTATGGAGAACTCTGCATTTGGAATTGTTGTATAGGGCTTTTATCAATTCTATTATCTTATCCGGCAGTCCACGTCGCCGTAATGCCTGCCATATAAAGCTCCTATTAACCGAGTCGAACGCTTTCTCATAATCTACGAAAGCAAGGTAAAGGGGGGATCGGAATTCAGTAGACTGCTCCACTATTATTCGTAAGGTGTTGATATGATCAATACATGAACGGCCCTTCCTGAATCCGGCCTGCTGCCTTCTAAGCGTTTGATCTACTGCCTCTCTTATTCTTGATAGTATAGTGTGGGACAAGATTTTACCCACAGTAGATAATAGACAGATGCCTCTCCAGTTGTCGCATATTGTTAGATCCCCCTTTTTGGGTATTTTGACTATGATACCTTCCGTCCAATCCTCCGGAAAGGTACAGGTGTTCCATGCTAATTCGAGGATTGGCTGAAGCGCATCTGCTATGAGGCTTGAGTCGGCTTTCAACAATTCTGGCGGGATGCCATCTTTTCCAGCTGCTTTACCATTGGCCATCGCATGAATTGCGGTTACTATTTCCGTCTTGGATGGGGCCCGGGTGTTGATTCTTATCGGCTGTGCATTGTTGCTGTTTTCCTGAGGTTCCTGTGTGAGTGAGCCATTCAGGGCGGCGAAGAAATAATCTCTCCATCTTTGGAGCTGCTCCTCGTCGCTGCACAGCAGCCTTCCATCCGCACTCTTAACGGCATGCTTTTTAGTAGAGTGCTTTCCCGAGAGCTGTTTAGTAATTTGGTACAGCACTTTACTGTTGCCTGTGTTTGCCGCGTTTTCCGCTTTTTCTGCGAGCTCGTTTATCTGCTGCCTTTTATCACGCCGGACACTTCTCTTTACCTCTCGGTGTAATTGAGAGTACTCCCGTTCAAGTTGGTGACGTCTATCCGGGTCGCTTGTAGAGTTTATGTTATTTTTGAGGGCCCTCCTGCGGTCTATTTTTTGCCAGGTGCTGTCCGAGATCCAATGTTGCATGTTTCTCTGGACATAACCGATGCTCGTTTCGTTTGGTATAAGTAGTTGAAAAACATGTTTTGCCAGCAAAATAAAATTTTCGAAAACATCAGTTTTAGAGTGATTTTTTGGCCAAAAAGTGATTTTTGCACACTTCGACCTTGAATAACTTCGAAAGGGTTAAGTTTTCGAAAAAATGACCTGAGGGCTTTTTGTACGCAATAAATCAGTTTTTGAGGGAAATTTTGGCACAAAAAGTGATTTTCGAAAACTTTGACTTTGGATAACTTTCTCACGCGCCATGTTTTTTTTGTGAATTCCGAAATTGTTTTCTTAGAAGTTTTTTTAGAAGTTGGGAACCAATTTTCAGAAATTTTGGAAATTTGTCTCCTTCAAATGCTAATTTCCGCGGACTATTTGGTATTCAATAGTTCTGATCTAGAAGCAATATTGACTAAATGGTAGCTTTCATTCAGCTATAATTGCATAAATTAGTTCGATTAGTTTAGTGGTACGAACTTTAATGGCCTCTTAAGTTTCCCGACTAACTCACATTCTGGCCAGAGTCAGCGCTATTTCCACTGCCCGTAGTTTAATTTAAGGTATAGCTTGATTGTTTATCACACCAAACTCTGGATGCTCTAGTTCAATTCACCGAACACGTCAAAATATTCTCCATATCTTATTTCAAAGCAATTCCCATGGAATATTCTTCCCCAATTTGTTGATTAACACAAAACAAAAACAAAATAAAATGTTAAAATATAAATTGTAACCATTTTCCCCGCAAGATAACAAATTGCAACTCCATGAATTTTATTCCAATTCGGTGGGTAATTTGGACAACCGAAAATCCCCCATCGGTTCCGCATATATTTCAAACCACTCAAATAAATAACTGCAACTTTTATGAGAACGTTCATCTGGCAGGACCCTATTATCCCAGCACACAATCAAGTAATGAACTCAGTGCAATTGAATTGTCTCACATGAAGGATTCACCTGAAGCAATACGAGGGATTACTTGCGCTATATTCAGTTGGCCAACTTCATCCTGTATGACACCTTTTCTCCTTCATTTTCTTCCTCCATTTGGGACGAGGTAATTTATTTAGTGCTCTCAGATCATTAGTTCCACGTTTAAGTGCTGCGACGTTAGCTGTTGGGCTCCGAGCCACCCATTACCAGGAGCGTCACTGTTCAGTTGGTGTGTGTGGTGTACTTGCTTAGGTTTTCCGGTTTTTGTTGCCACTATGTTGCGGTGGAAATTCATCTCCTTGTCGTATATACCTAGTATCACACCAGTTCCGGTTTAGGGGATATATCATCGTCCCCTGCCCCCTAGTATGATTGTACCGAGGAGCTATGTGTATCACATGCCCCGAGGATATCCCACTGGGCTGCTCCCTTTTTTGTTTTTCTTTTTAGTCCTTGGTACTTTTACTTTTTTTTTGTTGTTGTCATTGTTTTTGGTTGGTTGTGTTTTTTTTCCAAAACAACTTCGTTAGACAAGCAGAAGATCCTCAAAGGAGTCGGGACTGAGCGAAGTTCAAGATAAAAAGGACTCGAAACAGAATACTGAATGGGTACCACTAAGCTTCATGAATACTGGGGTGGTATGAGGATAAGTTTTCGCTCAATATGCTGTAAATTTTGTTTGGATTTAGAAGAGGGACTTAATTTGTTCAAGGATTAAAAAAAGGACATTGTGGGATTTTAGTGTGTTTTTTTGTAGGTTTTGTGTCTTTTATTGTAGTTTGGATTTATGAAGCGGAGCAAGGTCTACTGAGTTTCCACCGCAGCTCAATCAGTTAAGTCCGAATAAACGATCATGCCGATCGTGATAATCCCAGGGTAATGCAATCTAATTGTAGCAGAGGTGAAGGAACAAACACGAGTGTTCGCCGCATAAAAACTGAACTTACAGGAAAAGGCGTACTGTTACAAATCCTTTAAGAAAACCTTGGGACGGTATGATTGAAAAGGCTCAAACTTGATTTGCCTACAACATGGAACGTTAGGATGATCAATAGAACAGGAGAATTCTGATCTCGAATTTTGAACTATAAGGCCTGCTGCACACTATCGTGTTTTTCTCGGTCCAGTCTCACGCCACTCTCGGTCCAGTCAAATATTTTTACAGGAGAAAACAATCGGCGTATTCACACACTGGCACCGAGCTTGTACGGGAGCGAAAGTGTTAATACGCCGATTGCTACCCCTTTGCCTTCGATTCGAAAACCTCTCATAGCCATTAACATACAGGGTACGGCAAAAGTGCTACGGTCCGATACTTTTTCCGGAAGCATAAGTTTTTGTGCAAAAAGTTTCGGACGAATGTTGCTCTTGGATGGTGGTCTCGTTTGCACACAAATCTTACCCCCACGCACACACCCCGTCGCAGGGGTGGCAACCCCCATTCTTTTTACGGATTCTGATTCTCCGAAGAGATATAGGAAACTATTATCTTAAAATATTTGTATCCGAGGCTCCCCTAACCCCCAAAATTCATCAAAAATTAAAAATTATCCTCAAAAACCATTCACACGCGGATACAGGGAAGCATCAGGAAATATCGGACCGTTTCCGCCAGACTTTCGCCGCACCCTGTAGAAACAAGTTTTGCGCAATAGCTGCCGGCAATGTTGAGCTCGAAAATAATCCAAGGAAATTTGGAAACCAAGATGAAGTTGGATAAACACTCCCTCACTCTATTCTCCAAGTTAAAATTCCTGATAACAATCCTGGACCCAAAACTCAAGTGGAAGTTGATCATCGAAGAAAGGGTACTGCATAGCTTTCTACTATTGTCAAAAGACCTTCGACCTTTGCCAAAAATTTCCTTGCGGATATGCACAGCGGTAGTACACCCAATTTTCCCTTACGGTTCGCTGGCATGGTGGCAGGGCCTAAAATGTCATATATGTAGTTGGAAAAGTTGCCATATAAGAATATTCCCCACGAACGTCTTTGATGCCCTCTTGTACCGGGTGCTTCCCGACCTTAAATCAGTATACGGGACAACGTCTACTAGAAGAGCTAACTTTAGTCACACAATCAAAATAGGTAAGAGTAATTTTGAACTGGCAGAATTCTTCGCCTATTTTTGGTTAATGATTGCGGCCGACACATCATTGAACCAGAAACACGAGCATGGTTTCTAAAAGACAATGAATACTATTGTGACCTGTCAAAGATTATCCACATATCAAGATTTTAGAGCTCAGAAGTGGTAACACAAACGTCCAAGAAAACTGAATTGTAGCTCATCTGAAAGGCTTCACAGGTTTCTTTCAAAGTTAGTTACAATGATGAAAAATAGTGCGATGGAGAACTTTAAAGCGGAGATGGCTATGTTTGGTCAGATGACTTAAAGTAGAAGCAAAGCTCTTGGCAGAACTTCTAGAAGCCTTATTAACTTCCCAGTATAGGAAGTTATTGTAATCGGACCGAAAATCGAAATCGAAATTTTCGACGTATTTGCATCTTTCAAGTCCCAGGTGCATTTTAAGCAAAAAATTGGGAGGAAGTATGTGTGTGTGTGTGCGCGTACGTATGTGGTCATTTTTTCCTGCACGATATCGCGCGAACCAAAGAAGATATCGACTTCGTTGAGGTGTATGCGAAGCGTATTAACCGAAATATGATCTGAAAAGATTTTCATAAAATTCGGTCGAGCCATTTTTTTGTTTAAGCAGCGTAAGTGATTTTTGTACCTGCACGATATCGCCCGAACCACGAGGCGTATTAGCGACAATATAATCTGAAGATTTTTATAATATTCGGTCGAGCGGTTTTTTGGTTTAAATGACATAAGTGATTTTTGTACCTGCACAATATCGCGCGAACTATAAAAGATATTCACTTAGTTGACGTGCCGTTCGAAGAGTATTAACCAAAATATGATCAAGATTTTCATAAAATTCGGTCGAACCGTTTTTTTTTTGTTTAAACGACGTTTATGTTTTTTGTACCTGCACGATACCGCCCAGACTAAAAACTATATCGACTTCATTGAGGTGCCGAAAAAGGAATATCAACGAAGAAATGGTCTGAAAAAAATTTCATAATATTCGGTCGGGCATTTTTAGTTTAAATAGAAAAACTTCGGCTAATAGTCAGAAAGACCTTAAATTGACAAGTTTTGCTAATATCTAATAAACTCGATGGAATGAGACCCGTTCTAAACGAAGTGATCTTTTTTGGGTGCTGCACAGCGATAGCCTTCGAACAAAACATCACTTTTTAAGATCCGGCAACCTTTCAAAATCGTGCAAAAATTTCGTTACCCTTTACAAACAGCGCGAATTTTTCAAACCTTGGATTAGTACTTTTTGACGGGGAATTGTTTTCTACGCGTGATACAGTTTCAGAAAATCGCGGTTCATCCCGGGATTTACGGTAGTTACCGCAAAATTTGTTCTTTTTGGTCGTCTGACAAGTTGCAGTTTTGCTAATATCTCCGGAAAGCTTTGCAATTTCCAAATGAAGTCATTCGCTTCTCAGTTTGTCAACGGCGCTTCAGCCCGCTCAATACGAATTTGAACACCCGCTTTAGTGCAGCGAACGAAATACGGAGGAAATATTTGTTTGCTAACGTTCCGGAGAAACAAATTCTCTAGAAAAATCTTGTGGATTTACTACTATTATAGTTATTTGAACTAGCTTCTCTCGGGATTGCTTTGTCATCAGTTCTGATACTAGCCAATTTTCCACTAGTGCTAAACGTATAACTATTTTGTAAGAAGTCAGTTTATTTCATCTTCGTTCATCATACTTCGTTCATCATACCTTTTCAATTTGCCGAAGTAATCCGTTTCCATGAACGTGAATCTACTCTGAGATGCCACGTTATTTCATTTGGAACACTTCATTATCGGTCATCCTTGTCAGAAGATATTTTGCACCGAATTCATGTCAGTTCAGGGAATACCGATTAGCTTTGCTTTTGATCGAAGACATGTGTTGCCTCATGTGTGGCAGTTGGTAGTCAAGTAGAGAATACCAATGTCATATAGTGTGGAATGAACGACGCTTTCAAACGAGAATTGGAACGTGAACGTGAATACGATCGTGATGCATTGAACCAATCAGTTGAACGAATGTACCACTGATAAACTCCCAAAAGAAGGAAGTGTATACGATACGTTAATGAAAGCAATTATGAAAATGGTGGCTTATTTTTTCTCGATACGACCGGTGGAACTGAAAGACATTGGTCATTTTATTTTTTTGCCCCTGTTCACACGAGATTTGAAATTGCAGTCATTTTAATCATTCTCTAACTTGTGTGCAAAAGCAACAAAATCAATTGTTTGCGCAACGTGCATTATTGACAGCACCCAGCCTTACCTTAGGGGTATGAATTTTGTAGCATCAAAACGGTACACTAAAGTGCTAATTGCGCCCCCAGTCGTACTGGAGGCATCCCTACACCTAACCTATAACTTAAAAAAGCCAAAATTCGAGAAAAATTCTTTAGACAACTAATCCCACAAAAGGTCGGTAACATTGGACATCGCGTTCATCCGAAACTAAGCGAAAAATTCCCATTCAACGAACACAATTAGGACCGCGGTTCATGTTGCAAAGGGCACAATAATGCTGTGCAATGAAAAACCGGCGGGGGTGCTTTGCTACACTATGAACACCAGTAGGGATCACATCCTGTTACATACCCCCAAAATAATATTAAAATGTCTAAGGGCAAAATTTCCCGCCTCTATTAAAGTTCAGTTCGCCGTGTGTGGCATATATCCGAAACGATAAAAGAGTTGTGAGGTGAGGATATGTATCATGGATGACTACAGATCCTTTAGGACTACTAACCGTGCTAACCGTATTATGGTCGCGAAATTTGAGGTGAGATGTGAAAAGGTTCCCTAAGAGTCCTACCGCAACATTCACGATTCGGTGCTAGTTTCTATTATATTTTGTAAGCGCAGACGAGAGGCTATAGTATATGTAGCAGGGGCGGATCTGACTCTCTCCTCGTTCGCTCGGTCTACCATCAGATCCAGACTATATATACGCTCACAATGTTGCTGGAACATCATCATCATTAGTGTAATGGATTTATGATGTATCTCTACAGCGTGTGTTGGCGTACAAATTAGCAATTAAAATTTAATTACGTTTAGCTCGAATTTATCCGTTTGCGTTTACTAGCCGCCCCATTATCCCTTTCGGTGTACATATAGTTCAGATTCTATAGCACGGCTGAGATGGAATGAGCTGCTATTTGCTTTTCAGGTTTTCAGGGATGTATCAAAGAGCTTTGCATATTAAGCGGTGAATCTATTTGTATTGGGGATGGTGTTGGATCGAAATTTATCCCCAAAATGTCCAGGCTTATCCCCTTTTATCTGACGTGGATTTGATTAGAAAGACCATTTATCTAGTTAAAATTAAACGTGTCTGCATACACGAGAGAGAGAGTGAAATACGAATTTAAATATGGGGGAGAAAAGAAGTACATTTTTTTATTTCGTATTTGCTTAAGTGTAGTGAAATGAATAAGGTTCTGTAAATTAACACCGCCATGTTTTAATTAAAATTGAAATGAACTTTTGGGTGAACTTTGCCAAGAATTTTTTGTTTTAGTTTTGAGATTTTTTTTTATTAGATTATGGTTTTGGTGTAGCATGATGGTGTTCTCTGGGTGCTGACTAGAATGAAATTATAATTTAAAAAAGGTATCTGAGCTCGCTTCTATTCTAACATGAACTGAATGGATTAGAAAGTCGGCACTCTTCGTTTCTGTCTTTAGTTCTTTATATTAATCCCAGTTACCACACAATTCAGCTTAGATCAGTAGTTTTCAATCAACATGTAAATTTAATTTAAACTAGACCTGAAAATAAGCATCTATATAATTTTAGTAATAGATCCTTAAAACAAACTATTGAACTATTTTAGTAATAGATCCTTAAAACAAACCAAAAAAAGGACCGAAACTCACTCTTCCACAGAAGAGTGTTGCGCAAGCTCCTTGGCTTTATATTAGATCGGCCGAAGAATACCGAACAATTTGTCGGAATCTTGTCGCCATTCTGGCTAGTGTCATCCTATTCAGGGGTTCATCCATTTTATTGTCATCGATACTTGTGAATACCCAGGAAAGCGTAGTAGGTATCCAGGCACTTGAGACGGAGAACTAGGCCACGGCCTTGAGCGCCGAAGGCGTCGCTCGTTGCTGATTACTAAGCGTCACATTAGCTTGGTTCGTACATCTTCGTTTTGGAACACATTCCAATCCCAATAATTCATCAGGTTCATATACCTTATCACTGTTTAATTTTTCATTGCTAGCTAACCGACCTTTCTTGCCCCTTAGCCTAAGTTATGTGTTCCAGTGCCTAAAGTTGAGCTTGAATTTTCACTTAACAGACTGAGATCTAATTCTTAAAACTCGTAGATTAGAGTAGGTTTAATCCTCCGCATTCTCTCTGCCGTCAACAATAGACCCATATAGTGCAAAACACCTTGCTAATGGCTGCCTTCATGACTGGAAGACCATGATCAATCATGCTACTGTGAGGGACTCGTTCCCAAACCTTAGGTAGTGGAACGTCTTGGCTGTTAGACTACAGAGGACAAATTCAAACTTAAATTCCTCTGAAGTTACCTAGTAGTAACTTGGATTCAATATATTACTTTGAAATAATATTATAAATTGCTCCAAAACAATAATAATATAACTTCAATAAAACACATTTCATTTTCTGTCTGTTTGTGAAACAGCAGCTGCCGATATGTATTTTTAAGTAGAATTTTGCTATAAAGTTTTATTTACATAATTGTTCACCCGAACAAGAAATCCCCCACTTAACGTAATCAAATTTTCGAATTATATTTTATATATTCCCCTATTTCCGCCCACATTGTATTCCTACACTCTCATCTATTATTGTCCTTGTACACTAGAATTTATTCATAGCCATTCTGAGAAAACCTAAAACGAAAGTCGAATCAGCGGAAAAAATACTGAGAACTATATTTTTGCAAAATCAATTTCTATAGAAATAAAATATAAAAAAAAACCCCAAAACAAAAAATATTCTACTTTGGCGCTAAAAATACCATTGACAATGTCATCCCCTAAGTTTGTCATATTTACCCTCGTCGTAATACCCAGAAAATGTCAGGGAGAACTGCCACCAGAAGGGATACTTAACAAGCGTGGAATTTCTTAACTCAGTCAATTACATTCCAGCAGCAGCGTTTAGTGTCCTTAAGAGTAACATCCTTTGGGAGATAAACAAATGTTTGTAAGTAATTTCACACCCTCTGCCCCTCCCAAATCCAGTTCTGTTGCTGGTTATGGTGCACTCGAAAACGTTAACGTAAAGCGTCTCTCTCTCTGACTCTGACTCCTCCGCCACCAATGGATTGCTGAGTTTTCAAATATCCCGTAGGGATAAAAACAGAAGAATGGGATCCAGTTTTACCTAGTTATTACCTGTTACTTTTGGCGAGGATTGTCTTCTCGTTTTTGTGTGATTATTAAAATACCTTTGAGTGCCGTTTAACGTTGATTCAATGTCGACTCTATTTTTCTCATCCTTCTTCTAGTGTTGTTTTCTTTCAAATTGTTAGAAATTTACTTTAAGGATTTTTGGGTACAAAAATATCCTGAAAGAGTAGGCAATTAAATTTCAATATTAACGCATACTATTCAAACTCCAATCGACCGTCGTGAGATTTGTCTCGACCCCCTCCCTCCCCCATAGCCTCACGTGAGATTTTTCAAACTTTAAAAAATCTCTAGTATTTACACTAGAAACAAGTATTTCCAGGCGTAAGCACAGCAAGCCGCCCCCCGTTCCCACCCGGATCGAACCGATGTAAGCTAAGTAATCCAGGAGCTACTTTGTTACTTGTGCGTTCCCATAACGGCGATAAATGTTTTTGTGTTGGATTTAGCCATATCTTAGAGGAGAGACATGCTTTACTTAATATAACCCAGTTTTCTCGATAACACCGATATATCTCCTATCTCCGAGGGAGAAGAGAATGTAAAGGCAGCTCTACACTCACGCCGTGGATTCATAGCAATAATTTACACTGTATCCACTCAGAACGGAAAACATTGAGGGAACTAGACGAGAAAACCATCCCCACTCGCGTTCACGGATGCTCGCGGTTATTCACAGCGTGAGTCTGGAGCTGGCTCATCGGCTGACTCAACTCTTAGCATCCTAGGGGTAATTTTAAGGCGTCCATTACACGTTTATGCAAGCGTCAATCAGTTCCATCAGTCATGATTGATAGAAATCAAAATATTCAGATAAATGCTTCAATCATCACCTTAGACGGTAGGTTTTCAGTCAGTCATAGCAGTAACTATGGTAACACCTAACGGAGAATCTGCGATGGAATGATCACATATTCCAAATCGCCCAACGACCCCTCGAATCTTTCCTTTTCTTCTCTATTTCTGATACCAAGCTTGCTACTAGACATTGTACCATGACCTTAACAACAAAACAAACTGGTAGTACCAACTTTGACTCCTAAGCTGGGTTTTCCTCACTTAACATTTTTTACACCTTTTTACGGAAACAAATTACGTGATATTTGCCGGAGACCCCTCGTCTCCTCCACGCATAGCTGGCGGATAATATGGGTATGGTGGGTAGCAGTACCCACCCGGAAAATTCCGGATGGGTGAAATACCTACCCGGAATTTATGAGTAACTGAGCGAGTGACATGAAGAAGGCCTCGGGTTCGGGTCCATTTTCACCAAATCTCACACACTTAAGGTAAACGTGGTGGATACCAGTCACAGCGCTGAGCCATTATCACGCACGCCGCATCTTTGGATATGGTCCTGTATGCGTAGCACGCGCGAAGGACGTTTAAGCTGGCGTCAGATGATGGCGTACTTTGTTGCGTGTGTGATATAATAGAATTTACATATAGTAACATAAACAGAACGCACGCAATGCAAGAGTTGGTCTACTTCCAACTTTTCCACATTGCCGCATTCGTCATAGTCTCAAATAACCCAACCCCAAGCAACACACACAACAGATACATGCACTTGTCGATTAGATTTTTTGGTTATTTGCGAAAGACTAGACGAAACCCAAGCCCTTGAGTGTCTGTCAGCGGAAATTCGCCGCATACACCGCACGCACGTAGCTATTTCCAAATTGAATCTGTATGCCCTCCATTATCTGTCCCATCTTATCCATCGCTGCTGTCCACACCATTAGAAGGTGACGGATCGGTTTGGGCTTCCACGCTGGGCAGCGTACTTGGATATGCTGCACAAATAACGGAAGCTTTATCTGCCATGCCTTCCAAGTGTGTTTTATAATTAAGACTCTGGTCGATCATCACTCCCAGATGCTTTAAGGCAGACTCTGATAGAATGATTTGTTCCCATATCTTGGTTCTTAGATATACGATCTCATTGAGGCATAGCCTCAACATATCATTATGATGATCCACAGGAGAGGTCCCAGGAAAGAACATGTTCTTCTGTACACCGTCGGCCCATCTTCCGATTCACAATGAATTGACCTACCTTTTTCCCTTTTTACGAAAGGTTGTTATCAAATTACAGTTTCGGAGGATGGGTGTGTTTCTCTGACTACCCACCCGGGGCTCAACACGATCCGCCGGCACTGCCCCTAAGTGAAATTGGGTGAGATTCGGGTCGACCCCCTACCCCTAAATGCCTCACGTAATTAATGGACGACCCCTTACTCGCATCTCCTTATAATACATAGCCTCAATATCCTCTTCTCCTTTTCTAGATTCGTCTTCCCCAGAAATCTTGAAGTAGCCTTTAATGATTTTGTAGGCTTTGTCTATAACTATCGCCGTTTTGTCCCTGCATTCTATGGCTACTTCTCACTACATTCTATCGTTGCTATCATAGTGAAAGTTTCACCTAAAAGACAATCTTAAACCGCGCAATACTAGATTAGCTCGATCGACTCATTCCCTCTGTAACGAGCCCCTTTTTCGAGGACGATACAAGAAAATAAATTCATTTATAAACAAATAGCTTGACTAAGGAGCAATCTCTCAACCCAAAACCTATTCTAAAGCGCTCCTCAAAAATTAGCAATAGCAAATACAAACCATTATTGATCATATCACGAATCTACTAAAGCCAACAATCACTTGAATTTTCCTAGTCATAGTCTATATCATGTAAGTACATATCTAGAAATATCTAACAACTTACTAAAGATAGCGATCACGCACATTTGACAGTGAGAGGAGAAGAGAAGTCAATCTTTTTATCCATTATCGAAAACGGACAGTTCCAGACTACCGCGAAGATTCGGGCAGTATGAATTCCCACATCGCACAGTTCCAAAACCACGTCCTCGGACAAATCTGCTGAAAATGAGTGCTTCGAGATGCACAAGCCCCGGATTAGGAACACTTCTTTTAAGGTCAAACAATATCCGCTAGAAATTCTACTTCCACATTTTCGTTTCCCCAATTATAAAGAAGAAACGCGGTATCAAAACCCAAAACCCAAATTCTGAAATCGCGAAATCATTTTCTGTAATATTTGATCAAGTAGAAACTACCATTGAACAACGTTCTTCCGGCGGCACATTAACCGGCGAAACTCTGTACCAATTTGTTTGCAAAAGAAACTCCGAAATTGAGGTACCCAAAAAAGGAGGGTAACAACTTCACCTGATCATTCCGTAAAATCTGTACTTTTATGGATTTCCTGTGAGTGGGCCTAAGTCCAGGAATAGCGTCTAACGGTTTGATTGTAGCCAATCTATTTTTTCGTGTTCTGTGCGCCACCAATGATAAAATGAGTCATCAATTTTACGACTTCTTGCAGACAAGAAAACGTTCTTAAGTCACGCACCATCGGACATGATCGTTCACGTCGACCCCCAAGTGATAGTGTGGCCCCAGAGATTTCCGGTGGATTGGGGACAAAAAGATAACACCAAAGACGACGGCCGGAGCATTCTCACAACAAGAGCTCAAACACCTCAGCAATTTCAGTGTTCCGCCATCAGAACGGCTTCGATCGTTGGGCTTTTTTCTCGGTTATTTTTATCTAGATACTCTAAAGGAACGTCGATCTTCATACGTTATCCGTTCTGCTTCCATGGCAATTGTAAACAAAGAAACCGCGATCCACCGGCCGAGCCGAGTGACTTCTTTGTGGAGTGGCATCGTCTTTGATTACTGGCTTGGTCCCCGTGGGACAGGAAGCCATCGTCTTGCTATTATTTATTTTTCCGTGGAGCGATCGAAGTGGATGGATGTAACTGAATATTGTGTTGCCGCAGTGAAATTGGAGCAGAAGTTACCGCCGCGGTACCAGTTTCGCTTTCAAAATTGTTGTTTTTGTTTTTGTTGCGTCTGTTTGGTTATCGCCTGCTGATGACGTGAAGATGCAGCAACACCCCTGAACTACCTTCGATGAGGTAATTCCAATTTAATTGAGCGGATATTCAATACGTGTCCAGGGGCGACGTTATTATGCAGAAGAGAATCGATTTTCAGGCAGCCGGCTGAGCAGCCAACAGATGGACACGCAAATTGCCTTCTGTCTGGCAGCATGCGCAGCTTGATATGTTTGTGGATATACATATAGTGTATCTTAAATTTGAGGTATGGGCATTCCTGAATGATTTCGATTAGTTCCAAATGGCCAATTTAAATTCTTTAATAAATGAGAATATTTTTTTGATTATCAGTTTTTGGTTTTTGCTTCTTACTATTCCATTCGGCGACTGAGGTCTTTGATGAATGTCTCTACGAAAATGCCTGCTTTTGGATATTTTCTTAGGTTCGGTTTATCTGAGATCGTGAAAAGAATTAAATACGTTGTTTAAAGTTATCAAATTATTTGTTTTTGCTTTCGGAGAATTCTTCTTCTTCTTAAAGTTATTTCCGTAGTTATCGTATATCTTCTAGCACATCATTCATCTTCCTATTTCTTGGTCGTCTCACACATCTTTTCCTTTTGGTTAATCATTGAAAATTCAGGCTACCACTTTTTCTTCTATCTAGGTGTAGTTGCTACACCCACAGACCACCTTTTCCTTACATATTCACCGAAGGCGCCAAATCACCAGAGGACGACGGGTCAGGGTCTATCTAGAGACCACAAACAGTTAACTGCCTCTTTCCCTGTCAGGTGTTTCTACACGCACGGTGACCTTTTTGGTCTATTGTACCACCGACGCCCATAAAAACCCTCGAGTTTAAGCTGCCTAATTATGGAAGTCTCAATAGATCTGGCCGGCCGGTAAGCGTTTTTCAAGCAGTGGAGTGGGTTCGTTATCAGGGCCGTGCCTGAGTATACAGCCGCCTGCGGGCAAAAAGTGCAAATGCCCGCCTTCAAAGTAACATCATGTAAGAGTTGATCTACCCATCTACGTCTGCCTAAGTAAAACTTACTATAGGCAATCCTTTTCTTTTTTCGTGAATACTTAGGCAATCCTGGATATTTATTATTGTCTTTCCAAATACTATCTTTCCTAAAAGTTTCATTCTTTCAGAGTCAGGTTTATATTATGGGGTGCGCCATCTAGACCTTCGGTTTTTCAACATTGAATAACTCTGACATTTTTAAGCCGATTTTGACAAATGAGCATGATTTATTTAGGATATTCTCTACCATTTATTACAACTCAGTTTTTGAATACAATGTCGATTAAATAACCACCTCCATTCGATACGCAAAGGCAGCTCTTTTTTGGGCATCCTGCATAGTTTTGGCCAGTATTTGGGGCGTTATAGCAGATATTTTGATTCGTATACTAGCTTTGAGTTCATCAATGGTTCGGCTTTCTGACTCTACTTTTTAAATAACCCCACAAAAAAAAATGTGGTGCTGCTAAATCCGGAGAATGAGAATCCTATTCCAAATCACCATTTTTCGACGCAAGAGCGGTTCTACACGTTCAATTCTCTGTTCATTTTGCTATGTTCAACACTTCCTTCTCTTTCGCTCGTATCCAAAATTAGAAAGAGTAACTTTCGCGAGCACATAATGGAAATCAAGAAAAAGTAGAACGCAAGTTTTGATCTTGGATTCAACTTTTGATGAGTGTAGGTCAAATTTCTTAATTAAAGAAAGCAAACTTGAACCGAGAATTGAACGTGTCCAAGGTATTTCGGGAACTTGCGCAGCAAAACCTTGATTGTAGTGACTGCGTTATTGTAAGGTGCACCGTCTTGTTAAAACTAGAAGTTCGTCAGACCTTTTCCACGCATTTTCGGACACACAAAGTGCGTACGTCGACGGTTTCTCCAACTTAGAAGAAAAATGGTCCGGTAATGGTTTTTGAGCACACTCCGTCCCAAACAGTGTCCTTCTCGTACTGCATTAGTGTTTGGTGAATAACCTGTGGGTGTTCTGTTCCGTAAATTCGATAGTTTTGTTTATTGACTGCGCCAGAGAGTATAAAATGAGCTTCGCCCGTCATCAAAATGTTGTCCCAAGAATCAGGATTGGCATTGTTCATTTTTGCGAAGGTCTTTCCATATTTCAAGCGACGCGACTTGTTCGTTGGCAACAATCATAGCTCATAGCTAAAATGGTATTAAATGACGTTTCAGAATCGTATACATCTATCGAATTTGACTGAAAAATGTCAGAGCTAATCAATGTTGAAATACCGAAAGTCTAGATGGCGCACCCGTACCCGTACCTAAATACTTTTATTGATTATAAATTTTGTAGAAATAATAATGTATTGTTGAACATTCGTTTCTAGGAGAAAAGAAGAGAGTGTGATAGGTTTTTGCAGATTTTCTCCTCGCTAGGGAATAAAGAGCTACTCTCCAGTCCTATACGGTAAGACGGCGTGGAGACGTAATCTCCGCCGGAAAGATTGCGTAAACAAGTATGTCAAACTGGATGAAATCAGCTCAGAATCGGGAGCGAGATCTCTGGACCCGCTTGTGGAGCCACTAAGGAAGAAGGAGAAGCGTTTCTCCAGCCCCTCAAGCGGATAAATATTCATTCCACGGGTTGCTGGAAAGAGGACAGTCTCCAACGGCAGTGCTCTAAATTACTATGTGAAAGGTAAAGTAATCCGGAGGTCGCCTTTTACCCGGAAACCATCATCCCCTCATCACAATTACTTGGAATTGCAGGTTTTAACGAGGGAAATTTTTGAATGAAAATTCTTTCCTTAAAGTTTCGTCATGTGCGTCTTTCTTCTCTCTTTTCTTTCCTATAAAACCGGTCTTTTTCGATATTCTTGAGTCTCCGTGTAGCACCCTACAGTAAGATGGAAACAGATACTCTCGTGCTTGCAGTGCGGGCAAATAGAAGAGAAGTATGCGATCTTACAGGTTCTTCGAATTGCAGCAAAATATAGATAACAGGGTGACAACTCGGTCATTTTAATCCTACAAGTCCCTTGGAGAAGACACCTTCTTTCCCATTTTATTTCCAGATCTCCTTTCCTATAGCGCCTTGTACTAGATGAATCCCTAGAGCTACTCAGCGCTCCAAGCGCTCCAAACACTTCTTCACCCAAGGTTATGCAGATAATGTGGTCATAGTTGAGAAGTAGATACCACTTCGCCAAGAGGCATACAACAAGCACTTGAGATAGTCGCCAGTTGGCGTACCAGTGTAGGACTCATTATCAATTTTTTGCCAGCGATATGATCTTCATCACGGACACTACAATTGTCAGCATTATGGAGGAGATCCCAGAATCAGAGATTGCATGGCCACAAAGATCTCAAAATTAAAACCTCCTTATAAGCACATACCAGACAGTCTCTGCTGGTTTTCACTAGGATACCAGATGTATGGCATTGTACAAGAATAGCTTCAATCCAGCGACAAGCGTCTGTGAAGGGTTGTGTGTACGCAGTATCGGCATCCACCTATAAACACTTTGAGAGCCGCCTATGCTAAAAAGCACATCTTTATCCTATCTGTCAGCGTAGGATTAAATCCAGATTAGTTAAGAAAAGCCACCGCGTCTTGAAGAGTTAGATAGTATTAATCAGGTTAACCTTTAACGATAACGAAACGCTCTTGGATTATTGACTCAAATTAGATTAGACATAGGCTTACAGATGACTATACTACCAAGAAGGGTATCCTCGCCAAGTCGGCTGTCATAGCTATGGGTGACGAACTAATGGAAGCACTCGTTCAGTTCCTGTGCCCTCGGCTCAAGCCAAAGGTAGACAGCGTACACCAGTTAGTTACTTTTTGGAAAATTGGAAATATAGCTGCACAGGATGTCTTTCAACATCCACCAGAGACAGTCAAACAACATCTTAATCTAAGGCATACAGATGTGGCATCAAAATGGCGCGTCAAAGGGCGAATTAAACGTCCAGTCGAACTGGAGCTGGAGTCCCCATACCTATAATTAAAAATTTCATACAAAAATAAAATTTATATTTTAGCTAGACATTGACCGACAGCAAGAAGTACAAGTTTCCTCTAGTACTATGTTACTGAAGTTTTTCAAAGTGGTTCAAAAGACATCCTGTTCTGACAAAGTGTGCTTAAACGAAAAGGGTACACAGAAATTAAGTAAAAAAAGGTTTCCTACCCTTCGTCCTTCCCTTTTCCTTTTTGCTCCTTTAATTATAAAATGAAACAAGAAAGGATAAAAAACACACTTTAAAACCATTATCAGATTTTATAATAGAGCCGAGGGGATTGAAAAACGGAATTCTATGGACCAAATTCACTTCCACAAATTTCACCGACAACAATAGGGAATCACGTTGTTTTTATCGTTCTACGGCGGCGGCACTTGTCTGCGTAGCAAAGCCTTAAAAAATTCTTTCTGGAACCATGGGACATGATTCTGGGTCAATAATTCATACAAGTAATAATCTCCTCTGAATTAAGAACACCAGAACATGTGGAATATTAATCTACCTTGAACATGCTCATAGGTCGACCAACGAATCTCAATCATTATAAACATGCCAAATCCCAGGGAGCAACAAATTTTATCAGCCTTTGTAGGGGCTAATCTGCCCTTATCTGTTCGGTTGTCTCAAGTTGGCTTTATTGCCGCCTTCAATGGCAACACTATTACTTGAATTAGTTTACAAGGGATAGAAGAATGGAAGCCGCCAGAACCAGTAAATCCGACCGACCACGTAACAGGAGGAGACAAAGCCGCTGCCTGAGCCCGAGGAAGCGACAAACAGGTCTGAACCGAAGGGACAGAGCCTAATCCTCGTGATCCGTTCATTGTTGTCCTTTGTAAAAGTAAAAAGAAAAAACGAAAAAAAAAAATGGTACAGCAACAACAACAAAAGTAAACGTGGAAGCAAAAAAAATTTTAGTCCCTATTAGAAAAAAAGGATACACCAAGTTGGCATTGTCGACTGCTTGAGGCAATTTGTTTGTTTCTTTCGGGCATTTTGTTTGCGAGAGGTGACTCGAGTGTGAGTGAATCCTTTAATACAATGTCACAGGACTAACGATGAAATCGCTTTAAATGAAAAAAATGTCCCTTTCGGCTATGGCCCTCAAATTTGTTAAGGAAGGGACAAGGAAGAAGGTCTTCGTCCTTTCAAATATTTTCATGCATTGTTGGGACTTGCACAGGATAAAACTTAATCTGTTGCCAAAACAACTTACTTCTATCTCGAATTACATCCAGGATGAGTGAGATTAGGATCTGCCCGCCACGAGGGAAATACTCTCTCCTTTTTTCCTTTAGTTTGATGAATAGAGGTTAGTTTTTTACCCACATTTTTGGGGTGGAACGGAATGGGGGAGTTGCACAAATACAAATTGGCATATCCGTGTACATGTAGATGTCAATTACCGGGTTTTTAAGCCAAGGATAAACGACGATGGATTAAGACGGTTGGAGGGAGGGGTGCAGTGGCGATAAGCCAACGAAACTTTTTGGAGGTGGTCTTTTAGAAGATTTAGAAGGCTCTCCCAGGGTATTTAAAAGTAAACAAATGGCATTTGTGTATAAGTCTGAAACGGTTTACTCATTTACAATGCGATCGACAGTCTAAGTCACTGTTCATGTGAGATAAAAGATTCTTAAGATTGTGTTTATTTCTACAATATTACCGTACTCATGTAGCTCATTTTATAATTCTGTAAATTTTACCCCATACACTACAAGGTTTTATGCGTACAAACATGTCCCACAATCTTTCTGACAAACTTGTTTGAACGCCGAGTAACCATACACTATTATGGTTTTCATTTTCCTTTAAAGATTTCAAATCGAAATGAGTTCTTTAACTAGGAATAAGTTGTAATCAATAGCCTTTGAAATTTTATGTTATGCACAGAACTGTCAGATAAAACCACGAAAAAATCAAACCATTTTGATATTTGGGACAAACTTGTGACAAACATAAAACCAAAAACCAAATTCACCATACACTGTCAATCTTTGTTTGAACGCCTTGTTTGTACGCATAAAACCTTGTAGTGTATGGGCCCCTAATTATGATGATGCTATTATCATACTGAATTGACCAGTTCCCATTCGATCCCTGAAGTCAACTGAAGGCACAGGGTATCATTGGCTGCTGTCGTTTAAAGTTGTCTGATTCGGTATATATCCTTTATTAGTTCTAACAATTTAAAAAAAATTTGAGATCACTGTAGCGCCAAAAATTTCATGATCCTATTGTTGTAAAGATCGTTATGGTTCGTCTAGAAATTGATTTGGGCTGTGTCTTTATTTCAACTTACCAATATTTGTCAGCGGCTAACATCTTGATAACATCAGTAATTCGTTATCACCAGCCAAGCTTTTTTGCTAACTATCACGTCAATTATTCCTGTTCTGTTAAACCTGTAACCGAGAAAAAAATTCTGTAAAAAGAGAATAGTCTCGTATCAAATTCCCATATTGGTATCTCATAGGCCTCAATTCTAAGCCGATCTCCAATCTTCGCAGATGGGTTTCAACTTTACAGCTTACTCTACTCTTGCTTTGTCGATATTATAAAACCTAGTAGTTATACTCTGATCACTTGTTAATGTTTTGTTCAATCGCACTACTCTAGCACTGAGTTTAAGCAATAATAATTTACTAATACTGTATAGGAGACGAGACAATGGACTTTGGCAACTATATGGTATTCCACAGCTGCGGAAGGGAACATCACTTAGGAGTAGGCTTCGTAATACACAACTCATTTCTAGATAATTTCATAGAGTTCAAGCCAACCAGTGTTCAATACAACTCCAAACTAAATTCTTCACCCTTTAGATCATAAATGCACATGCGGAGACGGAGGAGAAAGCGGACACAACAAGGGACATTTTCTATTATAAGCTTGAACATGCATGAATGCTCCAAGTAAGAACCTGGAGAGGTGCGAATTGTGAATCGGATCACTTCGTAGTTAAACCTTGATTCCGATGTCGGATGTCCACTCAAGAAAAAAGAACGACGTTGATCGCCTGCAGGAACAGATTGTGTTGGAGAGATACCAAGTCTAAACATATATAATGCAGATACAGTGGAGGGAAAATGGACAAGACTGAAGGCATAACTGACAGATGTCACGATGGAAACTGTAGGCTAAAAACGCACAGCCAGAGTCAGTGAATGGTACCACGAGGAATCTAAAGCAACTGTAGAAGCCAGAAATAAAAATAGAAAAATATACATAGAGAGACCGACGAGGAGAGCAAGAAACTGAAATACGAGGAAACAAGAAGAACCGCAAAAACATCTGCAGGAAGAAGAAAAAACAATTCCTCAACAATGAGGGCAGAGGAATACTTTGCACAAAACAAAACACCGAAAGCATACAAGGGAGTAAACTTCTTCAAGATAGGCTTTAAACCCTCCTCCGGCATATATAGAACAGAAGAAGGCACTATAGTCACAGGCAGCGAAGATGTAAAGGAAAGATGGAAGGTACTTTTTAGCGAGTTGCTGAACGCAAATAAGAGTGTCAGACATATACCTGAACCTCGTCTATAACATAGCAAACGCCGCAACCAGAACATACTTCTCACTACTGCCAGTAATGAAATCCAGAGGCATCCACAGAAACACAAAAATAATAATCTACAAAACCATCATACGTACAGGAGCTACGTATGGATGTGAAGCATGGAGTATCCGCCGACAAGATGAATATATTTGAGAGGAAGGTTCTCCGAAGGATATATACGGCCCAATCAATATGAAGAAAATGCATGGAGAATACGCTTCAATCACAAATTGTACGATCTATACTAAGAGTGGTAAACACAGACAACAGTAAAGTGCTGTATCAGGCAAAACGAATCATACAGATAATTAATAAAAGCCCTGTACAACCATTCCAAATGCAGTATTCTTCGCTATGCAAAATTATCCGACAGTTTTTGGTTCGGCTGGGGCATATGCGCTTTGTATATGATGGTGGATAACATATCTCCATTGGAACGAGTAAGGGCAATTTTAAACATTTTCACTTCACGCGTCAAAGGCCTTAACGTGTGCTATCTGAATGCAAGGAGTCTGAGGAATAAATTTGAATTCTTTTACGACGTGTTTTCCAAATCGGATATTCACGTAATTGCGGTAAGTGAAACATGGCTTACTAATAATGTGAATTCAAGGTTTGTGTCCATTCCCAACTATAGCCTCTTTAGAAATGACCGTGTATCTCGTAGGGGAGGCGGAGTTGGAATTTATGTCCACAACTCCTTGAGATGCTCCATTATTTGTTCATCAACAAGCATTGTAAATACCCAATATTTGGCTGTTGAAGTGGACTCCGGATTTGAAAAATCGGCCATCGTTGGTATCTACCGGCCGCCTGGTACTTTCTGTTTTGACGATGTCACTCAATTAAAAATAGCCCTCTCACCCGTTATTTTTAAATACCACAATATCATTACCTGTGGTGACTTAAATATTAATGCACTTAAACCTAGTCCCTCTTTAAACAACCTGTTCTATCTTTGTCAAATACTCAATCTAGAAATTGTCAATTATTTACCCACCTTTTTTAATGCTACCGTGCCATCTCAACTTGATTATTTGCTTGTAGGTGACACTGCGAAAGTTTTATTTCACAACCAAATTACTCCTCCTAGTAATTTCGATCATGATTTTTTCTTTCTCTCCTATAAGATGCAGCTCCTTCCCATCCCCCAGTTTCGCTCTATTTCTTTTAGAGACTACAATAACATCAATTTACAGCTACTTAAAAATGAATGCATTGCGACTTCGTGGGACAATGTATTTACTTCTAATACTGCGGATGAAAAACTTCATAATTTTTATGAGGTAATAACTAATATTTTTGAGCAATTTGTCCCATTACGTACAATTCAAATTTATCCCAAACGTTGTCCCTGGTTAACTCCTGAAATACATCTCTCATTGGCTGAACGCGATTTTCTTTATCATCAATACAAAAGGACGCGCAGTGAAGCAGTTCGTAAGATGTATAAAAAAGTGCGTAATAGGACGGTTGCTCTTTTACGATCGGCTAAACGATCTTATGTTAAAAATCAGCACGACACTAATCTACCTCCAAAAAAATTATGGCGCAATATTCGTAATTTAGGTACCTACGGGCAAGATTCTCAACAAGTGTCTCTAGAGCCCAATATTTTAAACGAGTACTTTTCATCCATCTCGGAAAGTAACTCAACTCCAGTTGAAGGTAACTCTACCAATCTGGGCCCAACTGATTGCTCTTCTTTTCGTTGCATTGACAGCTACGAACTTCTTTCTGCGTTGTTCTCTATAAAATCAAACGCCGTGGGTGTTGACAATGTCTCTCCAAAGTTCTTGAAACTGATTGCCCCATTCGTATCTAATGTTCTTACTCATATTTTCAACGCCTGCCTAACAACTTCTCAGTTTCCCAGTCAATGGAAACAGGCTCTTGTTGTACCCATTCCGAAAAAGGTAGATCCATCGCAACCATCTGACTTCCGTCCAATTAGTCTTCTGTGTTTCCTCTCAAAAGTTTTTGAAATTTGATATTTTTGAGTCACTTGATAACAATAAAATTGCAATCTTAGTCCTACTCGACTTCACTAAAGCATTTGACTCGGTAGACCATCTGATGTTACTAGAAAAATTAGGCAGAAATTTTGGGCTCGGCCCTACTGCAGTTAAACTTTTTAAAAGCTATCTCCAGGAGCGTTCCCAAATTGTCAAGGTACAAGAATCTTTCTCCGAACCCGCCCTTCTTCACTGTGGAGTACCTCAAGGCTCTATCCTAGGCCCCTTGCTTTTCAGCCTTTATATAAATGACCTTCCTAATGTAATCAAACATTCTTCTATTCATTTATATGCCGATGATGTGCAAATCTATCTAAGCAAACCTCTTGAACTTATCGAGGATTGTACTGTTCAGCTAAACAGTGATCTGAAACGCGTTACTGCATGATCAGTTCAATATAAACTGCTGCTGAACCCTGCCAAGTCGTCATGCCTTGTCGTCAGCAGAACTCCTATTCATCCAGAAAATTTGTTCCCAATTAAAATTAATGGTAATGTTCTACCCTATGTTGATTCTGTAAGAAATCTGGGAGTCGAGCTCAACTCCAAATTCAGCTGTTGTAATCAAACTAGAGTTGTGCTTCGGTTTATACCTGCCTTCGACAACTCTGGGTATCCTCTAATCTATTGCCTCTTGCCTTACGTATACGATTGGCGAAGGCTTTGGTAATGCCTTACTTCACTTACGGTAGAATATTTTTTTCAAAACTTGATGCTGATTTTTCAAGAAAAATACAAGTCGCGTTCAACGATACCCTTCGATTTGTTTTTAAATTGCGTCGTTTTGATCATATCACGCCTTATGCTTCAGCTCTGCTTGGTATGACCTTTGTAAACTACCTAAAATATTACCGATTAAAATTTACTTTTAAACTGATACACAGCCTTATTTGAAAAACTTAATTTCTTGCAATTAAGCAGACAATCTAGCATATTATTGGTGCCTCGTAGACACACATTGTATGGTGAACGCTCTTACTTGTTCCAAATTGCTTGCATATGGAATAAACTACCTAGGTGTATACGGAGCGCGTCCTCCTGTCGATTATTCAACAAACTCCTAAAGGGATATATTATAAATAATAATTTGTAGGGTTACACATTTTGAATTTTTTTTTTTTTATTTTCTTGTCTTAAGTATTCTTTTTTTTTTTTAATATTATTTTTCAATCTTAACTTTCAGCTTTTAGTTTGTAGTCTTTATCTTTTATCTTAGTGTTCTTTCATTTATTTTATTTTATTTTTATTTTAATTTTATTTTTGTCAAATACTTTCCCAACTCGCATTTTATTTGTACGCCTTTAAGAATTATGTTCTTTTGTACAATGAATAAATTATATTTATTATTTATTTATTTATTTGAGGTGTGTTCAGGAATACGACAAGGATGCCTACTTTCGCCTTTACTATTTCTTATAGTAATGAACAATTTGGCAACAGAAAGTAGTCCAGCAGGCTTAATGCTAAATTCGGAAACACCATTAAACGGGCAGCGCTGAATAAACGTGACGTGGAACTGGTAGTTAAATTCTGCTACCTCGGTAGCATTATTACCCCAAATGACGGAGCAAAAGAACAACGTTAGTTCCAGAATAAATAAAGCATGAAGGGTATATGAATGCCTGTTCCGCATATGGAGATCAACGCAGATCTCAACTAACACCAAATTGCGGCTGTTCAACTCCAACGTTATGGCAGTTCTTTTGTACGGTTGCGAAACATGGAAAGTCACCCAATTCATCACAGGGCGCCTACAATTCTTCATCAACAGATGCCTAAAAATCCGCTGGCAAGATAGAATTTCAAATGCATAGCTATGGTGTAGGGCCGGCCAAGAAAGGTTAGACGACCAAATCAGGCGAAGGAAATGGAATTGGGTCGGCTACACCATGCAACGTGAAAACGAAAATCTATCCAAACAGGCCCTTGACTGAAAACCACAAGGATCCCGTCGAGTCTGAAGACCTAGAACAACGTGGAGAAGAACCCCACTATCAGAAGCCGCAATAACTGGGAGATCCTAGTCGGAGCTGAGAGCTGTCGCACAAAACAGAGTCCGCTGGAGGGCAACTGTTTCCGTTTTATGTTCAATGAGGGATTAAAGGAGCAGAAAGAAAGAAAATCTAAAAAAGTGTGAGCGTACGGTGCTTCGTTTGGACTGTTCCGTTCGTGCCTACAGGGGGCTGCATTTGGAAAATTAGAGTCTAAGAAGGGTGTCTAATTTTTCTCAGACATGCCCTGCCTGTTTCGGGAGCCATAGAGGCGTTTTAATGTCGTGCGTGCTTGTTTCACGTTACGAACTGGTTTACTCGCCAGTAATGGTTGGGAGTAGGTGGACTGCAAAATATCGCTGGTAGGTTGTGACAATTCCTTTCTTCCCCGACTAGAGCTGTTGTTCGACATTGCACTCTATATGAAGAAAATAGATTGTCGACACAGTATAAAGGGCGTTTCCTGTGACTCTAGTCTTTCACATAAAAAAAAATGAAAGCCCGTTTACATCAAAGATTATCTATTACAATAAGATGTGACACTCTCGACGTTTTCGCTTATCTATTTCTGACCTTGGTACCGTTATTTAAACGACCTTGCCGGAATTGCAAAAAATAGATAGCGATAGAAAAGCCATTTGTAAGAAAAGGATGCAATATGATGAGGAACGAAGTGGAAATGCACACAATTTTTACAGGGTGTGCATATAATTTAATGAAATTTTTTGGTTTAAAATTAAATTTAATCACATAGGCAAGTCAAACATGGTAAATTAAAAACTCAACCTGGGAATAAGCTTAGTTTAGCTTATCTTAGCCAGAAGCTTAGTTTTTACTTCATTGTATGAAATTATGCCGAATGTTTTCACTAAGTGGTAAGTTTTTTAATGGATGATTCCTGGACAAATTGTTCTTTTGCTATCGACACAGACGTTTGGAATAGTATTGAAGTGAAACTTTTTTTGTCGCGGTAGAGAAGCATTATGTTTAGAGAGATTTAACGAAGTGAACAAGCCTTCGTGGATACCGGGACCGGAGGGCCAGTTTTGAATGAATCTCAATAGAGTCCTTTTGGACGGAAGATTCATATTTTTTGCCAAAAAATGGTAGGCGGAAGGTGCTATAAAATATACACTTAAGCAAAATTTCTTAAAATTATTCGAATATCTCCAACCTTTAGGTGTATGTTGAAGATGTTTTACGTGGTTTTCAATTATGCGTGCTAATTCACCAGGTAAAACGCGTTTTGCTTTCTGTATAAATGAAGCATCACTTTCCTTATCTTTTCGCAACTCTTCAAGTTCCTTTTTTAAATCGTCGCACTCCTTTCGCAATAATTTTGTTACGTCATCTTCCGTAAATTTTCCCTTACTATCTGTTTGTGTATATTTATGCGTTGGAGGAAATATCGCGTTATCATTATCATTACCCGACATAGTATCTTCTTCTATGCATTGTGCTGTAGAAGTTTCTGCAATAGGCGTTGGCGTATCTACACTTTTTGGCGGGACCAACACAGTATTATCCAGAATTATAACTTTGGAAGTAGTTTCTTCTGGAATTGAATTTGAAGCGCTTTTCGTTTTAACTGATTTGTTTTTTTTTTTTTTTGAAAGCATATTTTCATCGAAGTGCTTTTCACAAACCCGGTAATCTTCCGACAATTTTACATTTAGCATATCCGTTTTATTTAAATTCCCCAACCATATTGCTCTCCTAGCACTATTCACCGGTAATTTAAAAAATTTCACTTCTAAACTGTCATTTTTTTTGGCACCACATACCAAACACTTAATATGGTGCTTATCCATTTTTAAAAATATTTCGAGAGTAAAAAAATGAATAAAATAATTTCTAAAAACTAATTAAATGCAATCAATATTTCTTACCCCGAAATTTCGCAGTCCTTACAACGCAAAGGAACCAGTTGGTTCTGGGTCGCTTATAAAAATTCATAAAAAGCACTTTGAAAACTATACCCGCACCACAAAGCAACGTCTAACACTCTCTTTTAGTTTGCTATTTTTAAAAATACTTCAAATAGAAATACTTCAAATAATTCGGTTACAATTTTGTATTAAAATGGAATAATTTACGGCGTAATCTTATTATATATTAAATTTTTTTTGGATCAGGCTGTAACCTTGCTGGTTATCTGTACTAACACGAGTGCGATCGCTCCAGGTCGCCTTTAAAACTATGGGGTGAAAAAATTCTCAAGTTGTAATGCGTGTAGGGGTTTCACATGTGTTTCCATTATTTCAATTCCACATTTCCCTATGATTTACATTGCGCGAACTGCTTGAGAATGAACAACTAATACCATGACGATTGCTCCAGGTCGCCTTTAAAAATGCATTATGAAAAAATGTGACATTATTTATTGTACACATTTTATGGGTGGGGCGTAACTTATGTGATGTTGTTTCGTACCCTTTCTTTTTTATGGGAATTTTCATAAGGGAATTAATTAGAAAAAAAGCACTGTAGCTATTCTTTTTCAACTAATAGGAGATTTTTGTTGAAGTGGTTATAAGGAATTGTAAATGGGTTAGTAAATCAAGAGTGTCACATCTTATTGAAAATAGATAATCTTTGGTTTACATCTCAAAACGCAAATTGGAACTCTTTTATCCCTCAGAAATTTGTATGTATTTCTCTTTCTCTCGAATCCACATTTGCGCAACACCGAGAAAAGCATACAAATTTCTGGTCTATAAAAAAGCTTCAATTTGCTTTTGGGTTACAGAAGGGCCTTAAAGGACCTTAAAATCTCTCCTTAATTGAGGTAAAAAAATTACTTCATATGTGTAAAGAGTTTATATGGAAATTATTCAGATAAGCTTGCAGTTAGCTTTAATTCAGCTTTGAATGTAAATTGTACTCAGTACTCGATTCTACCCTATACGTAATGATATGAGTAAAAGTACTCGGTCAAAAGTATCGAGTACTATATGAGTAAAATCGAAAGCCAAATACTCATATGAGTAGAAAATCGAGTACCGATTCCGGGGCTCTAGCTACGACTCCACGCGAGGGGACGCACAGCATATCGTTTTTACTGTTAAAGATTTGTCGGGCATAGGGCGAAACTGGAAGCGATGGCTGAGATGAGACTAACAGCAGAGAGCATTGTATGACACATGCTAAGGATGCGGTACCTTAAGACGGCCAGGATCCCCAATAATAGAAAGAATTAAATTCTCTGATTCTGTATAAAATCAGCAGGTTTTGTTGTCACAATGTATTATTACAGAAAATATTAGCATAGATTGTGTAATATGGATGTGGGTAGAGTGAAATCTAAAAACAAATGTGGATTGAGTCGTATCAATATCTACATTCCAACTAAACCACCCAAAGGAGCAATTTTTATTAATTACACATTACAGAACTACGAAATATATTTTCTAAATCCGTTCTCTAAACGTTCGTATCCTACACTGCTCAGCTATGGTGCATTTATTATGTACATTGAGCGAATCCTTTTCAAACAAGGAGAGCTTCATCACGAGCAAAAATTGACAATATCGAAGGATACCGATGGATTTTGGTGCTTCGGGGGCCGAAGGGAGAAATTCAAATCAACCAAGATGGAGAGAAGAGGCGGAAAAATCTGGAAAACAAGCAAGAAAATCCCAAATCCTTATCCCAAAGACATTACAAGGAGTAAAAGATTTAAAGATGATTAATTGGCAGCAATTTATTTCTCCTCTGGCAGGATGGCTAAGAAGTGTGCTACACGAATTGGTTTGCCGCCGAGAGCTGAAAGTGGAGATCGAACCCTTCGTGCCGAGGCTAAGACGCGCATTTTAGAGACTTTCTGCCTTTTGATTACAAACAGTGGCCCCCCTCAAGGCCCCCCCCCCGACTGATAGAAAAAGGGGTGTTGGATTCTGTAACACAACTTTTAAGAATTCCTTATTTATTTTTTTCTGGGTCTTGTTTTTTTCTGCTTTTTGTATGCGCCCCCTTAACCCCACTTATTCTTTATTTCTTACTCTTTTGGGCCCTATCATCTGATAGATATCGATTTTATCTGGAAAGGATGGTTCCTGTCAGCGGAGAAAAATTGCTCGGGGTTCAAGAGGAGCTTGTTATGAGAAAGATTGAAAGTGACCTTTCGCTTACCTTTTTAATGATTGATCTGCTAAGTACTTTCCCATTCACTGTAATGGGTAGTTTCGCCCTTTTATAAAAGGGACTCTTCAGGGACCCAAAAGCATGAATGAACGTCAGAAACAGCAACAAAGTAAGGTGGAGAACAATCATGCATTTTTAAAATCGCGTTATTTTTGATCAAAACAAAGAAGGGCCCACAGTTAGGGTGACCAGTTTCCGGAAATAAGGATATAATATAAAAATAGGACTTCCGAAGAAATTGATTAAGTTTGGGATGGGGGAGACAAGAAATATTTAATTTTAACAATACCCCCCCATCCAATTTTCAATCAGAGTATCTCGACTAGAGAAGGCTATTTTTGATCAGTATCTTTTCAAGTGATTGGTTCTTACAGTAATGTAATAATTTGTGTATCTGTATATAAGAAAAATATTCCAATATATTTTGTAGAAATGTGTAGGGTAGGTACTGAAAAATAAAGCAAGTTGTCTTTTGATAAAAATATCTTGAACAACTAAAATGTTCAATGGTCGCATTAATAACGAACGAGTGATATTGATTACCATAGACTGAAGGTATAATCGTAAACGTTGCAATCGACTTTATAGTTTTATCTATGTGTGCGAAGTACAGCCTTCATTTTTCTGTAAAATCGTAAAGTCGAAATTTATGAGAAAATTTAGATTGACCAATACCGAACAAACAGAACGATCGCACATCTAAGTTAAAACTCTGCTTTTGCAATTTCAGCCCGCTACAGATACGTACCAATAAAAGATACACACAATAGTCCAAACGAAGCATGCATGCGTATGCTCGCACTTTTTAAGCCTGAGGGAAGCGAAATTGAAGCTTTAGAACATTGTATACAATATAACGAAAAAAAACTGGCAAATATATTAGTAACCAAAAAGGGTGCCATTGGCAAACTCAGTAGGCCGATTCTAGTTCGATTGCAAAGGTCAAGCAACATTAGACATGGTTAGTACTTAGTTGGGGGACCTTTTCGCAAAACGACACTCGCCTTTGGAACGGTCTATGTTGATGCGGGTGGTGGGCGAATTTTATATTTTTATGCCTGTAGCGGAAGTTTGTACAGTTGGGATACAAAATAATAAACACCATTTTACATAATTTACAATTTTTTGCGAGCTTCTATATTAAGAATGGCTAAAATATTCTTCGCTTATCCGTGAAGGCAGCTAATATTTTATTCTTTTGAGTACGTAAAACCATGGTTCTGCACTGCAATTTTTCACTTCTCCCTCATGAAACGTCCTTCGTCTTACTAATTCTCTTTTGATTGCTTCTGTATCCTTCTGTGGATTTTTTCTTACTAGTCTCTTTAAAAGCACTAAAGGACTCGCGTTTTTTCCTATGAGACCACCTCAACGTCTGCGTCAACGCCTAGAAGAGTTTTTGAAACTATATTAAAAAAATGTTTTAGAACAGATTTACAAAATTCTGATAATATAGCTATTTCTAGAGACTTTAACTTAGCCAATAGTCTTGCAGCTTGTTGGTGGACAAAGTCACTTTTTATAGCTTTAAGAGCAGTTTTTATTTCGTTCCAATCTTTATTAAGTCTGGCAAGGTATCGTCCCATTTCACAGTGACATCTTCAGGCTTAGCCAATATGGATTGCAGTAATTTTGTACGTGGCCTTGATGGTGAAAAAGGCCAATATACTACGAACTATTCTCAGACCTACCAAATATACGAATTTCGAATATCGACTTCTTTGAGGTGCCGATCGAAGCATGTTAACGAAAACATAGTCTGATAAAAATTTCATAACATTCGGTAGAGCCCGTTTTTGTTTAAATGAAAAGAATTCGACTAAGGGCTGCAAGCACCTAAATTTGATTAAATTTTCTGATATCTAATAAACTCGTTGGAATGAAATATACAATTGTTGTTGGTATTATTTCCCACGTCTTATAATTTCTGTAAATTGAAGTTTATACCGTTTATAATTTCTGTAAATTGAAATTTAGCCTTTCCAATTTCCAAATGAGGTCATTTTCTTCCCAGTTTATCAGCGGCACTTCAACACGCACAGGACGAATTCAACCACGCGCTCTAGTCTAGCGAACGAAGTACGAAGGAAAAACAAATTCTCTAGCCAAATATAGGACTGTTATCGTTATTTGAACTAGCTTCTTTCAGGATTACTTTACCAGTTCTGATATTAGTCAGTTTCTCACTAGTACTAAAACTGTTACTATTTTAAACGATATCGTGCAGGTACTAGAATCATGACCGTCGTTGAAAGAAAAAAAACCCGGATTCACCGAATTTCATAAAAACATTTTCAGATCATACTTTCGTTAATACACTTCGAACGACAATGTTGATATCATTTTTGATTCGCGCGATATCGTTCAGGTACAAAAATCACATACATCGTTTGAACAAAAATAACCGCTCGACCGAATTTTATGAAAATCTTTTCAGATCACATTTGCGTTAATATGCTTCGCACACAAACATACCTCTTCTCAAATTTTTGCTTAAAATGCTCTTGGGACCTTGAAAAATGAAAATACGTTGGAAATTACGATTTTGATTTTTGGACCGATCACAATAACTTCCCTATAAACTGGGAAGTTAACAAAGTCACACTTATCGATTTTCCATGCGAGTCGAGTTGAGGTTGAGTTGAAATTACACTTCAACTCAATGACGGTGAGGTTTTTAGTTGTGTTCGTGAACTCATTCCAACCCATCTATTTTCGTTAAACAGAGTTGAAAATCTTTAACGAAAACTCTTAACTGTATCTGTTTCCATGACGTATAACTCGGGGTCAACTAGGGTTCAACTCGCGTTGAACTCTTATGAGAACTCAGTAATTATCAATGTTGTCGTAGAAGGCTTAAATCTAGCATTTTCTGAGCCATGTTGTTTACTATAGCTGAATTCAGTTTACAATTTTGTGGTACTTCCGCCTTAATTTGTAAAGGTACGAGATTGACTTTGAACTGCACATGTTGGAATAATACCAACATGCTCTAATTAATATAAAAACTGAAAAAACACACTTGGAACTTTCGTAACCCCAAAGCAAAAATCACTTCTCTCTTATCTGTTACTTAGACTGTTACTGATCATTATGCTTAAAGTTCATGAACGGAACCAAAATCAAATTATGTCATCATTATTTAACGAAAAACATTGAAAAAACGGTTACCTTTGGATACAAAGCGCTTATCTAAACGAAATGTTCCGTTCTGATTGCACAGTTATTACTACTTTCATTAACATTACTTCTTTTCCATATTTTTCTTTATTTCGAAATTGCCGAGAAAGAAACGACAAGACTCTGCGTGCGTCCAAGCGTCACTTTTGTCAATTTTAACATCATTTGTAGCCGGGTCCTCTCTGAAGATAATCCGTCGTCGTCATTAACTGTAGCCTCGAAACACGAAGGAAGGGTCATTGAGACAATCTCACTGTACTCAAGTAAATTTCCCGTCAAATCACTTAACTAAATCGCTCGAGCATATAGTGTCGTGTGCAGCTCTGCTGAACGGCTTAAGTATAAGAAATCTCTTCTCGTCCATTCATGGAACGTACAACAATAATGAAAACAAAAAATACAGAAGCACCAAAACACAAAAAAGTGTGCGTCAAGACGAACGAAATTAGCTCGAAATTGAAGTAGCTGCGGGGATACTTTATACACGGTGGTAGCCCTTTACAGTTGCACAATGGCAGAACAAGGAGAATAGTTAATCTTAATGGCTTAAGGATATGCGCTTGATTGAGCTAGTCGGATGCAAAGCACAACAATGCACTGGGACAGAATAAACCGTTCGGGAAAGACACCACGAGCAAAGTTAAATGCATTTTGCTTGGCGAACTTTTGATACCCCAGGATTGGGATTGCCATCCCAACCCAGGTCCCGAACAATTGAACATGAAAGGAAGCAATGGTGTATGAAATACCCAGAAACTGCATCACCATTATTCTTAGAGAATAGCAGATTGGCATTTGGACAGAAGGATTTCACCCTAAAGCTTCAATCATTGTTACTTTCATTGCACATTTCGAGTTAGAGGAGCTTAATCAAAGTGGCTCTTATCCTAAGTGGATTCTCTCCGCATTTGTGCATTACCAGGAAATTTTTATAAACATCACTGGGAAACACACACACATACATACAAACAACAAAACGGCACAAGGCCAGGAAATTATTGGCTTTTGAAGGGCTATTCACGTACTGTAGCACAAACCACGTACTTTTCAGAGAAACGTCCTGGGGAACATACCCGGGGATATCGTAATGTCAAGTCGCCAGATGTCTGAAACGATCCCAGAAACGAACTGCACGACGACAGCCATATCTTTCTATTACTTTAAATCAAACCCAAGCATCACTCCTGCTCCAAATTCCTCTTAAGCCTTCAAGGATTACGGAAGCAATTTTCAGCCCTATTCATAAAATTAACGTCTTCTCAAAGCAGCATCCGCACTCTCGGCGACAATCCCCGTAAAGGTGTACTTGCACATCTCCACACATAGGCTGGCTTAGGGTTGGAGCGAGTCAGTCCAATGACCCAACCCCAGCGGCTCCCCTACGCCCCACGGGGTGGAAGATGAAAAAGCGGCGACATATCCACAGTCACAGTTGTTTTTCAAACTGTGATTTAAGTTAATGGCTAATTCGTTTCCTAGAGCCGGGATAAATGCGATGCTGGGGGAGAAAGTTTTTTTGTTCAGCACATCCCCGCTCCTTTTTGCACGCCCTGTAATCCCTCAATCCCCGGCGAGGCTACGGCAGCTTCTGCCCTTGCTGCAATATGTCACCCGTGATGCTGGTGTTATTGTCGACGTCTTTGAAACATCTGCTTAACATGAAGGGTAGCAACGCAGGGTTAACTGGAAAACTTTTTAAGTTAGGCAACAATTTTTAAAGGATAACAAATTGACGGGCGAAATGAGGTTATTATTAAGTGATTATTAATTTTTTACCCTGTGTGGTTGGCTGCAAGTGAACTTTTTTATGGGAAGGCAGCAGCATGTGAGGATGGCAACTAAAGGGTGTTTTCTGGGCTAATGAACATAGAATAGTGAAGATGAGAAATGACATATGGGCTAGTAGTTAATTTTTATATGAATAGACCCTTTCTACGAATGTGGGTTTGAAGATCTTTTAAATAGCTGTAGGTAGGAGGTAAAGGCAACTAAGGACAGGGATACAATTGGCGCTGAAGGGTACGTGTACATAAGTATTGGATAGTTGGGGGCCTCGGTAGTCTAGGGTAAGGCGCCTGACTACCATTCCAGAGGTCCCGGGTTCGAATCCCAGCAGCGCCACGGTCCTTCGCCTTTCCCACTTTCCCACCTATATAACTTTCCTTCTTTCTTCTTCCCTCTTTACATTCCTGATTCCTCTTGTCATAGCCTTCCCAGTCCTTCTCGTTCCACTCCACAGAGTTGTTCCTCGATGCCCTGATGTCAGAATCGCGATAGTAATGGTTGAGAGTAGGTAGAATAAAAAAATATTGCGGGTAACTTGTAGGTGGCTAAGGGCATTCCCAGCCGGGTTAAGTGAAGTGTCCTTTCCACTTCGGTTCCCTGTCTAGCAAGCTCATCTGCCCTACAGTTTCCCCTAATCCCACTGTGCCCAGAAACCCAGCACAGTCTTATATCAAATTGAGTGGCAGTCTCACACAGAGACTTGCGGCAGTTTAGAACAGTCATGGATGTTGTAACGACGGAATTGGGAGCCTTGAGGGCTATCCGATAGAATACACATGTAAGATATATTATTTATCTTCACCCATTCGAGAGCCTCGTAGATCGCAGTGACGCTGCAGTGGCCGGGTAGACAAAGAGAGGTATCTGTATTCAATGCCTCGGAGAAAATAGCAGAGCCTACACTGTGCCCAATTTTGGAGCCATCTGTGTAGATATATAATGACCCAGTTGGAGTAACACTATCTATCCAGTCATCTCTGGCCGGAATGATGATATTGAAACCTTTCTCCCAGGTCCACGTAGGTGTAGTGTAGTCTAGGTTGTCCGCAGCGGTGGCGAGCGTTCTAAGGATATATGAGTGACCACATGTATATGGAGTCCATCCAAGAGCAGCCTTATCATTGCACCACTGATACACAGCTCAGCCATTCTTTGGACCCATTCCAGTATCTTACGATACGTAATCTTCTGTAATGCAGTCCACCATACCGTTATGCCATGCGCAGGTATAGGCCTGAGTACGGCTGTATATGGCTGTAGTGGACGATGCGGGGTTTAAGGTTCCAATTGACTCCGATCGTTATCTGGCATAAGAAGAGGACTGTTTTGGCCTTATTGGCTCTTTCTAAAAGATCCGACCTCCACATACGTGATTTCGAAATTTCGCATTCTCCTTTAGAGTTTTAAAGAAGGAAAATTAGAAAGTCTATGCTTCTTTGTAAAGAGCACTATTTCAGTCTTGGCTGGGTTAACGCCTAGACCCTTTGTAGTAGCCCAATGAGCAAGAGTGTCCAATGCTTGTTGCATTATATCTTTTGTTGTTGAGATGTACTTTCCGGTCACCATAAGCACAATATCATTGGCATAGGCCACCGTGGTGCACGCAGACTCCCTTAGATTTATCAGCACTGTTATATTCCAAAGGAACGGCGATAAGACTCTTTGTAGTGGGCCTCTTCCAACCCGTCTGACTTCTTCCGAAAGCCCCAGACTATACTTTATGACACTGCACCTCAACAGCTGATCAATAAAGGACCTGGAGCACCCATCAACATCCAGACGCTGAGTGACCGCAGAAGGTTCAACATTGTTGAAAGCATCTTCAATATCTAAGAAAGCAGCCAAATATCATCATGATCGAATGCACGGTTTTGCGCCTTGTTTAGCCACACAAAGAGGGTTTCAATCGTCAGATCAGATGAACACGTCATATTAGAAGAGATAGGGCCTATGTAGGGCTTGTAAATTACAACCCGGGCAGATGACTGACACTGAAGGACGAACTTGTATCTTTTAAGAAAACTGACCAGAAAGAGAAACTGCTAAATCAGTTTTTTGGATCTAAATCAATACCATACAGCAGCCATATTTTGTCTGAAGCCTAGCAGCTAAAAGTTTTGACATAGAAGTTTTCGAGAAAGTAATCCTGCAAGAACGAAACTGTTCATATGTACCAGGTAAGACTGCTCAGATTACGAAGTGATTGAAACGAGGATTCGACGCCTCCGTACCACAGGGCACCGCCATTCGTCAACACTCACTAAACTTCTGGCGGAGCTCAGAGGTCGACGAATGCCGATGGGTCTGGCTGATTGCATTGTCAGGGAAATCGAAATCGTTCAGATTAAGAGATACAAGGAACTGAACAAGGCAATCGCTAGAAGCCAATCCGATCACTTCAAAAATTTACATAAAGAAGCAGGTTCGGACTACTGGGAGGTTCACATAAAATGATCATGTCACTGACTCAGAAAAGTACTCTTCTCTGATCACTTGCCTCCCGCTGCTTTAGAATATAGCACACGCACTTTTTCCACAGAACATTTAAACGGGCAATCTAGTCACCCGCAGGTGAACCCATAGGACGTACCGGTACAAAGCCGAATAAGCCCTTAGGGGTCCCACCATCCTGTAGACCGGTTTGTCTCCCTTGTATGATGGGCAAGTTTCTCTAGTGGGTGATCTAAAACAATCTGCTCCTTAGCGTCGAAAAGCAAGCAGGCCTGTCGTGTTCCCAGACGATATCGGGGTACCGATCGTAGAACGACGCCTCAATGAGATTTGAATTATGCGTGAACGAAGCGAACAGATTTTTGCATAAGTAAAGTAGTTTTCTCTTAAATTGTCAATATTTAATGCTCTATGTACTGGTACTTCAAGCTGTTAGAGGTCTGTAGCTGACCTAGTAGTTTACGAGACCATTATCATTCCCGTGCTGACAAATCCTAAAACACGTTTAGCTCCCATAAAGCTGAGAATCGATTTTCGAGATGATTGGTGTACTTTATGTTTTTACTAGTAAAAAAAGCGCGCTTAATAAATTCAATTGAATTGCTTTACGCAACGAAGGAGTCCCGGGGCTAAGTCCAAAAAAAACAGGATTCATATTAAAGCAAATAAAATAAGGAATTTGCTCTCCCCCATCTGAATTTCTGGGCATGAAGCTCTCTCATTTTCCTTGAAACAGAATCTCTTTCAACAAGATTTCCCTAATTTGTAGTTCAATTTTGTCTTCTTTCATTGGAGCTGTCGGCGTAGTGAAAACAAGCTTCAAAAAAGAAATTCACAGGTCGATCAAAATCGAATCTATTTCCACATCTTGCTGCCATAAAATCTATTAATTCCGAGTTAGAACGAGATTTGATTGAATTTAGAAGACGTAGCCGGAATCATCTCCATTAGGTTCCATTGATCCTCTCCCCTCCAGCATCCAATGGCGTGCTCTGTGCCCCCTCTACCCCCCGGCAGGCTCCCCACCTTTTTTTAATATAACAAAAAAGGGGGAAAATTGATGGCTTTCAGTTGAGTGTGTTCTCAGATAGGAGCTAAAAGTGGCAAAAGAAGCACCCGAACACCGATTATACCCCGTCATACAAAGCGTGCGGGCCCCAAAGTCACACCCGAGACCAGCCCCAACCCGGCCCCCTTTAAATAAAAGTCGTTTACTACAACAGCTCCGCTCCGCTCTTTTTTTATAGCGAAAGCGCAAAAAGTCCCCGAAAAGAGCCCCAGTAAAAAGGCAGTCGAGGTAAGCAATCAATCGACTGAGCTTTGACCCTTGTTCGGCTCCTTTGAAGTTCAACTCCGCCGACATGATGGAGTGGAGTTCACATGATTTTTTCCTTGATGAAAATGGATGCTAGAAAATTTATTGTGAGCTTCTTACGCTTTCAGCCATCGCCTTTATTTGCTGGTTTTTTTTTCGCTCCTTTTTACAGGAAAAGTGCGCACATATTGGTTTTCACCGCCAGGGTGCAGGACCAGCCACGATGGAGTTTTCAACTTGGCAAATTGAAGGTGAAATTCTTTTGGCAGGAGAGAGCCTGCGGGGAGGAAAATTGCTTTTGCACGGAAGACGTTTCAAAGAAATTTGTGATATGATGAATTGTTTCCGATGCTGGCAGATACGGAGAATAAGGTGAATGCCATAATAGGTGCCCGAAAGTTTAGGAAAATTAATGAAAAAAATTCCTCAGCTCATCATTTTGACTTAATCAAGTTTGATGGGACTAACTTTTCGGGGAGAGCCGAGACTCTGCCTGCGCTGCTGCCACCGTGTAGTCAAAATAAGAATCTGTAATATACCAAAGGCCATCCCGGAGATTTTTGGGTTCATTTAAATACAACTGCAATAATCTGGATGAAAAGCCACTTTCTCTTTATTTTTATTTTGTAAATCACAGCACCCGCCCCGGAGTAGAAATTAAATCAAAACGTTCTTTTTGGGTGTGCGGAGTTTAAATTGCGGAACCACAGGGGCGCTCCGAGGGAATTCCCAAGACCAATCATCAAGCTGGCCTTTGCCTTTGGTAGCGCAAGGTTCAGAATCATGGCCTACAGGAGCTTTCTCCGATTTCGCTAAATCCAAAAGGATCTGGAGGGAATTTCGAGGAAAATCTACTGGGGGCAGGGATAACACCGTAAATATGAAAGTCTGGGAAGCAGGAAAGTAGAAACAGAGTTTTTCAACTGGACGGAAATGGTTTTTTTTTTGACTTTCTAGTGGTAGGGTCTCATCCACAATGCTACAAACGCACTTTTGATAAATAAAAATGCTGATAGAGAACTTTTGTAAATTTGGTTAGAAATCATGCGGGCTTAGGCGTAATGATGTTAAACAAGCAATTTCTGCCCGAGGGTATCTTAGATCTAGTATATCTCATATTCTAAATAAGAGGTCGACCATTAATTACGTAAGGCGTTAAGGGGGAGGGGGTCGAGCCGAATTTCGGTGAGCAGAAGGGGGGAGGGTCTCGGAAAATAACAAGTAATTTTTTCCTCAAGAAACAGTGTAAAATTGCTAGAAAACTGGGTTAAATGAAATGTTTCTCCACTAAAGACCCCCATTCACTTACAGGCCGCCGACAGGCCAGGTCCACAGGCACGGGCCGATGAAGGCCACACAATACTCAGTCTAACTAGGAGATGAAGACTTCAGGTATAACCCTGACAGGCCGTGGCTTGCAGGCGACGTCATGATTTCCTACAGACATACAGACGCAGACGACAGTTTAGCGTAGCAGGTTGTTAATTCAAGTGCAAAAGTATTCATGGCCTCAACGAAAACTTTAAAGGCACAAACTTTGGTGACTGGAAAAACCTTTAAAATACACGGACCACCATATTTGCTGACACAATGAACAGGCGGCGCCGAGAAATTAAATGTATGGGAAATTCTCTCACAAGCGACCACTGTCACCACCTCCGCGCCTATCTCTTTGTGCTTTAAGGCGACTCCGGACTCACGCCATGAACACCCGTGAACAAGCACGAACGCGAGTGTGGGTGGTATTCGTGCCTAGTTCGCGCCTTGCTTTCAGTTTTGAGTTGATACAGCTTGAATTTGTGCCGTAAACTCACAGCTTGAGACTGAATAGAAGTGCTGGGGTGGTAGCAGAAAAGTTGTTTCAGTTGACCTCTACATACAAAAATTCAAATGTTACAAAAAATTTTATATGAAGAGGTCGATTGAAACACGCGAGTGACCACCCGGATCTTCAGGCACAAACTGACGACAAATGCCCACATACATAAAGATTTGTGTCAGTTTTCTTGGACTGCAGGCCCCATTTGGCGGCCGGAGAGGTGTATGATCATACTTGGCTTCAAGGCGAACACTTACAGGTCTGCCGTCGACCCGTGTGTGAAACGGGGCCTTAAGATAAGCCTAAATCCTACACAAGAAAGTTTAGTCGCCACCGGCCAGCCAAACGCACGACTTAAACGTAATTCGAATATATAGAACTACAGGAAGGGTCCTCGACGAAATTTAGCGCTCAGGATTTATTTCTTTGATGTTCCGGCACCAACAAAGGCCCCTGTTTTCATTATCCCCTTTTTTACTCCGTAAGTAATATATTATAATAGTAATTCCAAGCTCTTACTCGATAGGTCACGTTGTGGTCTCAGGCACCATTGTTCTAACGTTTCAAAAACTTTTCATCCTCTTAAGCTGGTGACATATCCACCATGCATTGCATTCAGAGGCTCCATGAAATCCGGCGAATTTCCTCTGACACATAATTACATGGTTGCGTTCCGTGCCGGCTTTCACACATAGCCCGAAAATCTAAGTAACGTGTTCATGTGTTTGTGTGCTTATGCTTGTGTGTGCTATCTCGAATGCGGCAATGCAGAAAAAGTTGAAAGTAGCCCGACCTTTGCGTGGCATGCCTTCCATTCACGGGATATTCCGTCAGCTCGCATTTGAATACACACACTTCTATATTATCTGTCAACGAATGCAATGCATGTACGGCTTGGATATGTCACCAGCTTTACTCGATAAGCACGTTTTTGCAACCAGAACTCGTCACTCTGGATTTCGCAGTTCGTTTCCCTTTTGTATCTTCAAAATTTATTGTTCTGTGTCTCCTTTTTTTGTGTGATAGTCTAAGCTCAGGTGTTACCCTTTGTACTACTAGTTCGTCATATCGTATAAGCCATGGTGCAATGTCCAGTAGTAAGCTTAGCTCGAAGGATAGAATAGGTTAGGGGGAGTGAGGGGGTGTTGGAGGAAATGGTGATGAGCTTTGCGTTTGAACTCTTGGCTGTTGTATGAGTTCGAGAATACTGACTTGGGAAGGTTGTTCCACAGGCGAGTTGTTCCTATTATAAACGAAATTCTAGATCTGTGCTTTTAAAACTTTTCCGCTGGGCTATTACATTGCTAAGTTGAATTATTCTTAAGCCTGCACTACACTTCTCCCGAAGTTGATCGAAGTTAGTCGAAGTCGAGAATGTAGAGAGACACTTCGATTCACTTTGTGTAACTTTGCTTTGCCTCGGGCGACTTCTTTGGCGGTTTTTGCGCCCGGGACTCCGGAGTGTGCGGTACGTTGCGACCCCCAAACTGAAAGTCGAGATTTGTAACGACAAGTCCTTTGAGTTGAAGAAAGTGATGTTGGGTTCGAATTACGACTTTCAGCACAGGAGCGTAGAGTGGAAATGCTCAGTAGAGTTTATGCCCCTGTGCTGAAAGTCATGATTCGAGTGTTTCTTTGTTCAACTCAAATGATTTGTCGTGTCGTAACAACTCGACTTTCACCACAGGGTTGGTTATCGATTCGATACGACAGTTTTGTTATTTTAGCATTTTCGAATTTCTACAAAAGCTCCAAGAGTATACACCAGAGTCCATTGATCCCGTTCAACTTCCTTTTTCATTTCAAAACGATTTAATATCCTATCAAACCAAACTCTGTAAACGACAATAAATAAAGCCAAATGCGACATGCTTGTTCTATTTTAACTCATTTATCAAAATCCAATTACTTGTTATAGTAACAATTGTACAAATTCCATTCATCCACTGAACGAAATAATTTATTTGTACATACATATAACGTGCATATCTAGATAAAAATAATTTTTTTCCCCCCAAAAGAAGGGAAGCGAAAACCCCAAAATAAACTGATATAGCAAGACCCCAACTATTATCGAAGTTAATAACAAGACAATGAAGGGATATCCAACGCAGCTCTTAAATATTTTTTTTTTTTCGAAAAGGACTTGTGGGTGGACAATTCGATATTCAAAAAGCTCGCATGGTACCCACCGAAAAAATGTCGTGTAACTAGGCCATCACCCGGTTTCCAAACATACAGCAATCAGAATAATTGTGACAATAATGTCTAGTGAATTTAAAAAAAAAGCGCTCTTGTTTAACGTAGTAATTATCTCCCCATAGGAGACCTGGCAAACTCTCAACAATAATTTCAACTGCGGGCGCTTTTTTCCTTGTTCCTTGTTTCTATTTCATACGTCCGCTTCGGAAAAAATATAATGTTTCCACAGCCTTAACAAGGGACTAATTTCCGTCCCTTTTTAATAAATAATTGATCAGGTTTCACGTGGATTCCCATTTTATGTACAAAGACTATTATGTACCCGCAATCAAAAGTAATTTTCTATGGTCAATTACGTTCCTGTAGTAGGATGACATGACGACGACCTCCACGTATGCGTGACGGCTCCATCACGCTGGTTCATCCTGGGCAATGCGTTCTCGACCGAACGTAGCCGACAGTCGTCTTCCCTACCTTACGTTCCTCTCCTTGTTATCAATCCCTGCTACCCATCCCCAACCCACAATCCTCTGGGTCGGATCAAGGTGTAATGCGAACCGTGCCGATGATCAGCTAGGCTGGGGACCCAGATTAAAAAATAGCTCAGTCGTTTACGGTGTGCTCCGGATACCTGGCGACCTCCGGTTCTAACTAGCCTTACCCGGGTACTGCGGATCTCTGCCCGGGTGGACCTTGTTTCTCCGCTACTCGTGGGAGTAATTATGGAAAAATCCAAAAAATCAACAAAACCGGGGACCGGTTCCCTTAAACAAAAACCGGAAGGGACCACAAATCCCGTTAATAACAAGGCTACGGCACCCCCGAGCCAACCCAAACCTAGCGGAAGTGGAGTCACAAGCTCCACCCCTCTAAAAAAGGCCCCAGAAGCGACCACTAGCAAACCTGCTCCTCCTTGCGACTACGTCGCTGCCCAGCGCACACCTGCGGGCACGGCCGCTGCGGGGGGATCAGGGGAGCGAATGGTCTGCGGAAGGGCCAAAGACCTGAAAAGACCAGACCTGGCAAAATCAGGTCCTAAAGAAGGGACCACAAATCCCGTTAATAACAAGGCTACGGCACCCCCGAGTCAACCCAAACCTAGCGGAGGTGGAGTCACAAGCTCCACCCCTCTAATAAAGGCCCCAGAAGCGACCACTAGCAAACCTGCTCCTCCTTGCGACTACGTCGCTGCCCAGCGTACACCTGCGGGCACGGCCGCTGCGGGGGGATCAGGAGAGCGAATGGTCTGCGGAAGGGCCAAAGACCTGAAAAGACCAGACCCGGCAAAATCAGGTCCTAAACAAATCCGCAAAGCCCGCAACATCCTTCGTCGCTTGGCCACCAACCCGATCAGGGAAGACCAAGTGTCGAAGGAGGACTTCACCAAAGTCCTAGATGACATCGCTTGGGCTAGACAAGTCATACCAGACTATACATTGGAGTCTAGAAGCGCACCAGCCTCTAAACGCCAACGATCTGTGGAGGAACCAAGTACCCACAGTCCAATTCCGAAAAGGTCCAAGACGCATGGCACCAAAGCGATATCCTTCGCAGAAATAGCGAAGGATCGCAAAATAATCGGCGTCCTGGACGAAAGTCACGAGAATGGCAAGATCCCCAAACACCAATGGCGGTGGGTTCAAGTTGCCCTCGCCAAGGTGGCTATGGAGGTCCTGAAAGACAACCCTGGACCTCCACCCTTATGCTTTGATGCCGGTTGGTATCAAGGCAATATAAAACTTACGGCCTGCGATAATACCAGATCTGCAGAGCTTTATAAAGCTGCGGTAGCTAGAGTTGGGGAAGTTTACCCAGGCGCCCGACTCAAGGCAGTCAATGCCGCGGACATACCATCTCGTCCGAGAGCCAGAGCATGGTTTCCGGTGGCTCCATCGGAGCCTGAGGAAATCATCGCTATGCTGAAGGCCTTCAACCCTCACATCTACACCGATAACTGGAAAGTTATCAAAACGGAGCAGACTAACAGAGCCACAATGCATGTAATTCTGCTCCTAAATGAAAAATGCCTGAACCAGCTGGCAAAAGAAAATTACGCCGTGAACTACGGCTTCCAACAGATCGCACTCAAGGTCTACAAAACCGACATAGAAGCCGTAGTTAACCAAGCGGCCTGCACCAAGACCACTGGCGAGGAACCAGAAAACGTGGAAACCGATGGCGAAGGCGCAGCTCAGAGCGATGGCGATGTATCGACAGACTCCGAGCTGGGCAGAGCCGTCGGTAACCTCTTCACGGAGCGACAAATCCTTAGTTCGGACTTCGACGAAGACAACTCCAGCGACGATGAAGCGGATGTGACTGTCGTCGAAACAAATCACCCTGAAAATGGTGCAAGTGATACAGATAAACCTGCACCATTGTAAAGCAGCATCCGCTTCGCTTCTGCTTCACCTGGCATCAGGCGAAGTCGATGTTGCTCTAGTCCAAGAGCCATGGATCTCTGGTGACAGCATCTGTGGCTTAAGGACACCTAAATTTAATCTCTTTTATACCAAAGGAAAGGGAAAACCCAGAACATGTATTCTGGTCAAAAATAACATAAGCACCTTTCTTCTCCCTCAATTTAGCAACGGAGACCTTACTGTGGTCGACCTAGAGTTGAAACAGAAGAAAATCAGGATGGTATCTTTCTATCTAGCCCACAATGATGAGGGCCCTTTACCGCCTATGGCCTTTCAAGACCTGGTAAGATTCACCCATCCTACCACGGTTCTGGTTATGGGGGGAGATGCAAATGCGCACCATACACAATGGGGCAGCACGGACACCAATGATAGAGGGGAAGTTATTTTTAACTACCTACTGAACACCAACCTTGCTATTTGTAACAAAGGTAATGACCCCACCTTTATTACCAAGAACAGAGAGGAAGTTCTGGACATCACCCTTGTCTCGGACTGCCACTCCGACCGAATAGTGGTCTGGAAGGTTTTGAAGAAACACTCCTTTTCAGATCATAGATTTATAGAGTTCCAACTGCAGGACTCGAGCCCAGCCACCCCTTCCAAAATAAAAAACCTCCAAAAGACAAATTGGGGCTACTATACTAGGCTTATCGCAAAAAACCTTGCCCCCAAGCCTCCCTTTATTCCCAAAAACCGGGAACAACTCGACAGCATTGTGGACATTTTCACGAAACAATGCACTTACGCCATTAATAAAGCTTGTCCGAACAGGCCACATAAAGAGGCTTCCAAACCCCCATGGTGGTCTCGCGAACTTGAGACACTCCGAAAAGAGTGCAGAAAGGAATTTAATTCAGCGAGACGCAGCAACAGTGAAACCGCCTGGGGCTGCTATAAGTCAAAGCTGAATAGATACAAAACGGCAATAAGGAAGGCCAAACGTACCTCCTGGGCTACCTTTTGCAGTAATATAGAGTCCACATCGGAGACCTCAAGGCTGCGCAAAATATTAACTAAAGCGCCAACAATGCTTAGTTATTTACGCAAGGAAGACGGCGATTGGACCGATTCAAGCAGGGAATCCCTGAAACTACTTATGGACACCCACTTCCCGAGTAGTACTACAGTTGATACAACTATCACGATGAACTCTTCAGCCTCACAACAGCTGATCAGATCTATCATAAGTAGAGCAAAAATAAAATGGGCTGTAAACACCTTCCAGCCCTACAAATCACCAGGCCCTGACGGCATAGTGCCGGCACAACTGCAGCACACTCTTAGTTATATTATGCCCTGGTTGCAAACCATGTTTACTGGGTGCCTCCAAAATAACTGCATTCCCTCTAGTTGGAAAGAGGTTAAAGTAGTTTTTATACCCAAGGCAGGAAAAGCCTCCCACGTAACACCCAAAGACTTCAGGCCAATCAGCCTATCATCCTTTCTATTAAAGACTCTGGAGAGGCTAATCGAAATATATCTGAGGCAGACCATATTGACCTCGGAACTCTCTGGCGCACAACACGCCTATACAAAGGGCAAATCTACTGATACTGCTCTTCACTCACTGGTCTCAACCATTGAAAAATCCCTCGAGGTTAAGGAATATACATTAGTAGCATTTCTTGATATTGAAGGAGCATTTAACAATGTTTTGCCGAATGCCATTACCTTGGCCTTGACAGAACATGGGATCGAGACATCGTTGGTGTCTCTTATCCACCAAATGCTTACTGGCAGGATGGTGAGCTCGATCTTGGGCGATAGCTCGGTCCGAAAGGCCGTAAATAGAGGCACTCCGCAAGGAGGAGTACTCTCCCCGCTGCTATGGGTCGTAACTATGAACCAGCTGTTGCGACGCATGCAGGCAGAAGGACATGACGTCCTGGCGTACGCAGATGATGTTGTTATCATCAAAAAAGGAAAATTTCCTCAAGTCCTCTGTGATCTCATGGAGGCAGCGCTACAAACCCTCTCAAGCTGGACTGCTACCCGCGGACTCAGCGTTAACCCAGTAAAAACGGAGCTGGTCCTCTTCACAAGGAGGTATAAGACCTCTCCGTTAACACCCCCCCGGCTTAACAATGTTAGGCTCAAAATTAACAACAGTGCCAAATATCTGGGAGTAATCCTGGACAAGAAACTCCTCTGGCATGAAAACACAGAAGAGCGCATTAAGAAAGCAAACATCGCGCTTTTCGCCTGCAAAAAATCCATTGGTAAGAAATGGGGCTTCTCCCCTTACATTGTGCGATGGATCTACACAGCGATCGTCCGCCCAATTCTCCTTTACGGGGTTTTAGTGTGGTGGCCAACTCTGAGTAAATCCACCGTATTAAACAAATTACAGAGAGTACAAAGATGTGCGGAGTTATGCATAACAGGAGCACTTCGCTCCACTCCTACAGAGGCCTTAAATGTTATGTTATACCTCCCTCCTTTAAATCTCGTGGCAAGGGAAAGCGCAACCATCGCAGCCCTTAGAATAAAAGAATCCGGTTTCTGGACTGGAACCAGGGGAGGACACACGAAGGTACTGAACTCAGTTACTATTCCCACAAAAACCGACTTCTGCATTCCCGAAATTACCTTCACGAGGAACTACGGAGTCCACATCCCTTCACGTCGTGAATGGATAAATAGACCACATAGGTTTCAGGATGCCATAAACGTTTTTACTGATGGCTCTAAGCTCGAGGGTCGAGTGGGAGGAGGAGTATTTTCCCCAGAACTTGGGATTGAAATCTCCTTCCGACTTCCCGATCACTGCAGTGTATATCAAGCGGAGATTCTAGCCATACAAGAAGCTGTTCTGCAAATTAACCAGCAAGGCGATGGGAACCGGACTGTCTACATCTTCTCAGATAGTCAGGCAGCTCTGAAAGCCCTGCGCTCCTGCACAAACAGCTCTAGAACTACCTCTGAATGTCGCAGATCTCTTAACGAGATGGCTCAGCAGTTCAGGACCCTCCTCGTTTGGGTGCCCGGTCACCGAAATATAGAGGGAAATTGTAAAGCTGACGAACTGGCTAGGAGAGGCACGACCGCTACTCTCCTTCCAGAAAAGGAAAGAGTTGGTATGCCTTGGGCCTCCTTTAAACTCCGATGCAAGCAACACACAATTACACAAGCGAAAAAGCATTGGAGGGATCTTAATAAATGCACTTTGGCCAAATTAACCTGGCCCTCCTATGATCTCAGGCGAACTACCTTATTACTGAGCCTTGGGAGACAAGAACTCTCAGTTATAGTGGGCGTCTTAACCGGACACTGTCTGATAGGGACGCATGCGACCCGTTTAGGTCTTGAGACCCACGATTTCTGCAGAAGCTGTAAGAACCTTGACGAGGCGGAAAGTGTACTACACCTCCTCTGCCACTGCCCGGCCCTAAGCAGGATAAGGCTAACCACATTTGGTGAACCCTTTCTAAGCAACCTTGCGGAAATCTCGAAGTTTGGGATCCCGCAGCTTAGAAGATTCATTACTTCCTCGAGATGGTTTAACGAAGAAACGACATTTTAACATCAAGTTTAAAGTGGGATCACTATGGCATCACAATGGGCCTATCCTTCTGGCCTAAGTGTGTGGGCTTGAACCAAAAGCTCAGCCATATCTAACCTAACCTAACCTAACCTACGTTCCTGTAAGTAGTCGAGGCGAGGCAAAACCAAAGTCCAGCACATCCCCTCTTTTCCGACTATAATATTCCCTTAGTCCTTCTGCCAGTATGCGTTGGAATTTATTAAAAATGTACGGGAATAAAAGGCATTAAAAAAAACAGCGTAGAAGAATCGGGATAACAACAGGAGGAGGAGATGGCAAAAAAAGAGGATATCTAAAACTTGAGCTTTCCTTTATGATAAAAATTTCACCATTCCATCAAGGACTAACAAAGAATGCCCATGTTGAGTGGTGAAAACAGTCTAAGAAAGAAAAAAAAGGGATGGGATATAAAAAAGGACACAAAAGGGATTCCGCGTGCAGCACTGCCCCTGACATCATAGGCACAAGCTCGTTATATCCTTCGATGAATCAACATTTTTAATTCATGCGTAACAAATAACGATGACGTCAGAATCGAAAATTTACAACCTGTATCCTTACACTCCTGCCACTATCCCTTTCCTTTTTCTATATATACCCTCCGGTCTAGTTGAGCTAAGTCCTTTCACCAAATGATATTAGCGAGTGATGACCCTTCAACCAGGAAAAAAGGAGCGGAATATTCATCTCCACTAAGACTCTGCAGAGAGCGCAAAGGGATGGAGAACGCAATAAAGAATTTTAAAATTTAATTTCCTTTCTTAAATTGAATCCCGCTCAAAGTGTACTGAATTTTTAGTGTACGTTCTGCTTTTGACTGAATTTTTAATTTTCAAGGTTTTGCCCCTTTTGTCCGAGGGATTAATATATTCACGTAAAGAATAGATTTCGTATTCATATAGCTTAAGTGTGTTCTAAGAAACCGGGAGCGAGTTAAACAGAAGTTTGCTATTAAGAAAGCTTCTTGGGAAGCACTTAAGGAATATTAATTAATAACTTCCTAATATGTACTTTATCTTTAGAAAGAGATTGTAAGCTGATGAAAACAAACATAAATTGTTGGCCTGTGGTGGTGCAAATATAAGAGTGGTGGAGTAAGGTGTGATCGCTTTAAAGGTACAAGGTGTCGCAGCTGAAAAATAACTGATGAGCCCGTAATTATATTTTCAGTTAATATTTCAAACCATGGTAGAATCTCTAAAGCTACTAAATTGAAAATGCCTGTATTTGCGATTATCTCGGAACGCGTTGGTTTTTTCAGACTAGTAGACTTTATCAAAACTGAAGGTCATTACATTCTCTATGAAAAAGGTAAAAATACTTCCTTGGTAGAAGTTCTAGGGGATTGCTAATAAACAAAAAATCAACCTTCTTTTAAGAATACTTCCATCAAAACTAATGTGGAACCAGGATCAGACTCTACAAAATCCCATCCCAGACTCCCAAGACACAAACCAACAGCCCAGCGCAAAAGCTCGCCTAAAAGATTTTAAGCTTATCCTCGACATCCTGGTTGCAGTCGAGAACAAGATACGGAACAAACCACACTTATTGTAGAACTTCTTGTTTTAGCGATATTTTAGATAACAGGTTTTTATTTTCTATTTTTTTAAGACTATCTCTCAAACTTTTGGGTTTTTGAGTGAAGTTGCTATTATTAAAATTAAAGCTCAGAACGCACTCACTTTGTGACACTAAAGTTGATATATTAACAACGTTCATTCATCACCTTTTTGATCAGTGCGTTACTATAGTAATGAGAAGATATCAGGTATCTCGCCCTTATCCTTGGTATTCCCGTGAGATCCGACGGGAATTTGAACGTGAATTTATGTATAGGCGCTATCGCAAGACAATGATTCCAAGATATTCCAATTCCATACAACTATGTGTTCCAATATTCGTTCTTTAGGCATAAATACTTCTTTACCCACATTTTCTGATGTGAATGTAAATCATTTCAATGCTTCCTTTATTCAATCTCCTCCTGATCCCACACCCTTCACGCCTTCGTACTCTCAATCATCTAGTTCACTCAGCACTGTTAGTTTCAACTTTCCTTGTGTGGACTCCTGCGAATTTCTTTAAACATTGCTGCTCATATCGTCTAACTGTCTCGTTTGAGATGAGGTCTCATCGCGATTTCTTAAGTTGCTCTCTCCACTGATTCCGGAAAACATCACGCTTATCTTCAATTTTTTTTTATGTGAAAGACTAGAGTCTCAGGAAAGGCCCTTTATACTGTCGACAATCTATTTTCTTCTTATAGAGTGGAATGTCGAACAGCAGCTCTAGTCGGGGAGGAAGGAACTGCCACAACCTTCCCGCGATATTTTTTTTAGTCCACCTACTCCCAATCATTACTACCACGACTTTGACATCGGGGCATCGAGAAACAACTCGCTGGAGTGTTATGCCTCCTGAAACGAGTTGAATCTCATCAAGCAATCGATGACATGCGCTTTGGTGGAGCGGGGAACGGCTAAAGAAGGCTATGACAAGAGGAATCAGGAATGTAAAGAGAGAAGAAGAAAGAAGGAAAGTTATGTAGGTGGGAAAGTGGAAAAGGCGAAGGACCGTGGGGCTGGCCGGGATTCGAACCCGGGACCTCTGGGATTGTAGCCAGACGCCTTACTCTCTAAGCTACTGAGGCCCCCTGCGTGACAACTTCGAAAGTCTCCCTGATTTGGAAAAAGGCTGTTGTGATTCCATTACCAAAAATCCTCTCTAGTAGATTTAACAGATTATCGTCCTATCAACGACGGCGCGACATATTCCAGACATCCTATGCAGTGGGCCACCGACAACCTCAGTACCCCTCAGGCACTCGTGTAAAAAAAAAGAAAAAAAAACATGTTTCCACCGATATTTTTAAGGATTCAAAAGAAATTTAGGTAAAGTTTACGCTCAAACTTGTTTCTGTACCACCACTTCATGAATAGTCTACTTGGACGACGAACACACTCTCTCCACGCTAAATTCCATGTTTCACTTGAGATCCCTGTCCAAATTTCAAAACTAAAATGTCAGATGCCACTGGGCTTTGAGCACTAATACGAAAAAGGCTTTGCTGTGTGTGAATGTCAGTGAAAAATTAATCACGGAAGCCACTGACACGGAAAGCATCGGTCCCGTGGAGCTACGGATATGTGTGGATCGTCCTTTTTCCGTATTCGTCGCACTCTCCTTGGCGATTTAGCCGTCTTAAATTTTGGCCGCCTGCGTGCTGCGCACACGATGAATACTGGCCAAGCGGTGCGCGTTCAGTGTGCTCTGACTGAGGGAATCGGGGGTCTAGACCTAAAAACCCGCCCTGAGAAAGTTCAACATACGAATATTCACCTACGGCTCCAAGACGTCAGAAGACGTTTGGGCAAGGGTTTATCTAGAGGTTACTAACAGTTCACCGTCCTGAAACATCACGGTGAAAGTGATGGCGAGCCTGGATTCCTGCCTACACAGGGCTGTAGCATTGGAATTTTCATATATAGCCAAGCGTCTCTAAAATCTATGGATTCCGTAATGATCCGCTCTAAGCTAGAGGAGCTATACAGAGCTGAACTAGATGGGCTCGGTAGAAATCGCAACGGGACACTCGTATGTGTTGCCGAACATAGAAACACTAATGGAACGTGAAACCAGACTACCTCCCTAAGTAGGAAGTCTCCTTTCGGTACTCGGAGACCGAGATCGTCGGCAGCCCAATATGCGGGGACGAAAACTCCAATTTTTGACTACCACCTGCTGTTAGCGAGTCAAAAGTGGAGAGCACTGGCTACCTGCACTATCTCTGAAACTACTACTCCTAAACTTTATCTAAAGCGAGGAAGCGCACAATAGGCAGTTACGTTCTGTAATACAGGAGAACAGATTACTTATAAGCTCCTTAGAGCAGATTCCAGAGGACGGCTTTAGACATCCGTCCCAGTCGACCAAACAACCCCCATATTAGCCACACTGGGACGTTGCGTCTTAAGCTGTAGGTCGCCCTGGACACATCACTCTACCAAACCTAACCTGACTACCCAGACAACTCATAGTAACCTAAGCCAGTATCACGTAAAACTTGGATTGCTTACAATCGAAAAGAAAATCATATGAAACCAGCAAATATTACAAAAATAAAATAAAAATACAATTTTGGAATCGGGCTTCATTTCCATCAGAATGTCGACCTCAGTGAAGTCGGGTTTACGGGTTATACTCACAGGTTATAGACTCCAGATATTTTCTGTACACTCAGATTGCAGATTGTGGTTTTGATTATTTTTCAAGATTTTATAGATTCAGTGGAATGGAAAATAAGTATGTGCACTCCACAGTCTTGGTCATTCATCACTGACGGTCCTGACCTGTATGTCTTTTGTTTATCATAATTCCCACACAACTCAACGAGGGTATGGCAAGAGCCTCACCTGTACAATTCTTAAGAAATGGCATTCAATTTATATGTGTAATTATTTGTATTATGTAGCTCTATTTGAACTGTGACGGTGGAAGTTATTATTAAAGCCCACATGTCTTTTAGGCACGCAAAAGAAACCTTCTGTTCTCAGATCTAACCACCAATTTGATTTGTTTCTCATAAATAGCATTTTCCCAAAGTTTTGAGCCCCGAACAATTTCAATTTATAAATCACCACTCTTGATGGTGCACCTCACATCCTGAGAAGCCTGCATTTGGGGCAAACTTTCCTTCCTGCAGCATAAATTCATTATAACAGTTCCTTCTAGGTAAAATAAAACCCTGAGTCAGAAACTCTTGGAGCTATATTCCTCGAATAATAATTTAACTGCTGATCCTTGGATGTAAAAGTTTCCTCATAACCTTTTGAATCCACCTGTGAAAGATCCCATTGGCGTGGCGTGTTGCATCTCTCGAAAGAACTGCAGACTCCCCCGCGCCAACTTGAAATGTAAATCCCATCTCTGGGAAACAATTAAGGACGAGCTCAAGAGCTTCGAGCATTGTAGTTAAACTCGTGCATGCAGACACCACCAGTTACCATACCAGACATACCTTTCAACTTTGGAACTAATTTCGGGACCGGAATGCGCTGCGCTCCATCTTAGGCTAAGATACAGTATTAAAAAAGCCATCATCCAGATTCGTCCTGTAATAATATCCGAACCGGTTCCGTAGCTGCTGCTGGGAGCGGTTAATCGTTCCCGAATGCGGAGGGCCGCAAGGTTGCAGAATGGAGGGTCCTCCGCTTCTTTTTAAATTACCTTGTGCCCTTGTCAGATTTGGAGGAGATGGAACATGAGGACTGGGAATTGTTCCGCCCAGGTAGTTAACAAGAAGAACCAAACCCAAAGATTGAATGAAGCCTGGTCGTTGCCGTGCCACCAGCACACCAGTCGAGAAACTGGCAATGGCAACCATTGTGAGGCTGGGGGACCTAAGTAATGTCAGGAATTTCAAGGTGTGTGCACGCAACTGATTTGCATTTTTATTAGATGATTTCTTTCTTGGCTGTTCTTGCTCGGCGGAATAGTTGTGGGACTTGAGGAATTTCCTTGCTGAGGAGAAAAGTGTTTTATTCGTCGTTTATGTTTTTTTGAACAAAGAAGATGAGACCACGGGAAAGCAATTATACCAGGTAAAAGTTGGAAGTTAAATAGTTTTTTTGTAGGAGTCTTAACGGAAATAATAAATCAATGGGCTTAAGCGATTGTTTAGCAAATATGCTGGTAACGCAATAAAGGGATTAAAAGGTCTCGGCCTTGGGAGGAGAAGTAAAAGTTTCGTCAATTAACTATTTTTTTAGCTTAAGTAAATTATTGTGTTATTTGATATCGAACAGAACACCTTTAAATAGATCAACGATAGAGCTACATGAAGAGCCGAACTATATTCTTGCGTCCATGCTTTAATCATCTGGGAAAATTGGCTTAAGAATTCTACTCCATCTTCTATGGCATACATTAGCTACAAAATATTTTGCAATGATCCGCAATGACGTGTCGTTGGAGAAGCGGCCATTTATTAGGGGAAAATTTAAACTCTAAGATCTTTGGATTCTGTAAGCTACGAGAAATTGAGTTTAACTATGTCTAAATTTCCAGTGCTACCTAAACCTTTTTTTTACCTGTGTGCACTCTCCTCCAATCGACGAAACGATGACTCTTTACTATTCCTGTGGTGAGAAACGAAAGGTCAGCATCGGGATTATGGTCGATCGACAGGCTGACAGCAGCATTATCGCATACCAACTGATTTCCGAGTTTTTGGCGGTTATAGCCATGGGTGGAACGATCAACACCCATATCGTATCTGTTTATGCGCCAACCGAGCCCAGCCGGGACGCCCAGACAATCCGGCGGTTAGGCGGCAAAACAACATCAAAAAATCGGATGGAACTTTCGTGACCCCTCCCCTAAGGGCTCCTGCAGTGGTCGAGAGAGCTCTTCCACCAGCTGTACAACGACGATCCGTCACAAGGTCTAGCATCCGAACAGTCGATTATCGAACAGCTGACGAATCAGTTTCTCGATACTGAACCGACAACTATCGAGGTGAAGATGGCAGACAGGAATGTCGCCTTTCTTCAAAATTGGGACAACGTTCGCTTTCTTCCACGCCGACGGCACATGATCCGTATGATATATGTGTCTTTTTTTATGTGGAAGACTAAGGCTCAGGAATGGCCCTTTATACTGTTGACCATCTATTTTCTTCGCATAGAGTGGCAATGTCGAATAGCAGCTCTAGTCGGATTGTCTGGTACAACGTCCGGTAATCGTGCCCGGACGCCGCTTCTTCCATGTCAACCGCAACGCTATGCAAGAATTATCGCGGTATTAGCTTTCTTTCGATCGTCGGCTAAGTATTTACGAAAATCATACAATCGTGGCTACACAAACTGCTAGAGCACACGAACCGGAGAGAACAAGCGGGATTTAGACCATATCGAGGATACATTGATCAAATATTCGCTCTCCGTCAGCTAATGGAAGAAATATTTCGTTGCGGCAAACGAACTGTCGTAGTTTTCATCGATTTCAAATCTGCTTTCGATTGCATCGGTTGGAACCGCTTGGAAACCGAACATGTGCCAGTGTCATTTATCCAACTATTCAGCCAAAATCATCCAACTTCCCCAAGTGTCGTACGATTGCTCAACCAGCAGCAGCTTCGTATTCGTAGCGACTTATCTGAGAAGTTCCCGATTCACACGTATGTCCGAAAAAGAGACGTCTCTTCACCATTTCTCTTCACCGTTGTGATCGACGCGATTATGCGTAAAGCATTCGATGAACGACGCGGAGTTTGATACGCCTCAAATATCCCGGCGCATGCCCGTTTTGTTCTGCTCAGTACCTGGCCATTTAAATCTTCTGGTCAACTTAGGCCGTCGTGAGGTCGTAGTGCTCCCATTAAAAATAGTCTACTCTACGGCCATCTATATGCCTCTTAAAAAGTTAAGCGGCCGGTGTTCGCCCGTTGTAAGGCCATTTTTAAATTTTTCTTCGGGAGGGCGTCTGCTTATGTTGCTTTGCTAACTCTACTTCTATTTAGCGAATTATTATCAAGCTCTTTTAGGGCTATGAGGGCTCCTTCTTAATCGCCTTCTATATGTTAAGAGTTAATAGTGTGTATTGTTTGTAATATAGAATCTATTTTTAATTCTCAAAATCTTGTGCAAAGCTATGTCAGTGGACCTACCTCTGAAATTGGAATGTTCTTCTGGGAATAGTCAAGTTACATCTACGAAATGTCACAGTCGATGACTCTACCAGTCGATAACCCTATCCAAAATCCTGGGTCCCTGCCCTTATTTACGGGATGAAGACGGCCCACACCAACGGGACGTAACTGGCCCACAGCATACCACCCTTCTTTCAGTTTCTCGTTGTTGTTTACTTTGTTATCATGAAACTGCTCTTTCAAATATTTTTTTTTATAAAATGTGGCCTCCAACAGGCAAGGTACCTGACCGTGTCTGTTGTATAACGTGCACACGCTATAAATAAATTCGTTATTATTAAAATCAAACTTATTTTTTCTACTACAACCCTCGATAATGTCAAATCATTCTTATTATTAAAAAAAAAAAAAAACAAAATGTCGTTGAATAACATAAAATAATTCTAATTTAAAGGTAACTAGCTTCAATATTTACTTCAACCTGCGGTTCATGTTCTTGACGTAATATTGTAAAAAGGTCCAGGTTTGTTATTTTAGGATCTTCCACCCACTCAAAATAAAAGTAGCAAAACAAAATGTCTACCCTGTTTTAACCAGTTTTTTTTTGTACTTTTATTATTGTGAAGTAGATCTAGGATCATTATTAAAAATAAAAAAGAAAAAGCGCAACAGATTCGATTGCTTGCCTTCTTTGGCTGGTGTTTTCACCATTCGCTAGCCCCATTCAGATCTAATTAATGAGTTTTAAACCTTTTACCTTTTAGTTATTAAAAAAAAAAACTTATTAAGCACAACCCAAACCCCATTACTTCTTATTATCTACCTAAAACAGTTTCAAAAACATAATCCTTGACACTCTTCCTACATTGTGTTTCGAACATAAATTTCTTGTTTTTCTTACTTAAAAATTATCAAATTTCATTTAAATTTTTAATTATCTATCGCGCCATTACTGTGAGCAGTAATATTTCTATAAAAACAAAATAAAAAACTTCCATTTTAACGACGACAATTATGACACAAAAAAAAGACATCATCCACCACTGAGTCTTACCTTAATTATGAGAATTTAAAAAAAAAAAAAAAGTAACCGCAAATCCCTAGAAGTATTCCAGCAAGTAAGACTCCTTCATGGAAAACATCAGAGAGCGCTGTCACTGTTCTGTCTGTCAGACCTAACTAAAGGTACCCTAACGAAAGGTTCAACTCTTATGACATGACAAAAAAAAAAGACGAAATCCAGAATTAAACCTCGGGTTCTAAAGTATTTTCCCTAAACATTTTTCCTTTCTCTTGTTTGTCCTGTTTCAGGGAATTTGTTTTCATAACGAGCAACTTTATTTTAAAGTAGATTTTTTAAAGTCCTTAAAAGAATAAAATTTAAGTCGTAGACGACGACGACGTTACGAAACAATGTCGTGATGGATGTGAGCGACAATCAAGTGGCAATATGGAGGGTATTTGAGGGATTATTGTTATTGAGAATCGCAGGATTTGCGATATCTTCATAGTTAAAATTATAAAATAAAAACAGTAACAACGAAGGTTCGAGTTCCCTTGGCTTTATAACCGCGAGGACTCTCCATGCTATCTATCACAAGTTTACAGACCATAGAAGCAATATGCCCCACCCCCCATTCTTGACAATTTTTGAAGTAATAATACCCTGCCTTCGTTTTTCTCTAAGAATGACAACGCGTATTTTCTTTACATCAAAGTAATACCGTATAGCATCCAATACCAGCCTCGCACCATTTCTGCAGGTGAATTTCAAAGTTCAATTATATCACCCGCTCTTTTTATAAATTTCGGTCCCGTACAACCCACTTCATAGTTTCCCTAATGACGTTACGCTACGTTATTCGTAGATCTTCGATAATGCAAGATAAGCTCGTGCTAGATATTGCTTTGACAACCGCGGACTTATAGCTCTGACTCAATCAACAGGGACATTGAACTCATTCTAAATTGGGATCGCTACAATCGAATCGAATTCAATCAACACCTACAAAACCATATTTTGTCAAGGAAATGGCTAGAACAGCCAATTGCCTATGTACTGCTCAACCGCAGCGATCTAATGGTCTCCTCCCGTGGGCCAAGCATATACATTGGGTGTTCAAAGAGATTGCCAGTGCAATATAATGAGTCTGTCATGATTGTTGCAATAAGCAGTGTTGGCCACATCCAGCAGATGGCCACAGTAATCATTTAGGATGTCAAGCCTCCTTCCTCGAATAGTCCCAAGGATGCTCCTCCCTTGGTTGATGTCATCTTCAATCAGGATGTCATTAACCCAACCACGCTAGGATGTAAGCCGCGTTGCAAAAAACTAAAAAATAAAAATAATAATAGTAGTAATCGCCAAGCCACCATTGGCAATAGTGTCAGCTTGAGGTCCTCGTCCGGCGTTCCATCTACAGAGCTGAACTTAAAGCCGGTCTCTGTATCATCCTTCTCGCCACTAGCGGTCGCAGATCCTTCGGTCGCTGAAGTTTCAGGGACTGAGCCGTCCTCTATGCCAGTCTTGGTAGCAGCCCCTCCGCCTCTAATAGTGGATGGTCCACCGGTTGCCGAAGTTATAGTCCCTCTTGAGCCTTTCACTCCTCGTGTTACGGTTCCTAGACCTCTAAATATTTTCATCTCGAGATTCTCTCCGGAGACTAAGACGGAGTCTATCTGTGAATATTTGAGGAAAAAATCTATAGACCCCGGGACAGTTCGTTGTAGAAGGGTTAGCAAGGCTTCCAAGCCAGTTGCATCTTTTATTTTGTCTGCACCGCCTGCTACTGCCGAGATTCTCTTAGACCCTGGTTTCTGGCCTGCTGGGGCTCTTACCAAGCGTTTCGTTCCGCGCACTCGTAATAGATCTCATCATGCAAACGCTTCAACTTCAACTTCGGGTGCTACTCAGATATCAAAAAACTCGAGACGCTTTCCCTCTACTACCAGAATGTAAGGGGGACCAGGTCTAAAACTAAAGATATCCTTCCGGCATCGATTGCTAGTGGCCTAGATGTCATAGCATTCTCTGAAACCTGGCTCCATGTGGGCATTCTCAATGCTGAACTTTTCGATTCCTCCTACCAAATCTTTCGGAGGGACCGCCACACTGACTCGGAAGCTCGTGGGGGTGGCGTACTTGTTGCTTGTAGAAGCCATCTTAATTGCACCCCAATTTCGCTTCCTAGCTTCTCTAACCACCTTGACGTCGAGCTTGTTGCTCTTAAAATCTCCCTTTCTAAAATGAATCCCTTCCGACAACTACCTTCCTGAAGGCAGCCTTAATTCTAAGGAATCGTGTTTTCTCGATTCCTTATTCTCACTTGGCTTGAGTCAAATGAGCGGTGTGACTAATGTATTAGGAAGGCAGTTGGATCTTATATTCTTTACTGACTCAGTCAACATGACTGAATAGTCATGTCCACAGTTGACAATTACCACCCTCCTATCTTGCTCAATTACTGTTTCAATTCAGTTAATACTCCTTATCCGGAGGGGGTAACATATTCCTTTAACTTTAAAAAGGCGAACTTTAATGAGCTGTCATCTAAACTTGCCATGGTTGATTTCAACAACTTACTTTCCGCAAACGAGTTGGATGTCGATGTAGCACGGTTTTATGGCGTACTATACGAAGCCCTCGTTTCTTGCGTTCCCTACGAGCCTCAAAAATTAGCCAGTTCTTCTCCTCCTTGGTTCAATAGAGAACTCAAGCATTTGAAAAATCGAAAGAATAGGCTCTGGAAAACTTATTTAAAGAGAAAGGACTCTCCGAGTTTCAATTCATTTATCATTTGCTATAACCAATTTCGTTCACTCTCTTTTACTCTGTATCGTGAATATCTCAGCAGTATGAGTAATAAAGTATTTACTGATTCCAGAAACTTCTTCAAATTTATCAACTCGAAGAAAAAAGTTGATAATTACCCTAATACTATGCAGCACAAGAACTGGTCTAGCTGTGAGTAGCCCGCGATTTGCAACATGTTTGCGTCATTCTTTCATCAATCTTTCTCATCTGCAGACTTTCAGCCTGACGACAATAATTTTCGTCACATTATTCCAAACCGAGAGGCTCATTTTTTACCTCTCTCAATTACCATCGCCGATATCGTGAAACATATTGACGATCTTCCATTTGACTTTACTCCTGGCCCCGACGGTATTCCTCCTGCTGTCCTTAAGGCCTGTGTGGAGGTTCTCCAGTCTCCACTGAAAATCCTTTTTCTAAAATCCCTGGATAAAGGGTACTTCCCCACTCTGTGGAAGAATTCGTTCATAATTCCTATTCACAAAAGTGGTTGCAAGAGTGAAATATCGAATTATAGGCCAGTTGCTAAGTTGTCTGCTATACCCATACTTTTTGAATCAATTATCTATTCTACACTCGTTCCTATCTGCAAGAGGCTGGTCTCAACGAATCAACATGGTTTTCTTGCAGCTCGTTCCACAACCACCAATCTTCTTGAGTTCACTGCTCATGCTGTCGAAGGCTTCGTTTCCGGTTGTCAAACTGATTGTGTTTACACTGATTTTAGTAAGGAATTCGACAAGCTCTCCCATTCCATTATTATTCTGAAATTAAGAATGTTAGGCTTTCCGCAAGCCCTTCTAGTATGGTTCCAGTCTTACTTAACTGACCGGACCTACCAAGTTCTTTTTCGTGGAACCAAATCAATAACCATTGAAGCGACATCCGGTGTCCCTCAAGGAAGTCATCTTGGCCCTCTCCTCTTTATCTTATCAATTGATGACATTGTTCCCTTACTAAGACACTGTAGAATATTGATTTACGCTGATGACATCAAATTGTATCGGCACATAAAGAGTATGGAGGATTGCAAACTTCTGCAGATTGACCTTGGTACCTTTTACTCTTGGTGTGCTAACAACAACCTGGTTCTTAATATTGGTAAATGTGAAGTCATGACTTTTAGTAGGAGACGTGATCCTATAATTTTTAACTACACCTTTTCTGATGAGGGTATCCCTCGTGTTAATTTGGTTAAAGATCTCGGGATTAGATTTGATAGTAAGCTGGATTTCTCCACTCACATCAACTATATCTCTTCCAGAGGTAGTTTAGTCTTGGGTTTTATAAAAAGGTGGTCCAAGGAATTTAATAACCCGTTGGTTACTAAACACCTATACATTTCCCTTGTCAGACCATTACTCGAATATGCGTCCCAGGTTTGGTCTCCTCACTACTCTTCGCATGTTAGAACTATTGAATCGGTTCAACGAAGGTTCGTTCAATTCGCACTGAATCATCTTCCTTGGGAAAACCCAATAGTTCTTCCATCATATGAATCCCGGCTTAGGTTACTCAACTTAAGCTCTCTTCACAAGCGTCGAGAGGAGGCCGATGTTGTATTTGTTCATCAGCTACTTAATGAAAAGGTCGACTCAGGTTTTTTAGGTCGCCGTGCGTCGTTTAGGGAGAGTCGTTATAATCTGAGAGGTCCACCTCTTTTACAAATCAACTCCTCTAATACGAATTACGGCAGATTTGAACCTGTAAACCGCAGGTTCATTAATGTTAACTATAATATTAATGTCTTTAGCGTGAGCATTAGTAAAGATGTCCTTAAAAGGAGTCTTTTTAATCTCACGTGACCATCTATGTTTCCTGTTGCTTGCGTGGGTTATATGTTATTTGGATTTTTGTTTTTATTTACTAATTTTTATGTTTGCATGCTTAGTTGTGAGCCTCATCTCAGCGCTTGGTTGTGCTGAGTAGGTAAATCTTTCTTGGCCCAGCTAAGAAGTGCGAATACCCTTCTGTATTAGAAAGGTTAACTCTATTACTAACAAAAATTACTAACAATCAGTACACCTTTTGAGCCCCAAAATATAATAGCCAAAATTCTCCCGGTTGATAGATGAGTCTTGGTCCTGCTCGGGGCCTCTCTCTAACTTTCCAACCACTCCATAATCGACATGTTGTTCTATATGGTCTAGCCACTATATGGCTAAACTATATGTTTCCGCACATTTTTTCATGCTTTGTTGAGAAAACATGAAACCCACCTTGCCGATATTTTTTTGTATCCAAGTAAATATTGTCTTCATTGGCGGTGGTCGCCGAATGCCGTTTATGGCGTATCACGACCATTTCGAAACTTCTGGGTGCAATTGAATAGTTGGGTTGTACACAGAGCCGCCCACTTTGGGATGTCGCTAACTTCAATCTATAGCTAGATACCTGAGGCTTGTGGAAGGAAACAAATCTTCGTTATCGGTCGCTTGCATGTAGTACCACGGCACCTCACCGTCGCTACCCAAACCTGACCGTCAGGGTGCCTCTATTCGACCTAAGATCCAATTAGTTGGTTTAGTTTTGTTTAGTTCTTTTTGGATGGGATAACCCACTTAGATTGTTGTTGTTGGGTTTGCAAATAATCCTTAACCACTGATGCTAGAAGTGCTGCTTCTTCTGCAATAAACGGCCAACACTTTGAAGTCTCAAAATTCAAAAAGTGAAAAGGTTTTTTAATACTTTGGGTTTAGTACATCATGAATCGTTCTAGAAAGGCAAACGGCTAATAAAAAATACTGTTTTGGTGGTATTTGAAGCATTTGCGTCCGTCGAAAACGACAAGTGTAGCGATTTGTGGACGATCAATCGACAACTATTGTAAGCTTGCTGTCCAAAATTGATTCTCCACCTCCACCATATAGTAGGAACGTTTCCGAGCATGTTTTGTTGTTTGTTCGGAATCTTCCAGGAATATCCAACCGCTGCCACCAATATTATGACTATAATTATGGTACGAAAACTGCAGCAGATTGGGGCATGGTGGACGGGCCATTAGCCACTGATCACAACAATGACCGAATTGCGTCGTTCCTTCATAGTAACACCATCATTCCATCAGTACCATTCCTGCTGCCGCTGTACAGCAAATTTTCCAGGTATTTCTGAATGGATTGGTTTTATGGAGAAGGTAAACAAAGAAGTACCTTACCAAACAACATTCATAGATTGCCAACCCTTTATAAATGCGCCTCTCGGTGAATACGATACGATATACAGATCATTGCTGTCTGCCGTTAAAATGACACACACGTTGGGGCAGCGTACAACTTTCGTCATGTTCGATGAACCTCTCTACCCTAGGACGCGAAATGTGATAGCAAGTCGTGTGGGAGACAATGAGCTATGTACCATCTACGCAGTCAACAGCCTTGAAAATAATACGACAGACCACGCCAATGCCACGGCGATCGAACGAGACTCGTTAGCTTTCCGAGCTCTTGGTGCGACAGTAATGGAGTCCCTAGACTTTTCTCTAACAACCGCTTGATCTCGATCTTGAGCAATATCCCCCCAACCGGTCTGAGTAATTGTAAACTTTTGACAACTCTTCTACTTTGAATTAAGAAGATTTTCTAATTAGAATTTCCAATTTTTATGAGTGTGTTTAATTCGATGACTACCAGCTGTAATTAACCTAAAAGAATATCCTTTAAAATTGCTTTAAGTTCCTGAAACACCCAAGAACGAACTTAAAGTTTTCTATTTGGAAAAGAATTATTATACAGGACAAAATATACATCACCAGAAACACAATGCAAACAACTTTACCGTAAACAAAAAAAAAAACAAAGCCTGGACAAATTTTCATTCTCTGGCTTTTGTGACAAGAATCCTTCAAACTCTAGGTACACTCAAATCTGGTCTTTCAAAAGGACATATGTCTACTAAAATACATAAATCCGTTCGTACGTGAAACTTTAATCTTGATGAGCGGACCATAGAAATGATACCGAACAAAAAAAGGCGAATTCTTCTTTAATATCCCCCAACCCTCGATGTTGGGGGTGCGAATGCAGAAGCCGCACAACTTTCCATTTCGAAAAAGGATTTATAGAATAATATTGAAGTGTAATATTTGCATCAGTCCGCAGCCATATGGTTGGCTGTTGCTCCCTATTACCATTCCGGTCCTGTGCAATTTTAAAAGGAGTTATTAGTCGGGCGCCATATGCGCTGTAGAGGACCACTGTAGAGGACAGTAGAGGGCATCACAGGACACAACATAAAGCCCGGACTCGATGGCCAGCAGGGTATCGGGACCGAGCCGGGGACACCACCGCCGCCTCTGGCAACAATACATCCCACGGGGACGGGAGGGTAAAAACACACCATAAAAAGGGATTCCACATCCTTTTTCCAGCTCTTTCAGGATGAGGTGAAGAGAAACACGTTTCCCGCCCAGCCGAGCAGCAGCAGCAACTCCTTCATGTCCTCCCGTAACAATTTTTTCCACTTTGCGCAACTGACGCGTGCGGTCATTTTTTATTCGGTTACACACTTAACTTGATAGCATTAAGTAGAGGCCGAGTCCGGGCTCTTTCCCAGGAATTGGCACATGTTGCGTGTATGTGGGCAGAATGGCCACGCAAGAGGTGCTCATCTGGAGCTGCCTGGGCCTCCAGCCGGTGCTGCGAGTCCGTTTTATAGACAGAGGACATACTTGCCATCGACAAAAACTAGGATGGCAACCGTTGCTGGTGCACAGGATGTCGTCGTATATGATACCCACTTCCGGGCACGTTTCGGTGCAATTTTTTCTGAGTTAAATCTGACCTCTCCGGACTGGTGAAGGGTAATTTTTTGGCTTCCATTTGTCCATTGCCAGTTGTCTAAGGCCATCTCTCTGGAATCTCGGTGCCGAGAGTGGAAGTGTGCTCAACAAGGCTCCCATTCCCACTCGTGGGACTTTGAAGGCGGTCAAATGTGAGTGCCTCTAGAGTAGATATCATGTTGTTCTTGTGATAAATCCTAACGAGATTGCTTGTGTCCTTATTTGCAGACTCTTTGGAACTTTTTGGGGCCATTTTTTCCCTTTTTCCTTCAACTTTTTTCGTTCCGTCCTATACTGTCAGGGGATGCACAGATGGCCAGAAAGATGGAAGACATGATGTGTCAATGCGTGATCAATTTATAGCGCAGAAACTACAGATGTGAACAGGGAAAACTTTTTCTCTCTATGGTTGGTGGTACTACTTTATCTTACAAAAAAAGAAGATTTTTTTATCCACCGCCGAGGGTCTGGGGACGATGGTTGCGGTTGACGATAACTTTTTAAGAAAATATTTGTCCAAACATTTGTGAGTTTGCCAACTCAGAAGCGTATGTTGATGCCCATATGTGTGTGCGGACTAAAGTTGGTCCCTGCTCTTATATCACAAATTAAATTAGCTGATGTGTATGTTTTTTTCTTGTTGGTGGACTAGGGAGGGGAAATCTTTTGTTGGGATATATTTAAGGGAAATCAATTCTTCTGCTAATTTGTTTTCAGATCTTTTAATCAATTGGTGAATTGTCATCAATCTTACTTTGGTTCACTTTTACTTTTGTTGTGTACTTTTTCGCTAAATATAGTTCGACGTAATATGAAATCGTTTTGGATGCTTAAATACTAATTGCATCATTGGCATGTCGTGATATTTCTAGTTTATTATCACATTTATTTTTAAAAAATAACCAATGTATGAAATTACTCCGCCAGAATATCCTACAGGTCCAAACCCAGGGAAATCGTCAAATCGATAACCCTGTGTCCAGAAATGTAACAAGATCATCCATTTCCCGCTAGGATATCAATATTCGGGGACTGGTCTGTCTGGTAGGGGCTGGCCGAGTGTTAGCTGGGAAAAAATGTTTGTTATGGAATCAAGAAGGCATCCTAGGAAGGGTCAAGATTTACGGCTATCCCAGCATCATCACAGCTCTAATAAAATCTAAGAAACCACGATATCAAATTCGCCAAATGGAATGTCATTTCAACAATTTCGAGCAATGCTAGAAATGAATGAGCAACTTAGACAGTATAAAACACTCATCGTTTGGCTTCAAGAAGTTCTAAAGCGAAATACGCTTCCAGCTTCCACAGAGGCAGAGTACTTTGCAAGATATCTGTTAAATATTTTAGTACCAACACCAATTTTCTCCTTTTCTAGTTCTACTAGCTCATTGTTTCTTTTTGCAGCACCCTTTGTTTCTTGTTTCCTTACGTCAAAATGCCCCGATTTTCCCGCCTCATTCTCTACCAACTGTAGCAGTTTATACTACTTGCTTAACCAACACATATCTTTTTTCACCCCATAAACTCAGTTATTCTTTGCAATAATTAGTTTTATTCATTATACCGATTAATAAGAGAACAATTAACATTTACCAACTCCTAATTGACGTTAGCAAGTGTGGAAATTAAGTGATATCAACATTGCATTTGAGGAAAACAAAAGTATTTAGGTCTGAAAAAACCCGCCCTGGTACCATGATGTTTTCTTGTCTTACATTTTCGACCTCCTATAACCCTACACGTTGATAAGATGAATAAGTGATGTATGAAATAGCAACATCATTAGTGACAAACCCAAAAGTTAATCAATACAATCGATGTTAGCAAGGAAGCCGATAAATTAATAAAATTGATCGAGAAAAAAAAATTTCAAAAATCACACCACCACAAATATTTTTCTTTTCAATCAAAATCCAAATCTGCATAGAGGAAAAAAATTTAACACCCGATAAAACTACATACAAACAGGGTTCGTTTTTTTTCTCCTTCTTAAATACATTTTCAATAAAAACCCTCCTATTCATATCCTTTTGTTTAAAAACTTGTTTTTTGCGTACCTTTGCTGTTTTTCCTTTTTCTCCTTGGAAAAATCTTAATGTTTTTTTAATTTTTCTAATAGTTTTAATCCCCATATACATGTAGCAATGTTTATTCTTATTTTTTTTGTTCTTATTTCCAACGGAGGGAAGATCATTCATATAGAGGGAGAAAGGCAAAGGACCAAGAATTGAACCCTGAGGCACACCTGCGGGCATACGCAGGAATAAGGATGTACCATTATTATGCCAAACAAAGAAAGAAAAAGAAATGTGATATCGAGAAAAAGATTGGCAAATGTGATAGAGGTCCCGCCAAAAGAGTTGATGCCGAGAAAGTCGCGTTTTCCATGCGCAGTAGAATCCCCGCATGCCGTTCCCGTCCCTTAGCCTAGTCGCAACAAATTTCGAAGGGGAAATTTGAAAATACATAAGCGCATTTCTTATCAATATGTGCGCAATTTTTATTTGTGTGCAGCTTTAATTTCCCCAGCTGCGCGCTCCGGCATCAACTCTTTTGGCGGGACCTCTACCATTGACTTAAGGCCCTTGGAGACGCTAAAACATGGTACGAGTAAACATGGTACGACCAAAAACCCGCAAACGGTAAGACATGTGCTAAGACCGATTTACTTGAACACCGCTCTCTTGTCAAAATATTTCAAGTTAATCTGTCATTCAGTTGTCAACTGGTAAATTGAAACATTTCGTGTACAAGTAAATTTGGTCAAACAAGTCCGCAAATGGTAGGACATGGTATCATCAACACGAAACTCCGCCCACGAACATCGACGGAAATCAAACCAGTTTTGATTTTAGTCGGACCGTTGGTCGGACCAAAAAACTGGTACGCGTACCGGCCCGTACACGGCTAACATCACCTCGAACATGGTCCCTGTACCATGTTTACTCGTACCATGTTTTAGCGTCTCCAAGGGCCTTTAGTTTAATGAATGGAAATGCAAACACCATTGAACGGACAGCGCTGAATAACCGTGACGTGGAACTGGTAAATAAATTCTGCTACCTCGGTAGCATTATTACCGAAAATGGTGGGGCAGAAGAAGACGTAAGTTCCAGAATAAATAAAGCACGAGGCGCATATGCATGCCTATCCCGCATATGGAGATCAACGGAGATCTCAACTAACACCAAATTGCGGCTGTTCAACTCCAACGTTAAGGCAGTTCTTTTGTACGGTTGCGAAACATGGAAAGTCACCCTATTCATCACAGGGCGCCTACAACTGTTCATCAACAGATGCCTTCGTCGTATCCTAAAAATCAGCTGGCAAGATAGAATTTCAAACGAAGCACTATGGCGCCGCGCCGTGCCGGCCAAGAAAGGATAGACGACCAAATCAGGCGAAGGAAATGGAATTGGGTTGGACACACCTTGCGACGCGAAAACGAAAATCTAGCCAAACAGGCCCTTGACTGGAATCCGCAAGGTTCCCGTCGAGTAGGAAGACCTAGAACAACGCAACGTGGAGAAGAACCCTACTAGAAGAAGCCGCAACAACTGGGAGATCCTGGTCGGAGCTAAGAGCTGTCGCGCAAAACAGAGTCCGCTGGAGGGCAACTGTTTCCGCCCTATGTCCCATGAGGGATTAAAGGAGTTTAAAGAAGAAGAAGAATGAATGGATGCGAGTAAACCAAAGAGTCCAATTCTTTGGAGAAATCAAGGCCCTGATTCAAGGGGAACTAGAATCGCAACATGGTTAAAGGTGGAGTGAAGATTAGTTGTTACCATTGAATTTTAAGAAAGAGAGGAGAGATGCCATCGTAGCCAACGCTATTGGACGTTCTGCGTAAATATGACAGTCTCTGTAGATCTGTAGCTAGTAGTGAAGTAGTTTCGCTGGAAGACCCAACCTTTTTAGGCTCGTCAAAAACCTTCTCCACCTTCTCTTTCAGGAAGAGTGATGAGATATTGAATGATCGATTAGAATTTTCTTCCTTTTGTATCTTCTCCACTCCTTGGGAATAAATACCACCATAGTCTCTCTCCAGCACCTCAGAATATGAATCAATATTGATCCTACAAGTGGCGCAAGAAAGACGGTAACCCATGGCAGAGTAAAGCTACATGGCAGGGCTAAATTGAACCTAGTATCTGTTAGTACGTTCTTGCAATACCGTTAAGCCCTTCAGTATGATTGTTTACACCTTGGGATTGCAGGTTTTATAGAGTATCTTCTTTCTAGATCCACCGTATTATTTGGTCTGTTCCATGCCCAAGCAGAGGCAACTTGATAAACCCCAGGATGTGACCTGAGGGACCCGTATGGTTGATCTGGGAGCGAAGGCTTCCGGGATTGTGCCGTGCTCGGAACGTAAGGGAGCCAAGCCTCCCACCACCTGCAAATAATACTTCGCCCGCCCTACGTTCAATATTAATTTATTTATTCGGCTAAGGTTTTCAAGACTTGGTAGAATGAGGAGTAATCCTTTACAAAATCACCGACAATATTTACTTCCTGTAGTGGTAATCATTGTCTGGAAAATTTTAAAAAACTATGATGGTAGAAGGTATGATGTTATTTACTTTAAGTCCTTTCAATTACAAAAATTTAACTAGTTTACCGTTTTTAAAATGTGAAAGGCTTAATAACGAGAAATGGTTGGCTTGCGTTCGGTCTTACCCTATTTTAAAAATACTCACAGCACCGGGGGCCTTTAAAAGTTGTGGGAAGAAAAATAATATTTTTTTTTTGGTTCTCTTAAGAAAGATGTCATTGAACGCAACATTGACCTAATAAAAAGGGATCAAAAATTTGCAGTAAAATAGATTTCGTTTACCCTAAGGACATAAGGATGGAAGGACTAAAGTAAAAAAAAAACCCCATTTTGCTTTACTTCCTTTTCTTCTTCTTATTTTTGGAAAACTTTCACAATTTATAATCTGTAATATCGATCCTTTTTTTAAGGAAATATTTTTTTTCCTGCTTTTACGTGAACACACCAGCAGAGCCCCCCTTTTCTGATGTTCCTTCATCACCGACAAAATTAGCCAAAAAGAAAGTATGTATGTATAGATAAATAGATATAGAATGGAACGTGTAACAGCCAAAAAGTGGAATCTTCTTTGTTTAAGGAAAATACAATCTGCCCATTCCACTCCGCGCGCGTTTTGCTCCTTTTGATTAGTTAATCAATGCAGTAACAAAATTTATATCCAAATATCTAAATCGTTTATGAAAATTCAATCATCCAATAGGGGCCACTCCTAGAAAACAAAACAAGAAAAAAAAAACTCCACACGGCAAAATGAACTCAAGGAGGAAGAAAACGGAATATGAAAGTAGGGTCCCTCCCTCCGCAGTAGCAGCAGCAGCAGCAACAACAACAACAAAAACAACAACAACAAAATAAAGGGAAAAAATCCACGGTTCCGTATACAAAATCGATTTCTACCATTTGAAGCTTTCACTACCAAAAAATGACGTAAGAATTGAGAGAATCCTTGGTGGGCAGGATTTTTTCGGAATATTTAAAAATTTTATGAATTAAGAAAATCCTTTAACGTCGTGGCGACCACTCTACACTAGACCAATTTGAAGACTAACTACGACTTGGATTATTTCCCCCCGAAATGCAAAGCGCCTGGCTTGAATAGAGCCGAGGAAATACGATAGAAAAAATTGAACTTTGCGCAGTTGAAACTTGGTTTTTGTCTCAAAGCTTCGTCCTTGCCACAAAAAAGGGGAGACTTAACGATATTGTGTATGCCATATTTGTTCCCCAACACTCCTTTGGCAACCAGTTCCCCTTAGCAAAGAAAGGTAAACTCTTTCCTAAACTCGTGCATTCTTCGATTCCATTACTAAAACCGTTTTCGAAGTCGTATCCTTTTTGAAACGGCGAACATTTAAAGTCGTCATTTTCGAAATACACGCAGAACACAGAACAAGACCAAGGCTACTCAAGCGAAACTAGATAGAACGTCTCAGGCGCGTGTTTCTGTCATTTTGACGTGGATAAAATTAGGGTTGCAAAGGCTACAACTATTGTTGGTAAAAAATTGGAAAATCATACAGCGCCCGTGTGAGAATTGACATTTGGACGACGACGTCGACTGAGGGTCCACATTCTTAAGGTTTCAATGCTAAATTTAAAGGACTGCGTTTAATGTCGCAAAAATCTTGATTGTATCTCTGGAAGGACATTGATTTTTTTGTACGTAGCAATATCGGAGATGACACTGCGGACAAGAGATATTTTTTATGTATGTAGTTCGTGGGTTGACCGTGAAAGCTATTTCTGAGTTCGTCTTCAGAATAAACATTTTACCGCCTCATAAGCCCAAACAAAAATCTTTAATTTTGGGTCTTTTATTCTATTGGATTCAGTGCTTTTTATGTGGCAGATCTGCGATTTACTCAATGCCTACGTACGCCAAAGCTGCTAGTATATTGTGCATGGGTGATACACGGTTCAATTCTGTAAGCAAAACAACATAATTTTACATCTCCACGTAATCTTTGATAAAGCCGAACTTTACAGTCAAGCAAAACATTTTTCATTCAATTGAAACCGTTTCTATTTTCAGTAAGTCCCGTAAACTTCATCCTGCTCTCTCGGTTGGCTTACAAATTGACACTTGACAGTTCGAGTTGATCAATTCATTGACTCGTACATCACGGGGTTGAGCTTAACATGCCGTGGTAAAAGCTTAGTTCAGAGATAGAATAGGGTTGTTAATATGAAGAACTGGAAAAATGTTGAACAGAACGATAAACGGTGCGTTTGATCCCAGTGGGAAAAATTGGGAGCGCTACTCAGGGGAGGTTTTTTCAAGCCCTGTTAAATATGCTACCAAGGGAGCATTACTGGAGTTTTCATAAATTTTATAGAACGAACAAAACGGGCGATTATCTTCGTGACCGGCTCTCGTTCGATACGGAGGTTCTAAGAACTCCTTAAGAATATGTCGATGAAGCTTTATCTTTAAACGACATATTAGGATTTAATTGAAGGAAATTGGATGAACTCCGCTAGTTTATTTGGAACAGGATATTACTAAAATCAGAGATGCAATATCTAATCTGACTAGGAGGACAAAAGTAATACAACTGGAGATCATCAGCATACAGATGGAAGGAACAACGTTGGATAACAGATATGACATCATTAACGTATAGCAAGAAAAGAAGGGGACCAAGAATTGAACCTTGTGGAAGCCCCAAAGGTACTGGTAGAAAAGAAGATACAGCACCATTATGGCTCACACTCTGAAGTCGATTATATAGGTAGAAGAGATGAGAAAAGTCGAATAGCAGAAGAAGAAAAACTATAGATAAACTAAGTTTGTAGAGCAAAAGTGAGTGAAATACTGAGTCAAACTGAGTCTTGGGAGATATCAAGAAGAGCTAGTATTGCTATGCCACCCTAATCTAGTCCCAATCTTATGCACAGTAGGTATGAGAGAGTGACTGGACCAAATTTTAGTTTTGTTGAAATATACTATCTGCCGTGCACTGGCTCTGGATTAGATTTGACCCCATCCAATACTACCTTGATTGAACAACAAAAAAGAAAACGAGAATAGCATCAAGTGTCTCGACTCCCTGAGGAGCCAAAAAGTTAAATAGAAAATCCTGCGACCCCTCACTATAATATTGGTTGAAAGACAAAAAACCAAGCATTTGGAGTGATTTTCTCAGTAAGAAACCAAGAAATTGAGTCTGATGACGACAGCAAGAAAACCAAATATATTTGATCGGACTCCATTGTGTTATTGTACCATGCTTCGCACTGTTCCTCTTCGTTAGTGAGCACAGGACTTCTTGGAACTTCTTCAATTTCCCCAAATTTTGAAAATTTATGACAAGCTGGTAGGTCCTAACAAGTACCAACCAAATATTTTGTTAATTGAAACTGGGGATGTCTTTGTTGCCTTTACTATGCCTTCTAGTAGGATCTTTGAGTATGCGTTCGCTTCTATAAAGGCTCGAGACCACAAATAGTGATCGTTGCGGCAGTCTGCGATATGGACACGTCATTTGCTTCGCGATATCTTTATGTCAGTGGTTCAGTCTAATCACATTCATTTTGAGAAACTAGTGCGTTCCTTATTTTTTTATTTTGAGTATGAACTCGGACGAAGTACAACTCCATCTGCTATTACCTTTGCAAAGCTTAAAGAGGAAAAGACGATGTTGGATGCATGAAATCAATAAGAAGGGAGAACAACTAGAGGGTTATTACCATTTATGCATCGCAGATTTGCAATGCAGATTAGCATTCAAATGATAACACAACACGGCAGCAGAAGTACACAAAAAATCTCAGAGTTTTGGAAGTGTGTTATTTTAACACGCTTAAAGTGTGTTTTTTGACGTCACCCATTTTATTAACGTTACCTCGACACGGTATAGGAAACGCTGCCCGGAATATGGTCGGATCGTATACTTCGACAAGGCCTGTGAACACTCCACAGGTATTCGGTAGTGCTCGGTATGTATTATATGTGCGCTCTGACCGTGCCGAATCGTACACCTCGACACGGTAAAGCACCTGAGCAGATGACCTCTCCGCAACGAGTCGGGTGAAAGATTGAAATTGGCTTGGTTTGGCGATTTCTTTTATAGCTGGAAAGCTCGTCAGGATAGGAAGCTTTAAAGCTTCGAAGTGCAGCTTTCAAAGAGAGAATCACCTACACCTCTCCTTGTTATTGTGATTGAATATTTATTTTTTAAAGTTTTCTTGGGAGAGGGATTATTGGTAATGAATCGCGGTTCGGTATTATAGCGTAGAACATCTGCAAACCCTAGCTATATGATATTGGAGACTTCAACCCAGGAACCGACAGTTCTGAAAGAGGATATTGCAGCTATGGAGCTTTTGATGGTAACTGCAAATGGAAAAGCTACTGGAGGCACCAGCCACACATGATCCAGTCTCCAAGAGCGAGACTAAACTCTGGAGAAGTATTTCAGGGCAAAAAGTTCGTGCAGAGGTTTAGTGAAAGGGGAAGCTAATTTCTTAAGAACCTTATGGGATACAATACCAGGTCTAGTTTATTTATTGCCAACCATCTCTCTGAGACACCTGTACACTTCACGGGTCCGTAAAAAAATATATGGGTGGGTACACCGGAGATGGGGTCGACACAGAAATACCAGCTAAAGAAGAATTCAAGCCAAACAGAGATGAAAGAGAATGGGCCTTGAATTTGTTTTTTGTCATTACTGTGCTCTATAGAGAATTGTTGACCCCGTTCAAAATTTCAAAACTCAAATTAAAGTTAAGAACGCAAAAGTTGAATGAGTTATTTTTACTCATTCAGCTCCAGAAAAAGAATGGTGATAAAAATAACCAGCTCCCAGTGCGAATCGGTTAAAAATATTTCTTACTTCAACTAGTTGGTATTATTTAATTGTCAGACAGCACCCAAACAAGTTTTTAGATTCTAGATATTTGTAGTAATACATTTTTAGAAATGTTTGATTTGAAGACTCTTGTTTGACTGTTCTCAGGATATGTGAAATACCTGCGCAGCACAGATTGTACTTGTACTATTCAATGTCTTATAAAAACTAAAAAACCTAAAAAAATTACCTGGGTTTACTTTTAACAGGTGGGAAACATGGCGGTGTTGTTAGTAAAAAATCTTATTGAATAGATTTTTTTCGGTAAATAATGCGAGACACTGAAATCTCCTCTTTTTGACCTTCTGCCTCACAGCTTGGTTTTAAAAATCGTGTTTTCTTTTTATATTTTGCAAAAACATTCCTTGGTCGACAAAAGCGGAGGTGGAGATCAGTTGAAGCTTACGCTCCTGGGGAATAATTACACAATGACGTTCCTCTGCCATTATTTAAGGATTATTTTTAACGAGTGATGTTTTTGCTTCTGCTTCTCGCTGCTGCCGTAATAATTTTCGCCAATAATGATGGAACGTCTGCCAAAACAGCAAATTCCGTCATTGATTTCGACCCATTGTCGTTTCAAACACAAAGCGAGAAAAAAGTGGAGATAAAGTGCTTCACTTGAGTTGTCTTGATTTCCCCCTCCAGTATTGCAGCAACCCCCCTTTTGGCTCTAGGTCGGTACAGTTGTACTTGTTATTTTCTCTTTTTTATCGCTACAACAGAGAACAACGATTACAAAAGGGAAGTAATTTCTGTCTAGTGCAACATTTTCGTGTGCTTGAATGAAAAGCTATCGCTGTTACCAGACCTCTTAACAAGATTGCTGCTACTTCAGACCGCCCTGCTGTTGGTGCTCTAGCGTTGATGTTAATTTCATCCCCCCATCCCCAAAAGCAGAGCCGTTTCAGCTGCTTTCTGATCATTGCTCTTGTGTTGGAAACTTTTCTTTATATCGAACGAAATTAAATTTCGCGAATAAAACTGTTTACGAAAGTACTTTCCGCATTGATGGACACATTAGTCAGAATAGCGCGACAGGGCGGAAAATTCCTGCCCTTTCCCTTATGCCAAAACAGAAAAGAGCGCTCCGCTTTTTGGCGCTAATAGTTAAGGGGGATAAGGAGGGACAGATTTGAGAAATGGGTGTGGGTGTGTATTAAAATTCAATGCCGATTGCCATACAGAAAATATATCAACACTTACGGTTTGGTTGGTGGCAGCGGTGGGATTCATATAAATCCAGTTGTCAGAAAATTCGTTTCATTTCGTGATTTCGATTTGCTTTGCTCATTTCCTCCCCTGCATTAGCAAATATTTAGAAAACTCTGTAGAAGCATCTTCAAGAAAAGTTTCTTGGAATTAACTTGCAACCCTTCATACCCTACTTTATCCACCAACCAGAACGGGCGGAACTCCTACTCCCTTTCTCTCAGTCAATCGCGCATCGGGTGTATAGCATAGCGTCGAGGGGGATGAAACTGTTTTGTGATCAACTTGAACAGTATACGGTGTGTACTATGAAATGGGTGGCTGTGAATGGGGGATGGAGTTTCAACGTTAAATTAAATGTCAGAAATGTTAAAGTTAAATTGGAGGAAAATCTGAAAAGGTGTAATGTGGAGGAATTTTCACATTTTTCGATGGTATTTACTTTGGAAATTTCATTAAATCAGTATTTTAAACTACATCAATTGATTGATTTTATATAAAAGTAAATGTAAAAAGACGTTTCCCATTTAAGGTTGAAGGAAATTTATTCTATTTTAGGACCAGGCAGTATCAGCAACAAGCAATTCAATTTATAAAATACAAATTCAGAACAAAAACCCACATTTATTGGAATTGTGTGGGTATAGAGATTCTTTATACCAAGTACTTAAACTTGGAATTTGTAATTATATTCTTTATTTTAAGTAGATCAATATCTTTCGACTCATATTTATGCTTTAAGGAATGTTAAAAAATATCAAAGAAATTGAGCTTAAAATGTTTTTCAATTGGCAATTCTTATAATCAATCAAGGCCGAACTAATTACAAATTGCACCGAAAAACGTAGAGCAAAAAGAAACAGTATTACAATTTTAAAAATGTCCATTTAAAGCTGCCAGCGGTATTAAGGGAGTAACGTTTTTATACGAAATATACACATACCTTCTTACAAAATGAGAGCGGTGGCCAGTGGTAACTGGACTAAAAAAAAAGGTAGGTTGACAGTATCGGGAATATTCCTTAAAAGTAAGGTTTTTTAAAGTTCAAGTTCAACCCATATCGTGTGAACCACAGGCAATTTAGACCGATTGTGCACAACCCGCACTGACGGAAAAGGCCACTGACGGAAGAAGACCGAACCTATGCGAGGATCAGAAGCACTGATAAATCGTTCTTCTTCTAAGCCAGAACAGAGTAGGACATGATTGACGAACTGAGGTGACAGCCCAGATAAAAGAGTTGATCTTGAGGCGGGACGAATATAGAACTCAGATTATCACCCAGATTCCACCGTCTACTGAGACAAGGAAAAGGTAGGTACAGTTTTTGTTAAATGAAACAGCCACTTCGATATTTGGATTCGTTGAATTCGACGCGGTTCTTGCTGCCCCCTTCAATAAAACGTCGGATTTCCCTCCTGATGGAACTTGGCATGAGGCACATGGGACATGAGGACCAGGCTTGGCAAATTTTCGAAGGCGTAAAAGTAATGCAAAGTATGCCATCAGCGAAGTTGTGCTTTGGGCTGGAGAGAACCGTTTTTTAATACAGAACAGAAAAGGATCGGTGATAGCATTGAGCCCTGAGGAGCATCGGCCAAGATGGTGTGAGGTTTTGATCAAACCTTGACCAGTAAGAAAACACTCAAACCAATTCTTTAGAACAAGGTTGACAAAAATAGATTTGACTTAATGGAGATATCTAGAGCAACCAGGCCAAACTTACCAATGTATTCTCCGGTTGATTTGCTTTGTTAGACACAAAAGAAGATTAGAAGATTATTTTCCTCAAACGCAGCCATTGGTTACATTTGGTTACATTCCAAATATTTAAGTACATATTTATTAATAACTCCATCATTTTGGAGATATTAGAAGTGGTTGCTATTGGACGATAGTTAGATTTAGATTGATCGGACGATCTGAATACACCCATGTTAAATCCTTTAAACCGATAAACTTCTCGTCTATCTTCTTATCTTTTGGGCCAGCCACTCTTACACACACACTTCGACATTATAGCAAGGGTTCTTAAAACACGAAGTCTAGGCGGCATCTATTGAATCAACTCTACATTGTATTGATTGAAGTAGCCCTTGCAAGTAGCGTTTCAGGCTAGTGAAGTATTTCCGGGTGAGTATATCGCGCAAGCTCGATTGCTTCGGTTCGATTTTGCAGAGACACAGGCCTCGATTCCCAGATCCGACGGGAGGGAAGTGAGTTGCGGATTTGACACTTTGCGATTCTCAGATCCGCAACCCCGAATTTCTTTTTGACATTTTCCGCGCTGTAAAAGTGTGATCCGCAACAAATTTTCTGCGGATTTGAACGACAAATGCGCCTGAGATAATCCGACATCATATATTTCATTATCGCGTGAGTCTTCACTCCGAATTTTCGATTTAAACCAATCCGGACCAGCGGATTTGAGAATCGCAAAGTGTCAAATCCTCACTCACTTCCCTCCCGTTGGATCTGGGAATCGAGGCAACAGACTGCTGGATCTGTTAAAGTGGACTGGTTTACACAAATTACTGTAACAGGGCTGCTTATGATACCTTGGACTCAACATCTCACTGAAGTTAAGAAAGATGAGAAAGACGATTGATATCATTATTATTCTTAAATAGCCATAGTCATTGAAAACGTCATTACATTTTTGAAGAGTCATAACTGGATATTGGGCTTCAAAGGAATTGTTTTCTCCCTAATGCTTTTATCAGACATTACCACAATCAGGGCCGGGGCCTGAAGTTTTTGCGCCCGGTGCACTATGTCATATTGCGCCCCACAAGCTGTTCATTTTTGAACGCAGTGATCGACAATGGAAAAGACACAGACACTCGCTGAATGGGGGAAATAATGCGTATAACATAAAAAAAGATTACATACATAAATAGGAAGTTTCACATGGGTCAAAATCCAATCAACAAAAACCTACTGATCTACTGAATCTACAGATTTTTTTAACCTTTTTTTTTTCAATCTTTCATGGAATTTTTGAATCAACTTTTTGAAAGCTGCGTGGTTGTTGTTGTTTCTTTGTGTCCTTTTACTAGGAAAAGAAAATAAAAGAAATGGCGAAAGGGAGAATTAATATTAAAAACAACAACAACAACCTAAAGCATTCTAACGTATAGTTTGTTGAAATAGTTGGCTCGGGTGAAAATCCATGCGATTCTTCATCGAGCTTCAAAAGGTAATTGACGAATACAGCCAATTTTTGTTCGTTGGCCCGTGTCAAATTGGCCAGATTAATTTGTTAGACAGTAAAGGCTAAAACAGAACCAATCCTTTCCGTGCGTTTTTAAAAGTTGGAAATTTGACATTTCCATAAACTTTCCTTGAGACGAACATAGCGGTAGCCACCAATCCAGCGAACGGAGCGTCAAAAATAGCGAAGAAAAAAAGTGCGGAGCGGCCGGAACGGATTTTTTCTGTTTGAGCCTGCGCAAGTTCGATCAAATTGGTGTACTGAACTTCAATTTTTCCCTTGAATTCGCATACATTTTCATATATTGAACTCAGGAAAAATAAAGCCTCAGTTCGCCCAACAGAACATGAAATTGAGATTGAACGTAAAAGCTCGCTAAAAAAAGAGTAATATTAACTAGAATAATGCAGGGCCGGCGCGACCGTATTTGGCGCCCTAGGCGAGGAGAATTATTAGCGCCCTTTGCTATGGACCATATTAAATACATTACACCAGTCAAAATTTGTTATACAAAATTTTTCGTTTATTATAAAATAATAGATAATTTTTTTTTATGTGATAGACTAGAGGCTTAGGGGAAGCCCCTTTGTACTGTTCGTCAATCTATATTTTTTTCATATAGAATGTCGAACAGCAGCTCTAGCCGGAAGATAGAGAGTAGAAAGAGATAGAAGTAGGAAGGAGCTGCCACAACCTAGCCGCGATATTTTTACTCCAACCATTTCGCGTCTCTGTCATCGGGGTATTTTGAGAAACAACTCGCTGGCTGGAGTGTTATGCCTCCTGAAACGAGTTGAATCTCATAATTGAACATATAAACTGATTGACCCAGTTTAATTATTTTTGAACCTCATAAATTCTATTTTATTACGCCTTCAAAATGGTTAAAAGAATCAGTAAATAAAAAAAAAATCCACTTTTCTCTGTTTCTCTTTTTTTGCTCTTCATAAATTTTGTTAAAAACTGAAAGCCGGAAATCTAGCGCCCCCCAAAAATCGGCGCCCTAGGCGACCGCCTAGTTCGCCTTAATGGTAGCGCCGGCCCTGGAATAATGGAATATCATGAGCTTTTGCATTTCTAACTTCTGGTGAAAAAGCAACAACAATTTCAAACAACTGAACATGCCAGCCACTTATACAGATTGAATTGCACTTTATTCAACTGAGGCCGGTGAAGTCGGAGTATGAAGGTACAAACAAAAAAAACAATTAAAAGGTGTTCTGGCTATAAGGAGTTTTGTTCTCCTCATTTCGTTCATTTACCTTTTTTAACAATTCTTGAAAGAGAATTGAAAAGTACAGCAACAGCGACCTCAAGTTTATATCAATCATGGTAAACAGCAATACAAAATACAGAGCCACTAGAAGAATTTTTCCTTTGTGTGAGTGGATATGGTGCTTTTTACAGAATTTTCAAAAGGTGCTCCAAATAAATATCGCTTTCTTTCACTTGGGAGATTTTTTCCCGAATTTCTCGATTCTCGAAGCTAAAATATCTGGAAACTTCCTGCACGAGGGGAAGTGAAATTTCCCCGTTTTTTCTTGCATGAGAAAGTACAAGGACAGAAATTGGGTAAATTTGTGTAATTTCTTGCACTCGTGAAAATACTTTATTATTATTTTTTTTTTTTTTAATTCCTGAAATTGCGCCCTTGACAAATTGCGCCCGGTGCAAGTGCACCATTCGCACCTGTGAAAGCGCCGCCCCTGACCACAATGCGTGTTTTGCACAAATTGGATAAATTGATTGATTCAATTAAACAGAAGAGCTTCAATTAGCAGAGACGTATTTTACAATAACAACGACAGATCCCATTTGTTAGAGGTTTGTTGATTCGTCAGATGATGCCGAATTTTACAGTAAGTGGTCGGCGAATTAGATTCCCACATAAATTTTAGAAAATTGATTCCTGGAACCGAGATATTTTTAGCAGTCATTCTTTATAATAGTTTACCCACATGTTTTTAAAATAATCACTCCCGTTTTTATCTTCGCTACCTTGAGCAATAAGGGCGGGCATGCTGAAAATACAAGGTTCTATTTTAGGTGTTTTTGAACCACACCTGTCGAATATTCTGCTTGAGTATTTGTATAGTGGGATTTCGTACACTTTATGTATACTTTGGATTTAAGAAGGGCCAAAGCAATTTTTTTCAAGGTCAGAAAAATGTCAAGGGCAAAGAAGTACATTTAATTAATCATCGTTGAAGATTCTCAAATGGTGTTCCATTTTGTATGAAGAAATAATGGTACCAAAATTAAAGTTTGAAATTTATATATAACCCTTGTGTATATAAATATCTAGTGGTGGCAAGAATGAAATCATGATAGTTGCCCCTTTTATTGTAGAGGCGCTGTAGATAAATTTTGTTGGGAAAGCTTTGGAAAAGCTGAATTTCAAAACTTCCTGAAGGAAGCTTTGAAAAAAGCTGTATTTTAAAACTTATTTATATACACCGGGGTTTTACTGGTTTTACTATGCTATGTAAAAGAGGTATCAAGGTTCTTTATGTATATTTTTTAAGCATTTACCATTTATGAATGAAATATATGTATGTATATTTGATTTAAGGGTTACGATTTTCAAAGAAAACATTTTTTTTAAACATTTTAATTTCATAGAGAGAATAAAAAGAATATCGTTTTGAAAATTTGTGGGTATATTTATTGACGTCCAAATATTATAAAAAATGTTTTTTTAGATTTAAAAAAAAAATTTACACGGATTTAAACAAAAAAAAACATAAAAAAAAACCTTTTTTTGAAAATCGTAACCAAAAAGACCCATTAAGAAAAATTGCAATCTGGACTTCTGTGATATCCGAAAATCCCTCCGAAAATCCATGCATTACAATAAAAAACAAAAAAGTTGCGTTATTATATGACCTCCCGCATTTAATTAAAAGTTTTAGGAACTGTTTTCTAAAAGCCGATATTGCATTTGAAAATGAGGTCATATCTTGGAGTATTTTAGAGACTATTTTTAAGCATGAAACAAATAGCACAGTGAAGTATGCTTCAATCTTTCGGAAAATCACATTAGACCGGACCCATTTGATAAATTAAATGTTGGGTTACCTACACAAGCATTTAGTGCAAATGTTTCAACGGCAATAGAGTTAGGTATAGCTCTTAATGTTTTCACACCCTCGGAAAAAGAAACTGCACAATCTACAGCTAAAGCTTTTCATAGAATTAATGATTTATTTGACAATTTAAACAGTGTCATTAAATATCAAGGAAATCCTCAAAGAAACGCCATTTCAAATGGTAAAGTAGTTTTAAATAATTTAACAAATTGCAGAAACTGGATAAAAAAATAGATTCACTTAGGAAAAATGAAAAGGCCTTATTCTTTCGATGGCATGGTTTAAACTATAAATGGAATTTTGTCCGTATGGGAATTGATCAAAAACTCTCAGGAATACATTATAACATCGAGATTTAGTACAGATCCTTTCGAGAATAGCATTTCAATATTGCGGCGTAATTAGGGAAACTACGAGCGCAATGCTTCCGCACTAAGGCTTTCAAGAAATATTAGACAAGTTGCTTTCCAGGACTACATACCATCTTCTGAGACAGGGTACGATATTTCCGATGCTACTATTTTGTTGCCCGAAAACACAGGACCAATATGCATAGAAGAAAATTGGGAAAAAAATGACGAAGAAAATCATGATATTGATGATTTTATTGGCGAGATAATTGTGGAAGAAGAGAAAATGTAACACAAAATGATTATGTACTGGGAGAAAATCTAAACTCAGAAATACAAGAAGATGTCGAAATTCGTGCTTTTCTATCATTCTTTGAGGGAAGTGCTATTTCATATTTTGCTGGTTATGTTGTTTTTAATTAGCTCAAATGACGAAGAGCTTAATTCGGGTTTGATTGAACTAAGAGCCTATAACACAAAAAAGACAGATTCCAAGTATGGCAACCTGACTTTACCCACTAAATCGTTTTTACGCTTTATTCAAGCAACCAGTAATTATTTTGAAAAAAGCATCATTCAATTCAAGCATAAGGCAAAACTAAGGGACTACTTAATAAATAATCTTCCAGGAACCTCGAATGATATTCTATGCAGCAAACATGATTATGATATTCGTAAATTTACTATCGAAGTGCTAATAAGATTTTATACTCTTCCAAAAGTATAAAACGCCAAGAAAAATTAAGGATTTTGCAAGGCAGATAGTTATAAACGAAATATATACCTACATATACATATGTATTTTTTTGCTTATTGTGACAAATAAACACTAATCCAGATCGTTAAAAGAACTGCTTTTTGTTCGAAAAGGCAAGAAACGAATTGAATTTTCATTTATATTTCATTTAATATATGCATATAATAATACATTGTTTTTAAATAGATTTTTATTGTAAAACTAGCTGGGACCCGGTGCGCCTACGCTGCACCCATAAGTCAATAGTAAACAATAAAAACCATCCATTGACTTAATATTTTTCGAGATATGAATTTTACACAGATGAAATGCCTCAAAGAACATGGGTCTTGCGTCGGCCGCCATGAATCGGTATATTGAGTCTACTACATTGCTTATTGTATTCTACTTATCATACCCTTTCATTTAATACCCATGTCGAGGTGGTTGTGAAGAAAGTGGTAATTCGGCCTCTTGAGACGGCCGCCATGGATCTAAAGATATATTTTGTATACTACATTGCTTGTTGTATTCTACTTATCATACCCTTTCATTTGATACCCATGTCGAGGTGGTTGTGAAGAAAGTGGTACCCCGCCCTCTTGAGACGGCCGCCATGGATCTAAAGATATATTTTGTATACTACATTGCTTATTGTATTCTACTTATCATACCCTTTCATTTGATACCCATGTCGAGGTGGTTGTGAAGAAAGTGGTACACCGCCCTCTTGAGACGGCCGCCATGGATCATTTTAGTTTCAATAGCGTCATGGCCTACCTATTGTTTGACAGCTGCGTAAATTTGAAATTTTCATTAAATGTAATGATTCAATTTAATGACAATTTTACATTTGTCAAACAATAGGTAGGCCATGAAGCTATTGAAACTAAAATGAAGTGAAAATTCCTAAAATTACCATTTTTGTTTGGATTTTGCAGCTGTTTTTTTGGTTAAAGGTATAAAAAATAGCCTACGACCTATTCTCAGACCTACCAAATATACACAAAAAATTTCATGCAAATTGGTCAACCCGTTTCGGAGGAGTACGGTAACAAACACTGTGACACGAGATTTTTATAGATATAGATTATTTTTAGCCCTTTCTATACTACTTCCAATATTTTTTGCAAATGTGTAATTAAGTAATCAATCATTTTCCACAATATACAATTTGTATTGGTTGATAAATTTTGACCATACTGGGACCGCTATCATGAATTGAAAAATTTTGATGGTGAGCTCGAATTTAGTAGCCCCAAAATACCCTTATTACAAATTTTAATTACAATTCTTTGAATTCGAGACATTTTGGTCGCCATGCCATATTAGATCGGCCTTGAATTTCTAAATTTCAAAAGCAACTTCAAAATCCCACCCCTCCACGCTTTTTCTCTATTCCCATTCCCATATAATGCAAAGCTTTTTGTAACGAAAGTCTTAGCCACTCTCAAATAGGTACTAGTAGCGCCATCTAGCATTATAAGAAGTAAGCACTCTCGCCACCACTAGATATTTATATACACAAGGATGTAACGAAATTAGGACCTCATATAGGGCGAATTTGCACTGATCCTACCGCATAATTCCCTCAAGGAAATTAGTACGGCCAAGAACATCACAGCTTACACAACTCCAAACTATTACGGCTAGCCAGAACATTCTAGATTTTCAAAGTAAGACTCTTCGCCATCAGCTGGAATATATCGCAGAATCCCTCTAATAATCTCTCCTATATCATTCTATTCGTCAACCTTTACTACTAGATTATGCACTATAACCTGAAATATACGGCGAGCTCGACTAATGCGTGCCTGCTGCATACCAGGTGCGGGCTAGTTTCATTTTTACTCGGGCATGTTATTAAGATTTCCAAAAACTCCAGAATACCTAAAGTCTTTCTTGATGCCAGAAGGTTGTAGAAAAATAAGAAAACGTAGGAAAAGGAAATTGAAAGCTGTGGGAGATGATCTGCCAGAAATGGGGGTCGGTATTTTAAGTAATATCGCTGGCTGTGCCGAATGTTGGAAGGAAATTGTCGAAGAAGCCAAGGTCCACCAAGGACTGTTCGTTACAAAATAATAATAATATACGAAAATATTTGGCATTTCGTCCCACTTAATAAAAAAAATTATCCTAATTGAATTTGACTGCAGCACCTTACCTGATATGTGTAACACTTGAATAAATCAAATTAAAGTTTTAGTAGGGCTCAAGGTCTTCCCGTATGTAGTTAACTTTAAGAAATCACTCCATAACCAATATACCGCCCAGCAACAAAGTGAAAAGTTTCCAAGAAAACTTTTATATTGTTTGGCGTACTACAATGCCATTGGGAGGTATTTACGAAATTTTTTTCTGTAGTCTTTAATACCTCTGAAACTACATGATAAACATTTTTTTGCTTGACAGTCCTTGAGCTCCGTACCACAGACAATAAAAGGAACAAATCCATCAAATCTATTGCCCATTTGCTCCCAGATATTGTCATTTATTTGTGATAATTTTCAATGCCTATTTTTAGAGGGAGAAAAAGTGCTGCCGGTGCGCTGCTATCATCACACATTTTCAGCATTTTAAAAGCGATTCATTTGACCTGTCACGGAGGAAATTATGTAAGAATTAACGGTTAAACTTGCTATTCTCAAGACACCTACCAGATATGTTGCCCCTACACACAAAAAAACCAAATTGAAGTCACAGGTGTACATTAAGTCGTGCTAAGTCGTCTTCTTCGTATCGATCAAACTGGAATGCCATAAAAAAACGGAACATCCTTAGATAAATGAGAAAAATGCGCGAAAAAGTACCATAACCACCACCAAGCCACACTGAAGTGGGTTCACCGAGCCAAATGCTTCAGCACGGATTCAGCCAGCGAATAGCGAAGAAAGGAATCACAACAGGACCAAGTACCTATCCTGCGGCAACAACAAGTCCCTATGACAAATATCTTCTCACGTAATCCCACAAATCTTTTTCTGTTATAATCCACAGGATTAGTACCCATTATTCCAGCACCATCAGCAGTAGCAGCAGCAGCAGCACCAGCCAGCCGAGCATATAGCCCCCGTGTACCGTGCGAGTGGGAGTGCGGAATGTGATGACGACGGCTGCCAGCAACAATCCTCAGACTCTGGTATCCTCCTTAGTTAGTCTAACAAATGGCAGCTTATATGATATACGAGCCCGAGGATGTGGTAGATTGGGGTAGGGATGTTCCTGTGCAGAAGGATATGAGATATTTTGTATAGGCACCTAAGGCGGCAGTTAACGCATTTTTACCCCCACCTCCAGCGCAGCGATCCATAGGCGCTTTTGTGTTTCAACCGATTCTTAAGGATTTTCTGGGATTAAACTTGACAATAATAAGAATACTCTTGTGCGTGCTATTAACATGATTATACCGAATCTGAGGTTTTGCCTTCCTTCTCGAGGATCTGCCGCAGCACGTTTGATTACATTTCTTACAAAAACTTTTTGGTTGTTTTAAATGTATTTAAAGCACGAGGATGTGGCGAATTACAATCTTGATTGCGTCATTGCAGGACTAAGGTCAAATAGGCAGACTGAAAGCCTGTTTCGTTATTGCTAGGTCCGGAATTTAGTTTAGGTTTTTGTATATATCCAATCCTTGTATGTGTATGTGGAATGCCATAGAATACTCAGAGCTGCCACTTGTTCCTACCATTTTGGTCACTTTTTATATTGGATAGACTAAACATGCGAATCCGCACCATTTGTACTATTGGTACGCCATGTCGTCATAATTCGATGCCTAGTGGTAAGCTTAGTTTGGAGACTACCCTTCAAGGTCTGATGCTTAAACTGGAGCGAACTGTTTTAAACAAAGGATTCGCCTAACAACCGGCCTTGATATGGAAGGAGGTTTCAATAACACATCTTTTGACGAAATCCTACACTGGTCTTTTTTATAATGGATTAGCTCCTTCTTGAAAACTCGAAAAATAAACTCACTCATTCTAAGAAGTCCCTCAAGGGCGCATTAAGAAAAGAATTTCAGGGCTTATTTCTCACCAGCAGTACCGTGGATGAGTTGCTAGAGCTGTTGTGCCCCATGGATCTTCGCCCAAAAATACACAGGCGGTATTTTCATCATTGTTACTGATGAACCACCACCATTTCAAGGTGCCTTCAAAAAGTGTGTGAGTTGGGGTAGATTGTCTTGTTTTGCGTCAGAAATATGGCCATGCGGGCAGGAGGGTCTTGATTTCGGTGGAACAGTCGCTGTGGAAATAGATGTTGCCTTTAGACAGTACTTGCTTCTACATCCATAGCCCATGCATCGTTTATTTACCAGGATGAGGTGATGACACAAAATTAGGTCAAATTCGAAATAATTGCATCTTTGTTCGCCTCGAATGATTCATTATCCGATACCATCATCCCGTTCTACCGTCAAGTGGTGCTCCCAGTCAATGCACGGAATTTTCTTTTAGGTTCGCGAAGTTGCCTCACAGAGCCAGATAGCAATAAATTTACTGACCCACTAGATAGCCTGTTAGCCTAGGTGTGACAATTAAGTAATGAGACTGATTATATTGCTGCGATTGTGGTAACCCTGCGACCTTGAAATTCCCTTTCCCTTCTCTCGGCATCCTTCCTCTCTCCATTGATATATTTGCCATCGCTCTAGCTTGTTTAGTGCGCCTGCTCTGTCGTGTTGAGTAAACGTGTGTTCGTGGTGCTCGTCACGAAAATGGAAAAACGAAATCAAGAACAACGCGTCGCGATAAAATTTTGCGTCAAATTGGGCGAAACAGCTTCGGAAACGTACGCTAAAATTGTAAAAGTGCATGGTGATAGTGCTCTTAGTCGTGCCCAGGTGTTTCGATGGCATAAAGAGTTTAAGGAGGGGCGTGAAAGCGTGGAAGACGAGGCGCGGAGCGGGGGACCAATCGAGGTGCGGACTGACACGAATGCGCAGCGTGTGCGCGCCCTGATCCGTGGGGATCGGCGTTTAACAGTTCGAATGTTGGCGTCGGAACTGGGAATGAACCGTGAAACAGTCAGACAAATTTTAACCGACGATTTAGGGATGAGAAGTTGTGCGCGAAGATGGTTCCAAGGAACCTTTCCGAGGAGCAAAAGCAGCATCGAATGACCGTCGCAGAAGACTGTTTGGAACAAGTGGAAAACGATCCCACGCTGCTTGATCGAGTTATTACAGGCGATGAGAGCTGGTTTGTTCAATACGACGGAAACCAAACGCCAAAGCTCACAATGGTTGTCTCCGCACGCCCCCCGCCCGAAAAAAGCTCGCATGAGCAAGTCGAAGGTGAAAACGATGATGATTGCCTTTTTTGATGCCGTGGAATCGTTTGCAAAGAATTTATTCCACCGGGGCAAACCGTAAATCAAGTCTACTATCGCCAAGTACTCGAAAGATTGCGAAAACGAGTCAACAGGGTGCGCTCAGACATCGCTCGTAACTGGATCCTTCATCACGACAACGCGACGTGCCACACCGCCCTCAACGTGTCCCAGTATTTGGCCTATAAAGGGATCGCCGTGTTGCAACAAGCGCCTTATTCGCCCGATATGTCACCCTGTGACTTTTTTTTTGTTCCCTAGAACAAAATCGGTGGTCAAAGGAACCCATTTTGAGTCAATTGAGGACATCCAGGCGGCCGTGACGAGGGAACTCGCGGACACCCCCAAGGGGACTACTTTGAAGGGGATGGCAGAGTTGTAGAATAATTTTGAAATATACGGTTTTTATGGAATCAGTCTCATTACTTAATTGTCACACCTCGTATACTCCTATAGCCGTTAAAATATATGTATGCCTCATCTTTAGACAAATCTCGGCGCAGAATCTTTGGCCTGCCAATCTATCCAGACTCATGAAAACTAGGTCATGTTAGACCTCTACAGAAAAAAGGAGAATTCAATTCCTCTATGCAAAAAAGGATATAGCCAAGTGCCAAAAAAGGCTAAAATATTTTGCAAAGTAAGTTAGTGATTGGGTGGGTTGCAGTTCTGCAGATTCCTTTCATTTGCATAGATTAGTTATATCATCATTCTTTCCTCCTTTGTTCGTCTGAAAGAGCCGTCGATCCTTTTCATGGCTCATTTTACCCGATAAAACACGAAACCAAAAGTTTCCTGCAAACTTAGGAGAGGGGTGAGAGAGGGTTTGAGAGAACACGAAATAATGCCATGAAACTTTTGACGCAACTTTGCAGGAAACAGTTTTGACAGTTTGAGGTTTGTTGTTGTTGTTTCTCGGATTTCTATGGTTTCCTCTTTCGAAGACTGTCCAAAATGGTTATTCCGGTTTTTTTTTTAAATTTATTTTGCCGTTGCTCTTAGTTTGTGCACACCACAAAATTTGTTGGGCCATTTGCCATGGCCGACGAAATGAATAATTTTCATACAAACTCAATTAAGGAGAGTTTAGGGATGTTTAGGACCCTTCTACATCGTACACGCAAAATGTAAACGCAAATTGGAGGTGTTTTATCCCAAGTAATAATAAAAAATGGCCTTACAACGGGCGAACACCGGCCGTGATAGAAACGTATTCCTTGGCCATGTGGCGGGTTGTTTTCAGGACTGTACGGTCGCACACCACACACATACACACACCGACGGGTTAATCTCCAGTTGTTTGTATGTAATGCGATTAAAAAAAATCTTCATCTACAAACAGAAAATCATAATCTCCTCATTTTCTTTATATTTAAGGCGGGCACCCGGCAAAACTATACTTGTATAAACTCTACGGCCATCCTGTGCCCCTTAAAAAGCCAAGCGACCGGTGTTCGCCCGTTGTAAGCCCATTTTTTGTTTTTAATCGTAATAGCATAAAAATTTGAGTTTGAGAGGTGACTTTCTTTCTGTTGCCCGAACGAAGATTTCAGATAAATAGAGATTCATACAAATGTCTGTGCGATAAACGAGCTCCGATTTGTGTTTTGGGATGTAAATAGGCTTTTATAGATTTGAATTTGCATCCCTTTCCGAGTAAAAAACAGACTCGCCCGTTCTTACTCTGAAGTAGGCACGCATAACGTTAAAATGCATGCCTGACACCCAAAACTGCCACAGTACATCTGAGTAGAAATGGGACTCGCCCGCTACTGTTCCAAATGCTGCTTGTTAGAGGCATGAACGAAATAGACCAAACGAAGCACGGTACGCTCACACTTCTTTAGACTAAAGGGAGAAAAATTTGGGCTTTTAGAAATTGTGTAGGACGTAGAAAACGGGCAATTAACTTGGTGACTGTAAAGGGATAAAAAGTGCCATAAAGCATACCCAGTAGACCGGTTATCGTTCGATTTCGTAGGTCAAGCAGCATTGGACGTAGTTAGTACTTAGTAGGGAGACGGCTCTGGGATGAACATTCTTAGATATTCATGCTTGTTGCGAAGGCGTGCATACCCGTGTGGCAGGTGCATTTGAACGCTATACGTTCTAGTTCCTAGTAAGTTGGCTAGCAAGTTGATCATTTTCTTTTTAAAGAACTGATGACCTTCACCTTTGAGGATTCTGCCAATTTCAGACACAATGTCGCAAACTAGAGAGGACTTCTCTTCAGTTAGTTTACCTATATTACAATCAGGAATAAAAATAAACATAAAGGGCTATTAATATTTCACCGCCTTAGAACATCCGTTTATTTCGACGCAATGGAGACCCAAAATGATTGTAGTGTGACTATGTTATTTCGCTTTTGTGGCTTTAAAATTGACCATAAATGGAATGCCTAAATACCTAGAATTTTCCATACATTTTCTTTCATCCCTTTTGAAACAACCGACAACAATTCTTGCTCTCCTTGTAATCCCCCTATTAGTTACTATGGTATAACTTTAAGCCTTGCTAAGAGTTTTTATCGTGTTTTCTAAAAGGACTTTTAAAATTTTATTCCATTGTCGAGTGAAAAACAATTGATAAAAAATTCAAATATTCCTAAAGCATTTCACCACACAGAAAGGTATTTACTTGGCTATAAATATTCATGGGTCCTTCCCATCGCTTTTCCCAATGAATTCCATAGTGAACTTTGCTTCTTTCATTGCAGGCTTTCAGATCAAACGAAATTCTGCCATTGAGAATTCATTAAGATCCGGAGAATATGATAGAGGGTTCATTGGTACACAGATTAAACCATGGTCCCTGGTGGGACATTAGTAGTCGTAAGCTAATTAGTAAAGTTTCTTTGTTTTTGCCAGGCACTATGCACCCCCGATTTGATGTGGGATGGATATAAGCCGCAATTTTCTTGGAAATCGAGTGAACGTTATTAGTGAGTGTGGCCTTGAACTTGGATGAGTCTTTCGTTGTTTGTCGAAAAGGTTTCTGTGGGTGCGCTCTGCTCATCTTCGCCATGTCTTTAAATAAATAAACAGCTAAAAGTCCTTTAAAATTCTTTCATTTGAGACAACAGAGAACGTCACTCTAGTCAACTGGATTCTGGTGGTATCTGCAGTGGAGCAGTCTGTGGTAATTGCCGAGCCCGCCTTATGATTCCGGGAATACAAGATCTAAATCTAAAAACACTCATGCGGAATTGTCAAGCAAGCCCCGTGTCGTACCGTTCCCCTCCATTTATTGTTCTGAAATTACCTAAGATAACTAAAACCAACATTATCTTACGGAAGGATAAGTTGTGCAGTAGAAGGCTCGAGGAGTGAATTCTCCAGAATAGCGTGCCATAATTCAGAGCTTCACAATGATACACGCCGTATATCTCTCATCCCACATGCCATTCTCGACGGCTTAACTGTTGGCAAAGTGGCGGTGGAGGGCCACGGGGTGCCCAAGTTGTCTTCATGGAGTACGTGTTGTTACCCGTTCAGGTAAGGTGCTTACCAAGTGATGTCTGTATACATATGGGATCACCGCGCCCACACGTATGAATCGTTCTCAAGGTTCCAAAACCCTCCGACACCTTTTCCGTAATTCTAGAGATTCTCGTCATGGCAATTGTAGAAATCCTTTTGCGTGGTAATTGCATGACTTATGTCGAGCTACGTACCGTGCGATCCATACCCATAGAATTTCCGAGGAGCCCACCTGTGCCACTCACTCTGTAGCGCGGGTCAAGGGAGTAGTAGCTGGGCTGCCTTAAAGCTCCGAAGGTTGTGCTAATGATTACAGGCACCGATATAGTCTGCCACTAACACGACTGAATATTTCCATCGGAGGAGAGCGCCCACCTCTGGGTTACCCATTCCCTCGATAATCTCTTATATGGAAGGTTGCTCACATATGAGGTGACACCTCAGCCCATTGAAGGGCACCGAAGCAGCAGTCATTAAGGGCAAACAATAGCAACAATAATAGACAACACACTCCTCTGGCGGCATTGTATTCCCTGACAATTAATAGCTGGCAGTAACCATGCGATAAGGTTGGGAACAAGTTTTGATTGCTTTTGAATGGGTCATAGGAGTCTGGAAGTAGGCCCCTAAATTCTAAGATTAGGACATTCCGCATACGCTGGTGTTTGTAGCCTCGCAACATGCTGCCGGAGCTGAAGGGCTTATCTGCGTCCTTATTATGATGCCATAGATCCAGTTATTTGTTGTTCTGCGGCTGCAGAGCCAGATTGAGGTAAAGAACAATTTGCGGCGAAATTTGCGTAGATGCTGCGGTCATACCATTTGAGTGCACTGCGAATGTCATTACTTTTGAGGGTTTGGCCAAATTAAAGTCGATATTATGTAAACGCCCAGCATGGAGGATGGAGAGAACTTTAATCTAGAAACAAAGTTACAAACTTTACAATTTAGTTTGGATGGATGCGCGTTGGTGGTGCTTAAGCCTTTGTGATATTGGCGAAATGATGTGCAAAAGTTAAAACTTCAAGTTGTGGCTTTCAATGAATTGTCCGAGTTTACTTTAGAAAATTTCGCTTAGAGCTTGGTTGGCGATGGGCCATTTACTCAAGCAAAAATTGTATGGAAACTATTTGTGGCGAACATTACTTAGTTTTTAGAACAAAAGTGGTATTCTTATTTTTAGCCGTTATACAATATTTAAGGTTCATTTTTAGTTACATAAATACAGCTCGTTTAAATTTTTGTTACTAGGCAGGATGACAAAAAAATTACTTTTGGATAAAATTCTAATAAGACAGAAAAAAAATTAAATATTTTTTGTCATAAGTCATAAGTCACAAGCTTTTGAAACTCTTGCTTGTTTCTTGTCTCGCTTGTCTCAACCACTCAGCCCCTCAACCACTCTTGTAACTGTCATTGTGCATTGTGGCCTCGATTCCCAGATCCGACGGCGGGGAAGTGAGATGCGGATTTGACACTTTGCGATTCTCAAATCCGCAGTCCCGGATTGGTTTAAATCGAAAATTCGGAGTGAAGACTCACGCGATAATGAAATATACGATGTCGGATTATCTTAGGCGCATTTGTCGTTCAAATCCGCAGAAAATTTGAAAATTTGTTGCACTTTTACAGCGCGGAAAATGTCAAAAAGAAATTCGGGGTTGCGGATTTGAGAATCGCAAAGTGTCAAATCCGCAACTCACTTCCCCGCCGCCGGATCTGGGAATCGAGGCCTGTATCTAATGGTGAATTTGTATTCGTGTAATGAGCTATAGCGAAGTCGCTGCCTGTCTATCGATTCTGCGAAGATAGCCTCGTCACCCGAACGCAAATATGACGAAAATGCCTCATATGTTACGAATAGAAACCTCATTAGTTCAGAAAACCGATGACCGATTTTGGTTAATCGATTACGAAAACTCCAAAAAGGGCCATCTGTCGGTCTATAGGCTATTGTAAAAAAGCTCGCTTTTAGTTGTTTTTCCAGGATCTTAAGGTATCAGCTTGCTGAGACCACGGATGCTCGTGAGAATTGGGTTGCTGGCCGAAGACCCGAATTAGTCACACCGAAAACGGAAATTCAATTCCCCGCATGGAATATGTGAACAGGACATCAGTCGGCCAAAGCAAAGCATAGCAATGGAATTATTGAAATGCATAGTATCAGTTGTTGCGCTATCGGAACTACGAGGGGAGACGTCGCTTCATCACTTCTCTTCAACGTTGTGATCGATGCGATTATGCGTGAAGCATTCGATTGGTGACGCAGAGTTCGATACGATGACAGCAACTTGTTAACCGACTTGATGTTCGTCGACGATAGCGCCGTCTTCGTTGACATGGATGCCGAAGCAACGGACATCTTATCATACATTTATCGCATCGCCCAGTCTTACGGGTTTAAAATCAATGCGAAAAAGACCAAAGTGCTCACAAAGCATGAATCGAGGGCCAGTGTTCACCTCAATGGAACCCAAATCGAACAGGTTCTGATATTCAAATATTTGGGATCATTGGTTGAGGAAACGAAAATGGCATCGACGTCCGACGTTCAAAGCCGCATTAGCCAGGCAACAGCAGCATTCGCCTCCATCAACGATTATCACTAATTGAGGCTCGAGACTTCGCCAAAAATCATTGAGAAAGGAAACGAATCGTGAATGGAGTTTGAGACCCAGCGGCACCGACAGCAGCTTATTCGTTGCGAATATATCCAGTTCGGGAAACCAGCTAACGGATCAAAGAAGGAAACGAAGACACTATTGAGAAAAGGAAGCGGTCATCCGAAAACCTTGTTTAAAAAACTAGAGAGAAACAGGAAGACGTAGAGACGACGGAAAGGAGAGATTTCAAGAAGCCTGATAGTGCCATTTAAAAAAAGAAGGCTACAAAGAGGCATTGGGTTGTGTTTTAAAACTCTAAAGGCCCAATTATAATGAACGGATCTGAGCAGATTGGAAGGTTCATCGGATAGGAAATTGACTAGTTATAATAACGCATCTGCTAGGATTCAAACTCAATCAAATGATTCACTTAACTAAAACCCAAGAGTTTATAGTCAAAGTTTGCATATTAAATCCTGCAGTTTAAAGAAACTTCAGGAGTAACCCGATTCGAATAATTGCCCAGCCATTCTTGCCTTTTCGTTATTAATTTTGCCACATTCGAACACTGATTTGGAAAGGCTTTAGCAGCATGAACATTGTCAAGAATAAGTGAAAGTCTAACTTCAGGTGTCACCCTTTATATTAACGTCGTTCATGTTATGGAACAATGCCTAGTAGGAAGTTTAGTTCGAAGAATAGTAAAAGGATAGGATAGGTTAAAGGAAGTCACGGTCGAGGTGGCAGTAAACCTCGAGTTTGAACTCTTGATGTCGTAAGAGGTCAGAGGCAGCTGTAGATATTCTCATTGGTGTTTTACGCCTCCTGAAAATGGTAAATCCCGCGTACCAGCTGATAAGGGCAGTGACCTAGGCCGTACCAGTTCCACACGGGACAAGGAAGTGCTTCTACCCATTAACCAGTTAAGCTAACAAGATGCGTTATTAGAGCCGTGTATACCCTTTACCTTTAAGGTACGTTTCCGAACTAGTCGGCAGACTACAAACCGCAGACGACACTACTGATTTGTATGATAAAATCCCCAAGTGTCGCCTGCGAGTTTATCATACAAAACAGTAGTGTCGCCTGCGGTTTGCAGTCTGCCGCCTTGTTAGGAATGGTACTTTTAGATCTAATGCACCCGGCATCATCTATCTCAGTTCAATAAGGTTCAGTTCAATCCACATAAGTGGCTTCACCGGTTAAAGTCGAGTTCGTACTTGAAATGATTGTTGCTTTTTTTCCAGGGGTTAGAAATTCAAAAGCTCACTGGAATGGCATTCCATTATTCCAGTTGATTACTTTCTTTTGAGCGAGCTTTTACGTTTAACTCCAGTTCGAGTCCAGTTGCGCGAACTGAGGTCTGTTTTATCTTCAGTAGGGGATTTTTTTTTTGCGAGCTGAGGTTATTTTAAAATTCATTTCACCAATTTGCTCGAAATTGCGTAGTTCGGTCGATGAATACCCTGGTTGATAATTGGTCATAGCAAAAAGGCTAGTTTTCTATTAAAATATTTATATTTTCCCGACTAGAATTCAATGTAAGGCATGCCTAAAGTTATGTACGGGCCTCGTGAGGTAAACGTTCGGTATACCAGATTAGACTTGCCTCATAAACACCTCATGTGGCCCTCATAGGGCAGTATAAGGTATACCAAAATTAAATTTGTTTTATGAATACCTTACGAGGGCCTCATACAAAATACATGAGGCACTCCGCATGCACTCTAAGATTAGGTTTTCATTAGGGAAATCTTACAAGGGCCTTATTTGGGAAAGAAGGTGTTTACCCCGTTAGGTATTATTGAGTAATTCCTTATGAGGCCCATGTATATTGATGAAATTTGATTGAAATTTTTCCCTTCATGATATAATTCACATGTAAAACCAAACTACTATGGTTAAGTAACAAAATGTTCTGCTTAATCGCCACCAGACTTTTTTATGTCTCTGGTTTAATAAATTGGTGGCTATAGCCCAGTCACTTTAAACATGAACCTCTCGTATAGGACAGGGTTTGACCCTTTTTTTGTATAAAGTGACTGGGCTACTATATAGTTTTTCAATTTTTTATTATTAAGAAAAAGAGAAAAAAAAAATTACTTTAGTTTTCCTGAGTTTTTGTCAAGTTTTACTGGTGAGTTATTCTTACCAGCGTCTATTAAGCCACGATACCTCGAAATGGGGAAAACTGCCAATGATTTATGCGCACGCCTTACATAATAAACGATAGGTACGCATTATATGGCCCTATCCATTTTTGCCTGATATGGCCCTCATAAGGATTTTCTAGTTCAGCGGTAATAGGTGAAAAGCGTTACACTTTTCTTCTGGGCCTTATTAGGTTTCAACATTAGGGCCTAACAGTCAAATTAGGCTAACCTCATCCGGACCGAACCAAGAAATTCTAGTCGGGTTTATACTATTTAGTGGAGTCATAATTATTATTTTTTAATTAGTGCCTAAACCACGCCTTTCAAACACTAAGTTTGAGTAACTTAAGATTTAGTGGAATATCTAGTTACTTTTGGCGAAGAGGGAAATATTTAAATTTTCTGGAAGTTTTAAAAGTCGAATCAGGTGGTCTGTCGAGTAAGGAGCTGGCATCTCTGGTAGGTGGTTGCTCTTTGTGAACTCTGCGATTCTATTTTAATCTTGTAATCAGGGGATGTTGACATTATTTATTATATTTTAGCCAGCCTTGGTTTAAATTTGGAAGAGAAGACTTTTGTTAAAGAAGATTGAAGGGATTGATTGTACTCAGGTAAATATTTGTACTGATTATACAAATTTATTAAAAGTACATTTAAATATCTTGTCGATGAATGAAAAATACCTCCATCTGTGCTACGACTTTTTTCTTATCGAATATTTAAATAATTTTCCAACCATTTAATATTTATCTACCAATAAAAATGCCTGAAATACTTCATCCAATTAAGGCAATCACATCATGAAATGTCAACAACGAAGACCACCCGTGAGTCGAGATTGAAAGAATTTATCAGATTTGGACAAGGAATCGCCTCAATCCTGACTGATTTTCTTAATTCTTGTCGCCAGGTCTCAGCAGGCGCAGGCCAATAACGAGGTAGCCGCAAGGTAGCAGCAGATAGGAACCTGGTAGCGAATATTTTCAGGAGACCTCCTAGGGCGATTGTTGATTTAATTTGCCTGCTCAGTGTCAGAGATTCACCCATTCCTCATTAAAGCCTCTCCAGACAGAACATTCCGTGGAATTGGCCCCATTCACATTTTCCAGTTTTTGTCTGTCGTCGTCTCTTTTTCATAATTCGTCGGAGGATGGAATGTATGAAGCTGAGAGCGCATCACATAAAGGACAGGTGCGGCAGAAGTGTAGGATTGTGCTGCGAAGGTATGGAGACTATGGAGCACATGTCGATGGCGGAAAGGGCCAACAACTTCAAGCGAGCCGCCATTCACAGCATTTCAAAGATAAAATTCCTTTTTGTTCATCTCGGCAAGGAGCCCACTGTGTTCCCTATGAATCGGGCTTGAAGTCGAGCTGTGGATTACGTGTGCGAAGACCAAATGCTTCACCTGGCCGGTGGATTAAATCCGGTTTTTTGCTCTTGTTCCTCTTTAAGGTATATACAACTGCGGAATTCAAGCCGAGCCTAACAGGATGCCTAACAGGTTATGGGTTCGGCATGAACTTCCTCGGCTGAAGGCAACTGAAGGCGCTGATTATGCCAGAAACTATCGAGTTTTTATGTCATTCCGAAGATTTATTCGCGGCCTCGTTATTTACTGGCGTCCTAAAGGTAAACTTGTGAAATTTTAATCTCTGCATCGGGCAGATGTTTGAAATTTCAATATTGCTGTGGACACGTTGTTGTTTTACTTTGAAGATTGGTTTGGAAGTCTATTCTCTGGATAAACGGTAGGATTTTGTGAATGGACTGATTGAATTGAGCGAAATAAAGGGATGGATTTGTTGGGTGGATTTTAAACTATTGAGCTATTGTAATCTTGTTGCGAGTAGCGTAGCTAGACTTTGTGTCTTGATATTTGCGAAAGCTATCAACAACTCAGCTCAAATCCAAATTCCAAAGTCGTGCCTCCTTGCTTTCAATTGCGATCAATGCTAAGTATCAGTGCAGTCTTTTTGGATGAATGGGCCGCTGGGCACAGCATCATCAGGCGCTCCTCCCAGTGGGAAAAAGGAGTGCTCCAAGAGCCATCTTGGAGCGCTCCAAAAGGAGCAGAGAGTGCTCCCGTTGCCATATCCGTTCTATATTCTTTTTAACATTGCATGTCATTGCGAGGGAGCATACGTTTTTAAGCTCCCAAAAAGGCGTTGTTGGAGCATTATAAAAAAGCTTTTTAAAAAAGAAATATTTATGGGCGCCTGTGGTTATGTGATCCGGTATCGAAAAGCTTTTATTTTTTTTATCTTTTGCAATTGCCTTTTTCTTTCCAAGCCCGAGAGTGGCTTTACCAAAGCAGTCCCCCAACTAAATTCTAACCACTTCTAAAAGCTGCTTGTCCTCCGTATCGAATGAGAGCCGGGCTATTGAGTATGCTAACGTCGCATTTTATGGACATGAAGATAATTGCCCGTTTTCTTTTTTTTATATAAAATTTATGAAAACTCCAAGAAAGCTCCCTTGAGAGTGCTCCAAGTACACTCCCTTGTGCATCGCTCCCAATTTTTCCCACTGGGCTACTACATTTTACTCACACATTCAGACTGTTAAGTACTCATATTTACTTACAACATTTTTGGAATAAGTCGAATCTCACTCAATCTCACGTGGGGGAGAGGGGGGTCTCGCCAAATATCACGCAACTTTTTTTCCTCAAGAAACAGTGTAAATTTAGTAGAAACTGGGTGAAATTAAGTAAAGCGTGTTTATCATTTACTTACAGGCCGCCCCCAGGCCAGATCAGCAGGCACGGCCCGATGAAGGCCACACAATACTCAGTCTGACTAAGGGATGGGACTTCAGGTCTCCGCTTCCGTGGCATGCAGGTGACCTCATGATTCCCTACAGACACACTGGCGGAGACGACACTTTAGTCTAGCAGGCCTGTAATTCAAGTGCAAATACGTTCATGGCCTAAACCAAAACTTTGAACGCACAAACGGATTCGTGACTGGAAAAACCTTTAAAATACATGGACCACCGTATTTGCAGGGGCAGGCGGTGGGGAGAAATTAAATGTATGAGAAATTCGCTCACAGGCGGCCGCCGTTTCCGCTTGCGGGCCAATATGTTTGTACCTTAAGGCGGCTCCAGACTCACGCCGTGAACACCCGCGAACAAGCGCGAATGCAAGTGGGTGGTTTTCGCGCATAGCTAGCGCCTTGTTTTCAGGATACGGCTCGAATTCGAGACGTAAATTCATGCACAAACTGACGATAAATAGCCACACACAAAGATTTTTGTCAAGTTTCTTGGACTGCAGACCCCATCCAGTTGGCAGCCAAACTCGCGACTCGACGAAGACTGTCGCGTAAGAGCCAAGTAAAACTGACCCGGGAAAAGGACATCCATTATAACTACAGGAAGGGCCCTCGCAGAACTTTAGCGTAGTGAAATTCTTGTTGGGTCTCACTTGTTAAGTTTTGCTCACGTTTGGTAGTTGTGTGTCCACTACAAGCAGAGCAAGGAGGAGTTCAAATCATCAGCAATGAAATCTTGTGTTTACGCCCGTAAATACGAAATTTTAGTGTTAAATACTACAGATTTTTTAAAATCTAAAAAATCTCACTTGAGATTAGGGGAAGGGGAGATATTTGGACTCAATAAGCCGAAACATTTCTTAGCTTTCTGTGATCTTGCCGTACCCTGAAGACTCGACTACATCAATTAGCATTATTAAATCGGTGGTAGCTAGCCAGCCAGATAGTAAAGGAACTTATGGAAACGTTGGTACAGAGATTGCATTCATTGCATTGCATTGCATTGCATTCTCTTGAAGATTCGCTCAAAATGGTATAAAAAAAAATTGAAACCTTAAAGTAAATGACATCGTCCTCGCAAAGGTTGATTAAAATAACAAAATTTTTCATTACACGCGTCGTTCACATCTATCCAGGTGCAGATGGCAACGAACGCTAAGCAATCATCAAGTACAAGGCTGGCTTTTTCAAACGAGCAATGACCAAGCTTTGACTTCGTTATTTAGAATCCCAGGCCAAATTTCATCATCATCCAGTTCAGTCTGGTTACTCATATTTTAAAGCTAGCCAGTAAGTAATTGTCTTATATTGATCAGTATATCACTATTCTGTATGTTCTTCACATTAGGTGGACGGGAATACTTGGTAGATATAGGAGACGAAAGGCGCAGTTTTCAGTTAGTCACCCAACAAATCGAAATTTGCATTGAAACCCTCATGCGGTTGCTCGTGTTGTTGTTGGTTGACCATTCCGGAGGTTCGTGATTTGATTCCAGTCTGCATCATGGTCCTTCATGTTCCTCCTTGCAGCACTTATGTGTATAACATTCCTTCTTTCTTTTTTGCCTCATTTTTAACAATTTTCTGCTCTTTTCCCTGCCATCGCCTACAAGTATCATAAACGAGAAAGCCATCACCTGTCTGCACCGCAAAGTCAATCACATAAAACAAGTACAATGAATTTACTTCTGTACCACTGCACTTTAATTGCAGCTTTAAACTAAAATATATATACATAGATACAATTTCATTCCTCTCCGCCAATCGTAATCTATTTACTGCAGACATCTATGTATACAATAAACCTTTATAACACCTTAATTTTTTATGCGATAACCTGTATAAAAAAAACTTAAAATAAAAACACCAGCCTTCGTCGGCTATTACCAGCTCCACATGAGGTTGAAAATTATTTACTCATAAGTTTCTCAAGAGGATAAAATCCATTCTCCACAAGACAGCGCCATCAAAATGCATCGTTACCTTTAAAGCCTCTTAAATCTTAATCTTGTACATACACCCGACATACGGCAGAGGGCCTAATCCACCGATTCCCATTCCATAAGTTGGGCATAAAAGTTCCATTCGATTAAGTATGCCTCCTGCAAGTAAGTGGAGTAATTTAAGCCCCAGGTCCGTTTCCAGATGAATAAGCCCATGAATCTCCCTGGAAGCTGATTATTCAGATGGTTCGTAAAGCTACGACAAAAAAGAACTGTCCCCAGAATGTCCGAGCAGAAGGAAGCGCTGCCGGAGCTATCTAGTCCTTTTCTAAATAAAGACGACAGAGCCAAACTAATAAACGAAACGAAAACTTTTTGTCAAGATTTTTTCCTCCTCGATTTCCATCGTTACATCAGTATCGACTGAACATGAAATGAACGCCATTATCCCATCACTGAATAACCTGAAGAACCAATTTCCCTCCCGTAGCAAATGGAAAGAACAAAAGGTGCTCCTCCACCTTCTCCGGTCGGTTTTTGCCGTCTCCTCTGGCAGAGCTCGGTCTCGTCTGGATGCTGTGCATCGTTGTCTACGGTGTATTTTTCGTTTTTTGTTATAATTTCCGTTTTGTAATTAGTTTGTGAAGATATGTCCATCTAAGCTGACCATATGCTAGCTTTGACTAGGTTCTAGCTGGGGCCCCGTCCAGGCACCATTAGACGCTCCACACATCGCCAATCCCGCAGTCGTTCGTGTTGTCGCTCTGCTGCTCTGCTTTTTTGGTTCAATGGATCCAGATTTGTACTGCCTGGTTGTTATCGAATCGTTAATCGAATTCGAAGCCGTACACAATCTGGAGCAGCTTTTTATACTTCCCCGTTTATTGTTGGATATACTTTAGGGATTTTCTTTCATTCCACAAAAGTCATTAGGCTGGATTTGGTTATTCATCCGATCGACGACGTTGCCAATGTCATTTCTTTCATATTATTTGAGATACACAGAACGGCAACGAGAGAGGGAAAAAGAACAGGGAATCCCTCTGGGGGAGAGTGCTGCAGCGCACAAGACCTTGCAAAATTCAACGATTTTCTAGAGATTTGGAGGTTTCACGTTTTATAGGAAACAAGGAAAAATACTCAATAAATCCTTTTATCCGATATGTAACAGGATTTTATATCCATATATGGTCGATTGTTGAGGAGTTTGCTTATTCAAATCGCCTGAACGAGTTTTGCATTGCATTCGGATTGTTACATTAAAATTTAATTGAAAAATCATATTGAAGGATGACTGGAGACAGGAATCGCCTTGAGATTGGCCGTTCGTTTATTCGACAGTTCTACAATTGCCATTAGATTTCCCCTTTTATGTTTTTTAATTCTTATCAGTTTTTGTACAGGACGACAATTTTAAATTTTGATGAATCCATGCTTAAAATGTTTTCATATTGGCTATAGAACGATAATGACAAGAGGAAGTATTGCACCAGTTTCAGAATACCACCTTTGTATTCGAATTTTGCTTATGGTGACAATACTGGCAATATATTTACTAGTAAGTTATCTGCATAGTGGGGGATTCGACAAACAAAAACGAAGAGATCTTGGCGTAAACAATCTTACTACCATCCCGAGGATTGTGATTCGATTCCCACGAGAAGGCATTGTTTTTTTACGTTCTACTTCTCCTGTCTAGATAAAGTCTTGACAATCGACTTCTCTGTTCATAGAGGATATCTAAATGTTGCTTTTCCTAGCATACGAAAGTCTTTTGTAATCCATTAGTTATATAAACATTTATTAATGGACCTGTTGTCGATGGATCATGGAGGTCAAGCAGCATTGGACGTGAGTAGTACTTAGTGGGGAACTTCTTTCAAAAACGATACACGCGAAAGAAAGGGCAATGGTGAACAAAAATAAAAAGTTTTAAAATCTACAGCTTTTCACATATCCACAGGCACAATTGCATGATTTTTTTTACTCATATGCGACTAATTCAACTCACGAGCGAGAATTTTTTGCTATAAAGTGCGCTCACTCGTGTGTGAGTAATTTGTTCAGGAGCTCGGTTATGAAAATCTTCACTTATGTGCGACGTATTGAACTCACTTGTCACTCACGAGAAGCGAGAATTGTCTGCTAGTACGCTTACTAGTGTGTGAGTTAAGCCTAAAACAGAATCAACGCAGTGGGCAGTATGCAGTGTTTTTTACTGCTTGTCAAAAATTACGGCACTGCGTCTTATAACGAAATCAATGCAGTGCAGTGTTTGTCAAATCAAGTCAAACGTCAAATTTATTGTTAATTTCGAAAACCTGGTGTGAAGAAATTTAAGAAATATTTTGTTATTGGCGGCTTTAACAGTTTATAGAAATAATTTGTTCTTACTGGCACACTACCACCGTTATGAAAATTTGAAGTTTAATTTTCTAACCTCACACTGCAGAGCAAATTTAGAATTTAGCCTAAACCTGCAGTGCAGTGTTCTGCTGCTTACTGCGCTAAATGTATTTGTGTGCCGAGTAATAGAAAAGCACAAAACCAAACTTTGACAGGCAGTGCAGTATACTGCACTGTATTGATTCTGTTTCAAGGCTAATTTTTACAGGAACTCGCCCATGAGTTTGTTTCTTTAGTTTAGTTACCTGCGGCCTGATTTGAGGCATGGCAAGCAGTGGAGTTGTGTGGAAGGGTTTTTGCAAGTATTTTCTCGAAATGCACAAGTGCGGAAATTTCCCGTTATGACAAAAACAAAATTACTAAAATATGACTTTTCTGTCACCAGCTTAACGTGCCTATATCAGTGATGGAAATTATTGCAAATACTCTATGTTACAAACTTTTGGGCTCCCTTCTCCTCCTTTCCTTGCTATCCTCTTGATAAACCAATTACGGATATCTAATAGGATTAAGCGGTGACTACACTCATTATACGCTCACGCTCACTCACCCTGTGAAACATGCCACAAATGGTTTCCTCGCTGATGTGCATGAGCAATCTATGTCGCTAATGGTTTAACACTCGACTACAACGGTTTAAGGGCCTTAACGAAGATAACCCTAAGTTATAAGTGTTAAAATGAACCTCAACCTAGATCACTCCTCATAAAATCCAAGATTGGGCGTAATTTGAAAATCGTAAACTGTATTCGCCAATAATGTAGAAACCCGAAATATTTTGAAAGAGAAATTCGAGTTTTTTTTGTTAAATTACATCATCAATGTCATGGTTTGAAATTGCATAAGTGGCTCTGAAAGCTCTTTTTTCATACCAACAAGCTTTAACAATATTTTAGAGAGCCGAGAACAAGCTTAACATTCGAATAGAAATAGGAGCGAGATATTCATGTGTGAAAACGTGGGCCAAAGAAAAGATTCAAATCCTAGTTATTTTCGAAAAAATTAGAAAAGGATTGCCAATCCTAAAAATTCTCATGTCTTATTCTCTGGCTTCAACAACTTGAGTTCAATAATGTTCCGTTCAATCCACAAAATTGGCTTCCCGGCCTAAAGTTTAGTTCATGTTCAGTGCGTGTTTGATATCATTCTTGCTATTCCACCAGAAGTCAGGAATGCAAAAGCTCAATGGAATGGCATTCCACTATTCCAGTTGATTACGGACTCTCTTTTGAACAAGCTTTTACGTTCAACTTCAGTTCAAGTCCAGGTGGGCGAGTTCGCCAATTTGTGAGATAGTACATTTGTCCCTTACGCCTAGGTAAACTGTACTGAGGCCTCAATTTTGCGGGAGTGAAAATTTGTACTGGAGAGACAATTTTTTGAGGCAGTGAAACTCCCAATATGAAATGAGACGAGGCGAAATTGTAAATACGTTACCGGAGAGACATTTCTTATTTCTTTTGCGGCAATGAAATTTTGAACATGAAATTAGCCTAGGTGAGACTGTAAAATATAAATAAATATTGTGGAGACATCCCAGAGGGAAATGGCTTTTATCTTTGTTCATCTTTTGCAATCACCTTTTGGAATCGAAGCAGTCCCCCAACTAAGTATACTAAACTTGTCCAATGCTGCTTGTCTTCAGTATCGAAAGAGAACCGTCCCATTGAGTGTGCTAATGTCAACTTTTATGGTCACCGAGTTAATCGCTCGTTTTCTTCATTTTATAAAATTTCTGAAAACTGCAGCGACACTCCCTTGGGAGCACATTTGGCAGCGCTCAAAATTAGCTCCCCTGGGCAGTTCTCCCAATTTTTCTGGTTGGGATATTAGAATTAAACTCGTAAAAAAGCTCTTCATTGACTTTTTTTTTCTTTCTTTTTTTAATTTTTGTCATTTTGGCATTACAATAGCGCCCCACCTCATTTGAAGTATGACATTGTACTGGCTCGAACGAAAAAAGAGGCATCTCTTACAAGCTCATTATATAATCGTGTCTTACCGAACACTACACCAGGTAACAAATTCGTAAATTTTCCTTAAAGTTGGGCCCAGAATGTCGTGTGCTTCGTTAGTATATTAACGACGTTAACAATTATTGTAGTTTCAAATATATTTAAGGGTTGCCACTGTTTTTTTTGTTTTTTGTTTTTTCCCCTATGTTATTTGAATAAAAAGGAGTGCGCTTCTTTCATTCAGTTTTCATGTCCGAGATCGATATTTCACTTCATAATTTGAAACTAGAAGGACGGACATCAACCCTTAAGGGGAATCTTGTGTACGATATCACGTAAATTATTACACTGGAGATAGAATGCGATGTACGCACGTCATGTGGACAAGGTATTTTAAATGTGAAACTCATGTAAAGAGGCACACAACTGAAGTATTAAGTTTTTGTAGAAGAAAGGCCCAGTAATTGGATGGCATTAATAGGCAATACGTGACCACCTTTAAAAGTTATAGAATTGAGGTGAAAGCATACCTATGACAGGATTAGCTAAGTTTATGCTTAAATAATCTATGCAAAAAAATATTAAACTGAAATTGGGTTGTAGTCGGCCAAGTAGTAACAACTAACAAGTGAAGATATACTATAAGATAATTATAGTGGACACAAAAAATTGGGTATGATTGGCTTTAAAACATATACAATCATTAGAAGCGTACTTTTTTCTACATAGAGAAAAATGAAAGTATCTTTGGGATGAAAAAACATCTTATGAGTGAGTGACACATGTCCTTAATATGACAAACACATTATTGAACAGAATTTCTTGTGATGTGACATGATCATTAAAGACGATGGAACAGGGGCATGAGAATGAACTGATTACCACCAAAGAAATTATAGCACATATGAACATAGATGAATAGATTAAGCGCCTAATGCAGGACGATATTCCCATAATTGGTAGAATGGTGAAAGCTCTCTCCGCCTTCAAGCCAAAGTGCATTTCACTGGATTGACCTCTATGCAGATGACACCACATCATTAACCGGAAAGCTCTGCTGCTCCACTACGTTAATTGAGTCCACTCAGGTGGAACGTAAAAATGGGCGCTGCTGCACATATGCGTGCACGTGAAGCATAATTACCAACGGATAAAATGACACGCAAAATCATCCGACCATGCTGGCTTACCTGACCCGACGGTTACGGAATTATCTACCGGAGCTGATATGGCGGTTCTGATTATCATAACCGAATGTTGTCGATTAAAGCACAGAAAAACAATAACAAAAACACACAAAAAAAGAAAACACACACATATACAAAAATTATCTTAGAAACTTCAAAACACCGATGCCCTTTTCCGTGGGCTTACACCTGAAGTACACCTGAAGTAGATTTTCAATCACGAAATAGAAGCATTAGTGGGGCTTGGCCCAGGAAAGAAATGGGCTGGGAATGAGGCGTCATAATTATGGTTAATTGCGAGCAATAAAAGTGAAATTGCTGGTAATAGTATGAGTCGGAATTAACGAGTGGCTACTTGGAGCTTGCACAAAACAGTGCTGCAAATCCAATAGTAGTTCACGGGCGAGTCGAGAAGAAATCCAGGATAATGGAGGCGACTCGCATACTATAGAAGGACTTGCACAGCCCCAAAGCGCATTTAACACAAAACCCAGAGATTAGCAATCATTGTATTAAAAGCAGATTAGAGTGTAGCAACAGCAACCAGCTTTGGCGCAATTACAAAGGAAAATAAAAACAAGCTCCGAGGTATAGAATTTACACCGGGTTAGTGTTGTTGTAGTTAAATCTGCTTCGAGCATTACTCCTTCTATTCTCGGTCCTATTTAAGCCACTAACACGCCACGGTCTGGAAAAAAAAAAAACGATGACTATATGTCGACTGGGAATAGGCTTAGTATCTATTTCCTTTCGACAGAGGGTTGCACTTGGTAAACAAAAGGCTTATTTTTACACTAAAATTCAACCAACCAAGTAATACCTCGGAAAAACCTCCGCTTTACCTGTAGCTCTAGGCAAACACAATAAACCACCCGTCAGAGAGTACAGCCGTGGTACGATACGTATCCGCAGGAGCGGCTGCACACGTGTATCCAGAGCTCACATGCTAGGATACTTTAGATTTTGAAATCTATTGGTAGAAAAAAAAAAAAACAAATAAATTTAGTCAGGTGGCGGAGTGCACATTATTCAGGTAACAGAGGATGCTAATTTTAGGGAAATAACCGCAGTGTTTTTGCATTCATTATAATTTGGTGCTAGATTTTTGTGGGTATTCTAATGGACTAGTGGACGGGTTAATCCTTACCTTCCAGATATGGTTCGGCACGTTTTTATGTACTCTAATGATCTCCTGGAAAAATATTGTTATATGATGTGAAATGTCGGCTTTTTATAAGGACGCGTTGAAAGTAGTTTAGAAAAGATTGGCCATTTGCTAAGCCGAGAAAATGTATTAGTTGTTGTTTTTTTGTTCGTTGATATTGTCGTTAAACTTTAGATGTCTAAGGATAATGAACTAGCCACACTGAATATCAGAGCATCTAGTGTGCAATTCAGGGTCAAGTTTTGTGTTTTGGTTCTTAAAGATTTCCGTAGATTTTAGAGTGGACCATCGTTCTTTACTGTCTTAAGTTAAATTAAATATTGATCTGAGAAGAAATTTGTCGTGATTTTTCGCTAGAAGGCGTCAATTTTTTTTTGCTTTATGTGGTAGAGCTAAGCTCAGGAGTCACCCTTTGTACTACTAGTCCGTCATGTCATTTGTCACGTCATGGTGCAATGTCTAGCAGTAAGCTTAGTACGGGGGAGGGGTGGGGAGAATAGGTTAAGGATTATAAAGGTACGGGGAGGTATTGAAGAAGGTTGTGATGAACCCTGCGTTTGAACTCTTGGATGTTGTAGGAGCTCGGAAATACCGACTGCGAGAGATTATTCCACAGTCGAGTTGTTCAATTTACAAACGAATTCATATCTTGTAGAGTGCGTGAAAGGGGGAGTTGCAGGTGCAGGGAATGAGACGAGTGGGCTAATCTGGTGTTGCGGGTATAAGATTGCCGTGGAGGCAAAAGAGCGTTTAACTCGGAGGAACAGTCACTATGATAGTAGCGATAAAATTTTGTCAGTGCTGCTACATTCCTACGGTGGCTTAGGGGGTCGATGATGGAGCAAGCGGTATCGTCATTAATTAACTTAAGGGCCTTTTTTGGACCTTATCTAACCATGCTAAGGTTGATATTGGAGCGCCGCCCCAAATGAGGGAGTTGTATTCGAGAAGAGGCCGAATGTAGGATTTATAAATAACAGCACGGGCTGATGGCTGGAGGAGGAACTTGCACTTGCATTGCATGCAAATACGCAGCGCCGGCCCTAGGGTAGAGCGAGTGGAGCGGTCGCTCCAGGCGCCAGGTGGTAAGGGGCGCCAAAATGAACGCAAAAAACAATATCGAGCAAAAAATAATATCTTGATGGCGCTTTTGAGGGCGCTTTTTGTAGCTAGCCAGGTCTTTGTACTCATCAATATGACTCGAACACGGCACAAGCAGGGAGCACTGACTCCAAGACCGATCGTACATGGCCTTAGGCCACATCCTGCTCGAGATCCATGGAGCAGACTGAATACGGCGGATCTAAAGTCGATAAAAACCGCAATCCTAATGTGTAAACATTCGTGCAGAAGTTATGAATGGTACTGCGTGAATGTACTACTAACGATGGACTGCGGATATCAGGCGAACTTCGTTTTGAATTAGCCTTCCATTGGTGATATGGAGCTCTGCCATGGGCGACCGTTCTTTTCTCGCCGAGCTCGTGGTATCAATATAAAATTACCTTAAAAAAAACTTTTGAAGATTGAGCACTTCTTAACGCTCCACATATTTTTGGGGCTCCCACAGTTCCCAAAAGAACGACCTACAAGGCCAGTTAAATATTTTTGGATCTATGCTTCAAGGTGTCGAATGTGCTCCCAGTAAGGGAAAGTTTTCGGGATTTTTCTTAAGGGAGGGTAAGTCTGAGCCCGTAAACTCAGGAATGGAGTACGTCACTCCTTCATTGGAAGATCTCCTTAGATCTCCCGCGGAAGTAAGGGCACCTAATCGGAGAGGCGACTACGGAGACCATCTAATAGGAGAGAAGAATACTCCACAAAGTGCAACGCATAAAATTCACAAATATGACATTGTCAGGATGGTGAACACTGGAATTTTGGACTGATGTCAGGAGAAGCCTCTTTTAACGAGAAGGTGACTCTCTCCACCATCTCAACCTTACTAGCTGGGCAAGCCCTAATGCCCAACCATGCAATGCAAACAACCAAATAGCCTCCAAAGAAGGTGGTGCTGTTGGCGAAAGGTCGGGGAAGCAACTCTGAGAAAACATTCTTCCTCTATTGCCGCTACAGGCGGAACTGTGACCCTAAAACTACCATCGAAATCCTTATGTGGCCCCAGCCCCTAAAGGCTTGCAAAAGAGGAGATATAATCCTGTAAGGAAATGGCAGGCAGTACTCGAAAAAAGTTTTATCTAGGACAACTGGAAATACAATTTATGTGAAGTGAAAGCGTCAAACAAAGGGCGCCGAAGGACAATCTCGCTCCACCTTGAGGCTAGGGCCGGCGCTGCAAATAAGTCACAAACCACTGATCGCAGCAACATCACTATACCATAGTTTGAAAGGCGAACGTTCGTGTGTGTATAAACATCGAAATTGCAATGCATAAAAAATCGTTTGATCTCCTTTTCATAAGTTTGCTCACTTTCGTTCTTGCTGTTCTCGGGTTTTATATTGAGTTGGTTAATTTTCTTACAAACACGCACGCGCCCGTACCTATCACGAACAGGGAACAAATAGGTAAAAGTATGCACGCTTCCAGCACAGGCATGCACGCTCCCACCACAGGCTCGAAAATCTAAAAAATCTCCCTTTAGAGATAAACATTTATAAATGCATCCGCAGCAAACATAGAGTCTATGTCATAGACCATTCCAAAGGCGAGTGTTGTTTTACCAGGCAGTCCCCCAGCTAACTACTAACAACGGTCGATGCTGCTTGACCTACGTATTAAAACGAAAACTGTTCTACTGAGTATGCTATTGACACCCTTTATGGTCACCAAGATAATTGTCCGTTTTCTTCGTCCTATTTAATTTTTTAAACCCCCATTTAGCTTCCTTTAGTCTTACTACTTGGGAATTTTCTGCATGCTAAGTGTGGCCAAGTTTAATTTTTCCTCGGGTTCTTTCGATCAATTATTGCCTCGCAGTTTCACCTAGTTCAATAGATTCGCCTCGATCCTGATTTTTCTTTTGAATCACTCGACTGAGAGATAAAGTCAACCACTGTGCACCGAGCTTAAAACCAATATGGACATCTGAAAATTAAATAATATATTTTTGAGCAATAAGTCATTTTTGTGAGAGAAAAAAATTCGTTTTTAACATTCGAAAACCCACTTCTGCATACCCGAAGTTACTTTTACGAGGAACCTCGGAGTCCACATCTTGAATGGAGAAATAGACCACACAAATTTCAAGATGCTCTAAGCTCGAAGGTCGAGTAGGAGGAGTATTTTCCCCACAGCTTGGAATTGAGGTCTCCTTCCGACTACCCGACCACTGCAGTGTATACCAACCACCAAGACGATAGGAATCGGACTGTCTACATTTTCTCAGATAGTTAGGCTGCTCTGAAAGCAATGCAAAAGCGCAAACAGTCTAGAACTACCTCTGAATGTCGCAGATCTTTTAACGGGATGGCTCAACAGTTCAGGACCCTCCTCGTATGGGTGCACGGTTACGGAAATATATAGAGTTAAATCCTAAAACAAGCACTACCGCCACTCTCTTTCTTGGAAAGGAAAGGGTTCGTTTGCCTTGGGCTACCTTTAAACTCCGAAGTAAACACCACACAATTCAACTAGCATCGAAACGTTGGAGAGACCTTAACAAATGCCCCTTGGCCAAAATGGCTTCGCCCTCCTATGATCTCACTCGGACCACCTCACTGCTGAGCCTCGGTAGACGAGATCTCTCAGTTACAGTGAGAGTGCTGACCGGACCCTGTCTGATAGAGACACATGCGGCCCGCTTAGGTCTCGAAATCTGCGATTTCTGCAGAAGCTGTAAGAATATAGACGAAGTCACTGCCCAGCCCTAAGCAAAAGGAGACTTACCACCTTTCGTGAACCCTTCCTAAGCACGCTTGCGGAAATCCTGAAGTTTGGGATCCCGCAACTAAGAAGATTCATTACGTCCCACAGTGTTTCGCCTAGAACAAGCTAGGTGGACAAAAGTCATTGTCAGATTTCCAGAAATGAGTAATTAGATAAAGAAAATAACACATTGAAACCCCCAAATTCAATAAATGTTTGTGTATCACTCTTCAATGTGATGAGTCATAGTGTGAAGAAGTCAGCTAAAGCGGAACACTACTGATATAAGTGTAAGTGGACTATTTAATCACTTGCATTTCTGTAATCATTGCAACAACACATCGTATGATTGACAGTAAGTTATTTTGTGGAAAGTTTTAGTGATGGATATTATATTTGAAGGTAAGTGCCAATTTTTTAAAATGCGGCTACAAAAATGCAAAGGACGATTTTAAAAAGATGTTAAAACACGTGTTCGTTTTTCTTAGTTTTGTAACTTCCATGGACTGGCAAATACCTGCCAACGCCTGCCAACGGTCTAGATTTTGTATATTATTTAGCTACAGCGTTCATATTAATTTCTATATATGTTTCATCGAGCAGACTTGAGTAGAACCTTTTTTTTGCAGAACATCTTCATTCCATTTCAAGAATGGAGTTTTTTGAAGAATGGGCAAAAAAGGAGAAAAATCAAAGAAACATCCATCTTTATAACTACGTTTCAGCAAAATTTGATTTACGTGATGTTACTGAGGACTCTAAGAGGCAAATAAAGAATATTTTCGCTGCTTATTCTTCGAAATTGCTACCAAATGGAATGCTGCGGGAAAATCAAAGGAACAGTTTTTAACTACAAATCACAGCTGGTTGGATGCGGAGGAAATACAATTTCGGGTGTGTACGGACGCGTCCTCGAGGTGGTTTAGCGAAGAAACGACTCTTTAACATTGGGTTTAAAGTGGGATCATTATGGCATCACCACGGGCCTATCCCTTTGACCTAAGTGTTTGGGCTGTGCACCAGCAGCTCAGCAAAGCGTTTGCGTCTGGATGCATACGTCCTCGTCTACAAATCTGGATGGTCCTTAATAGCCAAAAACATACAAGAAAGCATAAGAAGTCTGGTTTTGGCCTGCACAAAGCTTTTCAACAAGTTGGTTGAAAATATACTAGGATACCAGTGAGCAAATTAATCAATATAATTATTAAGTTCGTAGGATAACCACAAGCTTTTAAATATGAATACTAAAAAGGTGTTGCCAATGTAAAACAACAAAACTTTCACCAAAGGAAAATTGTAAGTAATTCTCTTTCTAGGCTTGTGTCTCATTTTTTATACATCTTCGATATCTCCATCTTCAACAAGATAGCAAGAAGTAAACAGTTCCACCTCTCTAAGATGCCACAAAAAGCAGTTGTCGCAAGTTTCGAACTAAATTAGCATAATTGCTAACCATTGTGACACCATTAGCTTAATTAAGACCATTAACGGCGATGAAGTCCAACACCAAAAGTTGTGTGTTTTCAGATAATTGGCTCTGAAAATTTCTTCATTTTTCCTGACTGAAGTAATTTTTCTCTCATTTTATTTCATTTTTTTTTTATATCAACAATTGTCTTTCGCGTAGGTATAGATTGGAAGGACTTCCTTTGTAAAGGAGATAAAGGATAAAAATATTTGGGATTATATTTTATGAAAAACGATGAGATTTTAGCTTGAATATTTAATATGTTTGGTATCATTAGTCCCTTGTACATTCACATAATCGTTTATTGTTGCAAGCATGGCAATATCTGGTTTGGATGCTCTAGATATATCCAAGGCTTTCGACAGATGCCGTCTAAACTCCAACCTATTGGTAACGACTCAGCTCTAAGGAACTGGATTGAGAGCTTTCTTTCCAGCCGTTCAATCATGGTAGTGTTGGATGGCTTTGAATCCAACCCTCATTCCATCTCGGCCGGCGTTCCCCAAGGCTCGATTCTCTCACCTGCCCTCTTTCTTATATTCATTAATGATCTGCTGTCAATATCCTCCAACCCACTTCACAGTTTTGCCGATGACGGTACTCTGCGTTACTCCCACACCTTCGATAATATAGGACAAGCACGTGTCCCGTAGACCGTGCAATTATGTCCAATTCTATTAACGCTGCGGCCGCAAGAATCGTGTCGAATTCAACGCAACCAAAACAAAATACCTACTGTCTCATCTCTACAAAAACCTGCACCACCCGTCCCTCTATCTCAGTGGACAAAAAGAATGTAATGGCTGACCCATCTCTTAACATCCTAGGCGTAACCTTGTCTTCAGCTCTGCGATGGAATAATCACATATTCCAAATCGCCAAACAAGCTTCCCAATGCCTGGGTTTCCTCAAGAGATGCAAATTCCTTCTTCAGCCAATTGCTTTGGCTACAATCTACAAATTCATCATTCGGCCTCGCCTTGAATACAACTCGTATATCTGGACGGGTGCCCCAAAAACCACCTTGGCTTGGCTGGACAAGGTGCAAAACCGCGCCATCAAACTCATTGGCGATAGCACCCTTTGCTCCTCCATCGAACCTTTAAGCCAGGGGTTTTCAACCTAGTGCCCGCGGGCGCATATGTGCCCGAGGAGATATTTAATTGTGCCCGCGACAAAGTGCTGAAATACGAAAAAATAAAACAAATCTTAAAAATAACAAAAAAAAGTTACTTTAATTTTTAAAATCTTGCTAGATGTAAGTAGTGGGAAATTCGCTAAATTGGCTACACTAACATCGTAGTTCGTTTATAAATAGAACAACTCGATTGTGGAACTCTCTTCCGCAGTCGGTGTTTCCGAACTCATATAATATCTTAGAGTTCAAACACAAGGCTCATCGACATCTACTCACGCACCCTCCAAACCCCTAACCTATCCTTTCTCTTCTATCCTTCAAATCAAGCTTACTACTAGACACTGACCATAACTTGAGCGACATGACAGACATGTAGTACAAAGGGTGATTCCTAGTCTTGAATTTACCACATAAAAAAAATATTACAGGTATTGGCACGTCAAGAACGCCTTACTTGCGGCATTGCTTGACTACGACAAAGGAGGAGGAGATACGAATCCTTTGTCCACTTAGTAATTGTTTCCAGTTTTTAGCACACCTATGGTGGCTAATCAGAGCTCGGGAGGAGGATGAAGTAAGAGTTTAGAAGAAGCTAACGATGGGCCTTGCGCTGGATAGTCGAAACCCTACCACATTTTGTCACCTATTTGAAACAAGCTTCATGTTTCACTTTTCTGGTATAATAATTGTGGTTATTCTATCTAGCGGTAAGGTCCAGACTAGTGGTGGGCAATATGGCTCTTTTCAGTGAACTGGTTCTTTTGGATCCGCTCACTAAACAGAACCATTCAAAAGATCCGTTCATTCGGTTCATTTGGTTCATTGGCCTTAAATATGGTGAAAACGTCAAAACATGGAGTGCCCTAAAACACAACTACGAACAAACACATACATTTCTAGAAAACACTAAACACAACACGAATATATCATCAACACAATACAACCAAAAAAATTCTCTGAGAAAGATATGTCACCCCTTCTGCATGCATTATGATTCATGCATTCGCTCTTTTTTCAGATCATTCCAGTTCAGGTCTTTTTATTAAAGACCCGTACGTTTGGTTCTTTTCATTCATGGTTCTTAACACAGTTCAGTACCACTGAACCAGTGCAGTACCATTAAACGAAAGAACGAAACATGTACTACTTAGTGAACCAGTTCATTTGGCTCAATACGCTGTTCCGTTCAGAACGAACGAATCATTCGCGAACGACACAGCACTAGTCCAGACCAACAGGAACTTCATAAGATTAATGGTAGCGACGACATCTAGCGCGAATTTCCCAGCAGAGCTTTAACCGACTCCGCACAAGATATTCAAAGCTTTCAGCCAAATCTCTCCACCAGATCCCACATAACTTAAATCTAATTCTTATTATTTTTGAACCATCAAACGCGAAACCCTATCCCATCGAAAAACCTCAGCGCGAAGTCTCACCGTGCCTAAAATTTCACCCAAGACACAAACCACCTACCAAAGCTCGGAAGGTCCCAAAAAGTTCACAAACTAGGCCGAAACCGATGTCGTCACAGATCCAGGATCGGCATCGCTATGCTACTTTTATTTCATACTCAATGGAGGATCCATCTAAGCTTTTTGTAGGTTGCACGCCACCCACGGAGCTATGTATAATCCCAAGAGCTCTGATATGCACCCGGCATGATCAGACATTAATGTTGTCTTAAATAGCATCTAGAAACCAATATTAAAGCACATAAGTTTAAACTAACCACCAGTTTCTTAAATATCCCATTTTTAATTTTTAATCACAAAAAAATTCAACAAATTTAAACAACAATTAAAAATAATTTAAATAAATCTGCAGAATTTTACATGAAAAGCGGGGTTCAAGTGTTAATATATTTTCGCTTTATTTTATTCTGGATCGATAGCAAATTACTTAATGGCAAATCCATGTTTTTCGGAACCCTTTACAGCCATTAAAAAGAGCCTATTATTATGTCCTGATGAAAAATTTTGCTGGGAAATACTAATAAGCTCGAGCACAATACGTCGGATATCCATTTGCAAACGACACGTTCATTTAGTTATTCAACTTAATCGGCTTACAGACTTAATAAATACCGTTGATATTGTAGAATATTTGTAATTGAAATCGGATTAACAAGTTTTCATTTATTTTTCATGCTTGGGACACAATCGCTTGTATATGTGGAATGTGCTAAGGTCAAACCGCAATTTTCCATGGCTTGATAAGTTGGCTGGTAGTGATGATGATAGATTATAGCTGTTGGCGTATCCGGAAGGTTAATGAAAGTAAGAGCTTGGAGCTAAAAAGGTTCTACCAGAGGATTGACTAAATTGGGAAAAGTTTTTTTTGGAGAAGAATATTTAATTGGCATATGTGCATAATTTGTGGTAAAGAAAAGAGTTGTGGATTCCCTGTGCAGCTTTTATTCAGTTGAGATGCTTGAAGCAAATATAAAAGAAGGGACAAAGGGTGAAAACGTCGTAAAAGTGTACCCCCCTTTTCTTGTTAAATCTAATTTTTCTTCTGCATAACCAAGACCGAATTTAGACTTTTATTGATTCTGTGCTATGAGACTGGCAGTCACCAGATGGAGTAACCGACAACGCAATTGTTCATGTCTTCAGAGATGCACGTCATCAATCCAATGTACTTGACTTACGATCATACCGCGGCGCGAATGTAGACTTTGAGCTGACTTTGACTTTTAAAATTAAGGCCAGGATAGTCAACGAAATTGATATAAAGGCACCCTTGTTGCGTACCTTGGCAAAAATGCTGCTATGGTATTTTTAGCTGGAGCTCAAAGTGACGGATCATTTTTTGAAGCTAGCGGCGTCTACTTTATAGGCTGGTCGTCCACTGGAAGCGTATTCGAGCGGCTACGCGCTTCAGCTATATGAGCGTCTGTCTACAAGCGGCTATGCGCGACAGATCCAACATAAAGAATTTCATATAAACATCGTTCACTGCAGGCGACTTTGAGCGGACGGCTATAAGCGTATTCGTGCGTGCCGCGCGAATCCAATTTGATTTGGAAATAATTTTACCCAAAGCCTTCTATATTTACAAATCACAATATTATTACGTCAAAGTTTACTTCAAACTGAATAGCATGAATAGCTTGCAGTGAACGACCCCTGTAGCGTGTAGCCGCTTATAGCTGCCTGTAGCTGCTCATGTAGCCGAAGCGCGTAGCCCCTCGAATACGCTTCCAGTGGACTACCAACCTTCTTTAAAAATAATTCACGGGTTTTTCGGATTTCAGGAGCTCCAAAAATGAAGATTTTTGTGAAGAACGTTCTCGTTGCTCTTGGCATTTTGGACAATGCGGATTCTCATAACCCATAAATACAATGTCGATCATCACATTTTAGTTGCTGAGCGGTTAAAAATTGTCTACCAATGGCGAAACCCCTTCGGACTAGAATTTCCAAAAAAAAAAAAATTCATTTGGACTCAGGTTTGGGCTTCGGACTAGCCAGGGAATAGTCGGTGTTTGAGAGTTTCGGAACCATTCTTCAACGATCCTTGCCCGATAAACAGCAGTATTGTCTTTACTGAAAAATGAAATTAGTGGCTCTAAGCTCGGCGTGTGAGAGCAGAATATGTTACATAAGGCTTTACGGTGAATCGATTTGATCAAAAATACGTTCGTATCAGTGATACAATGCATTTAGAAGCGGTGGGGATGTGGTGGAAGATTTGCCTCTCTCTAGTGGGCCATCAATGTCTTCAACTGAACTTAACATCGCTGAAGTGATGGAAATGGTGACTGAAAGCAGTCGTTTGAGTCTGAGAGAGATCACGAATCAATTTGTATGAATCAATTAGTGCCGTTCAACTACTAGTTCCGAAAGACCTGAATTTTCGACTTAGTAGGTCGCTGAAGAAATGTTAGAACGAGTCAATTCCGACCCCATATTCATAAAACGCATTGCAACTGGTAAAGAGACATCGGCTCACGAGTTTGACATGCAAACCAGTCAACAAACTTCGGAATAACGCCTTTAAACTTAGCCGAAACCCAAAAAAGCACGGCAAAACCAATCAAAAGTGAAGGTGATGTTCACAGTTTTTTTTTTTGTTATTGTGCACTTGGAATTCTTGCAAGTAAATAAAAATTATTATCTGAGCGATACAATAAATTTGGATGAATATACATATAAAAAGTATTCGTAATCGACCATTCCAAGAGTTTCGTTTTACCAAGCCGTCCCCCAACTAAGTACTAACCATGTCCAATGCTGCTTGACTTATGAGAACCGGTCTGTCAGTATGGTCACCCTTTATGGTCACCGAGATAATTGCTCCCTTTAGTCTAAAAAATCTGAAATCTTCGTTTCATGTCTATGCCGGGCTGCATTTGGAAAAGTAGATCTAGCGTACTGTGTCTGAAGGGTGCGCACCCTCGATGTTGCGCCCCTGCCCGTCAAATGGCCGAGGGCTATGTTTCAATCACGGTCGGTGCTCGCCCGTTGTAAGGCCATTTTTATTTTTCCTCGGGAATAATGCTAAAATGTTTATTCTACCAGCTACCCCAACAAATACTACCATAGCATTACGATGACTTCGGTGATCGAATTAGAGATGGCTTTTTCTTATATTATGCATTTTTTGTAAAAACGAAGAAAAGAAGAAGAATGGAAAGTAGAAGGAACAAGCTGCGGATTGGATTTAAATCATTGATCTTTGGAATGGTAATCGAGCGAGCTAAACCCTAGGCTACAGAGTTCGTTAATAAACAAAACAACTCGACTGTGAATCGAACTTCCTAGAGTTCAAACGTACGGTTGATTGCTATCTGCTACAGTATCTCAAAAACCCTTGCAACACATTCTATCCTTTTGTGTCCTTCAAATTTAGCTTACTACCAGCATGACCTGAGCGATATGCTTGACTGGTATTGACCCTTTCCTAGCTTAGTTTATCATATAAAAAAATTAATTATTAATCAGATAAACGAGAGTACGAAGCCAGTACACGTGCACTTCGCAGATGTTATGTAGTTCCATATTGACAGACGTACTCTGTGGGTGCTCTCAACAAGAACCGAGCCAATGCCCCTTTGGTTATCAGAACAGCACTTCACCAAACCTCGATTATTGACAACTAATAACCAAGTCACAGACCCCGCACAGCGATTTACTACCCTGTTGCAGTGGCTGTAATTCAATGGGTATTTGATTTTTTCACTCGATTCCCTATAAGCCTCCACACTGCCTACTTACACTCACCTAACCTCTAAATAACGTGAAGTATGCAGTCTAAGGAATGGGCAAAAACATATTCAGAATGTGGATTCCCACAGACTCCACTTCGTGGGCACAGTTTCTGCTATATGTGCTGCGCCGGCACATTAGCTTCTAGCATAGACTCATAGATGCTGCAGACACTACAGAGGCGGGGGTATAGACCTCGAATGGAACTGAATAAATTTCCATTATAGTGCAATAAACATGTCCTTCTGTGCCCTAGTGGGTAAAATGGTGGGACCGGCCGGGGTTGAATGTTCCCTATATCAGTGTCATAAGGTATAGAGTCGGCCTGTCATAACTCGGGGCGCGTTTCATATGAGCTTCGGCAACACTTGAACAGGAAGGGTAGTCGGAACAATGATGGACTGTGCACTCGTGGAAATACTTTGCATTTGCTCCACTAAATTCACTTGGCTGCTCCATCCATATACATATATACTGCTTCGTCCTGCAAGTGCCTACAGCAAGGCTCGAAGACTCCCCGCAGGTTGTTAAAACCGATTCGCCGCTTATTGTTGGACTTTTTTCCGCTCTGTTGCTGCCGGATTGAATGCTAGGAGCGATGTGTGCGGTATGGCACAGGGTAGCGCGCGGCAAAAAAAATATCGAAAATTTATTGAATGTGATTTTTGCTGCCACTTGCCATCGTCCTCCTATTGTACTCCATGTGTAGCATATTTATTGACATGCTCGTTAATATTTATGAATCCTGGTGTACCGCTAAATGACCAGCATATTTTGGAATTATCAAGCATAGCTCAACGTCAATTTATAGAGTTCTCTCTCAATACTGGACTGGTCACTGCTGCCGCAAGGTGTTTTGTCATATAATGCGACGTAAATGGAAATTTCTTTTCCTTCCTGCAGACCACCGCACACAGGACCTCAAAAAAAAAGCAAAGTTGAAAACTAGGTCTCTCGCATAGACTCCCCGTAGACTCATGCATGCAATTAATGGGTCCTTGAGGAAAAATTTCTTAACATTATGACTTGAAGTGGGCATTCAGAATCGACAAATGGAAAGCCTTATTCATCGAATTTATTCTAATAGGCTTTTATGCTCGATTTCTGTTTCTGCAGGGTCCCCCGGTCGCTCCTATTAAGGAGTCGTTTGGGGATAAAAAAACGGACATTTGAATGATATTAATACGACTCTGATGGCATACCTCAGTAGCGTCTTGGCCTATTTGCACGTACAGCTCTGGTCTCTGGCTGTAGTTGGGGGGGACATTGTTATCGTGATTCATAAGTGCCCTACTTCTTGGCTGCTCAATTTAATGGTTTTTACGTGACAGTACTTCAGTTTTGACAGCAGATAGCATAGCCCTATTTAATGGTTATTTCGATATAATAGATAATAAAATTGAAAACGAATAATGCGAAAGAACTCAATAAAACGTGATAAATGCCAGATTAAAGTAGTTAAACAATTTCCCTTAGTTATAGTTAGGGAAGTAATAAAAAAATTTCACCCAGGTTTTATGTAAGTTTTCTCGTCATAATGAAAGTTTTATTCCGTTTTCGTTTCGACTTTAATGGCTTTAACCTAATTTAAGGGTTAACCGAAAATCCTTTAGTTTTACCAATTTACTTAATTCGACACTTTTGCGAATTAGAAGTAATTAGTTTTGGGCACTAGCTTTTGCGGATTTAATATCTAAAAATTTAAATAGAAAGTTACTAATTTGTTTTCTTCTACTTTTACTTCAGAGCAGTGCTGGTCTCTCGTGCTGCAATGGTCTTACTGTTCCCTCCTGTGCAGGGGTCGTGCTTTAAAAGGTGCAAATGGTGCACTCGCACCGGGTTGCAACTGGTCATGGGCGCAATATTAGAAATTAAGATTTTTAAAAAAAATCTTGTAGTTTGTCCGGAAACCGTCAAATTTTGCGTAATCTGATGGATGGTATGGACTAAAAAATGATTTATTAACATTTTATTACACGTACCTAATCGATTTTTCGAGCTTTTTGTTGACTGATTATTTAAAGAAAACGGTTTTTTTTTTGTCATTGACTTTAATAATGGGTGTCAACATCTCGGGCTCTATGACGTCCTAAATATCCATCAGCGGTCTTAAGCTCTTCTAGAGTAGTAAGTGCTGGTACTCTTGCCGAGCCCGCCTTTTAAGGTTGTCCCAAACGTGTTCGATTGGATTAAGATCAGAAGTACGCAATGGCCATGACAAAGTTTGAATATCGACCTCATTAAGGTATTTTGTGACGGTTCTAGCGACGTGGGAACGTATATTATCATGCATTAGCCTAAAATTTTCTCCAATAAATGGAGCAGATGAAAAGATCGGTACGGGCTTCATAAAAGATACCTCCCGAAATCATTATTGATCCACCTTGATAACCTACTGTTTCGGTTATAGCGAAGGAAGAAAACCTGTCATTTCATTAACATTGCACTAACATTTCTGACCTCATACAGACGTGTACGAGCTTCAGTAGCAGTGAAAAAGCGATCCTTCAACACGTTGCTGACAAGAAAGCGGTCATCCCGGGTGGAAGTGCAATGATGTCTGCTTTGACCTGACCTCCGGATGTATGAGTCAGTCTCCTGATATAGTCTAATGGCATCCCGTACCCTTGTTGTCCGGGGCGCCAGAAATTCACGAATTTCTGTCCTATGTCCTCATGTAAGAAAAAGTGGGGAAATTCTACTTCCCCTTGTGCAGGAACTTACCCGAGATTTGACCTTCCAGAGTTTTAGAAAATTTCTGTCCTTGTAAGTTTTTACCCCAAAAGTGAAGAAACAGACATTCGTCTTTGTGAATGAGAACTTAAAATTGAGTGAAGGAAAAATGCTTACTGCTCTGGAGCGCCATATCAACTCACCCAAAAGAAAAAGTTATTCGATGGTTCTGTATTATGTAGAGCTGTTTACTGGGATTGATATAACTTCAGGTTTCGTGATTTGTTAAAAGAGCTAAATAAACGAAATGAGAAGCAAAAGATCCATTGTAACGAAAATCAGTGTATAGGGCGCAATATGGCATACTGCACCGGGCGCAAAAAAACAAAGCGCCGGCTCTGCTCAACCGCGGATTCAAGGGGGGGGTCACGGGGGTCATGACCCCCCCCCCAAATGCTCGAACTATGCAATAATAGTTGAGATGGGAGAAACAAAAAGCTGCTGATACGCTTCTACTACTTGTCGAACATCTTGAATGTCTCAACTGATCAACGTCTCGGTCCAACATGTCTGGAGAAAGCATTTCATTAAATTCGGTAACAATGTTGTCCAATAAAGGAATGAAGATTCTTCTTCTGGAGTTTGATTTTTTGACGATAAACAACCCGTGCTTCTTTGAATTCCTCATCCAATTGTGCAGCGAGATGTTGAGCTTCAGTAAATAACCGTCGAAAACCAGAATCTTCATCACATCTTTTGGTCAGCAAGGGTATCTTTGATCAAATCCGTTGCTTTTTTAAATTCTTTTATTTAACTTACACTACGTGTCGTCAAATCTTGTAAGTTAAATTAGACCGACTTCCCGGTTTCGGATAGAGCTAAAATTTTGCATACACGTTTAGTTTAGATGACAATGCAATCTGACCATTTTGTAAAAATATCCATATGGCGGATCCAAAATGGCGGCCGATTTTTGAAATTGTGCTCCGCGGCCCTCTGACATGGGTATCAAATGAAAGGATATGACAGGTAGAACACAATTATCTATGTGGCGTCATTCCAAATTCAAAATGGCGGCCAACACAAAATTGCGGAAAGCTTATAATAGACTAAAAAGTAGAAAATATAACCGATCAACTTCCAATTTTGCACACACTCGTAGTTCGCGTGATAATTAATATGTATGTATGATGAGATGAATAGTTGAGTTAAGGGTGAATTGAAAATAAAGAAGCAGTACACGTTACAAAAAATCACAAACAAAACACAGAGATGCATAATTTCAACTCAACCCAGGTAGCAGAGCTGAGTCGATTTCAGTCGACCTTAACTCAACTCGACTCTCGTTTACATGTAGTTAGAGTGGGTTCAACCTATGTTCAACTCATCATGTATAAGTACTAAATGCAATCTGACCATTTTGTAAAAAAATTAGGAAGACGGTTCCAAGATGAAACATGAAAGAGTATGGCAGGTAGAATACAGTAAGCTGTGTGTGACGTAATTTTAAATCTAATAGAACCGCCATCATAAAATGGCGGAATATATATAATAAACTAAAAAGTAGGAAATAAAATAAATGGTTAAAATTTTTTTTAAATAATTCTTTTGATTAACTAAAAAATGTACTGAAAAGTAAAAAATAAAAAATATGTAAAACAAAGCGTGAAATTTCAATTATAATGAAAAATTTAATTAAAAGAATAGCGCATTTTTCATCGAAAAATTTTGTTAGAATTTCCTTCATTTCCTTCGAATTGAACAAAACAACAAGTTGAAATTATTTTTTTTACTACGCCTTATAAATTAATACATAAAATCTTAAATATATTGAAAAGCAAACAAAATTAAAAATGATGATTTTATAAAAAAAAATGTAAATTTCTTAATATAAAAATAATGAAATTAATAAAGCAAAAATTGAGGGTTATTGTAAATCTCAAGCGATTTACAGTTATATTTTCAATTTTTGATGAAAAATGCGCCATTCTTTTAATTAACTTTTTCATGAAAATTGAAATTTTATGCTTTGTTTTACATATTTTTTATTTTTTACTTTTCAGTACATTTAGAATTATTTAAAAAAAATTTTTTAACCATTTATTTTTTAAATCTAATGAAGACGTTTGGAGTATTCGGCTCAAAGGTAAAGCTGTACCGGATACGTACGAAAAGTAAAGTTTATTATGTTATTAATGACTATGATAAAAAATCAAATAGTACGAATATTATACACGCCTAGAACGTCATTTAACCAAGCAGATGAAATCGGAAACTCTAGGCTGAAAAGTACAAGACGAAGATTTGCCGCAGCAGATGCAGCGTCCTCCCAATACGTGCGTCACACTTTTTTATTAATTGTTCGCCCGCAAACTGCATGTGCCCAACGTGATTTTCTACCCAAGTAGTAAAGTTGGTTTCTACCAGTTTAGCAAAGTCCTTAAGTGATTTGCCACCAAGATGTTTTTTAAAAACGTTTGCAAAACCGTTAGCCAAAGCCAAAACTGCTCTCATTGTTCCTGAAGCATTGCGACAATTTGAAACTTTGGAAGATTTTAATAAAGAATTGTTAACAAATGATTACTGCAAGAACAACGTCTTGCGTGAATGGCTACTTTCGTCAAGTCCTAACATACCCCTTTCAAATCAGACGCCATTAGCGAGCAACTATCTGTTCTAATTCCAACCCAATATTTTAGGTCCAAGTCGAATTTCTCACACAGATCGATGACGAATTGCTTGGTATGCATCGCAAAATGCGATGAAATTCTCTGGTTTTACTGATATATGTCGCGATTGAACCTGCGGTTTCCAAATGATGCTGAAGAGTAAAGTCACCAAATTCAACGAAGAGTACCCTGAAGTTCCTATCATTTGCCACCAGAATATCTACTTTTCCGTCAGTGTCACGATTATAGAGAAATTCAGCTTCTACCACCCTCTGATGATATTGGTTGCGTTGGTGAAATGAAAGCGTTCCATTTTGTCCAAGTAAATCGTCAAATGCTTTTAGTGTTTCGCTTTCTTGGTTTACTTTTAATTCCGTGACCCCCCCCAAAACAAAATTCTAAATCCGCGCCTGGCTCTGCTCCTGTGGTTTCGATATCATCTAGATGGTCATGCCTCAGTTTTGGAACTACTGTAAGTACTACAGGTAATGGTGTGAGATGCTTGGATTTGAAAAGCCTCCGAATCTCCTAGGGTGTCTACCGCAAGCTGTTGCAATTCTGCTCGTAGTATGCTAGAGTCCGTACCAAAAGAGATGAGATATCTCAAAAGTTGCATTTTCCATGCGCAGTGAGAATGACAACCGATGCCGAGGATGTGCGCAATGTTTATTTGTGTGTAATTTTTATTTTCTCACATGCGCCCAGATACCTCATCTCCTTTGGTACGGACTGTAGACAGAACTTAAAACTTGTTTTCAACAGTCCTTTATGATTCTCCTATGCTTGCGGATTTCCGTTCACTCGGCATTTTCTCTCACTTGATCGAGTAGTTTATCAAGTTTGTTCCTCCATGGGACCATATCTCATTACGAATACCAGTGGTTTGCAAACTTTATGATACTGCGGCCCCCTACGCTGCCCAATAAAATATGTAAATTTTCATGCTAGGTTGGGTGCGCCATCTAGACCTTCAGTATTTCAACATTGAATAACTCCGAAATTTTTCAGCCGATTTTGACAAATGAACAATAATTTTTTAGGTTATTCTCTACCATTCTTGCCGATTAATTGGCCTCCATTCAATACGCAAACAGCAGCTATTTTCGGGTGTAATAGCAGCTACTTCGGCTTTGAGTTGGTCAATGGTCTTGCTGGCTTAACTTAACTTTTGTCAGAACTTCATCGTAGTGGCCGCAGGCAACAATCATTTAGTTAGTTGTACTTTGTATGAGAAGAGATCAAGATCTTGCTTCATAATCCTCCTTAGAGTCGTTCCACTCCCGTTTGATGGTGATACAACACATTTAGATTATCGGCAACACCCTCTATCACCGCTTTAACAACTTACTAAAGAATCGCGGTCACGGTCCAATGGGCGCTGACGAGTGACTACAGACCATAGGCGGTGGCGGTGGCGATGGCGGTTGCGGTGGCGATTGCGGTGGCGGTGGCGGTGGCGGTGGCAGTGGCGTTGAATGGGCAAAGTGAATGACCAGTAGACTACTTACATATGTGGGCGGAGAAAGGAAAGGTTTTGTAAGGATGCAAAAGCTAGAATAAGATATTTTGATGACAATAAAAACTTGTTCTTGTTTTGATGATAATAAAAACGTAGTTCAGACACCTGATTTTTAGTGTTGAAAATGATTTTACTGTAAGTTTTGGGGCTCTTAAAAACCCCTTTTTAAGCAGAAATGTAAGGACATACTGCTTTAGAACTAAAACCGAAATCAGTAGAAGGAGACTGTATAAGGACCTAGAATTTATTAACTAGAAGCGTATAAAATAAGAAAAAAATACAGGATTCTATTTTAATTTAAATTTTTTTAACATGTAAATTCTTCACTTTAACCGACATTGAAACAGTACTCTTGTCTGAGCAATTGAAAGCAATTTCAAGTAGTTTCTCTGCATTCGTAATTGCAGCACAGGACAGGACCTACTACTACAAAAAACAAATGTTAAACCCAGCAACAACAAACACAACACAACTTCACCAATAAGACAAAAAGGAAGCGTCGAACAGAAAGCTCGATTGCTTCAGATAAGTGCTCTACGAGGTAATTACCAACCGGATATTACAGAATTTGCTGAAATTGTTGCAGAAATTTGCTTTTCCTTCGTCTAAGAGAACTACAGGACGAAAAAAGGAAGATCCACACAGAAGCGAAAAAAAAACGTAAAAAACAATCATCTGAAGGGAGAACAAATATCCCATTTTATTTAAACGACAAAAATGCGAGAAAAGTGAAAAAATGAAGGCAAAAATAGAAGATGTCTCCTCCGCCGGGCGCTGTGTGTATTTTTTCTTTTTCATTCTTAAATTTTTGTTTAATTTTGCGGAATAATTGGCGCAGAATTTCATTCAAAATTGGGATACGCTCTGATTACCCTCGGGAGCATCCACCGAAAGACATCAGATTTCAGATTAGTATTGATGTTGTAAGTTAATGGGTTTCTCGAGGAGGAAGGGCTCCATTTTGTCACATCCAGTATTTTTTTTTTATTTTTTTTTTATTTTTTCGGTAGTTGATCAAGATTTCAGCGGATTTGAAGTTAAACGAATGAAGAAACTATTTTTTTGTTTTGTTTCGGGGTGCATAATCACGTTACAGATCTGTGGAAAATGTCAACATTTCTCCACAGTTGCGTTTGGATCAAATCAGAAAATTACTTCGCAATGTAGGAAAAGTTGCTAAAGCGTCACCCTCTTTTCTGATTCATTGTGATAGTCGTGATCTGTACAATTGTGATTTTATGAAATGCTCATGATAGATCAGATTTTATGATTTAAAAAAACCGGATGTAAAGCAACGTATTGGGAGATAACTGCCCAATTGCAAAAATAGTCTTCGTTACCATCATCTCCTTTTATTTCACATTTCATGTTGCAGTAGCGGATTAGCACATGGACGTCACATGATACAGATGTATCAGGTGAAGAGTTTTAAGTGCGGAGGCAGATAGAGAATATCTCTGGCAGGAAGGAGAGAATTGTGTTGTTCAATCTTTTTTTTGGAGCCCGCCCCAAAAAAGGGAGTTATATTCGAAAAGAGACCGAATGTAGGATTTGTACAAGAATGGAGAGAATGAGTAGAGGTTCCGCCAAAAGAGTTGATGCCGAGAAAGTCGCGTTTTCCATGCGCAGTAGAATCCCCGCATGCCGTTCCCGTCCCTTAGCCTAGTCGCAACAAATTTCGAAGGGGAAATTTGAAAATACATAAGCGCATTTCTTATCAATATGTGCGCATTTTTATTTGTGTGCAGCTTTAATTTCCCCAGCTGCGCGCTCCGGCATCAACTCTTTTGGCGGAACCTCTAACACATAGTACCGCCATTAACGAAGCTGTGAAGTGGATTGGTAGAAACAGAGACTAAACTGTCTGAAAGAGCCTGTGGTAAAATTGACCCGTGGTAGGAGCGGCAATGATGGTGTGGGCTGAGATTTTACGCCGTCCAATATTATTTTGATTGAACGACCGAAAGAAAACTCTCAATCCAGTTCTGTAGGACCGAACCATACCAACAGATTGCAGTTCGGCTTACAGAAAGGGTGCAAAACTCTATCAAAAGCCTTGGGGGTATCCGGAACAACAAATATAGACTCACCAAATCGATGCATATGCTGGTTGAGGTGTTCTGTCAGACACACTGAAAGTTCCAACTAGACTTTTTTGGTGTGAAGCCGTACCTACTGCTTGTCAATTAGGATGTGGTAAGATTTAAGTAAAGATGCGCCGAATATGGGTTCGACCGAATACGAATATTCGGCCGAATGATCGGTCAAAAATATACCGAACCGAACATTCGGCCGAATTATTCGGTACATTTTTGCGCAGTAAACAGGTTCCTATAGGTCGGCGGAGCGCTCTGCAAGTAGCAGCGTTCGTCACCCCTCCAGCACTTCGCGCTAGCTCGGCTCACTCAATGCGTCGCTCTTTTTTTTATTGCAATTACACGCGTGATAGAGTAGTTATCGCCAAAAAAATAAGGGACTAAAGCAAGAATGTGGGAAAATGACAATACCATAAACATTTAGGCCCTACGCACATCAGTCGACTGATTTGCAATCCCATTTTCAAGCCGGTTTCATCATTATCACGCTCACAACCAGTTTGCAACCAAAGTGAAACATTTGTCCACACCCAAACGCAACTGATTTTAGACCAATCGGTGTTCTGTGCTCACGAAGATTTTGTTGAATAAACTTTCACACGTACAAATGCAATCACCGAACTGAAATTGAGGGCATTTCCAAGCGCACAAGCGTTGCATCCTGTGTCAGACAATATATAAGTGTGTGTATTCGCAACGCATGCAACGCAAATGTCGGCCTACTTTGCACTTTTTCAGTATTGCCGCATTCGACAGAGTACATACACAATCATACACTCGCTACTTGATAGCCGGGACTTAAGGTTACTAGATAGCCGGGACGGAATGCAACTACGCAATTAGATGGTGGAAACTGGCCGCATATCATGGAACCGTTGAATGCAACGCAGAACAGTCGCACTCAAGAACAGTCACACGCAAGCAGTTGCAAGCTAGTTCCAAATAGGTCTCGTAGTTATTCGGCAAACTAACCGAATATTCGGCCGAATACGAATATTAAAAAATTCGCCGAATATACCGAATACGAATATTCGGCCGAAAATTCGGCGCAGCTTGAGGTACCCCGTAAGTTTCTTGTTGATAATCGTTTCCATGGTTTAGGAGAGAATAGAAGTAATGTTTATCTCTCTCACCCCACCTTTCTCAAACAAAAATTATGGAGGCGCCGCTGAATTGAAGAGAAAAATGTTCCGTAAATCTTTAGCCAATAGCCCAAAGTCAAATGAAGGTGCCGCTCTTGGGGATAGCGCAACGTAATTTATTTTTCGTAGCAGAAATAAGAGATGTATCTTGTTTACTACATGATTTTTGAATGGAAACTAGCTCCCGAAAAGTGAACGCTTGGGCGTAATTGTTGGCAAAGGGATGGAAGCAAGGGCGCAACCTTGTCATATTAGATCGAGAATTTGACCGATTTTCTAACACAAGCCTATCGAAAGTGTGAAAACATTCATCGTCACTATTCCTATAAAAATATTGGCGTGAAAATATGGGCGAGATACGCCTCTTATTTCTGTTATGAAAAATACGTTACGTTACGTCATGGTACCAGGGTGGGTTTTTGTGTCATTGCTTTGTAGGTCATAAGTTTGTTCAGACTCATCTTATATACTTTATTCTTTTTGTGCCACTAGTTATTTAGCGATAGCTATGTATGGTCTATGTTTACAGATTATAATTTTTATTGAAACCATTGGCTATTTAAATATTTTGTGATTTTTGTTGGTTAACGGTGTGTTGATGTCTTTGAATAGTAGTTATAGCATGGACGGTTAGGTCCTCTAAGGAGATGGCATAGCAGCGGCCCATAAACCTAACCTCGGAATTTTTTCAGGTTATATGTATATATTCTCCCTTAGGTGTTCACATCCGCGCAGGTAAGTGGTGGTGAAGCGGTTGAGGTGGTACCTCCGGAGTCTCTTCACTTCATGACCCCACGGAGATTCTGTTCTACTCTTGTGGTCCGGGGTACCGCTGAGGTTAAGGTTGCTTTGGAATTGATTTTGTTCAATTTTTTTTTGTATGTGGATCTGAAGTCGGCTTCTTCGGTCAACCTACCCAAGGTTCACATTACAAGGGGATCTACTTATTCAATAAATTTTAAAATCAATTTGGGCTGGGATTCTCATTCGCGGGGCAGTCTTCAATGAATTCGATGATAGTCCGATTCTCAGATTTCCAAGGCCCTCAAGGAGATAAGTGCGAACATAAGTGCCCACCGAATAAATTCCTTGGAAGTAGACTGCTCTATGCGCTATATAGCAGGCTTAGATATGGAAGAGGTACTCAACTGGGTGCATGGTTTCCCCCATAAATTAATCTGTGAGCTTGAGGAAATCACAAAATCCCCGCTTGGGCTGCCCTACTACTAGAAACCACCTTTCGGATCTACGTTCGCCGACCTCAGCAGTTCTTGCTTAGCCGGAGTCCTAAGGATACATAATTTGTCAAACCGGTCAATTTTATTCCTCAAGATTTTATTTATTTTTTAGATTATAGAGCGCGAATCTTTCTATGTATTGCAGTACAGATTGATAGACTGTGAGAAATTATGAGAAATGTTATCTTAGAAGCTGTTTGAGACTTTTCATAACCGATTTAATAGTTCCGATCTCCAGTAGTTCAAATTTTCAGTGTGGTCATTTCTTTTAAAATCTTAAACGTTTCTTTAAGCCTTGCTTCTACATGTGATGGACCCAATAGTATCCAAAAGATAGAATTGAACATCATCGCATCTGTTTTTGACCCTTCCCAAACATTTTTATCCAAATGTTGACAATAAAATTAAATTTGAATACCGAAAATATTGTGCGGATATTTTAAGGCAACTAATTTTATACAAAATATTAAACCGAGGCATGAATAACATCGTTCCTTGTGTAAATTACACGCACATACTTGATGGTAAGCCTAGCAGAAATCCCCATAGATTGCTAACTGCCAGCAGAAGGTATTCCCCACAATTACTGGCCATATTCGAGCTAAGATCTAAATTTGCTTGTGTTTAAACAAAACCTCAAATTCTCGAAAGCATCTGGGAGATAATCCGAACCAGAAATAAAACCGTTCCGCAAGAGGGCACATTTCTGTTAAGTGCATTCAACGAACCGGAACTTGTGGTAGACGAAGCTCAGCGGAGGATGCCATCAGTCAAAGTGGAAACCAGAACCCTCTGTTCTTGCCGCCGCTGTGTCTGCGTCTTGCCTGATGACAACCAAAAACAAGAGATTGAAAATCCCAAGGCATCGGAGATGAGATGGTGCCAGTAGATTGGAACAGGTCGAAACCGAGACCCGAAAGCCCGAAGGTGGCAAACTTACATGGCATGCTGGAGAAGCAATCAATGTCATACGGAATCTGCGGTGCCGTACAATGTAAGGGCGGAAGCACCCTGACACCGCGATTACCGTGCTGGAGCGCGTTCAAAAACCTTACTATAGTAAACCACGAGGTAAGCTGTGGTTATGCTACATCACTTCACTTAACCACGAAAGTTTATGTTTAACCATGGAGGTTTTTGAACGCACCGTGGTTAACTACGTGGTAAAGAAAATTTAATTTAAAATTTTTTTTCCATAAAATAGTGTCCGCTATTTGCCTCAATTATTTCCAATAATTATTTATTTAAAATAATCTCACAAATCCCACTTTGATTTGTTTATTATTAACATTAAAACAAATGTCAAAAAATTGTTTTTATTCTTCTTCTTAACTATCGCTAACCATGCTCCCGAGCATGGTTAAAATTTAACTACACCATGGTTAACCACGGCAGTTTTTGAACGCCAAAAAGTTATGCTCGTGGTTATGTTGTAGTTAACCACGGAGTTTTTGAACGACAAAAGTTTACCATAGTTAACCATGGTTAACCATAGTAAGGTTTTTGAACGCGCTCCTGGTCGTCAGTGGGTCGTTCGTCGGTTGGCCCGCCCCCCAAGCAAGGCCGCCCTGCGTTTTCTTCTTGCTGCTCTTCCGTTGTGGAGACTTTTCCTCAGTTAAGTCCAGTCATTAAAAACTCATTTTCAGCAATTTTAAGCAGTGCCATTGTTGTTGCTGAATGCTGCAAGGATTTTTTTTTAAACAAGGAAGATCATGATGAGCATAAAAAGAAATAAAATATAACCCCCTCGGTGCCCCCGCGGAGACCTGGTATCCAGGCCAGTACATGCCACGAAAAAGTGTGCACCTCGCGTCCTCTATTGTTTTCCCTCGAATAGAAGAGAATTCAGCTCAATGGAGACTTTCTTATTCCTGGTTAAGTGCAGGCCCCCCGAACTCCTTACTCCAATTTCTGTGGAGCCTCCTGAAGTTGTTTCAAGCATTTCGGTTTTGCTTTCGTGACAAATGGGCTGTGAAAGGTTCAATGGGGAATCATGGCTGCCTTTCTGCTTTGTTGATGGCTTCGGTAAAGGAAATAAAACGTAATTTCATACCCCTTGAAGATGTTTTGACATGACATTGAAGGGAAATTTGTGAAAAGCGAAAAACGTGACTCTGTCACTGTTTTCAGGATATGAATTCATTAATTTGCGGCAAATTCGTGCCAGATCAGCGACGTTGCGGCTGTTGATGTCTTCAAATTTCAACGATGGCGTATTGTGTGCTTTATAACAGCAGCGAAAAATAATGAAAATTGGAGATTCGTGATTTAATGAGTATATATGTATAGGTTGTTTTGCCTTTTTTCCGGTTTGCTATATTCAATGAGGAACCAGGAAAGTTAAATATTACACGCCCACATAGGTTTGAGCCCCCAAAAATCTTCTAAAAAGTTTCAGCAAACAAGGCTTATATCAATAAGTGCGCAGCAAATTGGGAAATTGTGAGTTGTGCATGTAACCTTCAAAAATTATGTGAGGTTACATCTATAACAAGAATGTTCGCTGTCTCACACTTTGTATCATTTCAACTTTCGAGTAGGTCGAATGTTTGCAAATTGGTTTTATACAGACGCCACTTGAAAGAAGTGAAAAGTGGACCTAGGCAGATGCCAAAGGTTTCAGACGGCAACAAATGCTCGCCTTTTAATGCTCTCTCGCAGAAGGTCTACGTTAAACCGTCTAGGTTTATAGCATAACGTTGGACGTTTCTGATTGCGGCCATTTTCAGGCGAATACTTTCTACCAAATGGTGGCCACTTCCAGTTTCTGCTCCCCTAAGACTCCTGATAGAATAGTTCGGCTGATGACCACGTGATCTATTTGGTTTCTCGTTCTACCATCGGGCGATACCCAGGTCTCTTTGTGTATCTTCTTGTGGAAAACGTAAGCTCCACCTACCATGAGTTGATGGGAACTACAAAAGTCAACACAAAACTCACCTCTGTTGTTAGTGACCTGGCCTGTGCCTTGATTTCCAATTCCAAAGGACGGTGTTGTCTGGGCCGATCTGTTCGGTTAGGTCAGGTTAGCAATGACGTCTCCCCTTGGAATAGGGCGAAAAACCTCATTCAGTCGCATATAGAATTCTTCCTTGATGTCATGTCATCATCTGCGTCTTCAATTCAAGCATAGCATTGGACTAGCGTAGTACTTCTTAGTCTGGTATGCAGGCGCACCCATCCTCTCAGAAGCTTGTAACCAGCTAATGAGGCTGGACCTGGCTTTTTTGGTGAGTATTACGCCAACGCCATTTCTTCGGCTTTCAGTTTTGTTTCTGCCAGAATATATGAAGGACACGCCTGAGATATGTTCCCCCCGTCGGGCCATCTTGTCTCGCTTAGTCACAAGACCTTGATTTTATATCGATTCTTCTTGTTGAGAGCTTTATCCAGCCGTCGATCAGCAAGCAGTGTTCTCACATTCCATGATGTCATGGTTCGAAAAACAAAGATCGTCGTCGTATTGTTCATCCGGTTCCGAGACATTGTTTGCCGATTCGTAGCAATGGAATTTTAATGAGAGCGTGTTGCTAACCCTCATCCCAACCGACTTTAAACTCTGTTTTATGGCGCAGAGAATGACTAAAGGTCAAGTAAACCGAATTTCATCCCAGGTTTCGGTATCCAGACTCCCACAAGAAAGCTACGGCAAAATTCCACACTGACAAGTAACATGGAGATAGACAAATGACTCTAAATCAGAGTCAGCTGTGGGCGTTGGAGTTTTCTCGTCCTCGTTGACTATCCAAAAATGCTACATCCTGGCTTATTCTTGCAGGCGGAACTGTCGGAAATCTTCAAAACATGCTTACCAGCGTAGACTACGGCTTGGAGCTAGGTTGACCAAATGGCAATTAGATCATTCAAATCATGATAGTTCCTAGAGCAGACATATTCATCCCCTTGTGCTCCATGAGGATTGTCACTTAGTCACTCCAAAATAATCAGGGCTTCCTACGCACATGGTTACATCACATCTGCCGGTGGGAATGCCCACATCACATTTATACCCATGCCAAAACACTCTAATTTCGCTCTGCTTTTCAGGCCGACCGTGTTATGCCTTGAAAACAATGGAAAAAGTTGTCAACAAGGAAATAAAGGAACTCTGCGTCGAACTCTAAGCCCTTGCCAGCCTAATAGGTGGATAAGTCCACTTGGAAAGCCCTTCACAATCGGTGGTGCACAGGCTGGAATGATCAGACTAAGCAAAGAAATATCACTGGCGGCTTTCCGATCCTTGCAGACAGAAAGGATTACAGGCTTATCGCAACACGCCAAATACTAAGAAGTGACGCTAGATGCCAAACTCAGCTGGACCCATCACATGAATACTCTAACAAGCAAGACACGCCGATCTTTGTAAACCTGCCGCAGAGCTTGTGGATCTACATGGGGCTATAACAGAAACCCATGTTCTGAATCAGAACACTTGTTGGCTTGATTACTGAGCACTGCTCTCTCAATTATCACTTGTGGAAAATAGAAAGAGCAGAGGACCCCATCTGCAGGCTTTATTTTTATGAAGATGAGTCTGCCATTTATGTGAGTGCCTCGCGATCGTTTAACAACGAGATTCTGTTCGAACAGTCAAGTCTAAGCGATAAGCCATTTGACCGACTGCTGTGGGCGGTCTGGCCCACAAACATGAGGTACAAGGATGTTGTAGAATATATCAAGAGAAGTGTCCACGGTGCTATTAGACCCAATACCTCACCAAAAGAGTTGGTGGAGATGGAGATATAGGATCATTAGGAGATATCATTCTTTAGTGGACTCCGATTCACCGGAAAATTGAGTGTAACAAAAAATAGGCGAAAGCTCAGAACATAGTCAGAATACATATACTTATGTTGACCCCTTAAACTCCCACGGTGAGTCCTGTAAAAGTGAGACAAACTTATACTCGCAATAACCTAAATAACAACTTCAAAAAAATACGCCCTAAACTTTTGGTTTTTCACATTTTTCTTGTCATCCCCCATAAGGTTCTCCCCCAAACGTATTTTAACTTCTAATAAACTTATCATAACGGTATGGCGCTTATTTAAGGCACATTCCTGTTAACTAATAGATCCTGTAGCCGAGAGTACAGGTTCGATAGCACACATATGAGACGTCACCTTATAACACACAAAATTAACTTTTCCCGAGATTTTGACATTTTTTCAATATTTTTCCAATATATAAATGTATGTGTGTGTACTATATATCGTATATTGGCTGAGAAAGGCAGCTTGAGGCACCTCCAGGCAAAGGCAGCACACGTTGAGAGTTAAATTAAAAAGGGAAAAAAAGTGGAGAGAAACGAAGTGGAGAAAAAAATCGAAGAGCCTGAAGACAGGGGAACACACAAGTGAAAATTACTTTCCTGTCATCGATCATACGTGTGTAAGGAACGTTATCCGGTTACCTTGCACACGTTGCGTGTTCTTCCGTCATATCCTTTCGGATCTGTTGAGTTTCTTGAGTGTTATTAGAAATGCTTTCGAAGTTCTCACTATGCCAGCCGACGACGTGTCGTCCGACGTTTCAATTCTCATTTGTTCATTCCTGGGCTTGTCCTATCAAACGTTATTAAAAACAAAAGGGAAGAGATTTTTTTCAGGGGGTTGTAGCAGCGCCTCCAACTTCCCCCACCCCAACAATTTTACAGCGTTTTATTGGAAACGAAAACTGTCACCCCAGATGACAAGGGCCAAGAGTCATAAACTCAATTTTGTGATAAGCACCGGAGCTATCAATTGTCTGTGGGAGTGTGAAATTGACAGTGCGGACGTACACCCTCGAAAAATTTTGCTAGGCGAGTACGTGGAGTGGAGGGGGTTGAGCGGTCGTGGGTAGCGTGGACGGGGGCTGTTACAGGGAAAATATCAGAACCTCGAATTCCCACACTTTAGCAGAAAATGTTGATTTCAGCGTCAATGAACGATTACCCGACAACTTTGCAGAGACTAATTGACACTAACAGGCTTCCAACGGTTATCACACCTGCTCCACGTTTCATTTCGCCTCTGTTTGGCCAACTTTCATCAAGGCACTACCTTGTTCTCAGCTTCAGGTGTCTGCTCGAAGGGAATCCACTCAGTCAGCCGGGCTGAAACGAGCTTAATCTATTTACTGTACTTCGTTAATTGGATCGGCTACTATACTTAGCTGATTAGTTGGCAAAATCTGTAACAGAGCCTCCAGCCATACCCCGGTGCTCAGCCCCCATCCGCCCCAGCAGCCCCCGATTCCGCCAGTGATGAAGAACTCTCCCGTTCCGTAATGGCCAAATGAAGTTCCGAAGCTAATTCAATCAAAGTTCTTTGCTTGCCTCGCCTTTGCTATTTTGTGTACTTATTTGTTGCCGGGCTCCGCTTTGTTCCCCACTGCCGGGATGAAAATGAATTTTAAATTAACTTGACTGCTTTTTATTGGTTGGTCCTGAATGGGAATTGCTGCACCAGACAATCCCGACCAGAAGAACTAGACGACCAACTAACTTTTCCTGTTTGCTGACAAAAGTAATTTCTTGCAGTAGTTAAAGGAGAAGCAGCGCTGAGTAGATTGGAATTTATTAAAATGGTTTTTGTATATCATTAAAAAAGTTTGCATACTGCCCTTAAATGGGGGCTTTGCTTTGGATCCCGCTTCCTTTTTAGAGCTGATAGAGGATTGCGAGGTTAATTTAATCTTTCTTAAAATTTTGCTCCTAAGGAGGAAAAAATTTATTATCGCAGTCCGCGTTCATTCTGGGTGCTGCAGGAACTTCCCTGATTTTCACTTTAAAATATTTCGAAAGTTTGCATTTAAATTTAGTTGAAAATATTTACTGTAATGCGGATAATTGAGATTCTATTGACAGATGGTGTTTTTATGCTTTGAGGACTGGTGGTCAGCCACCAGCATAATAGGCGGAATTACATGAAGTTTATGGATATAAGCTCGTGCTGTAACTATTCCATACTGATGGAAATGTGATCATAACCTCATAGTGACGGCGGCTTGTAACTTTCCTATGAGAAAGAAAAGTTTGTTGAGTGCTTGGCAACCCTTATTTTGAAAACAGCGGCCTATTGTGCACATGCCCCAATTATGGAAAAGATTTTTCCTGGAGTACGTTAAACCACCCTGCAACTATTTTGGAATAAGAGGTTCACATTCGCCTTTCAGTCTATAAAACAGACGGCCACCTATCCGATGCAATTAAGACCTTGGAACTGGGTCCTGTCACACCACTAACATGCTCCGTCCTCGAACCGTTTGTAAACCAGTGTTTCCACCCAGGAAGAATAAGCTCCTCAAACTCAAAGCGATCGCTTCTAATCGCCCAGAATTGCTTTTGGAACCGTAGCTCACCATTCCATATGTGATAATGTATAATTCAATGAGATCTGAAGCCTTCCTTAAGGCGGCTGATTTCCATATGGAAATGTGCAATGGAGTTAATCAAATGATTGCCTTCATACAGTTTGCTGCGCTTAAGGATCGTCGTGACCTGTTTAGTCTTAGACCACCAGACCAGACCACCAGGTTTAACCACCGCCGTGTTATACCATCCAATGCACCATTTGTGGTGTAAGCCCCCTATAGCCTTGGTGGCTTAACTGATGGCATATTCCAGTTGAGCGTTCCAGTTCAGCCTCTTGTCTAGCATTATTCTCAGATATTTGGTTGAGTCTGAGTTTTCAACTGTCGTATCACAAATACAAATAGGACGCAGGTCTAATTTGTAAGTTTGTTAAAAGGCACCAAAGTGGCCGTATTTGGGACCATTCATAGGTCCTTTGAACTTCTCGGAGTGCTGTGATCATGACCTCTATAATATTGAAGTCAAACTTAAGATGTTAAGATATGCACATAAAGCAATTCTCTAGCTTTCTCGATTATCCTAACTAGGTGGGGTAAACCAACCGCTGCTGATTTACCCTGTGTGAAAGCAAACTGAGAGCTAAGTAGAGGAAGGGAGACCTGCAGCTTGCACCTATTGTGAAGATCCGGCAGCCTTTCCGTGGTTTTCAAAAGAAAAGAGGTTAACTGATCTGCCAATATGATTTACGCAGCTCCCGGGGACCCTTGCTCTTTTTAGGGATAAAAACCACCACGACTTTGCTCCAGATAGTTGGACTATATCCCCAATATAAGCTGGCCCTAATAAACAGACCAACTTATCGAGAATCAGATCAAGGCTCGCCATCCTCTGAGCCATCCTTCTTTTTTATAAGACCCATCCATTGAAGGAATCTTTGTAGAGAAGTTTTTGGAGTCTAGTTGCGTCTGATAGGTGCAATGATTCCTCCAGGCCATCCTTTGGAGGGTCTCAATTTTTGTTGCAGGGTGTTCGGGTGAACCTTCCTTCTTCCCAATACGCAGCATGTTTTCCATATTAGACAATCTTCTAGCTTTTCTTTGCATTGTAGCCAATATGTCGTTCCATCAGGTCTCTTTACGTACGACTGGGAAGAGACAGTACTGCTGTCATGCTAGGAAGAGATCAGCACATCACATTGTAGCCACCATCTTCAGTTCCAGGAGCAAAGAGGTCCAATTTCGAGTCCCCAAACCCCTGAAACTTATGCCAGCTGGTTTTCTTAGGAACTAGGGACAAGACGCGGATATGTGGGGTCCACAAAGGCGAACCTGAAAGTAAACAGTAAAGCCTCCCCCAGAACACGCCAGTTTCATATCCTGTCGGAAAAAAGTCTGCTATTGGAGGTCCAATACCTACTAACAGTAACAAAGGTGGGTTCACATAAATGTGGGATCTACGATATTCATAACAAGAATATATAGGAGACACTCACCCCTCTAAATAGAGTTGTGAGCATTTACATCACAATCGATAACAAACAATTAAGCGTGATTAGTTATTTAAGGCTATAGAGTGCTTCCGATTTCCAAAGCAGATGCAGAGCAAGAGTTGATGCAGACCTCTCAGAAAGTTTCACATCACTGACAGGCCTGGGACAAGGGGACGTGCTGTCATGTCTCCTACTTAACATAGTGTTGGAGAAGGTGGTAAGAGAAGCTCGGGTAGAAACGACGGAATCCATCTTTAACAAGTCAACACAGACAATGGCTTACACTGATGATGTCGCTCTAATAGGTAGGTCTTTTGGAGGTGTGAAAGAAGCCTTTATCAACCTGCAAACTCAAACCCTTACAAAAGAGACGCCTAGTGACGTCAGCACTAATGTAAAAGCAGCAACAACAGCTTCGATTTTCTAAGAAAAGGGGTCCCCAAGTGACTTCAGCGCCAAAATGACATTTCTCTTTTGCATTTTTTTTTTCTGTATACCATACGAAATTCAAAGCTGTCAGTCTCTTTTACATTTGATGCCTTGTTTCTGAATACCGTGATTTCAAAGAGGAAATTTGAAAATACATAATCGCATGCCCTGAAGTGCGTAATGTTTATGTGAGTGTAATTTTCATTTCCGCACATGCGCGAAGAAAACACCAACTGATTTGGTCCGGACTCTAAGCCCAAGTTCACATTTGGGGTTTTGAAGCGCGCGCTTTTGAAATTAGCGTTTTAAGAATCAAAGAGTTCCTATTAGATGTACACATACAAAGGCACGACACAAGTGGAAAAACCTAGGATCATGTCATTGAAATCGAATCACGGACTTCTGGGGCGGTAGTCGGACTTCTTTACTTGAGGCTCTTGAGACCGGTAGTTAGAAAATAAAATGCAGCGCTGCGCTATCTTAGTGATTCTTAGGTGATACTCCTGTACGTGACATTCTGACTTAAATTTCAAGTTATTTATTTTCAGGCATTGATCAAACCTTCGGAGCAGGTTGTACTATTTTCTAAAGATCAATTAAGTGCTGTACTATTTGACTATTTTATATAGTCATATTTTACGACATTTAAAATATTCGAACACACAACGATTATGAAGAGAAACAAGTGCAACTCATCTTATCTTCAATCATTCAATGAATCATTCCGTTTTCTATCCTATTGAAATACTATTATATTCAGGCAGGCATGCGCAGTGGCGTAGCAAGAAATATTTTCAGGGGGGGTTAAGTAGTTGTAGGTCGAGTCCTGAACTCCAAACATTATCTTTCAAAATTGATATAATTTTTAGTTATGCTTTAATAGGAATAAAACTAGAAGAAGTCTTTTAGAGGAATTCAGTTTGTTCACTATTGACATACATGATAAAAGTCATAGATCTATGTTCCTACGCTTTTCAGCAAATTTGTTGATTACTTCCTGAGCTCCTTGGTCATTATGTATCTACATATAGAGATGGTTCAAAAATTGAAACAGAGTGGACTCTGTTATTTTTTCCTATGCATTGAATATAAACACCTCTCTTCGTCTACCTGACCACTGCAGCGTCTTCCAAGCGGAAGTCACTGCAATCTGGGAGACTCTCGAATAGCTAAAGATAAATAATATGCCTCATAAGAATATATGTGTTCTATCGAGTCCCTCAAGGCTCTTAATTCTGTCGTCACAACATCTACGACTGGTCTGAACGGCCGCATGTCTGGGAATGCTATTAGCCACCTATAAACTGGCTGGGGATAAAATCAGCTTAGCCCGAGCTGCGCTGAGATGGACCATAGCAACAGTGTGTCGCACTCTTCCCATAATATGGCGGACTTTGGACGTAAAGCATTTTAAACCCCTTGTTCAGTTGAACAGTTGCACGCCGAAACATTGGGACTTCCCGATTATGCAGAAGTTATGGTAATGAATATACGGAAGAAACTGTCTCCCATCTTCTCTATACATGTCCCGCCCTTGCAAAGAAACGAGGGATCTTCCTCGGCTCACCTTTCCTTAACGGATTGAGCGAGCTGCAAAATACTGGGGTTCTTGACCTTTGTCACCTTATCAAAGGGTCCAAATGGCTTGAAATGGCCTGAATTTTGTCCCAACACTAGAATGATAACACAATGGGCCCAATGGTGTGCCTAAGTGCAGCAATTTCAACTTAACCTAACCTATGAGCCAGTTGCGATCCGTGTTCGAGGCACAATAAGTGATATTTCTAGAACTGAATGTACCACCAAAATTACAAAATGATATTATAAATATTCAAGTTGAATTTTCTTCATACAAAAATCGTTTCGGGGTGGGTTTGGTCCCCAACCCCCACCCCCCCCCCCCCCCGTTCCTACGCCACTGGGCATGCGCACCTGTCTATTTTGGTAGGGTCTTGCGACAGCCGTAGTTTAATTATATTAGAAATTTCTCAGACTCTTTGGTTAAATTGATTAAAGTTTATCACTATTACTTTTTTCTCTCCACTCCGTACTTGCAGCTATTTTCCTTAAAACCAGCAACTAATAACTGACTCAGTGTTGCATCAAAGTTTTCGCTGTGTATTTTGCATAGAAATATATGTATGTATGTATGTATGTATATCCGAGAATATTAATTAATCTAATTGCAGTGAATTTTGCAATTTTCCGAAAGTGCTCTACTAAATTGCATCCAATACCAACGCAAAATTCTTAAAGCTCTATTTTTTTTTTAAATATTTTTAATGGAAACTTAAAGTTATATTTCATTTTTATGCATAATAATGCGATAGTAAATCGTCTGGCAGTCGTTTAAAAATCCCTGCTCATTGCTTATGCTGGGAAGCCCTTCTCAAACTTTTCTCAGTGAAAAATTTAGTCGTAAATTTTAGCGTTTATTCTAGTTTTAATTAAAAAAAAAATCCCACGAAAATATCTCCTTAAAAATGCATTTAACTGCCATAAATTCCATCCCTTCCAACGCAGCCATATCCTACCTATCATCAAGCGCAACCTCTGCAGTCTTTCATGTCCTTCCAAAAGGATAAATTAAGGATAACCGAGAAGGTTACGCCATCAGCAGAGTGAAAAAAAATATAAGAATCCAGAATTGACTACAAAAACAACATTGAAAACTGAGAAAAACTTGGGCAACTTCCATAGTGGAGAACAACTTTTGCTACAGCGACCCTTTGGAGAAAAAAAAACGTTGGCCATAACTACTATATACGATCCCAAAGAAAAGTCTATATATAGTTAGTTGGCTACACAGAAGGATTTGAACGTCTCTCTATTCACGAATTAACAGAAAGTTTTCGTTTGTCTCCTTCTATACGATGTGCTCTCTCGAGCGCCATCTTCAGCGTCATTTGGCTTGTGACAAAGGATTCAACCTTCCAAGACTAACCCGTTAACACCCTTCTCATTTTAGTGGTAGCTAAAATGAAGTCATTATCACAAATAATAATATCCCTGACCTACCACCACTTACCCCTATCCATAATGGAGGAGTTCATTTGTAAAACCGGGTGAAAGGATCTTTGGTGCCTTCTGAAGTTAGGATACGTCGCGGTCTCATCTTGAAGAGTCCTCGAGGGGACAAGAGGTCCGTGAATTCGTGAACGGTTAATTCATCTGCTTATACACACACACACACAGAGAGATATCTGGCCAAGCTTCTTCACCAGGGAAAGCTGGCTCTCGGTCGTTTTCCATCCCTTAAGTGGACCAGCCACCCATTTTCCGGGCATTTTGCCGTCTGGAGTAGCCGTTTCCTTTCTCTGGTGGTAGCCCTTGCCTGAAGCTTATACCAATGGCGATTTTTTTCTCACTGCTTTCGTAACTTTTGTAAATGTGAAAAGTGCCGGGTGTTACATGACAGTTAACACGAAATACCCTGGGGATTTACTAAAGTTTTATTTCCGGAACGGATGTGGGGTGATACGAAAATTATTTCAAACAATAATTCTTGGCTTCAACATTCTCTCCGGAGAGAGGGCTCTGGACGTACTTATCTTTCAGTCATTTGTCATTTTGGGTGTCGATGACTTGGGTTAACATCCAGATGACAATAGCTGGGCTTACACTGATGCTGGGTTGGTTTAAGTTTTATTTAAGGATGTTTTGATAGGATCTGGGAAAATAATATTTCACTTTTTTTTCGGTTCACATTATTACCATGTAAAACAAGCGCTCAAGGATTCATCCAACTTTTCAATTTTAAGTTTTGAAAATAGTTGGGAATTCTAGAAAAGCTTTCACTCGGGGCAAAAGTTTGGTATTAAATTCTTCTTTTATTGAATTAGGACGGAGTAGCGTTAAGCATCGTTGGACGGAATTAAAGGGACTTGTGTTGGTTACTCCTTGTGAACTACTCGACTAAAGAATATTATACGCAGATCTTACTTTAGTTTGCTTCCAATGAATCTAAATTGAAATTTTTAAATAAGGGAGAGAGAGTTATTATTATTTTTAACATTACATAATTGACTAAAAGTTTCCTCTATCCTGTGTCGTCTTAGCTCTGATCGTTACTAAGCCAACTCTATACCTCTTAAAGTCCTCGGAGTAAATCTTTTTTTTTTATGGGAAAGTCTAAGCTCAGGAGTCACCCTATGCATTACCAGTCCGTCATGTCGGCGCTTTACATAAAAGGAATCCAGGGGATGCATTAAGCAGAGGAGGTATAACGTGGAATAGAACTCTAGGATATTATATAAGCTCAGGCAGTACTTATTGTTACATGCACTGAAGTATGAGTCCACTATTGACAATGGACAACGAGTTATAGAGATGGCAGCAAGTGGGAACTTGGTCGTTGCAAGTAATATGTAGCTTTGCGGGTAAAGAGATTCATAAAGCCATCAGGATATCTCAGAGCTCCAAACAAAATCGCTCCAAAAAATGTTCCAGTATTTAATGTGATTTTTGAGTGCTCTAATAGTAATTTCAATTCTGGAGAGAAAAACTCGTTGCAGGCCAAAACTGCTCCACAAAAATCTCTAATTATTCTGAGTGATTTATCCTCCTTCGTCCGTCGCCGATCTGGGACCTACGCTAAAATTGATAAACATTAAATTTATCGGCACTCAAAAATCACCCAGAATACCTCAAAATTTTTTTGGAATGATTTTGGCCTGGAGCTTCAATTCTTAACTTTATATGATGGTACCTTAGGCGGCCATATACTCAAGCACTAGTCACTAGTCATTAGTGCTGCTGACTCCATCCATCTCAGACAGAAGTTCGATGATAAATGCAAGCTAGCAACTGAGTCAGACAGTAAGAATGCTCCATACCAGACAATGCAGCAGTCTCAGATAACACGGGCACACGAAGAAAAATACAAAGATATGAAAAAAGAAGCAAAAAACAGTTCGCAGACAGTAAAAGAAACCCTGAGAGAAAAATTTCGTTTTTGAACTGAAACACTATACAGAGAGCGAAGGTCACATCATGCGCGGGAGTTGTAACGAAGAGTCTGCGGTATGACGCAATTCACACCATGCTCAGCAAACTGCAAGGATAATGTAATCACTGATCCTAAAAACTTCCTGAAGCGACGGAAACAACACTATCATGACTTGGTAAATAGGGAGCTAACTGAGGAGTTGAAGGCTCCACCAATATCTAGTGATAATATGACAATGCCACCACCGAGCTTAGAAAAGTTAGCAAAGACGACTCGAAAACAACAAGGCCTCGGCTGCAAATGACATCCTGCAGCTGGTTAAGTTTGGAGGGCCTAAACTAAGGCAAGCGATTCAGAATTAATTGTGCAAGTATGAGAGGAGAAAGGGATGCGGTGGATTCAGGAGCGTGTCTTGGGTGGAGGCTATATAAATATGTAATATCTATCTTATCTGCTAAAATATGCTCTAAAAGCATATTCGAATTTACTCCAACATAACCCAGGATAAAATATATAAGATTTCACGAAACGACATAAAACGTAAAAAGCAAAACCCACCCAAATGGATCCTTAAATTCTCATTTAGACACGATATAGTCCAAATCTAATTTTGTATCCCCAGAAGTCAGTCGCTGTAAGGAACCAAATACCCGTATTATAAAAACAGTCACAAGTCACAACTCAATCACAAGTGTGCAGTCAGTCTCACCTTGAGACAATATAGTATAGCCCTCGCCATAAGGGAATGAAGCGCGCATGTGAAACTGTCACATTTTGACAAGTCGCAAACAGTTACAATTTCTATCAAAATTGTGACTGTATAAATAGCAGGTCACAAGAGTATAAAGAGCAGATTTCTAGAATAATAATTTATCGCAAACTCGACACCTAACACAGCTAGATTCGATGAGAGCTGCTCGGATCATGAAATACACTCTGCCTTACTGGATAAAAATTTCATGGGACTCGTTAGCTACGCTACGTCATTCCATTAATATAAATTCACAATTAGATAATGAATCATTTTAAAAAAATATTCTGCCTTAGAATACCAAAACAGCTGATAGCCACAAGAACAATCACAAACGCCAAATAATGGTATCTACAATGCCTTCCTTCAGCTGTTACAGAATGTGCAGTAACATTTTTACATGAAAATTTTGGCGTAAGAACTAGACATACACACACAATGTATTTCTGCTTACTCCTCTTATTCGTGAGTAGCACGTATGTATAATTATAGTCACACAGGAAAGACAAGAAAGTTACTCGGGACGAAGGAATACTCATCAGAACCTAAATTACAATACCCACAATGACAAGCGCGTGTCACATAAGCTTGTGACTTATGACTGGTGACAATTTAAGAAAGATGATCATTATCATTCTCAATGGCCAGTTTCAATGGTGCAAATAAGCGCTAGGTTATAACGGTTTATCTAATAGGGGTTTGCCAACTCTGAACTGATTTAATTAATAGACCCGTAAAAGAAGAAGAATATTGAAACTGTATATGGAAGACAAGGTAGGAGATTATTTTCTATCTTTTGGCTCTACAATCCAATTCGATCTTGGCGTCGTTCAGCTTCTTCATCCAGGCGTCCCTCTACACCGCATTCTTAACTTTCTATGTCATGGTGGAGTTTATTTAACTCAACCTTAACTTTTGAGTGCATTTTTGTTAATGGAATAATCCTTGGAAACCTTTCTACATCAAATTTCTACAAAATCTGACATCCCTTATCACTTATAATTCCTAAGTCTCCTCCATAAGAATATAATTATTTAATTAATAAAATACCTTGCAACTTCAAAGTCGACCAAAGTCTTATGAAGTACTCAGATCTCATCAATACATGCTCCGTTAACTCCTTTCTCTACGATTAAGGAAGCGTCTACCATCTTATGTAATAAGCTCCAAACTTGTATGTGTTGGTACTGCTAATTGATACTTAATAATTACAATAACAATTTCATGCAGGTAACACAAGCAAGACGAACATATTTAAGGTAAAAAGCCAGCACACTAGAGAAGCTACTAGAATGTTTAAAAGTTGTTTATGCATATGACAAGAAATTGCTTCCGGATGTCTGTCCCAGTCGTGATTAAACCTATGGCAACAAGCACAACGTTTCCAAGTAAACTTAGTAGCAGAACTCTTTGTGCTACCCCCGAAAACAACACGCATTAGAAACAATTTCAGCCAGACGAGAAACTTTAGAGCTGCTCGAGTATATTTCAAGCGCGAAACTTCCAAATGACATTAATCTTAATTATTGCAGCCTGGCCCAGACATTCCAACTCCCTCTTTCTTTTGTATAAGCTGTCATCGTCGAGGATATGTATGTTCCATATAAATTCTGCCGAATGTACATACATGCCCTAAAACATTCCCTCTATGAGAATCTAGGAGAGCAAGTTAACGTTAACATAAATATCTTATCTTAATATAAATCGCAAACACATCATTCAGCCCGTCAGACATGGTTCTGAAGAAAATCCAATTTGCACCAAGCTATACAAACCCCATAACAGAAAGGAAAAGGAAACTGATGAAAAGCCCTTACATAGCTATCAAGGAACTACACCTACATGTCAATTTGGCGCGGCATAAGTACGGAGATTGTCGGGTAGGGGGAGGTGTTTTCTGCTTATTAAGATGCTATCCGTAATTGCACGGAATGGCATTCGAATTGCAGGTTCTTTTGTGCGGCTACCTTTGAGCCGTGGAAAAATACCAGCCCAGGTACGTCCTTGTTTGTGAAATCGACGAAAAACACTTAAGTAATTGAAAAATATGACAAAAGTGTTGAAGGCGACATTTTGCGGATTGCTGCGGTATGTAGAGCCTTGCAGATTAAAAAGGATTAATTATAAAGGGATTCATTGATGAAATTAGGTCAGGGGAAAATCATTTATTGGAGAGGTGGACACCTACTCTTACAAATTCAATGAAAAATGTGATGAAATAGAATAAAATCTAATTTATGCAGCGGAATAACATCATAACATTGCTGCTAATATCTTCTATCTTTTAATTAAACAGAGCTAATAAGACTCAACTTAACTAAGACTAAGGCAGTACAAAGCGTAGCGTTGCTTCACTGTTGTATTTAAACACAAAATCGTCCTACGTTATGACACGAGAGAAACAAACGTACTATCCCTGAAAGAAGTACAAAGATCCATACGATCCTTAAAAAAACAACTAGTCCCCAAGCAATTATTGATAACATCCCAGAAGTCCACAACACAAATAATGTAGATGGATTAGTTTCGGAGATATAATTGATTCACCATAACCCTTTAGGACGATTACTGAGCCACCTTACTCCTACGATGATAAAAGGACAAAATGAAAAATTACATACCCACAGGCGTCCATAAATTTGAATATTTATCATCTTATTTTCTCCTAATCAGAATTCTTCCTTTCCTTGCCAAACCCTTTTAGAAAACTCTTTTTTTGCCAATTTCTGCGATATCTCAAATCTAATAACCGTTTCTAAATTCCAATCAGACTTCCGTAAATCCCATAGTTGTGAAACTGCTGTACCAAAGCAACTAAAGCAAGCAAGCACAAGTAAAGCAACTAAAGCAAGTAAAGCAAACAAGCAACTAAAGCAAGCAAGTAAAGCAAGCAGAGCAAGTAAAGCAACTAAAGTAAGCAACTAAAGCAAGCAAGTAAAGCAACTAAAGCAAGCAACTAAAGCAAGTAAAACAACTAAAGCAAGCAACTAAAGCAAGTAAAGCAACTAAAGCAAGCAAATAAAGCAAGCAAATAAAGCAAGCAAGTAAAGCAACTAAAGCAAGCAACTAAAGCAAGTAAAGCAACTAAAGCAAGCAAAGCAACTAAAGCAAGCAAATAAAGCAAGTAAAGCAACTAAAGCAAACAACTAAAGCAAGCAACTAAAGCAAGCAAATAAGCATTTGATCGAATAGACCACCACATTTTATTTATGAAATTATAAGATTTGAGATATCCTGCCCCCCCCCCCCTATCTTAACGGAAGAACTCAGGTGGTAAGATTTCGGGGTTTCCTTTAAAAAAAAATCAATGTAACCTCAGATGTACCGCAAGGCAGCCACCTAGGACCACTTCTATTTAACATATTCATTTCCGATCTATCTGAAAAATTAATTGGCACTCCGCACCTTTGGGTATGTATGTATGGGTTACAAAAGCCTTAGTTTGCGCATTAGTCCGTCCTATTCTTGAATATGCCTGCCAGATTTGGGATCCCATAGTTCAAATTAGTGTAAACCGAATCGGGAATCGCTTCGGATTTTCACAACCTTCCTCACTATACGGGCTGGCTCAGCTAATGGCCACTAGATCCGAGGAGCTGTGCATAGCTGCAGAGGGCTAAAGCATGGTTCCCAGTAGTTTCATCGGAGCAGAAAGAAATCCTCACGATGCTAAAAGCCTTCAACTCCCAGATTAAAACTAATGCTATCAAAACGGAGCAGACTAATAGGGCCAACAATGCAGGTTATTCTGCTCCTAAATAAAGAATGGCTGGAACAGTTGGCGAAAGTAAAATACGCAAAATGCGAGGGCTTCCAAAAAATCGAATTAAAAGTCTATAGCCGGGAGGCCTGCACCAAGGCCTTAGGCGAAGAAGCCAAAAACATGGAAGCGATGGTGAAAGCGAAACTGGCGCATCAACAAACTCTGAGCTAGGCAGAGCCATCGGTAACATGCTCCAGCTCCTAGTTCGGACATCGACGAAGACATCTCCAGCGACCAAGAAGCGAAGGTCATCAAACAGCAAAATCATGACGAAGGTGATAAAGATAAACGTTCATCATTGTAAAGCGGAATGAAAAGCGGCCAAAACTGTAGAATGCCGTTGACCGTCTTAGAAACTTGGTTTCTAGGGGTTTTCGGGGTCGCTGAATCCGAATTCGACATCAAAAAATTGTTTTCTAAAAATCCAAGATGGCGGATTCAAGATGGCGACTAAAATATTCGATTTTTCTAGTTTATTTTAACGAAGAAAACTTTTTTTCCGTATAGTAAGTGTAATTTCACGTACTTGGCCTCTTCAATAAAGTTTTCTTTACGAAATAGCGGAATAATATGCAGTTTTTTGTTCTTTTTTATTCTTGTTTCAATTATAAGTAAGAAAGCACTAAATTAATCAAATAGAAAAGTAAATGTTGATTAATTGTCGACAAATTTCATAACCAAAAGTAAGCAATAACATCAGAGGAACGCTCAAAGAAATTTTTGCATGAATGTTTTGGAAAAAACACACTAGAACGTTATTAAAGTTTTAAAAGCAATAATTTTGATCAAAAATTGGTGGCTTAAGGACGCCTAATTTTAATCTCTTTTATGCCAAAGATAAGACAAAACACCTTTCTTCTCCTTCAATTTAGTGGCGGAGACTTTACTTTGGTCGACGTAGAGATAAAACAGAAGAAACTCAGGATGGCCTCTTTCTACCTATCCCACGGCGATGAGGGCCTTCTACCTCCTAAGGCCTCTCAAGACCTGGTGAGGTTCAATGATGCCATCAAGGTCCTGGTTATGGGAGGTGATGCAAATGCACACGATTGACAATGGAGCAGCACTGAAACCAATGACCCGAGTTGAAGCTATTTTTAACTACCTATTAAGCACCAAGATTGAAATTTGTAACAAGAGAAAAGATCACACCTTTGTTACCAAAAACAGAGAAGAAATACTGGACATCACCCTTGCCTCGGACTGCCACTCCGACCAAATACTGGCTTGAAAGGTCCGATGAAATTTTTTTCTCAGAACACAGGTTTAAAGACTCATAACTAACTGCAAGATTCCACCTCAACAATAAAGAATTTTATCAGGATGAACAGGGGATGCTATACCAAGACCAAAAACGCCCTCTAGCGACGGCAAAGGATATTTGGGAATCTATTAAAACCATGATCTCTAAAAAGGATGAAAATTTAAGTATACAGACAAATTAAGGCACAAAAAAAAGGTAAACAACGTAATCAAGAAAAACCTTAAATCAATCTGTAACAAGGGTTTTACATAATCCATTACCCATAAATAGGCGAAATTCATATCCATCCTAATGAAGTTAAACTCAATGAATTATCCAAATCTATTTATATCCACAACTTGAACCCATTCATTATAGAAGTAACGACCACTCATGGAATGAATTCCTTCCGATGAAAGCTGATACACAAATATACAAGACCAAATGAAAGGAGCCAAAGAATAAAATCAAGGGCAGCCATTCAGGAAGGGAGCGAAATGGGGGAGCCGAGATTCTTGAGAAAACAATCCTGAAACCAATAAATCGTTTTTTCGATCCTCGTTTTCTTCAGGGCTGTAAATAGTTGGCAAAGCACATATGGTGTGCTATTTGCACAATACGTATATACTCATATATAGAACATAGAACAAGGAGTAGGGATTTCAAAATGCCCAAGGGAGCCAAGTTCACCGACCCTACTGCATCCCTACCAATCTGATGACTTGATAGCTAGCCACCCAGCCCCATTGCTCGATACGGAGCTCCCCCGTTCTGCTATAGAATCATATTTCTCCTCGGGTCATTCATTATTGTATCGGATACAATAAGGACGTGACCCAATAAACAATCTTTCGGTTAGGCAGACAATGCAAACAGTTGAAGATTTCTCTCTTACTTGAGTATCTCATTTCAGTGTCGGGTTAGTTTCCAATGCTCAGGGGGGATTTAAGTACTGCTGGGATATAGCAATCTACTGAACGTGAGCTGGATTTAACCCGTCAACTTAGTGAAAGAAAATGAGAATTGTACGATTATAAATTTAAATATAACCAGTTTGATGTTCTGGTGTAATTGTATGACAGGCTATATTAGTGTAATCCTCTAAAACAAAAGAGGATTGCAGAGGCAATGTACCTACTTAAACTGTTCTAGACTCTCTTTTACCTATAAACATTTTAGATTTTAAAATTCCTTACAAAATCTCACTCAAGATCGAAGTCAAATCGACACACAGGAAATTAAGTTGAAGTTCAATGTTAGACTAGCTTGTTTTACAATCCTATTTAGATATTTGTTGATATTGGTACGAAAAAATGTACATTTTTTATGTGAAAGAGTAACGTTCGAAGATATAGTCCCTTTTAACTATCGATGGTTCTATCATTCGAGGGTACTATGGGAGAGCAATCTCTAGCTGGAAATATAGTAGAAGAGAAAGATTTCAACGATAATATTCAGGATAGACGCCTACTAATTTAAATAGGTATGAGAAACATGATTACAGCTTGTTATTTGTAAGTTCAGATCGACACCTAAATTTTGGATTCGTAATTGGTAAGGTAAGTAAGTGCTCATGAGAATGCTAGGTAGGAATGATTTGTCTATTTGACTCCCATAGATTACAATGTAACAGGATTTGGAGACATTAGTAATAAGTGGTTGGATCGATATTCTCAAGGTCTACAGCAAATACTGTTCTCTAACTAACCATCCAATAGGACTATTTAAATAAATTTGGACATCATCTGTGTACAGTTTACAATGCAGTTTATAGTTTGCCATGATACTGTTGAAGTTACTTTTGCAGCCCGCTACATTCAAGTATCAATTAAAGACGCACGGAATAGTCCAAACGAAGCGCGGTACACGCTCAAACGTTTTCTAGACTAAAGGAAGCAACATTTTAGCTTCCGGCCGATGGGTGTTCCTAATTAATCGAACGTGGAATTTGTCCATTTTGCTAACTATTAAGGTAAATGATATCAGGAAGATAGTTAGTATCCTACAGTCTGTTTCAAAGCTGTAAACGAATTTGAAATTTTGCGTTTTCTCGAGAACGGCTGCACATCATAATATAAAATTTGAACATTATGAAGTCACATACGAGGTGGCACTTATGCACTAGGGACATTGGCCGGACATATTGGTACTTGAGCACTGTTAAAGAAATTCGGAAAAGTTGGCCAAAAGCGTTGTTTCATTGCGAACAAACATTTATTTCAAGGAACAAGAACAGAAATAAAAATAACAATCATATTCAGTATTTTATGGTGCAGCCGGTAGTTCGCAACACTTTGCTCAGCCTTTTGGACATTGATTCACACTATGGTGTAAGGATTTCCGGTGTAAGAAGACTCTAGGACTCTTTGATGGCGTATTTCAGTTCGTTGATGGTATTAAATTGTCTGTTATCAGAGTATACCTTGCGAACAAGCAAACCCCAGATGTTTTCCATTTGATTTAGATCCGGAAAGCAAGTAGGTCAGTCTATAACATTAATATTATAAGCGGAAAACCATTCTAATGTGGATCGAGAAACGTGGATTCTAGCATTGTTCAGCTGGAGCACAAGGTTTTCTTCAGGGTAACTGTGGACAAATGGTAGCAGATAGTTTTCCAGTATTTCTTTCTAAAATATTCATCCTAGTGGATGTAAACGCGAGTTTTAAGGTACCGCGCCTATTCCGTCCTCCCCATACAATCAACGATCCCCTGCCGAAATTGCGTTTTGAAAAATAACGCGGCTCTTATGTTAAATCCCGCCAGTATCCGTTTAAACCGTTTGGACAATCCATGTTGAACTTCTTTTCATCAGAAAAGATCACCTGTAAAAAGGTAGGATCTCAAAATGGTTTACATTATGGTGTGCAACCGTTCTCCAGAAAAAATCGGAATCCAAAAAAAATAAAACATGGCCACCGGAGATATCGCGTTTTTCCCCAGTTTCCATGTATCTCGGTTTCTATAAGTCATGCAGCCCCGTTCGAGGGCCCAAAATGTTGACAATGAAATTTCCTACAACTTCAGTTCTTACAAAAAAATTGACCCGATTAACTCTTTGAAAGTTATTCAAGGTTAAACTTTTCGAAAATCACTTTTTGGCCAAATTTCACCCAAAAACTGGAATTTTCGAAATTTTTTTTTATCAGTCAATACAAAACGTTATTGCTTATAAAAAGTCCTCTTGTCGAAAACTTAACCAGACTAAAACTGAGGATTAACCAAACTGTAGAAAAAGTTGAGATTGTGATGCCACAAAAGAAATGACAGCAAAAATGTTGGAACCTGCTAGCCCAAAAAGTATAACTTGGGATGTGAGTTTGACCCCTTTGGTCCACACGATCAACTTCCCAATATGATGCACGTAGACAGAATAAACTGACTTCTTACAAAATAGTAATACGGCGGAAGCACGAGTGGGAAATTGACTTGTGTCAGAACTGGTAACAAAGTAATCCTGAGAGAAGCTAGTTCAAATAACTATAATAGTGGTAAATCCACAAGATTTTTCTAGAGAATTTGTTTTTCCTGAACGTTAGCAAACAAACATTTCCTTCGTTCTCTACACTAAAGCGGGTGTTTGGTGTTCGTATTTAGCGTGGCAGTGTTTGGTTCGCGCGGTATCGTGCAGGTACAAAAATTACGAACATCGTTTAAACAAAAAAAAAACGCTCCGACCGATTTTTATAAAAATCTTTTCTGATCATATTTCCGTTAATACGCTTCGAACAACACCTCAACGAAGTCGTTAGAGGTCCCGCCAAAAGAGTTGATGCCGAGAAAGTCGCGTTTTCCATGCGCAGTAGAATCCCCGCATGCCGTTCCCGTCCCTTAGCCTCATCATCATTGCGCTCCTTTAATCCCTCATGGGACATAGGGCGGAAACAGTTGCCCTCCAGCGGACTCTGTTTTGCGCGACAGCTTTCAGCTCCGACCAGGATCTCCCAGTTGTTGCGGCTTCTGCTAGTAGGGTTCTCCTCCACGTTGTTCTAGGTCGTCCTACTCGACGGGATCCTTGCGGATTCCAGTCAAGGGCCTGTTTGGCTAGATTTTCGTTTTCGCGTCGCAAGGTGTGGCCTACCCAATTCCATTTCCTTCGCCTGATTTGGTCGTCTATCCTTTCTTGGCCGGCACGGCGCCATAGTTCTTCGTTTGAGATTCTATCTTGCCAGCGAATTTTTAGGATACGACGAAGGCATCTGTTGATGAAGACTTGTAGGCGCCCTGTGATGAATTGGGTGACTTTCCATGTTTCGCAACCGTACAAAAGTACTGCCTTCACGTTAGAGTTGAACAGCCGCAATTTGGTGTTAGTTGAGATCTCCGTTGATCTCCATATGCGGAACAGGCATGCATATGCGCCTCGTGCTTTATTTATTCTGGAACTGACATCTTCTTCTGCACCGCCATTATCGGTAATAATACTACCGAGGTAGCAGAATTTATTTACCAGTTCCACGTCACGGTTATTCAGCGCTGTTCGTTCAATGGTGTTTGCATTTATCCGCATTTCTTTAGTTTTAGTCGGATTCAGCCTTAAGCCTGCTGGACTACTTTCTGTTGCCAAATTGTTAATCATGTTTTTGAGGTCCTGGTGTCTGTGGGCCAGTAAACAGATATCATCTGCGTAGTCGAGATCCTTAAGGCGGTCTAACAAACCCCATTGTATGCCGCCTGTTCTACTATCTAGAGCGCCGACAAGGATGTCATTTATTACTATAAGAAATAGTAAAGGCGAGAGTAGGCATCCTTGTCGTACTCCTGAGCTCACCTCGAAGCTGTCGGATAATTTTCCATTATGGAGAACTCTGCATTTGGAATTGTTATATAGGGCTTTTATCAATTCTATTATTTTATCAGGCAGTCCACGTCGCCGTAGTGCCTGCCATATAAAGCTCCTATTGACCGAGTCGAACGCTTTCTCATAATCTACGAAAGCAAGGTAAAGGGGGGATCGGAATTCAGTAGACTGCTCCACTATAATTCGTAAGGTGTTGATATGATCAATACATGAGCGGCCCTTCCTGAATCCGGCCTGCTGCCTCCTAAGCGTTCGGTCTACTGCCTCACTTATCCTAGATAGTAATATGTGGGACAAAATTTTGCCCACAGTAGATAGTAAACAGATGCCTCTCCAGTTGTCGCATATTGTTAGGTCCCCCTTTTTTGGTATTTTGACTATGATACCTTCCGTCCAATCCTCCGGAAAGGTACAGGTGTTCCATGCTATTTGTAGGATTGGCTGAAGCGCATCTGCTATGAGGCTTGAGTCGGCTTTCAACAATTCTGGCGGGATGCCATCTTTTCCAGCTGCTTTACCATTGGCCATCGCATGAATTGCGGTTACTATTTCCGTCTTGGATGGGGCCCGGGTGGTGATTCGAATTGGCTGTGCATTGTTGCTGGTTTCCTGAGGTTCCTGTGTAAATGAACCATTCAGGGCGGCGAAGAAGTAATCTCTCCATCTTTGGAGCTGCTCCTCGTCGCTGCACAGCAGCCTTCCATCCGCACTCTTAACGACATGCTTTTTAGTAGAGTGCTTTCCCGAGAGCTGTTTAGTGATTTGGTACAGCACCTTACTGTTGCCTGTGTTTGCCGCGTTTTCCGCTTTTTCTGCGAGCTCATTTATCTGCTGCCTTTTATCACGCCGGACACTTCTCTTTACTTCCCGATGTAATTGGGAGTATTCCCGTTCAAGTTGGTAACGCCTTTCGGGGTCGCTTGTAGAGTTTACCTTATTTTTTAGGGCTCTCCTGCGTTCTATTTTTTGCCAGGTTGTGTCCGAGATCCAGTGTTGCTGGTTTCTTTGGACATAACCGATGCTCGATTCCGCAGCCGTCAATATTGCGCCCTTTGTCCTACTCCACAGCTCTTCAATATTTGTGTCGTCAGAAACGTTGTGCTGGTTTAATATTTGCTGTAGGTTTCCAGCAAATTCCCGCTTTTTAACGCTCTCCCGCAGAAGATCTACGTTGAACCGTCTACGGTTTATAGCGTCGCGTTGTACGTTTCTGATTGCGGCGATTTTAAGGCGAATAGTTGCTACAACCAAATGGTGGTCGCTTCCAGTGTCTGCTCCCCTGAAACTCCTGACATCCTCAAGGATAGTTCTCCATCTGCGGCTTACGGCCACATGATCTATCTGATTTCTCGTCCTACCATCGGGCGATACCCAGGTCTCTTTGTGTATCTTCTTGTGACAAAAGTAAGTTCCACCTACCATGAGTTGGTGGGAGCTACAGAAGTCAACGAAAAGCTCACCATTGTTATTGGTAACTAGGCTTAGACCTTGATTTCCAATTGTTTGCTCAAGGCCGGTGTTGTCACGGCCGATCTGTGCGTTTAAGTCACCCATTAATACAATGATGTCTCCCCTTGGAATAGAGCGAAAAACCTCATTCAGCCGCAAATAGAACTCGTCTTTGATGTCATCTTCAGCGTCCTCAGTTGGAGCATAGCATTGGACTACCGTAGTACTTCTTAGTCTGGTACGCAGGCGCACGGTAATAATCCTCTCAGAAACTGGTGACCAGCTAATGAGGCTGGACCTGGCTTCTTTGGTGAGTATTACACCAACGCCACTCCTACGGCTTTCAGTTTCGTTTCTGCCAGAATATAAAAAGGAATCACCATTTGGGCAGATATGTTCCCCCGCATTGGGCCATCTGGTCTCGCTAAGTCCCATGATCTTGATTTTATATCTATTCATCTCGTTGAGGACTTCATCCAGCCGTCCCTCAGCCAGCAGTGTTCTCACATTCCATGATCCGATTCGTGTCCTTGTTCGAAAAGCAAAGGTCGTCGTCGTGTTGTCCATCCGGTTCCGAGGCATTGTTTGCCGATTCGTAGCAATGGTCCCTTAGCCTAGTCGCAACAAATTTCGAAGGGGAAATTTGAAAATACATAAGCGCATTTCTTATCAATATGTGCGCAATTTTTATTTGTGTGCAGCTTTAATTTCCCCAGCTGCGTGCTCCGGCATCAACTCTTTTGGCGGGACCTCTATCTATTTTGGTTCGCGCGATACCGTGCAGGAAAAAATGACCACATCCGTGAGTACACACACACGCACACATACATCTTCTCAAATGTTTGCTTAAAATGCTATTGGGACCTCGAAAAATGAAAATACGTTGAAAATTTCGATTTCGGTCTTCAGACCGAATACAATAACTTCCCTATAAACTGGGAAGTTAATATCTAATATGGGACTAGTGTGTAGTGATCTCAAATGGTGTTCGACAGTTTCTGAAATTTACTCAAATTCTTTGTTGAATCAGTATTACGGATGAAATTTCCCATGGTTTGTAAAATTTTTAATATGTATTATGACCTTTTGGTTTAATTGAGGTGTAGGCGGTAGCCCAGTCCAATAACGGTATTTAATTGTTTATTTTCATCAATACAGAATTGATTATACTTAATAGAATACTTCGACTTTAAATTGATTCAATGGTCTTAAAGTAACTATTAATATTAAATGCCATTACCACTTACCTTACCTCAATGCCACAAAATTATAGTCAAGAATAATTGAAAATCAATTAACGTTTACATACACCTCTTTGCTTTGTAATTCACACGAAGGTACACCATACATTGTATGCGGCATACATACATACATACATAGCATAATTCATCCGTATAGAGTATGCGTTCATTACATGTCAACATTGCATGAAGAAGGATCAACAAACAACGATGCATGACAACAATTTGTTTGCCAAGCATGCTCAAGTCCTACACAATCTCGCACGATATAATATCCTCTTACATCGCTATAAACAAATTCACCAATATATAAAGCGCGGAAGATACTTTAAGGTCCTTGTAAAGCTTCCCGTATTTCGGTGGAAAGCGGCGTGCTTCCTTGTTGTCTTTCTTGTCATGTCGATAGGAATCAATGGAAAATGGAAGAATGATTTTATCAGTAAGCGTTCAAAAAATTTTCATTACGATCCTTTCACATAATTTTATTATGTTTGCGCGCAAGAGATCCTGGGCGAAGGAGCATTTTTATGCAAAAATGTTGAACGGCGATAGGTGCATAAATTTGCTCGATATATTAAGACAAAACCAGGAACAGACAATCCACGACGTCACGTTCGAGGGCAATCCATTGTGTTTTTTTCTGTTGGGGGTGCTTCCGTTGTTGTCAGTCGACGACGACGACGACGGGGTGTTGTTACATAAGTGGCTTATAATAATTTTCACTATCGTAATCAGTTCGAGAACCTCTCAATGTCATATATTACAGGCTTGAGTACAGGTAGATTTTGATTTTGTTCACCTTTCATGGCACAGTAAATTTTCAATAAAGTGCCCCAGGTGTGCATGACATTATAAAGCTGAGTGGGAAATTCGTGCCCTCTTTACCATCTGTTGGTTTAACTGTTGAGTGGGGGTCTTGTTATGACATTTATTGTCTCTTCGAAAATTTTCGTGAAAATCCCGAACCGTATTGAAATTATAAAGAGTGAAATGTGATATATGGAAATACTTGAATTTATGGAGAGAAAATCCATGTTCCTGACGTGAATACACTTGTTTTCGTCCGGGTTTTATTAAGTGGAACAGAGTAAGTAATCGACAATGTGGGATTCTCTAGGACTTTTGATAGCAATCGATTTTGACAGGTGTGAAATATAATAATGGATAGGAAAACAATTTGGGACAACTTGATGGATTTATTGGTTTTATATTTCTTCTGTGTTCCCAGCTTAAGATTTTACTAATTATAAGAATACTAGATTTAGTGTAGGTGGATTCGGTGACAGCCACAGATTACATTCAGATTTTCCTAAAGGAGGAAAACCTAGAGGGCTCTTAAGCAAGGCAGTACAGCATCTTTTACTACCGCTCGGATTAATGTAAGCGAATATCTGGTATACTGGTTAAAAAACACATTAAACTCTACCTCTGTGCTAACTTCGGTTCAGTTTTTGTCCAAAGTCATTCCAAGCGTTAACATTTCTTTGGATCTTTGTACATCAAAGATATAAATCCTTAGTAACGCCATCTGCGATCTAAGGTCCAAAGATGTTGACTTTACATCGGGTGAACCCTGGATGCTCTTTTCTATACAAGAGTATAGAATTGAGACTGAGTAGACCGAAAGGCGAGTATTTCGCGCGATAATCGAAATGGAGATTTTCAACATATTCTTATTTTTCCAGGTCCCAAAAGCATTTTTTTTATTTTTTTTTATTTATTTTTTTTTTATTTTTTCCGGCACGAACCACAAAAGATAACCGCTTCGTTGTTGTTCGTTTTTAATTTCGAAATTCATCATCATCATCTGTAGCACTACAGCCTATTATTGGCCTTGGCTTCCTCCAACATTTCTCTCCATGCCGTTCGGTTCCTGGCTAATGCCTTCCAGTTGCATACGCCTAACTTTACTAAATCTTCCTAAACGGAGTCCATGTATCGCTTTTTTGGTCGACCTGAATTTCGCTTTCCATCAGGAATTCGATTCAACGCTATTTTTGCGGGGTCGCTATCGTCAAGCCTTTGTACGTGTGCCTTTGTACCGTCTACTTAATTTTATACTTTTGACAATGTCGGGTCCCCGGTACAGTTGGTATAATTCGTGATTATATCTCCTTCTCCATTCACCGTTTTCGCAGACACCGCCAAATATTGTACGTAGAATTTTTCTTTCAAAAGTGCCTAGAAGAGTTTCATCAGCCACTTTCAAAGTCCATGCCTCTGATCCAAACATCAGAACGGGCTTGATTAGCGTGGTATATAGTTTACACTCCATTCCTCTAGACAAAATGCGTGATGTAAGATGTTGTCGAAGTCCAAAATAGCATCTGTTAGCAACGTTTATTCTCCTTCTGATCTCCGTTGTCTCACCACTGTCAGCTTGCAATACGGTTCCAAGATACGTAAATTCTTTAACGGTTTCTATATTATATGCATCTATGGTGATATTTTGTCTTGGAGTTGCGTATCTTTTTGAAGTACAAAGATACTTAGTTTTTGCTTCGTTGATGAGCAATCCCATCTTTTTCGCAGCTGCTTCCAGTTTGATGAAGGTTTCTTTCACACTCGCAAACGACCTACCTATTGGAGCCACATCATCAGCATAAGCCATCGTTTGTGTTGACTTGTTAAAGATGGATCCCGTTGTTTCTACCCCAGCGTCTCTCACCACCTTCTCCAACACTATATTAAATAGGAGGCATGACAGCGCGTCACCTTGTCTCAGGCCTCTCTGTGATGTGAAACTATCTGAGAGGTCTCGTTCAACTCGTACTCTGCATCGTACTACCTCGATTGTAGCATTTGTTACTTCGATTAGGTGTTTTGGAAATCGGAAGCACTCCATAGCTTTAAGTAACTCCTCACGCTTGACGCTGTCATATGCTTGCTTGAAGTCTATAAACAGTACGTGAATATTGATGTTGAACTCCCATGATTTTTCCAAAATTCTTCTTAGAGTGGAAATATGGTTTGTAGTGGACCTACCTGGTCGAAAGCCACATTGATAACTACCTATTATGCCTTCTGCGATGGGTAGAAGTTTTTTGTATAAAATAGTGGACAGTACTTTATACGCTGAGTTGAGGAGGGCAATACCTCTATAGTTCTCACAAACGAGTTGATCTCCTTTTTTATGCAGGGGGCATATCACACCTTCCGTCCATTCAAGTGGGATCTTTTTCTGACGCCAGATCGATTCTATAAGTTTATGTAATCCATTCTTTAATTCTTGGCCCCCATATTTCCACATCTCAATTGCTATGCTATCTTTTCCTGGGGCTTTATTGTTTTTGAGATTCGTCATAGCTTCTTGTACGTCGTCCATTGTAGGGACATCACTTTCATTAGCAGCACCAGTATCACTATCATTATTGGTTGGTGCGTTTCTATTTGTTTGGTTCACATCACTTTCACTCTCATTTTCGTCGCCTCTATTCAGTAGCTCATTAAAATACTCCCCCCATCTTTCTAAAACCTCTTGTTTTTGGCTCAGGATATTACCGTTTTTGTCCTTACACATCGATACTCTGGGTTTAAACTCTTTACGTTGCTTGTTCACTTTCTCATATAACTTTCTCACTTCGTTATTATTCCCGAGTTCGTTTATCTCTACAAATTGTTCCTCCAGCCACGTCTTCTTTTTTCTTTTGTGCGTACGTTTTTCTAGTCGTCGTTTTTCCTTATATGTCGCTACGGAATTTCTAGTTCTATATCTTTGCAGCATATTAGTATATGCTTCATTCTTATCTTTCGTTACTCTAGCGCACTCTTCGTCGAACGAATTTCGAAATTACTCTTCGTTATAGCCGAGTTTATGCTACCTATGTAAGAAAATTGCAGCGGTTCCAGCGGAATCAATTCCAGCGTAGTTCAGAATAGGCCTGCATACTTTGTTTGACTGACTCAGTAGTTAGTTTGACATACAATACAATTAGCCGCGATGGTAATCCCCGTAGCCTCATATTGTGAACGTTGTGAACCTCCCTGTCGTAGGCGTAGGGTAACTTGATATTTACAATATTTTCATGAACCGGGGTAGAATACTATTCGGTGAGTTTACAGAAAGCTTTTCCCCAGCAAACGCAACTGAACAAGCCCATATGCAAAACCCCGCTAAAACCGATGTTGTTCGCGAAATTTTCTTAGATTTAACGAAACTTTACTCAACCTGCGTTTTCATGGGTGCTTACTCTGAGTTAACCCAGGGTAAACTCTCTACTCTCTCAGGGTATGGAAACTCAGTAATTGATCACGGCCCTCCGCACACGAGTCGACTGATTTGTAATCCTAATTTGAAACGGGTTTGCAATCGAAATGAAACCTTTCTCCACACATGAACTCAACACATTTTGGATCAATCGGTGTTCTGGGCCCACATTGTTTTTAGTCACGAGGTTATTGCATATCAGATCAGCGTTGTCAACTCTTTCCTCGAGAGACCACTAGATTCGACTTTTAAAACCACAAGAAAACCACTACAATATATCTTTCTTCGCCAAAAGTAACTCGATATTCCACTAAATCTAAAGTTTCTCAAACTTAATGTTTGAAAGGCGCTGTTTAAGCGGAAATAATAAAACTAATTAAAAAATAAATATGACTCCACTAAATGCTATAAAATATCAATATTTTAATAATAGAATCAGCATTATTGCTTTGAGCAATTATCACTATACCCTGGCTTCACCGGCCGAAGTAAGCAATTTCGAGCAAATTGGTAAACTGAACAATAAAATAACCTTAGTTCTCATACCATATCCACATATTCAACTGAGGATAAAAAATACCTCAGTTCGCCCAACTGGATTCGAACTGAAGTTAAACGTAAAAGCTCGATCAAAAGAAAGTAATCATCTGGAATAATGGAATGCCTTCCAGTGACCATTTATAACTTCTGGTGAAAAAGCAACAACTATTTCAAGCACGAACTGAACGTGAACTGAACTTTAGCCGATGAATCCACTTATGTGGAGTGAATTGAACATTAGCTGCGTTCCTTTTCTGCTAATTTTTACAATTTTTTACAAGTGCGTACTAGCAACTACACTTGCTCTTATAAACGAGTGGATATCACTTGCAATAACGCAATTGAAATCCGCTAGAGGAAAGCTCTTATTTGGAGTCTATTGTGAATTATTTTGCATTTACTGAAAATCCCATAGATGGCTTTTGATTGTTTTGAGCTTTTTTCATATAAAAACATCTATAAACAAAATTTTATTTGTATAATTATCTAAAACTATTCTTTCGTTTCATTTTGAAAATTAATCACATAAATTTCTATTTTGTTGTAAATTCTTTTAACTTTTTGTTTATATACAAATAAAATAACATCAAAAATGTTAAGATAGGTTTTACTCAAATCAGCAAATTTTGCGTTCCTTTTCTGCTCTGCTCACAAGTACTAAAAAGTAGAAAAGGAACACAGCTATTATTTAACAGAGGTAGGTGAAGCCGGGGCATAAGCCGGCGCGTTATATGATGAAATTAGAATTTGATCCTTATTCGTATTCGTAACCTGCTTATCCAAAATGAATATAGAAACGGTCGATTACCTCATTAATCCCTAATGCACCAACGTACATCATGAAATAAATTCCCCATATACTTTCCTGCATCGCAAATTAAATACATACGTCAAACATCATATTATAAGCATGTATGTATGATGTACAAGTAGCACAAATCAAAATGATGATTGCGAAAATTTGTTTTACTTCAAATATCATAAAAAAAGAGAAGAAAACAGAAGTTTCGTCTCTACATTCGGTTCATCATAACCCGAATATACGTACGATGATGATTTTTATTCATATCGTCAACTCATACGGCATGCCACATAAACATCACAAAAATCCGTATTAACTTCATTACTTCCTCAAAATTTGCGAAATAATTTATTCATAAGACGCATACATTACCGCGACATGGAGGACAGATTCTCACAAGCAATATTTGAATGAAATTCAACAAATATGAAGTTTGAAAATCAACAAACGCAAAGTGGTTTTTTTTTTGCTTAAATGTTGGGTAAGAGTTAAATAACTTTTTACCAGAAAATACTTGAAAATTTCTTTTTGTTTATCTTTAATTTTAAAACTCATTTGCTGTGTTATACAGAATTTTGATGCTGAAACATGGGCGCAATAATAAAAACCAGAAATAGGTCTGTGAATCATCTTTATCATACTTAGGCTCCCTTTGACAGTATCAAATAAGTCCTCCTGGCTTGCTTGTTGCCAGCAGGCCCCCAACGGAAGTAAAAGGAAGGTGACTACTCCCCCGAGAGGGATCCCAAAAAATTTTTGGTACATATTTGTTTATATTTATCACATAAGAGGATTGGGGCAACCTTTCCAATCCGTGAAGAATTATTCCGTTTTTCATTTTGCCTTCACATTTTCATCGTATACACGCCTTCCGTGTTCGCTCCTTTCGTTCCGTTAGATAAATGAGGAAACAAAGATGACAAAACAAAGAAAACAAATTGATAAAGGTTTTTCAGATGGATGAAGTAAGGCATACATACATACATACACGTAAACGAGTTCAAGTAGGCTGATTTAGGGGTTGTTTGCCAAAAATTTTCACAATAATGACGATATATTCAGAAGCAAGCAAACAAAGGCTTTAAGCCATAGTCAAAATGGAGTTGGGATTTCTGTAATTTTCTTTATTTTTACGATGATTTTTTGTTGCTGTGGTTGTTGTTGTTGTTTCTTAAGCAAGGAGAATTTGAATATTTATCCAACAGTACTGCGCAAATATGAGTGCTAATAAGTCTATGCCATTTATCTTGAAATTTACATAAATTAGACAATTGCTTAGCATTTGTGTGAAGCGCTGGGTAACTCTTTATATTCAGAAAATATAATATGAACCTACATAGAATAAGACATACCACCAAATGCGATTGTCACAATCTTCATCTCTCATCCCCTGGAACCTGGATATGCCTATTAACATCAACCTAGATGTCATCGTGCGTTAGGATATTCGAAACAGCCAAATTTGGAGAAGCATCCCTTTTGCTAGGGCTAACTTAAATCCAAGGTGATGAGGGATGTAACAAGCGAATCGTCAATCACGCCGCGGATAACCTTAAACTGATTTAATATAAATGTTTTTTTTATTGGATGATTGGAATTTGATTTGAGAATCTGTTTTGATCACATTGTTACTTTACATACTTTCAATCCAATGTGTCTGATGTGAGAGCATACCGCCGCGCAAATAGAGACTCTGACCACTTCTTAATAGGAACGAAAATAAGGGCCAAGATATCTGCAATAAAAACAAAACGGGGAAACAGACAGTATATTTTCTGTACTATGGCTGAATATGAGAATATACTGTACGTGAGAATAGAAGTTCTCATGGGTATTTGACCAAACCCATGAAAACTTGAACGACCAATGAAACAGCATTAAAAGAGTAGTAAAAGGAACAGCAGAAGATGTTCTAGGTTTCGTGCGACGAAGACGAAGAGTAGAGTGGTTTGATGAAGAATGCGCCCAGGTGACAATTGACAAAAACCGATCATACCAAGTCATACTAATTAGTAGAGGTACGCCGAATATGGGTTGTACCGAATACGAATATTCGGCAGAATATTCGGTAATAAATGTACCGAGCCGAATATTCGGCCGAATTATTCGGCTCATTTTTACGCAATAAACAGGTTCCTATAGGTCGGAGAAGCACTCTGCAAGTAGCAGCGTTCGCACTCTCCTCCAGGACTCCGCGCTAGCTCGGCTCGCTCACTCAATGCGCTGCACTTTTATCGCAATTTCTCGCGTGAAAGAGTAGTTAGTGCCAAAAAATATGGAATTGCCGTAGTTCATCAAGTTGCACCTTTGCAGGAGATACATCATGGTACCAGGGTGGGTTTTTCTTCCTCACGTATTTTCTTAGTGAGTTAAGATAGGTTGGAATTGGCATTGATTCGATTGTAATGGATTGAATTGATTATATTGATTTGGATATTTTGATTTAATTATTTATTAACTTATATTGAATGCTATTATATTTATTGGAGTATATTTATTGATTAAATTAATTTAATTCTATTCTATTTCAGTTAAGTAGTTAATTTGTTTGAATGGTAAATGTAATGTTTGCTTTGGTCTGAAGAATTATATAGGACTGTTGCAAATCATAACTAAGTTTTGGTAAGAAAATCTTGAAACATTTGAATCTAGCTCTAACAAGGAAGTGATCCGATTCACAATTTGGTCTTCTACCACTATCTTAATGTCATTGGAAGGGGCGTGTCATATGCGTGTTCAAGATTATAATAGAAAGTGTCCTTTGTCGTGTCGGCTTTCTCCTCCGCCTCCGAATGTACCTTTATGATTGAGAGGTTGAAGAATTTCATTCGGGGTTGTATTGAGCATAGTCGTTCACTGATTGGCTTGAACTCTATGACATTATTTATAATTGACTTGTGTTTTACGAAGCATTCTCCTAAGTGATGTTCTCTTCCGCAGATGTAGAATATCATGTAGTTGCCAAGGTCCATTTTCCCATGTCCTATCCATCAGATCTCTTGTAACGTGAGTAATTTTATTTTATATCTGCTCACTTCGTCTAATAGTGACTTAAATGCTGCAGTTCTGTACATACTTTACATGTTCCATCATTTCTAGGTGTTGTTGTCGTAGTCGTTGCCGTTTTTCCCGTCTGTTCCGAGGCTTTGCTTCAGGCTTCTTAACTGATCTGTTTTTAGCCCAACGCCCAACCCCACTTCCAGGAGGACCGGATCCGTGAATTATACCCCATCGGATAAGGTGGTCCAGCTATACTCCCGAGCACAGGGTACGTCCGTCGTCAGTTGGTTATCCAGGAGACACCAGCGAGGAGGTGACGGCACGATTTTGCCCCCCTATAATACACGGTTTAATTTGTAGAAAGCCGTCCAGCAAAGCCTGAGTGATATCAGTCACAACATTCTCTCTGACTCAAAATGTCCGGCGTTTCCAACACTAGCGTTATTATGATGCTCTAAAGTATCTTCCGATAAAGCCTTTGACTTTACTTAAAAAATTCAAAAAGCCTTTTCTGTCGAGAATTTTCATAGCTTTATTTTTGTTTTCTTGACAATTATATAAGACTGTTGCAAATCATAACTGAGTTTTGGTAAGAAAAGTGGGTATTGCGGGGTGGTTCGCTAATAGGTATATTTTAGCAAAAAAAGTCTAAAATTCAAAGTCTATATTAGAAAAAGACCAGATGGGATAGCGGCTAACGAGGTGTCTTCGCGCAAGAGTTTCTATCTAATATGGTTGCCTTTCTCGTTCTCAAAAGTATTCCACGTCAGCTCCAAATGGGCTGGTGCACGGTGTCAAGGTAGTACTGGCTGAGTCTCAACCAGTCTTGAGGCCCGGGGTACTGTCTTCTAGATTTTTGACCGCCTTGCGTTAACGTTCGAGACATATTCCAAATTTTGGTTTTTGTATAGGAATCTAAGATTGGGTTCTTCGGGCAACCAACCAAGGGTTCTCATTACAACAAGGATTTATCCCTTACCTGAGTTTAAAGACCTAATCCCTGAAGCTATAATTGGGCAAACTCAATCCTGGGCTATAACTATGGTTGAAGGGGTCATTAATCTATGAACCTCGCCTTCCAGGCTGGAGATTGGACTTACGGTTCACCACACAATCAAAGAGCTCAGATACAGAATAATGAAACAAAACAGGACTTTTGTATACTTAATGGAAAATGAAATGTTCAAATCCTGAAAAGCCTGGTTCTATTGATAGAATACTAACTCCATACCATCTCTGCCGGTACTGAAATCAATTCGAATACCTTTCCCTTCCCCAATATTTATAAATGATCCATTATCAATCCCCTCCAACTCACTTCACACCTTGGCTTCGACAATATAAGCCGAGCACATGTCAAGCCTTCTCTTTATGATCGTGAACGGTGGTAATGGATGGTATGGAACTAGCTCCATATCTACCTCTTCACGTTTTAGATAGCACATACTGGGAATAAGCACCTACATACTAACAAGCATTCGAGCAAACTGCGAACTAGAAGGTCGTTCGGCAGCTATTGAATATATCGAAACCCGTCACAAAAAAAATTGTTTTGGTTTTTGTTACATTCGTGGGCTTCTTGCAAATTTATTCCTTTTAGTTATTTGTCCATGAATTTCAGAACAAACGTGAAAGATTTCAAATATATTAATGAGAGAATACATGCACCGCTATCAGCTAAGCACTTTGCACTTGAGTCTTGTTATCACACCAAATCTGAATTGGAGGCCCAACATTGAAAGGGCAAAAAAGACCAGAAAAGGTTTCTATGCCTAAGCAGTCTTTTCCAAAGGCCCTAGCGATGCAATTCTGATGAAACACACTAAACTTGAGGGCTTACACCTAAGGGTGGTGAGCTCTAAACAGTTTCTTCCTGTGACGTCTAGTAACGGTGTCAGTCAACTTTTGAGAGCATGGCTGTTACGGAGCTGGCCAGCGTAATTACTGAGGACTGCGTATTACTAGCTACGGGGGATCGTAAGAGTGGAGGACCCAATCTGTTGGCTTTGCTTGGAGCCCCCGCTCCACGGAAGTATTCTACGAAATTCTCGATCTGATGTTACATATTGGTCAACAGAATATCAGAGGGATATATAGTCGGACCATTTTATGAGGGACTCTTTTCTTCCTTTTCAACAAAGGTCCCGTCCACACGCAGTGCTTCCAGCAATCCCCTATTTAATTCACAACACAACCTAATGCATTTCCACTTGGATGATCGAACAAGAGCCAATCTTTTCGGTATACTAATGCATCCTAGATCCGGCTTAGCTTTCACAGACCTTTTCGGGAAAAATTCTTAATCTTCTAATCTAAATTCAAACCTTACGAGGCATGAGTTCACATTCGAGTACAGTAGCTAGTTTTTTTTGGCGGAAACCACTTTGTACTACCAGTCCCCTCATGTCGTTCAGGTCAAGCTACAATCTATAGTAGACTAGCAACCTTAAGGATAAAAGAGAATGTGGTAGGTTGGCTCCTGTTAAAATATTTATTTCCTTCTAACAGTTGAAACCATGCAAATAATCAGTCATGGACGATCAAAGGATATGTAGCTTTGGATCGTAAGGAAATTTGGTTCACGGATAATTGCAAATTTTGCCGAAAAGCAGCCAAATGCTTCATTAAGGATCAAAGCTGGTATGGCGTCTGAATGGGCATATTAAAAATTCACTACCAAGTCAATGTTTTTTTAATTTCCGGTCTGGAGTTCCACGTAAAAAATAAATCTGGGTCTCGCCTGGGATGACTGTGCATACACCACAAATAAATGACAATAAATCTTTTCCTCGAACAAGTCAGACTGTTTAGCAAAGTTTTTTTGATCCTTGGCTTCCTAACGACAGAATTCATGAGATGCCAACAACTTTCTCGGTAAAATGAAACAAATTAAAGACTTGAACAACCAAACAAAAAGGAAATCTTTTACCAATGAGTTTCCTTTAACACACACACACACATACATTTTCTGTGAAATTATCTGAGAGAGGGAATTTTCAAAGCCTGCAAATAGAATTAAATTCAACGGCCAACAAGTAACGCATTCCGCTTTCACAGGTCGTTGCGGCTCTAATTATTATTACTATACTTTCCTAACTGCACATAATAAACGTATTCTCAACTCTTTCAAGTCCTTAAAGCTATTAAAGTCCTTACTTGAGAAGATTTCATTTTGGTAAAACGTTTTCCATAATGCAAATTTTCTTTGACGGTGAATATGCATAGGTAAAGAGCGAAAGCCCATAAGAAGAAAGGCAGGAAGTTTTCGAGGTGAATATAAGGCAGGTAGTGTATGAGGCTCTGCGGCTTCTATTGAAGACATTTTCAATAAGAAAGTTTCCTCTAAGTATTTCTTTGGTGGCATCTCTCTTTTCGGCTTGAAAATGGGGGTTTGCTAAAAACTGTAAAGTCAAAAGTGCACTATTAAATTCAAGATGCTTGACAGGTAAAAGTAAGGAACGGAAATAATCATGGCCTTAAATGAACTCCGTTCAAATAGTCGCCCCAATACTTCAATCCTAATTTCGTCTGCCCTACGGAGTTTAAAATTGGTTTCTTACCGAAAAGTTTTCAGAGTTTGCCAACATTTTCCTTTCGCTTTATTTCTCTTACTCCCTCAAAGGCGAAAATCATGTGCTTTAATGAGGAAAAAAGTGGACCCTGACAAAGGGAATTTCCACAAAGTCGACATTTCACTTGAAAGTTTCAGATTGCACTTAAGGAAATAAAGGGTGACAGCATACCTAAAGATAATGAGAATACTCTCAAGGCATGAAATCTCTCAAGGATGTGGTGGAGAATAGATTTTTCTCTCCTTGTTCGCCCAAAATCACCCTCTTCTACCCGCCCCAAAAAAAAGGCTAGATTTCTTCTTCTATACTTGTTCACCGTACTCTTCTCGGCCATTCCTTCCCCTATGGTTTCATTAAAGGACATCAATCTACGGACTTTATGAGTTTTCTCTTCATTAAGTTTGTCCCGTTTATTTGTGCCAAACATAAGTACTATGGGAGCAAGCTGAATGGACGATAATGCTTGGAGTCTATCCAACTGCCATTGTACTTTCATTAGGACGAAAATTTTAAAATATTGTTTAAATTAAAATGGGGGGAAAATAACGTTTTCGCATTGTGATTCAATTTTGCTCCGTAATTTATTGCGCCTTGATTATGCCGAGAATATCATTTGGGCTTTTCAATTGGTGGAGTCAATTCCAGAATAAATGGTTTATATTAAAAATGAAATTAGGTCAAAATATTTTTAGTTAAGAATTAAAGCCGGGCTGTTTTGATGGAAATATTTGTTCGTTTCAGCTGTGAACGTCGGCCGTCGATGCTACTTTCGTTTCCTCAACCAATGATCCCAAATATTTGAACATCGGAACTTGTTCGATTTGAGTTCCATCGGGGTGAACACTGGCCCTCGATCCGTCCATTGTAAGCACTTTGGTCTTTTCCGCATTAATTTTTAACCCGTATGACTGGGAGATGCGGGAAATGTCGTATAAAATGAAAGTCTCGAGTGTCTCGAAAGTTCCATCCAATTTTTTGATATTATTGTTTGTTGATGTTCTTCCATGTCGGCTGCACGGTTATTCCAGTATGCTTCTCGTTACGATTTCAATTTCTGTCAAACTTTTTTGTTCAATCGTCGGTATTGCTCAAAATCGACGTGTTACATTCGCTTCCGCTGATCGACGAGATCCAGGCATCTGTCAGAGATCCATGGCTGAGTCCGTTTACGAATAGGTGGACACAACTCCATTGCACACTTCACAATAGACTCCAACAATTGTCTTTCTTCTACATCGATATCGTCTAGTATTGCGAGCGCCGCTAATTTGTTGGATGGTGCCATTTGAAACGCCCAATTCTTCTTGGCTGGTGGTGGCGCCGTTTTCTTCGCCATACCATACTTTACTTTATCTGGTCTCCTACAAAGACCTCTCTCCGATGCTTATTCTTGGCGCCAAGAGCAAGAACCAAGCATAAAACCGAGGAAAACGGTGGCGATTGCAGTGGCTATGGCGGTGGCGATTACGGTAGCGGTGGCGGTGGCGATTACTGTGTGGGTGGCGGTGGCGGTAGCGGTGACGATTGCGGTTGAAAGGCCGAGTAAACGACCTAGAAAGAACGAACGACCGAGAGCGTCCGAGAAAGTGCCATCACAGTTCTCACGAAGTTAGAGCGACCGAAAAAGAGACCCACAATAGAGAGCGACCAAGCAGGATTGAACGGCTGAGAAAGAGAGACCGACCCAAAAAGTCAGACCGACCGAAGTAGCAGGCTTCGTTTAGACGAAGTGAGCTCTACGCTAATTGATTAAAAATTGCTTGGACCATTTCCTTTATAGAATTTTGAGTCTAACTTCACTAATTTTTTGTTGTTGTGTTTGGTGGCGCTGATGTCTGTTTTCTTTTTTCAGTTTGAAACTTACAAGTGTCGGTGAAACTTACAAGTTTTGGAAGTTTTGTTTTGGAGTTTCGATAATATATATGTAATAAAAAAACTGAAGACTATCGATGATGTAAATAAACTGTACATAACGGCCAGAGAATATTCCAGAATCGAGCTGTATTTAGAAACGATTTACTATTTTGTACCGTGCCCAGAAAGAGGGGTGCTGGTGGGGAGAGTGAAGCGAGTTGTTTAATTTAGTCCTGCGGATTATAATAAGATTGCTTTGGAGGAAGGAGAGCGTATATTTCGATGGAACTGTCGCTATGATAATCAGTGCTTCTACTTTCCTGTCAACGATTAATTTAAGGGCCCTTTTCATATTTTATCTAACCACACCCAGGTAGTTATCGAGCGCCACCCCAAAAGAGAGAGTTGCATTCGAGAAGAGGCAGAATGCAGACTTATAAATTATAGCACGGACCGATAGCTGAAGGAGGAACTTGCGCCTCTGAAGAATGTTACGCCTAAAGGCCCCCATACACGGTCAAATTGGATGTACATCGAAGGGCGGATGTACAACCAAAACTATCGATTGTGGGCCGGTCGGCCGACCAAAACTCGTTGCTCTTATGGGTTTGATGAAATTCTGGATGTACAACCAATTTGACCGTGTAAGGGGGCCTTACGATGGTAAAGGGGATTGAAAATTCGTCATTTATAGAGATAATAAATAAGCCAGATGTCATTGACTTCTGAAGAAGTGAGTCAACTCCAATTGCTTTGAATTTAGATAACAGAGCTGAGTCCCATAATCTATCAAAAGTCTTGCTCATATCTAGAGCAACCAGAACTAAACTCGCCAAAGCCATGCAAAACTTCGAAACTCTGTAAGTCAAACTAATTAATTGTTATCATTATATATTTTTTTAAAAAGATTAAACTTTTTTTTTTTGAAAATATTTCGTGTAAATTTTCTTATTTCATGCAACCACCAAAGTTCGATCAAAATTTCACCGTGGCAATGGAACGAACAGATGGATGTTTTCCAAAAGCTTCATAAATTTGGGAGACATTTCTAAAACGCAAACCAGTACAGTCCGCTTCTAAAAAGTGCAACAAAAGCTTTCTTAGTCCTGCTTAAAATAATTGAATTTTTTTTTTCTAGAATTTACATATTTAGAATTAGTGAGGCGGGATTGTTTATATTTCTATTGTTTGAATGTTTACTGTACATGTCGACTGAAGGTTTGTTGAAATTCGTTTAATCAACTTATTCGGGATAAATGATAAACTTTTGAACTTTGCTGAATTGGTTTCTATATTTCATATTTAAACCAGTTTTAAGAAAGAGTCCTTACCAATAAAAATTACCCACTATTATAACAGAAACTACCGTAAGTTCCACAAAATATCATGTACAACATGTATAAAGCTTAATATGTGTCTCAGGTAACAAAATAACGGCGCTATCTTATTGTCGAAGCGGAAAGTAAAAAATCTATCAAAAATTATCGAGGGCTCATTTGCTCACATTCGGAAAGTTGTTTAGTTTCTTGTCCGTTAAAATTCCGTTAAAATCGTTAAAATGAAGTCAATGTCGATTGGATTTCCGAATGTTTGAATTTCAAGTCAACCGAGGTCCTGTTTTAGTTATGAAAATTATAATTTCAATAATAGACATGTGTTCGTGTTGGGGCTGTGGACCACACCTTGTTATATTTCGAGTAATCCGCGGACAACTCAAAAGTGCTTTTCAAGGAAAGTTTCGACGGACAAACTTATTTCTGTTTACCCTAATGGTAAACGTAAATGCTATATTTCCTAATACAATTGAACATACATTACATTTCTGTAATGTAATTCTTAAAAGCGCAATAAAATCGGTTTTTGAATAAATACAAAATTCGCCATATGAAAGAAATGTTAGAGTGTGCGCCCGAAACAGTTACTTCAATCCTTTATGGTAGGCAGTACCCACAAAAATAAATAATAAAACCAAAAACCAAATTCACCACACATTGTTAAACTTTGAGCACCTTTTTTGAACGCATAAAACCCTGTTGTGTATCGGCCCCTATTGGAGTTCTATGGCCCGGTTTTGTACACCTATCTAAGGTGGTTTTTGAAGCGAACGTACAGATAAATGAGTTGTACTCAAGGATGAGTAGAATGTAACACTAGTACATTGTAACACGGGCTGCTGGCTGAATGCAGAATTTGCATCTCTTAAAGAATCCCAGGCAGATTCGACACCTTAGTTGGAGCTATCTAGCTCAACTAGACCAGACCAGAGTTACGCCGGGCTTACGGGAGACAGTACATTTCTCCCTCACACGATGGTAAATTGTACTGAGGCTTACATTTTTTTAAATGTCCCGGTTCAAAAATAATGTCCTGCTGACCAATAATTGTCAGAAACTAAAGGAATCTTTAACTAACTGCAATATCTTGAACAAATTATACAATAAGCGAAGGTTTAACTGCATTTTTTATATCGACATTGGTTTTAAAGGAGTTATTCTTCTCTTAATGCATTATTAAAGAATGCCAAAAGTAGTGATCAAGCAAACCGCCTCTTGGAACCCATCGCTCTGGGCCTGGGCCCTTATGGCCCTAGAGTAAATACGGTAGTATTCTTCAGTAATCTGAGTTAATATTATGTGTTTTTGTTTGACGGCAGGTAAGTGTGCCGACTGTGGTTTCTGTGCCAATTTCATTTGCGAGAGCCGCCTCAACGAAAAGCTTTGTGAATGTGCCCGTGCTAGTTTCACTTTGCCTCTGCAGACTGGCTGTGGTCATATTGATAAGCTGAACTACAAAAAGTATATCGATTTCAATGGCTTGTAATGATTGAGATAAAGGCAACATGATTCCTAAAATATCGGTGAGGATTACCAAGCTTACAAGAAATTCCGACGACATTATAGCTTGAAGCAACGAAAAGCCAGGTGTACACGACTATTCCCTTGATCAGCTATTTTTTTGCCCAATTCCATGAAGACATGACAAGACGTCAAAGAATGTAACTAATAATAAACTTGGTCTTTGTAAATTGATGCCCATCTGGGGAGGGCGAAACAGATTTATTACACTTAAATCGTGCTACAGTCCTTGTACGATTGAGTCCAGCCTTCCAGTCACCTCTAGTTTTGCTAGTTCTGGCCAGTTTGTTACACGAAGTTTTCGTATATCTTCTAGCACGTCATCAAACCACAAATTTCTTGTATGCCCTACGCTTGTATTTCCTGATGGTCTGACATTGAAAATCAGTGCTAGCATAATTCTTTGGAAGCTAATACAACGTATCGGAGCCAGCGAAATCTGCTCACTTTTATTTACGTTACTATATTATTTCGTCACACATATCTTCAAGGTCTTCATTTATTCTAATGCACCAATCGTTTTAGTTATTCTTTACAATATCAAATATTTTTCTTAGGATTTATCTCTCGAAGATTCTGTTCGGTTTGTTATAGAATATTTACACAGATTCAAATATTTAAATTGATTTTCGTCTTAGAGGCGCCAAACAATATTATAACTAATAAAAAAGTAGAACAACAATTCAAGTTGGAAACATAGCATCATAATTGAAAATTTCATTAGACAAAACGAGCTCCTGTAGAAATTCTCCTCAACTTCGATAAACTGCTTCTCAACTTCGATAAACTCTTACAACAAAGTATAGACAACTTCAAGAATTCTCTACAACTATCTGCAGACTGTATCCTCTAGATTAAAAATTCAAAGAAAATCCTATTAAGTCATTTTCAATTGCAGTCCGACTATCACAAGACTATGTCCTAGGGCTAATGGTATACTGGATGTGCTACACAGGTTTGCCAGATGAATACTAATTTCATATTCACAACCTGCAGAACCTCATGGATGCACAAACAAAATCGTTAAATGACCGAGAAAATGGGAATTCATAACCAATGGAAGCAACGAATAGCACATGACACTAGCTCGCCCAATTACTATGAACTGCAAAAAACATAAACCGATTAGAGTCAGGAAATACTATGTCAGAAAGCCAACGTGAAAATCCGCATTGATTTCAATAATAAGCTTCCATAATTGGGTCAATTGGACAATTGGACTTGAAAAACGAGAGTTCCTGAATTAATAATGCAGGGAATGCTGACGATGATTTTAGAACAGCAGAATCTGCAAAAGGGACTCAAGTGTTCGGTTAGTTTTGTTTGCCAAATGCTCTGCTATATTTACACAATAAGGGTGTGCAACCACCCAAACTTCCTTCGTCCGAAGAGAAACCAACTAATAATTATAATTCAACAAAATACAACGTTTCAATGGACTTTGCAGTTCTATACAAATGGGAACTACTCAGACCAAATAGGTGCTAAAGGCTACATAAGCTATCCACAACGTATTAACAACCCTGTGGACACCATTTCTTCTCGTATTTACAAAATCTTGCTGATGTTGGATAACAAGAAATACACGGTGTCTGCAAAGGACTGGTGGACATGAAATTCCTGAGGATAAGCAAATGCCGGGCCTCAAATGACTGTGATAGACCCATCGAGATGGTGAAAATGATAGATGAAACAACTCCATTTAATTTTATTTAAAATTTTTATTTTATTTATCAATTTTTATTTATTTTTTTTTTTTTTTTCTAACAATAAAAAGTCTCATATCAGCAAATTGAATAAAGAGATCTTGACCAGAGTGCAGCGTGCAACAAAAGCGATTGTTTCTTATCTACTAATTTTTACAAAACTTTTTTTGAGCTATCAGTGAGTGGCATTGAAATTATAAAAATGTTATCAGAATTCAAAAGAATTGCTCATCGTTTATGAATATTCACAGCCTTCGTGGCGCAATTGGTTAGCGCGTTCGGCTGTTAACCGAAAGGTTGGTGGTTCGAGTCCACCCGGGGGCGAAAGTTACTTTTTTGTCAACCACTAATGACATCCAAGCCTCACCCAACGAAATCAAAATTCATAATAAAGTTTTTTTTTTTTTGAACTAGGATTTCAGATGTTACTTTTAAAATATGTACAGTACATACATATATTACTTTGCTCGATATAAAAAAAAAGTGATATCCTTTATCACGTTTTGATTTAAAAAAAATTATGAAGTGATATTAAATTAGGGTTAATAATTTGAGTGGACTCAGAGGAAGTAGAGTAATGCTTTGGAAGGTTGTAGGTAGTACTACCTCATTTCCATAACCCACAGACGTACTTGTTCCGCCATAGAAACAGAAGTGTTATAAAATTTCCAACCTTTTGTGGTGATATGTAGTCTTTTGTGCCTTTGTATCTCCATACCAGTGTAACGGTCGGTTGTAAAATTTACTTTGATTGGGGAATTTTCTTTCGAAATCACTTTGTAGGTATTGGGAAATTTGTAGTTTTTTTCAAAAAAAAATATTTGCAAAAGTTTAAGCGAGTTGGTTTTTTAAATCGATTAATATTGAAGTTTCGCCTGAATTTTTGAACACAATTAAAATAAATAAAAAAAAAAAAGTGTGAAGATAGTCCAAGGATAAGTCGAAGAGTCTGTCCACATTTCTCGTCCAACATCAAGTTCGGACTAAAAAAAATTGTTGGGGTGGTCCACACACTGTTTCCTGCGTTTGACACACTTGGGAAGGCGAAGGAAGGCGCTCACCTGCTCCTTATTCTGTGGCGGAGGTTCTGGACCCCATCTATCCTTGCGGCATTTGATTTGGCAATAAAGGATCATCCTATTGCAGGATGTCTTGTATATTGTAAGTAACGCAGATTTTATTTATGTTCAGCAAGATGAGGCCTTGGCTGAAAATCCATTACGTAAAGAAGCAAGAAGTTAGTTTAAAGCTTATCAAGGCAGCCATGTACACCATTCCAATCGGAAGTTTATATTGCAATAGCCCAGGAGACGTCGTGTAACAGCAGCTTCTAAGTCACTTAGCGGACTACTAGTCACGGAAGGTTGAAGTGGTCTTTAAAAAAAGAACAAACAAGGAATTTAGATTAAATGTGGTTTTTTTTTTTCTTTATTAACTATATTCAACCAAAATAAGTTTTTTCCTTATATACCCGACATATTGGTTTTTTTAGATTTTGTTGTAATTTCACTAGGATTATATAACTATAAAAAAAAAAATATACATATATATAGTTACTTACCAATTGTGATGTTCAAAAGAGAGTCAACGACTGGCGCCAGGGCGTAGATTTTTTTTGGGTTTTTGTTGAGAGGTTATATCTGTACAAACCGTAGGTTGTTTCGTTGTACGTTGTTAACACTTTTTTGTTATTGACCAATGTCGTTTTAAAGGAAATATAATATAATATAATTATAATTAATTCATTAGAACTCGACTTCTTCTTTTGGGTCATGATGGCCTAAATAGCCAAACTAATTTTCCAGGATGGTTGATCGGGATTTTCGCTTCGGGGTTCTTTCCTTTTCATTAGTGTTTTTGGTAATGATTTCAGGTCCGTGAATCGTTGGTGTCGCAGACATGGAGTGACGAAGGAAGAATTTTTCGCATCAACATTTAGGTAAGTGGTGAACCAACCGCGGTAAGGCCCGGCCACACACCCCACGACCCCTCCGGCGAGCTAGATAACTCCGTGTGACCGGCGTAGGAGTTCCGGAATTTTTTTTCATTTCTTATGTATGGTATTGACTCCTTGGTCATGCTTTTCCGGGCTTATGGCTAAGGGGGTAATACCTCGCATAAGTGGCGCCCAATATTTTATCGCGCCATTATGCTATTACACCAGCCTAAATATGCCATCCCCGTATTTTCGAGAATATTTCGAGTACTTTTGCAATACGAACTTTTTAATACAATAGCCACTTTTAATTTGTACCTCTTGCTCGATTTTTGATTTGTTCTCAGGTACGAAGTATAAGTCTAATAATAATAACTAATAACACCTGCCTTCTAGCTTTCTTCTTCCTTCTAGCCTATCTCAGTAGGCAGTGCGAATCGAACGGCTAGGTCATCTCTTAACTTCTTGGGTATGACTTTGTCAGAGGAACTGCGATGGAATAAACCCCACTAAATAAGATTTCTCAAGAGATCCAATTTCCTTCTTTCACCAGCAACTAGGGCTACAATCTACAAGTTCCATATTCGACCAGGCCCCTTCAGTAGGTACAAATCATTTATACCTTCAATCCTTGAAATTAAGCTGTAGTTAGTAAGCTTAGTTTCAAGGCTAGAAGTGACATTATGACGTGGCGGGTAGGGGGTAGGGAAACTGGGAAACGTCTAAGCTTGGTTTTTCCAAATTACACAAAAAATCTTTAATAATTTTGGATAATTAGGAAAGATCAAATTGTCAGTTGTTAATTTATTGAATTTAGATAAAAACTGAATGTTAGGTAGCCCCCTTTCAAGTTCTTTCTTAAGAGGCCCACATACACGGTCAAATTGGATGTACAAGAGCGCCAGTCGGCCGACCAAAACTCGTTGCGCGCATGGATTTGATGAAAATCTGGATATACATCCAATTTGCCCTTGTATGGCCCTTTCCAATCTGTTGTAACTTCGAAAGTCCGTAAACGCACCCGAGATCCTAAACTCTTCTCTGTCAATATCTTGAGGTGACTGGTCGACGTTGCACACCTAATCATCGACCCCCGATAAATATTATTATAGGCCTTAGCAAAGAATATTTTGACAGTTGTTGTTATTGCTAGGATGAGAAGGCAAAAGAAAATTTGAAAAGCGACAACAAAAAACCTATTGATTTTACTAGTTCCTTCGTTTGTTCGTTCATTGTAGTATCGCCCGTGAAAACGCTCATGCGACTTTCCGTCGGACTTCAAAAGAAAATTAAGGATAATAACTAAGTTTTGTCTGTTGGGTGTCCGATCGTGTAAATCCAGCTTAGGTAAAAGAGGTAGGAAATGATGAAAGGCCTCCATACCAGTGTTGCAAAATATGTGATTTCCGCTCACATCGCTGATTCCGTTCAAAATTTGATGTCGATCAGAATATGATAGTGTTACGTTTTTACGGCTTAACGGATTCGTAGGATTAATTAAGGAATACACTTTTTAATTATCCACACAAAATTTATTTATTACAAACCAAAACACAATTTAACAATAAACACAATTCTTACAGTTCACTATAATCACTTTCAATTTAATAACTCGCACTATTAAATTCTATCTATCGCTTTCTAGGTCACTTTTAAATCACCACTTTTTCAGTGTTCTCACTTTAGAACACTTTTATCGCCTTTCAAAAATCAAAACTGACTCGATAGCGGCTGCCAGGCGCTTTTATATAGGCAGCTCCACCTTTGTCTACTTTCTGGAACCTTCGTTTTCTGGTTCCTTGTGGTATGTTCTTTTATTTCCTTAAGTTTCGACCAGCTTGAAGTTGTCTTCGCTTATCGCTCGTTAGTTTAGTACATAAATTCTTAGTTCAGACAACAACCGAAATTCGTTGATTCATCCTCTCGACAAACAGATGGCGCATAATCATCACAATAGGAATCAATTTATGAGCGGAATCAAATTGAATACACACTGATTCCGCTCACATTGCGGATTCCTATCGGAATTGATCCCGCTCAATTTTTGATGTGAGCGGGGGTTGATTTCTTCGCTCTAGTACAACCATGCTCCATACCACGTGGTTGCCACGACTTCAAAAAATCAAACCCAGTTTCGATGTACATCCAATCTGACCGTGTATGGGGGATTTAAGGAAAAGTACTTTTTTTATGAGAAAGACTAGAGTACGATTTAATTGGATTTAAATTAAGGAAATCACTAGAACTCCATTCGTTTTTTGATACAAGGTGCTATTGAGTTCAGAGACAAAGAATTCAATCTGAATAGGAGGACAAGAGCTATATAGCTGGAGATCATCAGCATATAGATAAAGAGCAGCGACGGATAACGGAGGGAAGATCATTAATACAGAGGGGGGAAATGAAAGAACCAAGAACCGAACCCTGAGGCACACCTTCAACCACACATTCACTGTGTCTCCACTGGAAATAAATGGTCGACGCAGTATAAAGGGCGTTTCCTGAGACTCTAGTCTTTCACATAAAAAAAAATCGAATTGCAATGAAATTGCCAGTCAAGACATCCATATTACAATTGCATACAATATTTCAGAATTTATTGCTTTGGGAAGAATAGAGTGTCGCAGAAAAATTCCCTCTACTGGATTTCAGGAAATAAATCTTCCTTGTCACTGGAGTTAAGGCAGTTAATAGAAGAAGGACATCTATGTCTTCAGAAACAATTACAGGATTTTTGTACGATCGACTGAGCGCTGTGTAAACAATTAAGACGTCCGCCTGATCTGCCGCTTGGGAGACCAAGAAATCCCCCTACCTTTGCAAATACTGAAACGGCATAATGATCATTCGTTTCTTCTTGTTCATGTTTGACCAACCAAATATTTTCTTGTATAGTTATGGCCTCCATTGATACGTCAAACTTGATGTGTCGCTCGGCAATTGCGATCTAGAGCTTTTGTCCTGGCGGAATTTTCTTCTTATCCATCAAAAATAATAGCGGCATCATTATCTTTTACATAGTCAACGTATGCCTTGAAAATTGAGCTGAAGAAGCCATTCTGATGTCAGACCACTTAGTGCAATAACATAACTCCATCAATATCAATAATTAAAACACATTTATGTAGCTGTATGGAATTTAATTTCTGCCGGTTCAAAGAGCTCGTAGAGAGACATTTCCGGGCTTTTCCGGAATGTGCCTTCATGTAAAAGCATTAGTGCATATGAAGCTTCAAAACTGGTGCAGTACTATGTACATGAGATTTTGAGTCAATTTTCAGTATAGTCACTTCAAAAACTTGTACTAGGAAAACCAATAGCGTTGTGGCCATTTATAGAAGTTTTCCGGGGTATGAAAAATTTGTTCCTATATGATAAGAGCCTGAAAGCTTAGACTTTCCCCTATAATACACGGTTTAATTTGTAAAAATCCGTCCAGCAAAGCCTGAGTGATATCAGTCACAACATTCTCTCTGACTCAAAATGTCGGGCGCTTCCAACACTAGCTCTAAAGTATTTTCGGATAAAACCTTTGAGTTTACTTAAAAAAAATTTGTTGTCTGTAAAGAGGGTTTACGGACGATAGTTTAACGTGACAACGTCATGAGAAAACATTGATGAGATGATTGCATACTTTTATGAATAAAATTGAATCATTTATATTAAATTATCATTATTTTGTATGGATACAAAAAGGAGTGAAATGAAATATTCATTTTGATTGATAAATTAGCTTTTATTTGCACTAATGAATAATTCAAATATGTTTATTACTTTAATGAACAGATTATTTACAAGTAACAATGTGTAGTAACAAATTCATTTACAGCTTTAACTTGCAATCTGTGTTATTCTGTTAAGGATACGTCGATGATAGGAAAAGTATGAAATGAATGGGAGTGTTTCAAGTGTAATGTGCCTTGAAAAAGTCAAATCGAGGGTTGTTCCTCTCAGCGTTGTTGACTTAGTAACATCTGATGTGCATTCGAGATTGTACATATCCTTCATGAATTTGAGGAATGTATCATCATTTTTCAAGTTTGTGTTGAAGTCGCCACAAAGAAGAATTTGTACATTGGTATCAACTTGCATGATCGGATGCACATACTGCCTGTTATGTACGTACGGAAAGAGTGCTTGGTGCAGCAATACACTAATGTTTGAGACACTTGCTCCAGGATGAATATACACTGCGCCAAGTACAATTTTAAACGTTGTATCAGCAGTGAAGCATGTAATTTCAGCCAAGCAGACCTCGCCTGTGTTTCTGATGAGACGAGTTGTGTCCGACAATTCAACGTGGAGAACTTTGGCCGTGGATGTTGATGTTAATTTTCGATAGATTGCCACTCCACCAGCTGCGTTTGTATCAGAATTCGATCGATTATTCTGCCTGGTTATACATTCATAATTATTGATTGGAACTGGATCAAAATTGTCACGCATCCACGTTTCAGTCAATACCAAATAATCCGATCTTGGTATCACGGGATCCGTTTCCATATCGGCGAAGTGCGCAGACAAACTCTGAAGGTTTGTCACTACAGTTTGCCCAGCGTTGTTACCGTCATCACAAAATTTCACTGCTTTCGAAGTGATTGTTTGAAGGGCGTGTCCACGGAGTCGAATGTATTCGTTACGGACATCTCGCGTAGTCTGTGAGTCGTTCCCATCCCGTCCGTGTTTGAAGATAAAAGGCGCATCTTTTTCCGTGGTGATGTGCAAGCCGTCTATATTCGTTACCCGACTCAGCACCACGTACACCAACTGTTGTGGTTGCTCCGAGGAGTATTTATAAACAATAGCAGTAAACGTCCCACCTTGCGACTTGTGAATGGTAATAGCACAAGCAGGAACGCAAGGAAACTGTTTTCGTTTGCATTTCACAGTTTTCGTCAGTGTAATGTTCACTATTTTCTTATACACCGGCACCCAGTTAGGAGACAGAGTGTTTGGCTTGCTTTGCTTATTGTTGACAATTATTTGACAAATTTAATCTAATTAAGTATTGACAATTTTAATCAAATTTTTAAGATTACTACAATTACGGGACATAACGGGACAATGAGTCATCATTTTTCGCGCATGCAGCCGGCGTTCATCGTTTTAATAGACGTTGTCACGTCAAAAATTCAAAAAGCCTTTTTTCTCGAGAATTTTCATAGCTTTATTTTTGTTCTCTAGAGAATTTCGACGTTTTCCCCGAGTTACGGCCGGAAAAGCGTCGGAAAATCCGTTCAATCGAATTTTCTCTTGATTTTCACAAACTACCGCCCGGAACTCATCAGATATCTTTTTCTTTATTGGAAAACTGACTCCATACCAAAATTCATTATCATACAAAGTTTTTTCCAGAAGAAATCTCGGGGGGCTGTACTATGGAGTCGTTTAGTTCGACCGACGCGGGCAAGAACGTGCAATTCAACCCCGAATCTCGGTCTTTCAGTTTCGCCGACTAGATTTAATTGAATTAAATATATTAATTAATTTTGTTATCAAGCCTTTCCTCCATGAGAGAGATGAGACTGCTACAAACGGCTCGGCTCTTTGATTACAACTGAAGGACAACGAAACGCGAGGATTTCAGTTGGAAGGTAGAATGTATATGCTTACTTATTTTTAACCCCTGGCGGTGACAATTATAAATAAATCTTGTCTAAATCTCTTCTTTTAATTAAGTCTCCATGCAAGACGTGAATTACAATTTTGACTTCATAATAAAATGATGCTTATGAGAACGTCCATCGAAACGTGGAGTCTAAATTAAGAAATCACCAAAAGTCATATTATTGATGTGAGAACGGAAGCGCTGACCTTAGTTCCACATGTTTAAAAATGATATATTTAAAAAACAACTGGGAGATCCTGGTCGGAGCTAAGAGCTGTCGCGCAAAACAGAGTCCGCTGGAGGGCAACTGTTTCCGCCCTATGTCCCATGAGGGATTAAAGGAGTTTAAAGAAGAAAGAAGAAGATATTTAAAAAGTATTCACCTGGAGGATAGATAGTGGTATATAAAGAAACTCCTTAAACTGCCATACATAAAATAATATAGCATAAATAAACTAGAATGAAGGTAAAATGAACACACAAAATGATGAATTGTTGTTTTGAATGGAACCAATCTTTCACTACCAACATGTTGCCATCTACAATTCATTGGGTTTTTATAACATCAACCCCTCTAAACCTCCCCTAAACGTGGAACATGTTTTCCGATGAAAGTCTCTACCCCTCAAAAGCTTCTGGATTCCACAATTCATTTATAAAACGCAGGTGCCTTTCAGTAGTATGCAGAAGCCGAAAAACTTGAACCTTGTAGGTTTATACTCTGCTTGTGCTTACTGAAGCGAAGGCAAGTCAGCCCCACAGAAGGCTGCTTATCGTACTGTGAAAATTGTCGGAAACATTTTTAAAGCCAACATTTTATTGCCATCCCCCAAAAGAAAGCATCGCAGGGCATAAAGCCAACTTTACTGACATCGAATTGAATTTCCTTTTCCGAATCTCGAAGGTAGACTGCTCCGTTCTAAAATAGATACGGGATTTCCGCATGCAAAATTGCATTCAGCGACCACCATACATAACCCGATCCTTTATCCGTGCCAAGGAAGAAGGTGCATATACAGGATTCCTACATAGAAGTAATCAAAATGTCGGGATGCACCGGAATTACTCCTGATCTATTGCTATGCACCGCACATGGTCGATATTGAGGTGTTCTTGAGATTACGAAAACGGAAACCTCATCTGCAATCGCTTCCTGCCATGCACCACCACCAGGAATACATATAATCCTGAAAATTTACCTCGGCAAGTAATTACACAAAATAAGGAGATGAATATAGTATATACCTGTGGAAGGTGCGAACTCTGGCGATTTAATGGTTTTGAGTTTATATTCGTTATTTAAACGTGCTCAAATCTCGTCGGGAAATTTACGACCGAAGGGAGGAGAAATCAGATTTTACGACTTTTCAGGATTAGATATTTCGATTAAATCCCCATTTTCTCGCCAGGATACACCTGAGAAAATGACGACGAAAAATTTGCGACATTCACCTGCCGGAGGTTATGGTCCTGTTGATTTGTGGTAGGTATCCTATTTGACGCTCGAACAAGAGGAAAATTAGGAGAGATAATTTAAAGGTAAGAATTTTTAAGTTAACTACGTTGTCCCCATTTTGTGGATTGAATACAAAATGTTTTTACTGTGACATAGAGATGGTAGACATTTACCCAAGGTTAAATGAATTTTTTATGACTGGTAAAAAAAGTATATATAAAAAAATGTAGCAGCAACACAAAAATAAATAAAAGGTTTTACACCGAGAGAACATTGCTATGGAGGTATGAACAAACAAAAAATTGAATGAGTTGCCCTTTTTTAGAGGTTTGCGGGCTATATTACCTCTGCTTTACTGTATAGAGGGAGCATGACAAGCTAAGAAAAGGTTTATAAGTGTATATAATAAGTATGACAAGGCTTCTTTAAGGTAGAATATCATTATTTACATTTTTAACTAAGTACTACAGCAACATTTGATCTTATGAATGTTTTTTATGATCTAGATCTCCTCAATGTTAATGAAATTTACATACTTGCGAAGTCAGCTCTTCACATTACAAACTCCAGCATTGTTGCTGTAATGTGGCGGGAAAAGCTGTCAAATGCAGTGTAAAGTCATCAAATTAATCCCAATATTTAATATAAACTAGGTCGGGGTTCATGATAAGCTTATGCGCTTAAGGATTATCTTGGTTGATGTATACCGTAAACCAAAAACGCTTTTTCATTTCATCCATAAAGAAGAGCATCCCCACCACAAAGGCGCTCGTTTCTTTTTGTGAGATATAAGTATGCCGCGGTAGCACTCGCAAATCGCATTATAGCCTTGGGAATTGTCTTCGTTCCTCACGGACATAGCTAAGAGGTCGTAGTCCTTTTTGCTGACCATTTGCTTTGGTCTCGGGCCATAAACAAGCACAGGTATGACCATCATTCTATGCATCAATCAAGGATTTTGGATAGTCGTGACTCTTGATATGATGCATGAGTCCCGCATCACTTTCTTCAATGCCACGCTAAGGAGTAGGCATGATCGGCTGTCCTCCCCTTGTTATACATAATTCTCTTACACTAGCCATGCTATTATAAGCATCTGTAAAATCGAAAAATGGGCGTTGGTTTAAGGTGCGAAACTCCACGCACTCCAGCGCAAAGTAAAATTATAATCAGATATCGAAGGAGCCATCAATTCTTGAGTTGTGACTCTCCATTCCTACTTGATGTGGCACCTCGGCATGTTCGTTTCTTTTATTCTTACCTGAAACCCTGCACTCGCTACTTCTGCAAGCTGGCTGGCGCAAGTCAATTTGTGCAAATAAACTGAGTGAAAATTATGTGCGAAAAGTATTTGTATTTTTGTGGTTTGCATTTATTACACAAGACAACAATCCTTTAGAATACATTACAAATGGTAAATAATACTACATTCTTACAGCTAGCATAAGATAAGGCAGTGTCTAAGCTAAGATGTCACCCTTTATACTCCCAGTCCATCATGTCATTCACGTTAAGGGTAGTCTGGAAGACACATAAGGTGGAGGCAGACGTTTCACTCTTGGCTGTTGTATGAGTTAATTTTTTTAAGCAGCCGGTTGAGCCACAACCAGGCTTACCACAAAGGGTGGGGGCAACTGAGACGAATTGCCCCGGGCCTCAGGGCCAAAGGGAGCTCGAGAATAAATTGAAACCCAAAAATTGCAAACCCCTTATCCTTATGTGATATAATCTTAGATCATTTTTAATTTACTGAAAACAACGTTCACCAGTTGAAACACCAATTGGTATCCCAATAAAAAGACGTAAGCAGTTTCATAATTGAGGAAAAACATATTGAAGGCATGTATCATAGATTATATTGGGACGTTTGGCTTGCCCTTAAGTAGTCTCTTTACCACCACTGAAGTAGTAAAAATATTAAAGAAAATGGACCAGTGCATTATCAATGCCAATGCATTGTTTTTACTGCTGCTTACAACTGCTGAAGCGATTTTGTAGCAGCCACAGAAGTAGAAATAACTTTCTAGCCCTTCAACTTATGTTATAGCGCCTGTAGATACGGTCCCCGAACTAAGCACCAAACACGTCCAATATGCAGCTTGGCCATAGCATCGAAGGAGAACCGGTCTATGTTTACCCGTTTTACTCGCCTCATACAATTCCTTAGTATTAGCATCGCTCCAAATTCGCTTCCCACAAAGCGCTACCTTATGGATTGATTCTGCCAAAAGAGATATGATTACTGAGCTCCAGAGTAACTAAGAAACTTTAGGTTCATCCGCGAATAAAGAATCGACCGTTCGGTATCTATATTTAATGCTCTGAATGAACTTATCCTTACCACAAAATTTGTTTAGTCAAAGATTTCTGGGAATTTCAGTATCCTTAAAGGAAATACAAACTTGTTTTAGCCCCAGGCCCAGCATTGTGATATGGCGGGGGAGTGTTATGCCTCCTGAAATAACTAAACCCCACTAGTAAGTTAACTAACAGAATATTTTATGGGATTCGACTTTTTTTCATCTTTACAATATATTCTACTTATCAGTCCTCAGTTTTTTTAGCTTACTAAATTTGTCTCCTAATATATCATATGATTTACTCTAGCCTCCAGGATCCACTTGTCATTGTTCACGATTATAAGCCATAACTAACTATGAGTTTTTTTTATAGATGGTGAATTTCTTTCCGTCGAGTATTCAACGCTGCTTTTATTTTACTTTAGAACAGCGTTTATATAGGGATCATGAGCTAATGGTGTACTTTTCTGTATGTGCCGTCAGTCAGAGCTGTAACATCGCTAATCCAAAATTTTAAGGTCAAGACTGAGCATAAAATGGCCGTTGAGATTATATAGGACAGTCCGTGGCTCCAAGGTCGAACAGTGTGCCTTTCATGAATCCTGTGATCATAACTCAGACTTTAAAATTAAAAATTTAATTTTCATAGTATAAGTAGTATATTTAGTATAGGCTGTCCTTGGCAGGATAGAGGTTAAGACGATCGACTATTATCTAAGAGGCCCGAGACTACGATCCTTCGCCTATGAATTTGTCCCACCTAGACAGCAATTATTCGATTACCGGATGCGCTTTAGCAACTGGATGGATGCCCGTGGAACATAGCTGCGTGTTAGCATTGTAAGACTCTCTGCCAGCTTTTCGAGTATAGCATGATTTGCCACATTGCACTAAATGATTAGAAGAACTACCGACAAGAGTACAGCTCTAGACTTTCACATAAAATATACTTAAATCTTGTTGTAAGCGCTATTTTACCAAGGCAACATTTCATGCCCTAGCTACAACATCTTGATTTTGTGTAGTCAAAGATATACTCAAGACCTGAAGGATATTCGATTTTCTTTGCTAACCACTTTTCTTACGTCCAACTTTCTTTTGAATTAAACTTCTGTTGCCAGACACGCAATAATCGAAACAATCGCCATTATAATTAGACTCTGAAAAGGACGTCAGATTTTGAAAGGTATGAAGGGATGACGAATAGAAGATTGATTTTTTTTTTTATTTCCAACCCATTCAACTCATTTGCAAGTGACGCAAGTCAGAAAAAAGGTAAATTTCCAGCAAACAACACGACTGTACTTAACTGGTCGACTAAAGCCGCTGAACTGAAAAATTAAATACTTAAATAAATAATAAATAACACTGAAATTATTAATCATTGCCACGTCAGCTTTTGCATTCATTCCATCCGATACGCGACAGGTACGACAATAATTAAACACGTGGAAATTATTTTTGTCACAGAAGCCGCTTTGGCATGGATTTTACTTATTGTGCATGGAAGCAAGTGCATACTTTATGTTATGAATAATGCTAATCTTGAATGATTTAAAGTGAAAGTAGTTTTATCTGAATTGCGCGTGACAGAGACACCATTTCATTCTCTGGTTGTATGTATGTATATACAATATTTAAATAAAAAAAGTTAATTTAAAAAATATAAAATTTACATTTTTCCCAATGTTCCATGAAAGATAGCTTAAACCAGTTTGAAATACAGAAATATGAATGCATTTTAAATAATTGATGAAATATTTGCAGGAAGGAAATTAGACCAGTTATGGGAAGCTGCTAATTGTTGAGCACACAGTTTGATTAATTTTTCACGTGATTGTGCATAAGTTGATTCAAGGAAAAATATTTTCTTGTCAAACTTGCAAATCTCAAAGCAAACTTCCGAACAGAGTTTTTAAATAGTTATCAATCAAAAGGGATGGCTGATAAAATAACACTATTCCTCCGTAATGGTACCACGTCAAGACAAATTTTCTGGATTGCCCATGAGAGTGCCTTGATGGCAACTTGGCTGTCAGAAAAGGTTTTAATGTTGGCGCCTTTCAGTCCTTTCTCAAGGTTGAGCCTAGCATTAGATAGATAGCAAACTATCCTCGGTAGTAGAGAGTGAGAGATGTTATATTTTTGCCTACCAGCGAAGGGCTAGCATCCTACCTGGCATTAATTTCTTGCTATGGAAGGTATGGCACAGCCAATATATCTAGAATAAAGCAAGAAGAGGAAACCCAGACAGGATATATAATTTGGCAGAATTGAAAGAATAGCAAATTTGGGCTACTGAAAGTAAGAATAGATGAAATTGGTGAAAACACACACGAAGACTTGAACGATCAGTTGAATAATAAAAAGAACAGCAGTAAATGTTCTAGTTTCCGCCTCGGACGTTGTGCCCAGGCGACAATGGTGAAGAACAGACTGCACCGGAAAATTATACGCTCAGGCGGGGAAATGACAACTACACACACATTAACACGTTTGACCACGACAAAATTCGCAGTGGTGGCAGTTTGGCACTCGTACAGCGCATGTAAATAGCTATTTTGAGATTCCCAATTGTTTTGGCGCACACTATACAAGAAATTCTGAATAGGAGTATAAAGAAAAGAGACGAACTGAGAAGAGAATACACAAAGCAAAAAAGGTAGTATTGGGAAAAAGTATATGGGAAAAAGAATTGGAAAAATTAAAATAATCACCAAACTTAAATGACGCTAGAAATTTTTTCAAAAAGGTCTACCAGAAACGTAAAGAATTTAAACCAGCTGGGGAAGGATAAGGGGGGGGGCAAAAGAGTCACAAGCAGGCAACACATAACGATAGTCAACCTATAATTTATAAGCAGTATACGAGTTTTTATACCGGCTGGCGCTTTTAACAAAAGACAATGACACCATTCACCAGAAATCAGAAGTGGAATAAACTCTGGCTATTAAATTCTCTACTTTAATCTGTGTAAATTCGAAACTGTGCGTAACACTAATAAGGCCTGTCTTACTATCACCCCGTTTATGACTAGGTTCAAAACAAGTTCAACGCATGCTCAACCCAGTTATAAATTGAAGTCGAGTTGAAACCGGGTCCACTCAACTCATCTCAACTCAGCTCTCCTACCTGGTTCGAGTTATTATTTCGCCTCATATAGTGTCATTTGTTTTGTTTGTTTACCATCCGTAAAGTTTACCTTCGGTTTAAACAGGAATATAAAATTATTTCGTTCTGATTACCTTCTATGTTTAAAAAACATACGTATCTCTAAATGAGAATTTCACACAAAAATTCGATTTTGATGTCAGTTCAACTCTATTTCAACCCAAAGTGAACTCAACTCGACTTCATATACGGTGGTCGAAATTTCAACTCAACCTCGATTCAACTTTTCAACCTAGTCATAAATGGAGTATGGCTCGAAAGTTTGGGCATTGAAGTACGCAGACGAGCCATTATTTGTAGGAAGATTCGAACGGGGAGTCCTGCGTTTAATTTACAAGGCAACACAGGTGGATGGCCTTTGGAGGACTCAAAGTTGTATGAAAACAGTAAAATTCCAAACATTATCTGAAAGTGATTAAAATAAACAGATTACGAAGGATTGGTCATGTCGGATAATGCTGGGGAAAATATCGTCAAGGGGACCACGGCGCCCTAAGAAAAGCTATATAGTAGTCGATGACGCTGAAGATGAAAAATTTGGAATAACAAATTTTAAAAGGACTAGAAATCCACCATCAGCGAACGCTGTGCGTAGTTAAAGCCAACCATAATCTGTGGGGCTCCTGATTATGATAAATTTTTTATGACGCTAAATACTGGTAAAAACAAAACATTTTATTTAAAAATACTTCTATAATATTCTAATTTCTGATAATTTCTTATAGACCAGTGCAGATAATTTTTGAGAAAAAAAAAATTCTTAGCAGTATATGGAAGGTGGAAAAATTTAGGATAAATGCTACTTAAACAAGGAAAAATCGAAAGCACCGCAGCAGATGACCGGAAAGGGGGCGGGAGAGCCAAAATGTGAGTTTTAGGGGGTTAAACGGGTTTTTTTTGCGATTTCTGAGAAAAGTAGACCTCCTATCGAAAAACGTTAAATGTAAACGTTGTAGATAATTAAAAGATCTAGAGCTTTTGTTCAAACCATTTTTCGACAAAACCTCAAAAAATGGAGAAAAACGTCAAAAACCGAGTTTTTCGTTTATCATTTTTATCTTTCACAAAAATGATCCAATTTTAATGAAATTTGAGGAAAATGTAGATTTTCATGTTTCGAAAAGGCCCAATTTTTTTCAAAGCGATTGGTTGTGTAGAGGATTCAACGAAAAAAAACCCGTCTTCAAAATTTTCAAAATCAAAAATTCGTTCGCCAACTTTTTTGATTGAAAATGGGGCCTTTTTTTAAATTAAGGTCATAAAAACAAAACTACACAACCAATCGCTTTGAAAAAAATTGGTCCTTTTCGAAACATGAAAATCTACATTTTCCTCAAATTTCATTAAAATTGGATCATTTTTGTGAAGGATAAAAATGATAAACGAAAAACTCGGTTTTTGACGTTTTTCTCCATTTTTTGAGGTTATGTCGAAAATTGGTTTGAACAAAAGCTCTAGATCTTTTAATTATCTACAACGTTTACATTTAACGTTTTTCGATAGGAGGTCTACTTTTCTCAGAAATCGCAAAAAAACACGTTTAACCCCCTAAAACTCACATTTTGGCTCCCCCGCCCCCTTTCCGGTCATCTGCTGCGGTGCTCTCGATTTTTCCTTGTTTAAGTAGCATTTATCCTAAATTTTTCCACCTTCCATATACTGCTAAGAATTTTTCTAGTTTTTGGCTTTTCAAAAGCGTATCTGCACTGGTCTATTACAACATTTTCTTTACAAAAAATGTTCACTCAATAACATATAAACTATCTTCAACGTTTCACTCGGGCATTGGTTTGTGTTGAACGGAACTACAATAAGTTGATAAAGTGTAAATAGATTGCTTCAGTGTCAAGTAGATTATCAAATCAAAAATAAAGGAATTAAAATATGCATTTCCTCACCTTGTTGCATTTTTCCTAACCGTTTAAAAACTCAGTTGCTGATTATTCGCACTTCAGTAAAGTCCGGGAGATTGTTTAGCGCGATAAAAAAAATTATTAGAAATTAGAGAAAATGACTTTAAGTAAATTAATCGAAATTCCCTTTTGTGATTTATGTATTTTGAAGAATATGTACAGGGCTGATTGGCCCAGCAACCAACCTTCTTACAATACTATCGATATTTCTATCAAAAGATTGAGTGCTAATTCAGATTTAAGTGAGATAAAAATTTATTCACTCAACGGTGATTATAGCGATGGAACTTATGTTATAATAGTAATTGTGAAAATTGCTTTTACGAGTGTATTCAATGTTAATTTTTATACTTGCAGGAAGGTTCTGAAGTGTATTTTAATACTTTAAGTGATTGCCATGATCGGTTATTTGCTGCACTGATGTTAATTGATTATAGTGTGCCAGTAATGTTATGTGGATACCAAACAAAAATGTGTGCAATTGTTGAAAAAATAATAAGAATAAAAAAGATTTCAGAATATTGTGTATCAAGATCAAAGTTTCTTTGGTATTACTTACCCAAGGATAAGGCAAGGGGATTTGAAATAAAGTACTTCTCTATAAAGCTATATTTTTGACAACATTTAATTTTTGTTTAATTTAAATATAGTGAATTAACAAAAATTAAAACTAGAAAACTATCTATCGACGATGCAGCAATCATCAATGAACACTGGCAATATAGATACGATGGTTCACTAGAGTTCATCCAGCGAATGATACAGTTCAATGAAAATATTGGTCTCTTCGATAATAATAACGATTTAATTGGATGGTGTTTAAGGTATTTTACTTTTCGTAACTAAACATATGTAATCATCAATTTTCCTTCTAGATATCCAATAGGATCTCTGGGCGTTTTACAAGTTAAGGAATCCTACGCTGGAAAAGGTTTGGGAACTGAAATTGTAAAAACTATGGCGAAACGTCTAGAATATATGGGATTTGATACTTTTGCATCTGTATCAGAAGCGAATAATGGATCGAGGAAGATTTTTCAAAAATTAGGATTCGAGATAAAAGATTTTATTTATTGGACTACAATAAAGCCAAGCAAATCATCTCAGCAGAAATTAATAAGAAATTCATAATAATAAAAAAACATATTAATATAAATAATAATAAAATACTGAAAAGCTGTTAACGCTGTACATTAGACATTAGTTAGAGAAAAACTAAAGCTGATAGACTAACATTTCAAAAAAAACTTACTGCAAGATGGTTATCAGACGCAGAAATTAAATAAAAGATATTAGAAAGGATTATGAGTCCTAGTGGGTATCAAACCAAAACAAAACAACACATACATATATTAAAAGGAAAAATTGAAAGATGAGTGTCAACAGCGAAACTTTGTAAAAAAAATAAATATACCTAGTACATCAAGAGATTATGAAAATGAGGAGCTAATTTAAAGTGTCAAAGCATCCGTTTTTATTGGGATCTCTTAGGAGAGACGAGGAGCAAATAAACAACAAAAAAATTTCATACAAAGAATCCTTTACAAATTAATTTTCACGTTTTACATAACATTCATAAACTTAAAACACCTTTTCATTTAAAAATATTAAAAATTATTCTTCAACATTTCACTGCTTTCTAAAAATTACAAAAAGATAAAAATTCTCTAATTTTAGTTTACATGATCTCTTTGGGTCTGGTCATTATTTTGACTTAACTATCGTAAACGGATTTAGTGTATTCTTTGCGTTCTGATCTTCTTGAGTCCACATTGATCTTCCATGTTTTTCAGATAAAAAATCCCACCTTGAAAATTATGATACTTGGTGACCACCGTGCTCTGGTTCTTGATGCAGAGGGCTATAGTCGCCGGCAAGCCTCCCCGCCTACACCTCATGCACCTCCAAGAACTTCTTTACTATCCTTTCCTGCTTAATGTCCTTCGAACTAATCTTACTAGTAGATATTGTACTATGACATGAACGGCATGACGCACTGGGAGTAAAAAGTGTGAAAAGTAAAATTTTATTAATAATTTCCAATTCTCTCTTTTAGGGATGTTTTTCAAAAATCCTACCGCTGCCACCAATTTTTTTTTAAATATGTTTGAATTCAATGTTTAGTGCCCTACGCCTCACGCCTCACGTGAGATTTAGATTACGGTTTAGTTCCACTGCCCAAATAAATTGGGCAATTTCTAACCGCTTACCCTCAGAGTTAAAACCGAGTGAATTTACAGGGTCTATTGATTATTGGGACTTGCCTAGGGGCGGTAGTGTGTGCTCCGTTCATTCAACCTTATCGTTGAGGAAACATAATTTTCATAGCGGAATTGAGCGGGAAACAGGCATAAACACTTTTAGCCCAGTTGTCAGAACAAAATTTAGACTGAAAGCCGACACAAGGGTCTAAGGTATTTTTTTAAGTGTATAACACGAAAAAAATCTCTGCTGCTCTAAAGTGAATGCTAAGTTCACAATCCTTTCTTGCACTTAGCTTAGCTTAGTACATCATCCTACAAATACTTAAATCGCAGCACAACCCACACATATCCCTTTCTCCCACCGTAAACTCAGTTATTCTTTACAACAATTAGTTTACTTCATTACACCGATTAAGAAACGAACAATTAACATTTACCAACTCCAGTTAAAGGTAGTCAAATCAAAAATAGTCACATTAAAGATAGTCAAAGTTTCGGACATCAAAACAAACATGCTCTGAAAAATAATGAACAATTGCAAAATTCTTATCTAAGTTATATTAATTGACATTAGCAAGTAAAGTATGGGAATTAAGTGATATCAACATTGCATTTAAGGAACACAAAAAAAATTAAATAAAAGACTGAAAAAAACCCACCCTGGTACCACGACGTTTTCTTTTCTTACATGGCTCCATGGCATGTAACTTTACGGACACTCTTAGGTTGATCTACAATATGATATAGGTTATTAATTGCCGCAAAAATATCAGCGCAAAAAGCTCGCTAGACTACTTTATACAAGATTGCAAAGCTGCAATTGAGGGTAGTAGTGCATTTTCTAAGATATTCTGATATTTCACAGCATTGACAGTACCATCAATAATGTGAAACTCTCCTGTACCCCTTGCGGACATACATCCCCACACAATTACTGATGAAGGGTACTTTGATTTAATAAGCTATGTTTACATTTGATTATGTTCGTTACGGCATCGCTAATTCTTATCTTTGAAATTATTAGCCCAAAGACAAACTCTTTTTGACGGGGCGCCAGAAGAAGATGCGATTAGACTTCGCGAAAATACATTTAAATTGGACACCTAGGCAGTGGCTATGGAGCGACGAGTCTTGGTTTGAACTGCAATTCGATAGCATATCCTCTCGCGTTGTCAGGAAATCCGATGAAGCTTACAGGTCCGACTGTTTGCGCCGGAAATCCAAGTACCCTTCATCAGTAATGGTGTGGGGATGTATGTCCGCAAGGGATACAAGAGAGTTTCACATTATTGATGGTACTGTCAATGCTGTGAAATATCAGAATATCTTAGAAAATGCACTACTACCCTCAATTGCAGCTTTGCAATCTCCTGAAGAGGAGTATATTTTCCAACAGGATGGTGCCTCCTGTCACACAGCCAAGGGTACCAAGGCTTAGCTTGCTGCCAAAAACATCCCCACGATGGACTGGCCTTCCAACAGTCCAGATTTGTCAACCATAGAATCCTTATGGGGAAAAATGAAGAAAATTCTTAAGAAGGAACTCGTTAGGACTGTGGAAAGCCTGAAACCCACTCTAAGGGACTCCTGGATTTCCATCACACCACAGGAATGCGAAAATTTGGTCGCCACGATGCCACGAAGGATGTCCGATGTTATCAAGTCCAGGGGCGCCGTTATAAAGTGGCTAAAACTGCAGTGGGCGAACTATTTTGATACGAAAAACCGTTGGGCGAACTATTTTGATATGGAAATTAATTTTTGTTTTGTTTATTATTTTACTATTGTTAAACATATCCGAACCGAATAAAGAATATTTTATTTGTTATACAATAAATATTATTTTTCATTCATAAAACTATCTAATCACCCCTTCAGGTAACGGTCTAATTCTTTCAGAATTATTTTTACCATCGCACAGTGGTCTGAAATCCCCAAAACCTGGACAAAAGTACCAAAACGAAAGTTTTTATTTAGGTACTTTTTTCGCCTGGGTTAGGTACAGTGGCCCCCTGGAGTATTTCAAGGCCCTTGGCAAGAGGCAGATGTTCGAAACCTCTTTTGTATTCCATTTGGAAAGTGAGTGTCGAACACGCTACACGCAGCACGTTTTCTCGGAGCAAAAGCACGTGTTACGTTTTTGCGTGTAGATTGCAGTACGTTTGCCCGTTTCCTTTTCTGTAAAAAGTTTTCTTCTCCTAAGAGTAAGTACAATTATACTGTGTTATTGAAATGAACATAAATAAATATTTGTATTGTTTATTTATGATCAATTATGTAGTATATTGTGGTGATTTGATTAACGATTCGGCTTATAAATTGATGGCTAAGTACAAACTTCCATCGACTTCCACTAAGTAATACGCATGTAATTGTTTATTAATCATCTCTGCAAAACATATAAAAAAGTCAGCTGCTCCTGCTTGCTCCATGTCATTCTATCCACGATAGAGCAAAATATCCATGGCTCTGGGCACTACCCCCACTGTGTTTCAGGCCGAAATACTTGCCATCCAGGTGTGTGCTCAGACTAGTATAGAGTCTTATCTAATAGAGCTCCAAATAGCTCTAACATTGTTATTTTCTCCGACAGTCAAGCTGCATTGCTGGCCATTAAACCTCAGAGGGTCTCATCAAAGACTGTCCTGGATTGTCTCCGATCTCCGAAATTCTTAAGCAGGAACAACAGTGTCACGCTGATATGGATTCCGGGCCACGAAGGTCACATTGGTTATGAAATTGCCGACAGCCTGGCCCAAACTCATCACCTATCGGTCCGGAACCTTTCTGTAGCTTAGCAAGCTACCACGTTAGAACGGCCATCAAAAATCGACCAGCTGTTTCTTCATAGCTGGACAAACACCCAGGGTGCTCGTCAATCTAAAAGATTCATCCAAATCGATAAAGCTAAAGCGGGAAAACTTTTACATCTCAACAGGTGGGAGCTAAAAATAATAATAGAGCTCTTGACGAGCCACTGTTCGCTTAACTACCGTCTTCTAAACAAAATAGGTCTAGTGGCTGATTGTAGCTGTCGGTTCTGCGGAGCAGCTCCCGAAGCTGCGGAGCGCTTGCAGTGCGACTGTGAGGCTGCAGCGAGGAAGAGATTGGGCCTCCTCCATCGGGACTTCCCTACCCCTAGGGACATTTGGGACAGAAATCCTAAATTAGTTTTAGGCTATATTAGAAGCCTTAACCGTGAGGGGTTTTAAAGACGGGGATGGCACAATAGACCAAATAAATAGGTCGCAGTGCCGGCAAAGGCACCCCTCAACAAGAAATAGAAAAATCCACGATATACTACATACAGTGAGCATCAATATAAAGTTAACACAAATTCCCCTTTATTTTATTTTGAGCCTTTTAGGGAGCCTCCAGGACCCCCTTAGAGGCAAATGCGAATTTTTAAATTATTTTTTAATTGTAGTAGAGACTGTTACGAAGATTTTAAGGGGTCGTGTAGCCTCCTCCGATTTTTTTTGAGGAGGTAAAAACGTGGATTTTTTAGTGTATTTTTGTTGTTGAGCCTTTTGTGTTAACTTTATATTGATGCTCACTGTATTTGCTCAACGTATAGTTTTGAACGTCCTATTCAGGCGCTATATATTAACTTTTTTTCATCTTTATAACAAAGTATTTATAACAAATCTTTGCAACAAATAAAGCCTAATGTATGTGAATTTGAAAAAAAGTTTGCATCTAAAATTAATTTAATAATAGTTAAATTAAATAAAAAAAGTTTATTTTCATTAACAATTCTAGTACATTTTCGTTAAAAATTATTACTGAGCAACCACAAAACGCAATTTATGATGATTAATTTATTTTCGTGGGAGATTTATTTAACTCGTGCCTTCGGACATTGCCGACCGTTACAACGCGGATACTCTAGACCGAACGAAGAGAAGGGAGAGAGGAGCCGAAAGACGAGGAGGCCTTTAGACGTGTGGCTCGACCCATGACCAGCTGAAAAAACACCTCAAATTCATGCTTCTACACTAGAATACACTCTTAAGCCGCTTAGGTAGCTTCCCTGGCGGTGGCGCTCCTCCTTGTTTTTCCTTCGATCGTCTGGGGTCAAGGTTTTTGTTGTAGTCCAGCCGGAGTTGCCAGACCAGCTCCCCCGAGACACGGTCCTCTCGGTCATCAATTCGGTCGAGTAGTCCGGACAGTGCGAGGTCATGGATAATATGCGACCTGTGACCTCCGAAAGTGGTGACGTCCTACTGCATAATCCGCTCCTTCATCAGTTTTATTCTCCCCTAGGCCAGAGTAGATTTTCATGGACGAGAGGGGGCTATTGGTCATTAGGTTCAGGGCCGCGATGATGACGCTGAATCAGTGAGCCTGTCGCCTACTCGCGTGGAATAATTTAGGGTTGATTGATCGCATGGACAGGTGTTACCTAGTCCCTCGGTGACGAATCCCTAAATCATCTCTCCCATGAAAATCAAACGCGCGCAGAGGGTACCCTATGGACCACTTCATTTCTATACATTAGCCAAAATCTAAGTCACTTTTCATCCTTCCCTCACTAACACTCTCCAAATTATTTGAATGGATCAAGGCACTCCGACCAATTTTTTTTGCACTAGTTGTCATGAACTCTCGTCATATTTTCCTACTTCATAGAGAGCATCTCAGGGTCGTGGGTCGAGCCACACGTTTTTTTGGTCACCAGCCTTCCAACAGACGAAAATCTGGGGGGCAAACGGCTAACAAAGACCTCGGAAAGTGGTGGTACCCGATTTGCCACCTCTGCCAAAACCCGAGAAAAGTCACTGCAGACAAACACCTAGCAGACCTGTTAGCAAGTCCTAATCCCACCTCCCCGCGGTGCCCCCTGGGGTACTTCTTCGGAAGGAGCTAACGGGAGACGGGCGAATGGCGAACTCTCTGCGCCACAAAACAGAGAGGCGCCGTGCCGGCCAAGAAAGGATAGACGATCAAATCAGGCGAAGGAAATGGAATTGGGTTGGCCACACCTTGCGACGCGAAAACGAAAATCTAGCCAAACAGGCCCTTGACTGGAATCCGCAAGGTTCCCGTCGAGTCGGAAGACCTAGAACAACGTGGAGGAGAACCCTACTAGAAGAAGCCGCAACAACTGGGAGATCCTGGTCGGAGCTAAGAGCTGTCGCGCAAAACAGAGTCCGCTGGAGGGCAACTGTTTCCGCCCTATGTCCCATGAGGGATTAAAGGAGTATAAAGAAAGAAGAAGAAAGAACCACAAAACGTCCTTATTACAGATTTTCATTTAATTCAAAAAAACAAAATTGGCCGCTATATTGGATCCACTATTTTGTTTAGTAAAAATCTAATGACGGATTAATAATTAGCTACTCCGAACAGCCATTATTGCATAATTTCATTCAATTCAATTAAATATGAACAAAGTTGGTCGCCATATTGGATGCACCATTTTGTTTTTTTTTTTTTTCAAAATCTGATAACGGATTCTTACTCAGTGACCCTGAAAACCCCCATATACCAATTTTTATCAAATTTGCTTAAATTTTCATAAAGTTAGTCGCCATATTGGATCCACCATTTTGTTTTTTGAAAATCTGATAACGGATTCTTACTCAGCGACCGCGAAAACCCCCATATACCGGTTTTCATCAAATTTGCTTAATTTTTCATAAAGTTAGTCGCCATATTGGATTCGCCATTTTGTTTTTTGAAAATCTGATAACGGATTCTTACTCAGCGACCCCGAAAACCCCCATATACCGATTTTCATAAAAAAATAATTTTTCTTACGGTAGTAAATTAATTTTGTCCAGGTTTTGGGGAGTTCAGACCACTGTGCATCGTTCAAAGACGTTTGGGCGAACTATTCTGGTAAGGGGTTGTATTATAGTCAGGGAGTGGGAACACTTCGTATGGGAGGAGACAAATCAGGAAATTGGTTTGAGAAGAGCCTTTAATGTTTTTTTTACTGAAACTAGGACTTCTGTATAGAAAGGGGTGGGTAAACTTGGAAAGCTACCTTTGGACAATTTCTCATTGAGAGATCCTAATATTCATCTTTCGCCAGCATGAAGTGAAATTTGCGCCTTAGTGCAAAAGTTGAGAAAATTTGTAAAAGTAACAAACCACAGAGAAGAAAGAAGCCCACACAAGATATAAAAATCAAAACAAAAATTTTTGTAATGGAGCTTCGATTAGGTAAAGTCAATTTCCGTAATAATATTCAGCTGTGTGGATGACACCGTTATTGGGCCTGGCTGAAGGATGAGACTAGGCCGATAATATAAGGCTATCCTCTCTTTTAGGACAATCACAATCTTCCGATATACCAACCCTTAAATACCATTAAAAATAAATCAACGATATAAAAAAATCCTTTTTTCAAGGCTACTAACCATGCTTTAAAGCCTTCTTTGATGAAAACCCAATTTTCCTTATTCTGGCATCCTAATAAATCTCAACAATCTCGCTCTCCCTCTCTAGCTTGCCCAATTTTTTATGTGAATGTAATCTCCTTGTTTCGAAAATCCCAAATTCCTGCCTTTGCCCATAAGCTTAAAAGCAAATTTAGACTTAATTGAAGCAAAACCAGCGACCATTTAAATTCAATGAACTGCTTACGGTGCCAAAATAAAGTTGTAAACAACTTTGAGAATCCTCGTCCTTTATTCTTCCAAAGGCCAACACACAATGCTAGCTTTTACGGGCTTCTATGTTTGTGTGTGTGTATAAGTTTCCGTAATGGGCATGACTTCGCTTATCTCGGGCTTCTAAAAACGATATCATTAAGAAACAAGAACTGAAAATAATTGTTTTACCGAGTTGCAAAGTAGTTGAAAAGATAAACTTGCGCCCATATAACATTTATCCGCAAGGCTTGCAGCTCTGCAGCTTGTCTAAGGCTAACATTAAGATTTCGTTGCTGTAGACATCAGCATCGTCCCGTTTCTGGGTTCGTGTTTACCCGTTTTTTACTATCTCCACCGCTTCATGTTGCCGCGCTTGGGTATTAATTTACGGTTCTGTACACAAGATAAGACGATGATGCAGGATAAAATCTCTACAGGAGAATATCCTTTTTCCTAGCTACGTGTTGAAATGGCAATTTGTTCAGTGTAGGTGCGGCTGTGAGAGAGTATACCTACTATAGAATTTTCCATCTGCTTAAGTTTATAACTGTTTCTTGGCACGTCATTCTGTAGCTTTTATTTTTTGTAGCGTCAAATGAAAAGGAAATCGAAACGGATGCCGGAATCCTTAATATGTCCTGCAAGCGGAAAGGGTGTCTTCTAGCTTATTAAACTTCCTAATCGATGATTCGGTAAAGGATTTTTGCTTTTTAGCTTGAATTCTCGAGAAATCACTCAAGTCGATTGCCTTAGATTAAATGTTATTTTTTTACTGATTTGGGTTTGGTGAATGCTTTTCTTTCTCGGCTTTCACCGAGAATTAATTCGGAGATTGGTAAACTTTTAAACGTTCTGTTACTACTATATTGATTATATTCGTCATAGGTCTATACCAGATGGTTAAGATGCACTAGTGGCAATTCTAAAATCAATCGATATATTGGGTCAACACTGGCACTAAAAGAGCACCACTCGTAAACGTAGCCGTGAAAAACCTTTACCTACGTTTTTTAGTGCGTTTGGAGTTTCTTTATATCAAGCCTATCATTTTGCAGATAACAGATCTCTCAATTCAAGCCTCTCCCAAGTTCTTAGCAGAGACTATACAATTTCAAAGAAAATGATGGTTTGTCTCCCTGCCTGGGTCCTACATACAGCTATCGCAGTACGGGATTCTCAATGTGATCGCATGTTTCCCAATGTCCTGGTGATGTTTTCCGCACTAGCCGGTCGCGAGATCTCTTGTTCTTGTAGTCAAGCGAAATCTTTCTAGTCTTGTCGCATGATGCCAAACTCCTCCAACAGAAGCTTGCTTTTGAAACTAAGTGCAGGTTAATATCTCTCTTCGTCATACACAGGGGTTCCACTATTGTGTCTGCAACGTTTGCTCCTAGGCTGGCCTATTCATTGAGGAATAGGAAGAACTATAATTCTCTTTTTTCTTTAAACCCAAAAGAAGAAAAGAGAGAAGAATAGATAGAGAATCCTATACCTCTCACACTCGGATTCATAAGCCGGGTTAGAGGGCTCTGGAACATCCGGGAAGCTCTTGTGGCTCCGAAGCGCTACTACTGCCAGTCACTGGTTTATTGCCAGAAACTGAACAATAGTGGACCTGGTCCCGCAAGCTTGCGGGATTGAGATTTTGATGCCGGATTGGATTCCCTAGTCTTGAGTAATCTTAATGACAATCTGTAAACTGGGTCTCGGAATTGAAAACCCCGAACGGTTCTCAGCCTTGGTAGCGTTTGATTTTCTCGGGTAATATATATATATATAGATTTTCGAGGGATACCGAATCAGACCACTATTTGCGGGTCCCTTTTCGTCCCTCTGCCTAGAGTCATCTTATTGGGGTTGCAGTGGGTTGTCCCATTGCTCCCTTGCTTCGACTCCCCTAGTCTGCCTCATGTCCTCCATCCAGTGGAGTCCAGTTATGGCAGCCCTTTTTCTCGCCACCGCCGGACAGTGACACACTATGTGTGTGGCCGTCTCAGGTTCCTCCAGGCACATCCGACAGGTGTCATCCTCCAGAATTCCCATTCTTTTTAGGTGATACCTGAAACATCCGTGTCCTGTAATCAGTGCCACCAACCATCTGAGGGTTCTCCTTTGCATATGCAGGATCTTTCTTCTGGCTGCGGTAATCGGCAACGTAAGCACCATCTTAGCCTGCCTACACGTGGTCATAGCGTCCCACCGTCTCCGGTGTTCCTCAGCGACCCATTTCTCGATGCAGTTCCTTACCAACCCTCTGCCAATGGCAGAGTATGGCTCCGGTCCCCAGAATTCCGAGGTTGACCCCTGTTTTGCCAGGTTGTCAGCCTTTTCATTCCCATCGATGCCTGTATGTCCTCTCTAACCCAAGCTAGCGTCACGTTGTTTTGTTTCGCACACCTGTTCAGTTTTTGGACACATTCCAACGCCAGAGACGCATTAATCTCTGTCTGATTCATGCGCTTAATCACAGCCTGATTGTCCAGTGCTATAAGGATACTTCTTCCCTGCACCTGACCATCATTTATGTGATCCAGCGCGTGCAGCAGAGCAAGCATTTCCGCCTGGTAGACTGAGGTGTAATTCCCCAAAGCCAGAGAGCAGGTCAGATTTAAGTCCTCTGAGAAGACTCCCGCACCTGCTCTGCCGTCAATCATGGATCCGTCCGTGAAGATATATATGTCTTCCGGCCTCCCTTCCGGGAGCGTTCCGTTCCCTATGAGGGTTTTATGATACCTTTCGGTCACCCTCATTTTTGTGATCCCTTCCATGGGCATCATGAGCTCCCTTATCCCTTTGATGCGATCCAGAATCTTCATGTGCCCATGTAAGGCTCCTGACGTCTGCCATGCGGCATCCCGTCTCATCCGGATCGCTGAGGCTGCCGCAGTCTTCATCACCTGGAGATCTAACGGCAGCAGACCTAACAGCGCCTCCAATGCCGCGGCGGGTGTGGTGCGGAAAGCACCGCTCATACCTACGCTGGCCATTCTTTGCACCTTGTCCAAATGCCTCTTGACGGTTTTCTGTGTGACTTTAGTCCACCAGACCACCGAGGCATAAGTTATGATGGGTCTCACCATCATGGTATATGTCCAGTATGCTAACCTTGGTGAGATACCCCACCTTAGTCCACATACTCTTCTGCACTGGTGAAGCACCCTTGTCGCCTTCCTAATCTTCTCTTCAACGTGATATTTCCAGGTTAGTCGCGAGTCCAAGTATACACCAGATACTTGACCATCCCAGACACCTTGATGCTCGATCCAAAAAGCATGAGAGGCTGAAAATCCAGATCTTTAATCTTCCTAGTGAAGATTATCGCGTCTGTCTTATTGGCATTTATGGTGAGGCCCTGTTCCGTACACCACTGCTCAACCACTTGGAGTGCATTCCTCATGATATCTGCCGTAGTGCTCATAAACTTGCCACGTGCCACAATCGCTACATCATCTGCATACCCAACGGTATGCACGCCCATTACCTCTAGCCGCCTGAGCAGAGTGTCCACAGTGATGTTCCACAAGAGGGGCGATAGGACCCCGCCCTGTGGGCACCCCTTGCTGGCCCTCCCTCGAAGCCACGAGTCTCCTGTCTGAAACCTTACCGCTCTGTTTTTCAGCATGCTGTCCACCCACCGTACAATCATGGGGCTGACCTCGCGCCTCACCAGAGCGTCTTTGAGTTTGTTGAACTGCATCTTGTCGAAGGCGCCTTCGATGTCCATAATTACGGCCATCGCTATGCCTCCGGTATACAGTTCCCCCTCGGCTACTCGCACCAATTGGTGAAGTGCCGTTTCTGTAGATCTGCCAGCCTGGTAAGCGTGCTGGCTTCTACTTAAAGGGTGCCTCCTTAGCATAGTACTCTCCAGGTGGTCTGCCACCACTCTTTCCATTGTTTTCAACAGAAAGGATGTTAGGCTGACCGGCCTGGAGGACTTCGCCTCGGTGTAGTCCTTCTTGCCTGGCTTAGGGAGAAATACCACTTTGGTTTCCCTCCACACCGCCGGAATGTATCCTGTTGCTAGACAGGTAACGAATATTCCCCTAAGCCTGGGTGCAATGATTTCTTTGCCCCATTGGAGCAGCGCAGGAAATATTCCGTCACGCCCCGATGTCTTGAAGGGAGAGAATGTGTCTATTGCACGTCTCACCCCTTCCTCTGTCACCACCCCGTTAGCCTCCTCTCGGTTCATCCTTGTAGCCATTCTGTTACGAATAGCCCAAGATTTACCCGAGATATAGCTGCCAGGAAAGTGAACTTCCATCAGGATCTTGTTGGTTTCCTCCAGCGTCTCCGCCATCCTCCCCATTTCCCCCATTCTCGGGTAAACTTGAAGGACCTTGTTTATAGAAAATTGAACGAACTTTCAGTTTGCTCTCTTGATTTTTCTTCGCATTCCTCATACTTTTCGAAATTCAGCTGGAAACCTTGGGAAAATGTTGTAGGTCAAGTTTTCCGCAGCTTTTCACTACTCTTGAGGCGGGACTCGTTTGATATTTGACCTAACACTTGAATACTACCTCTCTGCCAAATTTCATGTTCCTCCAATTCTCTTAGCAGAAGAAACCTCTGACCGCTGTACTGGATATATTCTTGTTGAGGATTTCAAGATAAGGGGTGAGGGTAGAGTGACTATAATGTGCGACATTTGGGCCGGGGCATCATAGGTCCATTCTTCGAGTAATACTTTAATAGATACTGGTGATCGCTATTGTGACAAGTTAAAAAAGTTTCTTACACCCGAATTGTATTATTTGAGCGGGCCTACTGCACATTTTGTGCCAACAGGACAGCATCACACACAGCTTCTGCTATGATCTAATTGTATACATAGGCCAAGAATATAAAACGCACACAGCTAGGATATTTTCTTGCAATAAGCTGAACGTTTTCATATACCTTGTTGTGTCCTAAAAGCCCCTTTATTTCCTTTCTACATAATGATTACCCTATTGAAAGCCTCAGATATTAAACTCCTAATTGAGGTATTGTATTTGGTTTAAGGATAGTCAGAAATGAATGATATCGAGTGATGTCACAATAAAACAGATTAAGCGTTTTGAAAAATAAAACACTTTCAAAACTGAGATTTTCATTGATTTTCTAAAACTAATTTTGTAACTTCTAATTATCCCTATAGCTCCAAATTTATTGTATTGTTGTTTGAGAAGAGTTCATGGAAGTTCAAATTACCAAACAACAACCTATTTGTACACAGATTTTAATTTAGATTTTCCGAAAAGGCATTGCTCTGGAGCTGATTAGGAAATAGCTTTGGTAGTTGCCTCCGGGTGTTAACGAGAATTCTTGAAAATATGCAAATATAAACCTACTTTTAATGATTTTTTGTTGAATATTTCTATAAAATTCGCAAAACTCTTAAAATTACATGGAATTAAATGGTTTATCCTTCTGCTAAAATTTACCATCTTCTCTCACATGACCCTTTGACACCTCAAACACCATCAACATCTTTATTGCACAGTTGTCTAGCTAATTAGCTCCGTTGAAGAAACTCTAATTAGTTAATTTTCTACCATAAATTGCGTTAGATAGAGGTTATGTGACCGTCTCTCTCTCTCTCTCCGTCATCATTATTTCAGCTCACCAAAGACAGGCTGTGTAGTGTTATTTTCACGAACATTCAGTCCCATAATCGACGCCCATTACGATATACATTGAACTGCTTCTGGGCTCCTTTACTACCAGATTGAAATTGTCTTCCTTCAGGATAACCAGGACAAGAGACTGTAATTGAAAAAGTTTTCACGTCTTTCAGAATTGAGGCATGTTTTATGACGGGAGAAAATTGGCCGAAACTTTGCTTCTCAAGTTAATTGCTTCAGGTCGTGATGAACTGTTTCCCAAAATGTTCCCACTCATTTCAAAGCCCCCCTCCATAATAGAAATAACCAAGGGATGTCTTGTTTGCGAGTAAACAACTTAGGGGCTGATGTCTGTAAGAAAATTGCTTAAATTTACATAAAAGAGAACCTCTCGTCCTCAAGGCCGGTTCGTCGTTTCGTGGTGTTATATAGGAGCACGTGAAAAGGACACGTTCTAGAAAGCGGAAGTTCTAGGAAAATGAGACCTTTACGTAAATGTGAAATGTCTTATGTTTGCTTCCGCCTACATCGAATCTATTTAGTCTTTTCCAGTCACAATTTTTATTTCTAATTTTGAATTTAGAAAGGTTGGCGCAGGGTTTTCAATGACTTTTTCTTCTGAACAGAAGGTCTAGGTTTTTCTTTACTCCTTTCAAGCTGTGAGAGAGCCTAGAGCTGAACTTTTCACTTAAAAAGTACAAGTTCCTAGAATCTAGTCATTTTTGCTGCTAACGACTAACAACGTACAAGAAGCAATTGGCAACTCATAAAAACAATTACGTACATCAAAATGCCTCAGAAATTTTAGTTAACAAAATATTTGCCCAAATCACTAAAAGGAAACGCAAAAATTTGTAGAACTCCATTCAAACGAACCATATTAAAAACGTAAAAAAACAGAAGAAGTGGAACGCTATTATTGCAAGCTCTATAACCTGCGAGCCTGCAACACTCTATAAAAACACACAAATTTAATATAAATGTGAAGTGATATTGCATTTGTTGAAAATTTAAATCGAAAAAATATTTGCCCACAGGTGAAGTTTTCAATTTCCATAAGAATCCTTCAGATTTGTCCTTTTATGCCTGCAGAAAGCTGAAATGAAAATCGCTTTTCCTCGTTTCTCTGGGAAAATGGGGCTTGCCGCATGCAAATTGTAAAAAAAAAAGAATTCGCCAGAAAATTGCCTTATTAAAGTTTAGTCGTTTTTCTTGGTAAAATTGAACTGGATTTCTTATTAGTGTGAAAATGAATTTATTTAAACCGAATATGCGTCATTATTATTAACAATGTTTCGTCATTATTCAGGTAGAGTCGTGATGCCGTTATTGATGAGCAAAACTTGTCTTGCAGACTTGCCTTTTCTTGCACACTTAGCAAGACCAAAGCAAGACCAAGACAAGACAGAACAAAACAAGACAGCAAGATCAAGATAGCAAGACCTTTTGCTTATCACTAAGTGCCAAAAGTCTTGCAGTGATGAGCTAAAGGTCTCGCAAGAAGTCTTGCAAAAAGCCTTGCAAAAGTCTTGCAGTCTTGCCTTGGTCCTGCTTAATATGCAAGACAAGACTTTTGCTCGTTACTGCAAGACTTTTGCCACTTAGTGATGAGCCCAAAGTCTCTCTACATATCTTGATCTTGCAGTCTTGTCTTGTCTTTGTTTTGTTTTGTCTCGGTCTTACTTTGCTCTTGCTAAATATGCAAGACCAGTCTTGCTCATGACTAGATGCCATAGGGGAAGAATATGTGTGGTTTGAAAAACTGATTCAAGTAATTTTCACAGGCTTTCTTTTCAATACTGATTAATTCCGTTGAGGGAATTGTGCTGAAATCGGAACAACAAAGGATACTAGGTCTAAATCTGGACTGTACAAGAAAACCAACAGCCAAACAGCGTCAATTTTCAACAGGTCATTCTATTCTCATCACCAATTATGAGACGTTTCAGAAATACGTTTCGGTCTATCTTAGTTTTCGTGCTTAACTCCTTAGGAACCCAAACATCGAGCTTCCTTTTGTGTCTAGCTTTATGCAAAGGATTCAAAACACTTCTGTGGTCAATGTCTAACTCTATACCAATATTAACATTGCGGGTAGGAGAGACTGGGTACGGTTGAAACAATTTAGATTTTATTGTCCGTAGCATCGCTACTACCGAACCAAGCAGCGATTGAGACATGCTAAATTCAAGGGCATGTTTCCATCTACCAATTCGCAGTATTATTTGAGTGCCCGGTGTTTTGTAATTTGTGTAAAATTAAATTAAAAAAATAAATAAAATTGTTTCAACCGTCCACATGCCAGGGGCGGCTGAAACAGTGATTGGGGTCAATTGAAACACATGCAAATATAGGTTACAACTTATCAATAAAAATGAAAATTAACAGCAATTAACATCAGTTGGGTTTTTGGACCGTAGTTATGGCTGTTTCATCAGCATTATACAGGGTGTCCCACATAAACTTACAAAGCGGCCGGCTGTGGATAGGTCTTGGATAGACGAATAAAAAATCGTATGGGTGGGGGGGGGAAATCGTAACGGTTTAGCCGCTAGGGCGTTTTGAAGTTTTTTTGCTAGAGTTTTACATATCACCCTGTATTTTTGTAACCGTGTAACCCATTTTCATGATTATGGTACCGGTGTACGCAGAATTCCCCCACCTATCTACGACGGTAAAAATAATGGTCCTATCTTATAAACTTTTGGAGTTATGAGTCGCCAAAGTCAAAATTTTGTATTTTTTTCACTAAAATTTCAACTAAAACCACCTTTTTCTCCAAAAAATACGTGATAAACCTAAACTTTTTTTTCCAAAATTAAAAAGTTTGGACAATTTCCTATAAATAATGTATTACAAGTTTTATTCTAGGGCCTTTACTTTAGAAGTTATAAGCTAAACCGTTACGATTTCCCCCCCCCCCCCCCCCAACCATACGATTTTTTGTTCGTCTATCCAAGACCTATCCACAGCCGGCCGCTTTGTAAGTTTATGTGGGACACCCTGTATATATCTTGTGGCTCAAGTTTGTTACGGTCCATGACAAACTCAAACTTGATAGTCCAATCATCAAATTGTTATAAAAAGCATCTACATTGCTTTTGTTAAAACTAGTTTCCCGTGAAAGGGTTGTAGCCTGCGCTCCCCGTACAGATAGTTCAGTTATAGCTAATGTCTTGGTGTTCATCGCCAGATGCATCTCGCTTTCGAATATATCTTAGAAGCGAACAGTGGTGCACTCCATGTTTCTCCGTCGCTTTTCGTAACGAATCCCCTGCTTTTACCTTCTCATAGGCTTCTTTATATCTTGATAAATCCACCTTCCCCCCCCCCCCCCCCAAATTTTTCTTTCACGTTCCTTCGGCATCTACAGAGCAGGGAATTTAAATAAATAAATTGTTTCTACCGTACCCACAAAAAATGTTTCAACTGTACCCATGCCCCCATTTGATACAAAACAGTTTATAACAACGGCAACACTAATTTTACACAAATACTAATAGACGCTGTCATGTTCTAAAAACATTGATTCAAACAAAACAAAACCACTCAAAACAGTCAGTTAATGAAAAGTATAGTGAATTGAAAAAATTGTACTACAAAAATTCTTACTTTTGCTTGTGAAATTACAATGGGGTCCCCTGGAAACAACCACAACCTGCGCCACTAAGATTCGTGTTCGAACTTGTCGTCCGCTTTGTTCGTTCTTTATACCCATAGAAATATAAACTAACATGGAACGGCGGTTTCGTGTAAAAATCCTGTACATGAGCGACCACACTAAAGGTAGCTTGTTTAAAAGGACAGAAATAGCGTGGAAGAGGAACACAAATTGCCGAATTGGTTTGTTTGCATCTCGCCAAAAGGCAGGGTAGCTTCTTGAGTGAATGGTGGGGTGGGATTCTAGGCCTGCACTGTCTGACCACTACTAGCACAGTGAGCTCAACACATCAGGAATTGTGGTACGCTTAATCTGGCTTACAGCCATTCCGTGTTTAGTTTATATTTCTATGTTTATACCCCTCCCCTTACTGCACACGATTCGAAAGATATTAACTCTGTTTCAACCGTCCTGTGTTTCAACCGTACCCAGTCTCATCTTAATGTACTTTTTAAGGAATATTATCAGCGCTTTTAGACTAGACGACCAGGAGATTCATCTTTAAAATCTAAAGTTCCAAGATATACCAATTGCATATTGATAAACGTCGTCGACATGTTGAATAAAGATCGAGATATAGGCTATAACGGCGGCACAGGACCTGGGTAGTGATTTGTTCTAGAATTGGAAAAAATCTTTACCCGTGCAGTCTGTGCTCTATCTACTGTCCACCCGAATAAAAAAAAGCCTCAGACCAATAATACCCAAATTTTAAAAGCAGTCACAAGTCACAACGTAATGACAAGTGTGTGATGAATGTCAACTTGAGGCAGTTTGATAATCTAATTTTGCAAACTAAATAAAGCGATTCGATATCGATACGAGAATGTGATTCGTTATCGGCTCGAGGAAGCGGCTCGATATCGATACGAGAATGTGATTCGTTGACAACTCGAGAAAGCGATTCGATATTGTGCTCCGCTTTTATTGCGTTCGAATTCGTTAACGAATCGTTTACGAGTTCGATATCGAAGCAAGCTTTCGCTTTTGGCGAATCGATTTCGAATCGTTTCCGAATCGAAATTTTTGCAGGGTATATTGCTGAAAACACAAATTCCGCCCTTATTGGGTGATTTTCATTCATTACATGAAAAGTCTCAGGTATTTCGTGTCTGTCTCCCGCTAACTTCGACAGTTCCATTTGTAGATAAGCCGGCTGCTTAAAAAATCCAGCAACATCCAAGAGTTCAAAAACGAGGTTAACTGCCTTCTCCTTATGCTCCCCCAGATTTCCCTTAACCTATCTTATCCTTTCTTTATCCTTCGAGCTAAGCTTACTACTAGACATTGCACCATAACGAAAACGACATCACGGACTGTCATAGTACAAAGGGTGATTCCTAAGCTTGATTTCTTCAAATAAAAAAAACGTAAATCATCAAACCTCACTGTATAACGCATCAGTGTGTTTAATATACATATTGTAAGCGGTTCGTGTCATAAAACAACAATCAATGGCGAATAAAAAGTTCACAACTGTCATAAAATGCCAGACTTTCTTTTAAGCACAGAGGCTGGCCAGGTAATAAATCACACTCGATACATTTTCAATAAAATACAACATAAAAGTGCCCACCCCTGGGCAGAGCCACTGCCATGGCACATACAAGCCAAATGCACATAACCGCAGCCACACATAAAAGGTTCGTCAATGAACGATTTCAACGTAGAACATGCCGGGGATTTGGAGCAAATCTGCACAACAATTGGAAGCCAATTAAATGTGCAATTGGAACTGGTGGTCAGTTCTTTGTGCTAAAATCACCGCCGCTTAGAGGCGCCATGGCCGGCCCGGGCTCTCCGCAGTCTCTAAGGTCGTAGAACTTCAATTAAACTGTCGTCGACAGCTTTTATATTGTGGAAAATGGATTTTAATGGCCTTAAAAGTTTATTAATTCACTTCACGACAAAAAGTGCCCTTTTTTACTTTATTCCTGCCCTTTTCTGCTGTCAAATAAATTTTATGAAGTTGTTTCTAGGGAAATTGGATGCTCAAAAGCAATTTATTAGTTTCGGTAGCTCAGTAGCTGCATTTAATAGACCTTTTATCGCACACTTTAGCTCGCAACGTTCCACGTGTAAGTACAATTTAACTGTTGAAACTTTTTGAAACAATTTTAGGACTTTTGGGACACCTTTTTTGTGGGATTATTTTAGAGCGACTTTGTTGTTATATAATTTGGACAGCAGCTTAAAGTGTAACCCAAAATATATTTTAAGCTTAGTTATAATGAGAGTGGGCTCCAGCAAGGGGTCATCGCATTCCCGATTAAAAATGACATTCGCCCGCAGCTAGCACGCAGCTGGCATGCACTAGCCCGCACGGCGCCCGCAGCTAGCATGTACGCCTGAAGACTAGCCCACAGCTAGCATGCAGCTGGCACGCACGAATATTATAAATCACGAGTAAAAATGAAATTCGCCCGCAGCTAGCACGCAGCTGGCATGCACTAGCCCGCACGGCGCCCGCAGCTAGCATGCACGCCTGAGTGAAAATAACACTAGCCCGCAGCTAGCATGCAGCTGGTACGCACGAAACTCAAATTTAAAATGAAAGAAAAAAATTTGTTTTCCTAGAATAAAAATTCTACGCCTCTTAAAAAAGATGGAGAAGAGTATTATATATGTATGTAAAGTCGTCATCAGGCACATTTTGAGATTTTCGTGCGTGTGGCGGGAGAGTGGATACCTGTGGCGGGAGAGTGCATCCCTCTAGCGAACAAATTTTTAGATTTTCGTGCCAGTGGCGGGAGCGTGTATCCCTGTGGCGGGAGCGTGCGTACCTGTGGCGGGAGAGTACGTACTTTTGTGGCGTGCCTGTTTGTTCGCTATGCGTGCTAGCTGCGGGCGCGTGCGTGCTAGTAAGGAAATTTACCATGAAATTATTTTTAATCGGGTTATTGGGCCCCTAGACTATCAATAATATTGTGCAATAATTTGATTTGCGCAATATTTTTGATGATATATGGGTGATATTGTAAGATTGTCTGGGACAAAGAAGGAAACCGTCAATATTTGGCCCAATATTATTGCACAATATTAATGATAATTTAGGGCACGGGTCTCCAAACTTCTATCTTGTACCCTACTATATGAGCGACTCTATTCATATCATATAGGGCTGTAAGGCATACCGTGTCAAGGGGCTACTTGGTATAGGGATATTGCATTTCACGAGCGAGGCGAACAGAGGTGTAAATTAATCGGCATTGGTTTTATTTTCTGGTATCACCTCCCCATTATACATGATAGAAACTGTTGAAGAAGAGATCTGGGGCGGGTTCGTGTATGGCGAACAACGATAGTCGAACGAAAAAAAATTGAAGTCGAAAAATTTTGGCGACGAAAATTTTAGCGTTCGCGTAAGTCGAAAGAAAATTGTTCGTGTCCTAATGCAAAAACTCGATAACCCAAGACTTTTCGAGTGCCTTTCGTCGGCTTCAGGCGAAAATTTTCAATTTTTTCGACTTACGCGAACCCGAGACGAAAAAAAATTTTCGTTTTCGACATACACGAACTGGCCCCTGATCTGATCCGTCTCTGCTTCATGGAATTTACCAAGAACCAATGGACGTAGCGAAGGGGGGTTTTTGGGGTTAACCCTTAGGTTTTTTCATAACTCGGAAACTAGCACCTTTTCCTAAATAACATCGAACGAATAGTTCGTGATCATGCGCTAGTTGAAAATTGGAGTATTTCGGTTGTCTCCGTAATAACCTAATTTGTCTTTTCCAAAATTCTAATTTATTGTTATTATCGTGAGTTCGTAAGAGTGACAAACGGCAGTATGGCACCTCGAGTGATATGGCAATTGAACAAACTCTAGTGACCTTAATGAAAACAAGTGATGGCCTCGCTCATGGCTGTAGAGAAGCTGCAGGCGCAACAAAATGCACACAAGGAATAACAACTCTGCCTTGTGTGTGCCAAGGGATTGTGTACGTTTGGAAGTGGAATTCGCAACGTCAAAATAATATGTTAACAGCAGAGAAGCGAGACAACAGTGACGCACACAAGCTGTGGAATTGGTTACAGCAGCAGAATGTCGATTTTGGAAATTTGTTTTTCTTTCTGAATTTGAACGGTACACTTTTTTCCCTCATGTGCCATCCAAGGAAAATGCTGATCGCCTGTCCACAAAATTTAACTCCAAAATTCAGCTGTTTTGTATTGGTATTTCAAAACAAATTCAAATTTTTTTTTTTCTGAAATGAAAAACTTTTCAGGGCACTTATAAGTTTTGTACTAGGCTTCCTTAAAATCATCGGTGAAGAATACAAACAAATATTTACCTTGAGTTGTTAAAAACCATACTATTTTCCAGCCTACATACATTTAGTTAGCAAACAAATAAAAAAGAAAAAAAAACAACAACAGTTCAAAGAACAAACATATTAGTGAATCGAACTTTTGGGGAAGCACGTCATGGTACCAGAGCGGGTTTTTCATCCTCTTGATTATATTGTATGATTTGATTATATTAATTTAATTCTACCCAATTTTAGTTTCTTGTGAGTTAATTCGTGTGAATGAAATGTTGTAAATCATTACTGAGTTTTGGTAGTGGGTAGTGCGGGGTGGTTCGACAATAAATATATTTTCAGCTGGAAGTACTAAAGGCAGAGCGGCTAACAAAGTGCCTTCGCTCAAGAGTTTCTAATACGGACGCCCTCCCCGTTCTCATAAGTCTTGCGCTAGGGCGCTTATGTCCAGATAGGTGATGGTGCACGGTGTACGTCTCAAATCTCAACCCCCCCCCCCCCCCCCACAACACCTGCGCTGAGCCAGCCCTAGTCTTGAGGCCCGGAATACTACCTTCTAGATTTATGACGGCGTTGCGTTAACGACCGAGATATATTTCAAATATGGTTTTTGGATGGGAAGCTGAGGATGGGCTCTTCGGGCAACCAATCAAGGGTACTCATTACACGTCTCACTGATTCTTAGTAAATTTTATAGCTGCCTTCATAGGTTATGGTTATTTGGTAAACTTCTACCTCAGCAGTCACGCCTAAGACTGGTAAAGAGCCTCATCATGCCGCATTTTCTGTGCAGCACCTCGAGTTATATTGCCTTAGATGCCGTTTGCAGGTTGAATGTGGCTTTTAATGACTGCATAAGATTCTCTTTTGGCTTACGGCGAAATGCGCATGTTTCCACTTATCATCCCCTGCTATTTTGATTAAAAACCAATTGTGCAGAAGGCTTTTAGTTCATAAAGTAGGGCTTTTAATTGATACCACAACTTAATACTCTCTTGCATCACCGTGTAATTCTTCGAATCACCCAGGAAATGAAGCTAGCATAATCTGCAAAAGATTTTGTTTTATTAATACAAGAAAATTTGAAACTAGATTTTTATATGTAAAGTTATCCTACAACAAAGGACTGTTAAACTTTGCTTAAGACAAGACAAAAAATGGCCTTGATCGGCACTAGATGTCAATGTACATCAACTTGTTAATAATATAAAAAATAAAAAATTGTAATGATATTTTAAATTGCACTTAATTTAACCTCTTCACAAACAGCAATCTAGCGCAAACCAATACCTTTCCTTCTTGCCACAAACCAAAACAGACAACGTCACTTTAGTCCTTGGCATTAAGGTTGTGCAGTTCTGTCACAAAATACAAATTTAATGAAAATTTTCCATCCAACGATACATAAATTCGTACGTGGGTTACTTCACTTGAATAATTGGAATTCCGATTACTCATTAGATGCTTCAGTTTTGTCTTGTTAACCTAAAACAGTCAATTAAGCACGTTCTGTGGCAATTTCCTTGCATATCCTTAAACTGCACCTTCGCCGTGCACTGTGCCAAACTTCTTTCAAAATCCGAAGAAAATCAACAGCATAATATTAAGTTCACGGGAAACTTTTACTGTCGCGTGAATGAAGTTAATAACAGCGCATGAAAGTTAGGCTGGCGAAATTGCATTGTGCAGCTGTGTGCAGCGGAAACTTGCTCCGAATTTGTGCAATAGCTTCTCCCTGGCAAGGGAAGAAGTTTGTGGTACCCTTGTTCTGGTAATAGGTTTTATGTGTTCTCAACTGAAGATTTTATGTCGGAAATGGTGCTGTAAGGAATACATGAAAATACTGTGGACACATTTTAATTGGCAGTAACTTGTGTTGAAGTTTGCAGATCAAAGCAAAGTATTTTATGTTAAGGTGGTTGTGTTTTTTGATATGATTTAAATTTTCAAACTGGGTTGGAAAACGCCGAGAGAACCTTGTGCATAAATGAGTAACATAATTATAAATCCTACATGTAACTTTATGAAACTATTCATGGTGTATACATCGATTTTTCAAGTAATGCCGAATAGGACATCTTTTTGCTGTGTCTTTCTTCCCTCTGTCAAGTTTCATCTAATTGAGGGTACGATAAAGTGCGATAAAGAGATTCTAACCAATAGGTATTTTAATTCATTGCAATGAACAATAACAACAGAACTTTTAAAAGTTACCAACTAATGGTAAATAACTTAAATGTACTTCAACCTTAAATGTACTTCAACCACACATCTAATGTACTCAAACCAATCTGAAAGAGAATCACCAATTTTCAAAATTCAACTAAACGAAGAGCTAAAGTGTGGTAGGTAAGATTAGCATGACATTTGAAAAAAACTTTAAATAAAAATCGGTCTGGAAAACCCCGGCCTGGTACCACGACGTTTTCTACACCTAAAGGGTTTAAACACTTACACCAGATACAAGGGTGAGGTGTGGAACAGAAACCAAAGGCCACATTCAAAAATTACTAAATAAAATCTATGTGAACTAGAACATCTGTAACATCCTTTCTTTCAAGTTAATTAAACAATCAAAGTTAACAAAAACTGAATAAAAACCAAAGATTATATTCTTGTCTCGGTTGAATCTGGCACGGGAGTACCATCATTGAAGCAAAATACTTCTTCAGCGAATATGCCCCCCGATTCGGAGTACCGCTTGAACTTGAAGCTATGAATTTTCTCAGTACGCAATAATTTTGAATAAGGGCTAGAACTAGTCCAAGGGATAGAACTAGTTTGAAGTACTGAGGAGTCAGAGTGTTCTTAAAGAAGATTAACCCCGGGTTTGAGCATGTGGGTATTAGCGTGAGCAGTCCGACATGAAGGCCAGCTCAAAATTTCCACCACGTGTGTAGGCTACTACCAGCTACCAGCTACTGCTACTAGCTATTTGACTAGACCCTTGACCTTCATCTTTCTTTGCACTTGGTGCCAGCTGGCATTACAAAGTATAGTTGAATTAATGGTTTGCTTTCTAAAAATTCATGGTTTTATTCAAAATTGCTTTATTCGCACTTTATATCCCAAAATAAAATCTTAGAATTCCTCAATAACAAATAATGAAACATAAATTAAATTCCCGATGTCAAACATTCAATGACGCTCATGATACACATGCTCCATCACCTCCAAAATCTCCCCGCTATTTTCCTTGCATATACTCAACTCATGTAAGTGTAATACGCTCATGTAATACGAGTAATACGCAAAGAAATAAAAAGAATAAAAAATACCATGTACTTATCAAAAATCTGACTAGATACGATTCCTCTATTCTTTCTACGACATCTCCAGGATAAGGATTTCAATTTTTCCCCCAAGAGAGAATTTATACCATCATACCACCGCACTGGGCAAAAATCTAGATGTATACATGCTTGTGCATTTTGCCAGCGTACGGGAGGATTCAGATAGAGTTTTACTTTTACCAGGCGATTTTAGTAATCTAATGGAGAGCGCTATGCTTGCAGAAGGATAAAGATGAAGTTCATACCTGAAACGTATAGAGATTTTGTGCAGCAGGAATAACCCCCCACTCCACATATAGCTTTTGGATAATCAATGAACTGCATGAAAAAGTTGGGCTTGTTTCGCCATTGTTCTTCGACTGGGATATACTATCAACGTGGAAATTTTGTTCTCTTTTTTGAATATCGATAAAAAAAAGTGGATTTGAAGATAAGAGCATAAGAGATTTGCGTAGGTATGAGCGAGTCTATAAATTTTATTTAAACTACTCGCAACGAAATTGAATTTTAGGGATTTTTTGGGGTTGTGGGACAATTAAACGAATATTTTTTATAAAAAAAATTATAGAGGGGTTATTTAGATCAATTTATAAATTGTAGTTTTCTTTAAGAGAGTCAGAGTGAGGAGCTCACTAGTAACACTTTATTGTGGTTAATATTTGGTTGAATTTGAAATATTCCATTTTTTTTTTTTTTTTTTTATGTGAAAGACTAGAGTCACAGGAAACGCCCTTTATACTGTGTCGACAATCTATTTTCTTCATATAGAGTGCAATGTCGAACAGCAGCTCTAGTCGGGGAAGAAAGGAACTGTCACAAACTACCAGCGATATTTTGCAGTCCACCTACTCCCAACCATTACTGGCGACTTTGTCATCGGGGCATCGAGAAACAACTCGCTGGAGTGTTATGCCTCCTGAGACGAGTTGAATCTCATCAACCAACCGATGACATGCGCTTTGGTGAAGCGGGGAAGGGCTAAGGAAGGCTATGACACCTTTTATTGGGTACTAGCAAAAATGTTTGCACTGGGCCTCCAGTCTCGTCGCTGGCCGATTGCAGATACCCCGGACCGTCTCGTTTATTTCCGCTAATTTCGTTCTTAATGCAGAAGAGTACTCGCTGAATGGTTAGCTTGTGTCTGGCCCGATTTTAAACTTTAAATCACCTGGCAGCGTAATCTGTCCATCCTTGCATGCGTCTGTCAACTAGAACTGTAGATAGCTGTCGTGAATACCATTAATAAAAGCGGTACGTAGCTTTCCCAATCACGCTGATAGTCGTTAACCACATTCCTCAGATGTTCACCAATGGTCCGGTTGAAAAGTTAAACCATTCCATCAGACTGCGGGTAAAAAGTAACGGTTGCCCCTATCTGTCGCCACGTCAATCGAAATTTTTTCAAATGGTGAGCCAATATTCTCGGTTACCATCCCCACAAAAACGGACTTGTGCATACCCGAGCTTAACTTCACGAGGAACTACGGAGGTCACTTAATAAATAATAATTGAACCTTGGCCCTCTTATGATCTCAGGCGGACCACTTTACTATTGAGCCTCGAGAGACCTCTCAGTTATAGTGGGAGTGCTAACGGGACACTGTCTTTTAGGGATGCATGGGACCCGCTTAGGTCTTGAAGCCTACTATTTTTGCACAAGACGTAAAAATCCGGACGAGAAGGAAAGTGCACTACCTCTCTGTCACTGCCCAGCCCTAAGCAGAAGGAAACTAACCACATTTGGGGAACCCTTTCTAAGCACCCTTACGGAAATGTCGAATGTTGGGAACCCACAACTTAGAAGATTCATTACGTCCTCGAGACGGTTTAGGGAAGAAACGACACTTTTACATCAGGATGTAGATCTTGAATAATTATTTTAATAAATGTACATATTTCAGCTATTTGTGTAAAAATTAATTATTGAAAAAATATAATGGGTTGCATTCCAACAAAACAGCGACAATATTAATACTATGGGTCACGAAAGATTGAACAAGTTGGCCGGGTTTTGTTAACTTCCCAGTACAGGGAAGTTATTGTAATTGGTCCGAAAAACGCACGATATCGCGCGAAACAAAAAATGAGGTGTCGTTCGAAGCGTATTAACGACAATATGATCTGAAAAGATTTTCATAAAATTCGGTTGAACCGTTTTTTTGTTTAAACGTCGTTCGTAATTTTTGTACCTGCACGATACCGTCGGTGGGGTGCCGAAATAAGAGTATTAACGAAAAAATGCCCTTAAAAAATTTCATAACATTCGGTCGGACCTTTTTTTTTGTTTAAATAGAAAAACTTTGGATAAGTGAAATTAAATTAAATTGATAAGTTTTGATAATATCTAATAAACTCGATGGAATGAGACCCGTTCTAAAGGGCGTGATCTTTTTTGGATTCTGCACAGCGATACCCTTCCAACAAAACATCACTTGTCAAAATCCGGCAACTTTTCAAAATTTTGCAAAAATTTCGTTACAAACATCACGAAATTTTCAAACCACGTATCATATCAGCACGGGAAATTGTTTTCTACGCATGATACAGCTTCAGGAAATTGCGGCTCATCCCAGGATTTCCAGTAGTTACCGAAAAAATTGTCGTTTTTGGTCAAGACTGCCAAGTGCTATCTTCGAAAAGCTTTGTAGTCTCCAAATGAAGTCATTTTCACCCAGTTTATCTAAGCTAAGTATACACTATAAAACAATCAAAATCTGAAATGCTTTCCCCAATTTAAATTCAAAATTTTATAACAAAAAGCATAGCTTAAATATATTGAATATCTTAACAAGTTTTATTTAACAAAATAAAAAAATACTGAAAATTTTACAATTATGTAATTTTAAGCCCCTTCACTACTCTGAACAGATGTCTCCGAGGGGATATACACTCTCCAGTAAACGTCATCAACTTGCTTAAATCCAATTTTTTCAAACATTTTCCTAGAAGGAGTATTGTCCTCAACAACCGGAGCAAATGTATCCTCCCCGCGTTTAGCAAACTCTTTTGCCATATACTTAACACAAAGGCTTCCAATACCTTTTCGTTTGTAACTATCGATGACTTGTAGTAATCCTAATGAGCCCAGATCCAGCCTACAGAAAATAAAAACAATGATTGCGTGTGTTTGTAATATATGAACTTTGTCTTGCCTTAAGCACCATCCAACTAGCTCGTTATCACTTGTAAATAGACCAACGCTTGGATTAAACTTTATCAAAGCCTGAACGATAGATAGAGAACCATCACGACGGAACGGCCAAACATCGTTGACAGTAGATGCATCTGGTTCTGATAAAACTTTAAAGGTCATTCCATTCGGTGGACTTAAATGTTTTTTTGTTAATAATAAAAGGATTTTGAAACTATCATCTATATTACCTAACTACAAGCTGTTCTGCCTCAGCCCTTGGAAGGTAGTACCAAACTGTCTTCGTTCCAATATGCTTTTCCTTTGGGATTCCTTTGCTTACCAGAAATCGTTCAACCACTGGCAGCAACTTCGATACAAACCCATGCAGAATGATTCGACGAGAATAGTCTAGCAACGAAAGTGCAGTAAATAGACGATCATGACTTTCGTTTAGGGTATTAAATATGACCGCTTCTCCATTCTAGAAACAGAATCATATAAGTTTTATTAAGGCAATAATGATGGAACAAATCTTACCACAACCACATAAGTGCCATCGCTGTAATCTCCATTTAAACTATAAATTTTTACGAACGTTATCTCTGGGTCCGCTGCAAGCCAGTTGATAAAGTTTTGTATCGTGTTAAACGAGATTTGATTAAGAGGCCAATCGTGTTTGTATAGATCACGCAAAACAGGCAAATCCTTAGCTGGTATTTCAACCAAGCGATCAGACGTCATCCTCTCTTAGTTTGGATTTTAGGTTTAAGAGAAAATTAACAGAAGCCGTGCGCGAGGCCTACACTTGTTGGTGCATAGAACTTGACTAAAATATGGAGATTCCGTAGAAACTTGGGGAGACCAACTCTTGTTATTAAGAAGCTTTCAAAGCTGCTAAAGCTAAAGATTATCTTTCGGCGGTGATATATATACCTATAATATGGTATGTGACATGGAGTAGGTATATCTAGACAGCAACGCTTAATGCAGTTGCAACGGATCGTGTTTCATGTGATATGAAATCTTCATTATTATAAACACGTTCTCTAAATACCAGAGCTATTCGCCGGAAAATCGAGTGGACAAAGAAAGATCAAAGTTTATAACAGAAATTCTACATAAATCACAAATATGTATAGTTGTGGGGAAATTGTCAATGAGTGAAAAATATTTTTCTTTTGTGAAATGAAGAATATAAACACAAAGCTTTGCTGCTTCCGATAAAAGTTCTCTGGGTACTTTACAGGAGTGTTTTATTATTCTCTTTAAGCATTGCATGTATTTTTATGTCGGTTAGTGATTACGCCAATTTTTGCATTAAGCGAAACCCAAACATCACCTGATGCTGATTTGGGTCACTAACAGGTGTCAAGGTACTCAGTGTATAACATCTTCCCCAGGAGTGATACTCTTCTGCTTCAGGTGGAGAAGTTCAAACATAAGTAACAAAATCTCAACTTTAGCATTTGCTGCCATTTTAGAACTGGATCAATAGCGTTGAGCATTTTGGAAACAACAACATTATATACCATATCCTTGATATTGCTGGTCAATCTGGTTGGTCCATCTTCTTGACCTTTATCATGTTTCTCATAAAATGCGATATTCCGTCGGCAGTTATCTCACCTTTCGGAAATTCAGACACTGCCTAGTCAGCGAATTTCCTATACAAGTTTCTCACCACAACCAAACCAGGTAAGAGAATTGGCTGAGGCTTACTCGTTTTTTTTTCAAATCAGCTGACTAGGCCTTGAGTTTCCGAGACAACAGCGTCAACTCCGCCGCTATCTGTATCACTAGGAGCCTAGAGAAGGTGGTATGTGGTTGTAGCGACCATACCTTCAGATACCCTCATATATGGTTTGAAGACCACACCCAGGATTTCCTCAGTCATATGAGGGCACTACACGAGGCTAGATGTTTTATGTGATGGTCGGGGGGAGTAGGTGCAAGAGAACATCGAGACCTTTCGTGAGGCCCCTGTTGTCCCTATTGTTGCCGTTCGTCGGATTCGGACGTTATAGGTCTTACTTAGCGCCGGTCACCATACTAACGGCCCATACGTGAGCATTGATCATACCACAGTCGTAAAAGGCTATACAGGCTTTCTTTACCCATTCCTCGATGTTCGACTTTCAGTTGAGTTTAGGATGGCAATATTAGACCCAGAAATGTCACTTGGGAGGATAAGTCACAAATGCCACTTGGGAGGATACCCAGCTGCCAACTTTATTTAGAAATCCTTGCATGATTTCACTAATCAAACATTCCGGACGGATAATCACTAGATCATCCAGGCGCGGATCTAGAATTTTTTTCCGGGGGGGGGTCACAGGACAGAAAAAAATAACAAAAATAACCAAATAAACAAAGCTAGCCGAATTTTTCAATGAATAAAAAACAAGTCAACAAAAGAAAAGTCGTTTGGTTAGTTTCAGGTTTTTATGTGTGCAAAAACTGGGTTTTGTTCGTTTGGTTTTTTTGTAATGCGGGCTGTTTTGGTGGGGGGTCATGACCCCCTGACCCCCCCCCCCCTTGGATCCGCGCCTGAGATCATCTTCGTATGCTACTACTTTCACTCCGTTTTTCTCTAGTTTTTGTAGTATACTATTCATCATTACTAACCACAGTAAAGGAGAGATGACGCCTCGTTGTGGTGTACTTTTGTTGGCATATTGATTACCGTCTCGGTTCCCAAATCCGCTTGGATTATTCTCGAGCTCAGCGTAGTTGCTAGCCAATGCCTCAGGCTTACTTCTACGTTTAGGTGTATGAAAGCCTCTCGAATCGAATTAGGTCGTACGTTGATAAAGGCCCCTTCTATATCTAAGAAGGCTGCCAAAGTATACAGGATAATAAAGGGTCTTTTCGATAGTTCCCACCCTCTCGTGCAGAGCTGTCTCCATTGAGATAGTAAAGTCACATCTACCGATTGGCGGATGTGGGATCGATGTCCTTTTCTAGTGTCTTAAGCCTAAGCATATCAGGCTAATCGGCCTATTGACCTCTTATCCCAATCCGATTGACCTCTTATCCCTATCTTTGGGATGAAGGCGACCTTCCCCGGCTCCAACTCACAGGGACTTAGCTGAGTACCACGCAGCTCTTGATTTGGACAGGATCTTGCATAATATGGCAGAGTTTCCTGGACCCTCTATCGATTGGCAAAACCCCTGCCAGGTATTTCTCTTGGCTGAGGCAATGGCTTTCTTGTACAATTTTAGGCAGTCTTTGTAAGGCTGCCAAAGGCGTTATTTGTAACAGCTATTGAAGGTATCTCTTGTTAACTTCCTCAGTTTCGAGAGATCTTCATTCCACCACGCTGTTATGGTATAGTCAAGCAGGTTTCAGTGCACTCACTAAGCGTGGTTTATATAACCTGGTCGAAAACTGCCAAAAGTAGTGGGAGCTAGGTCATTGGAACAATAAGGTCAATGACAAGGTAGATGAACGGGTCAGATGGAGAGCAAATTTTTCTATGCACACTAGTGGGCTCTCTTTACAGCAGTTCAATATTATCCACCAAGACTAGAAAGACTTGGTGTAAAAAGAGCAAGCAAAGATCACGCGACCTCCTGATGATGTAGTGGAAAGACATGGCTCGAATCGTGTCGATCATCACAGGCAATGGAACAATTTCCCAGTCTTATTTAACAATCACTTATTCGAAAAAGCTGGCATCTACAGGATGCAAGTTGTCAACATTCGATCGAGAACTTTTCGTGATCTATTTTACCGAAGGATGCAGCTTTGTAGTTCAGCAACTGGACATCTTCTCTCAGTCTGCCATGAATATACTAGATATAACACGGTGTTGCGAACTACATAACTCGATCACTTGCTACTTCCGTCAAATAGCCCACATATCGCCTCGAGCATAAATCCCAGTTTACATCCTAAAGTCAACGCGAAAGTGGACTTTGAACAGAAATTTGTATGCACTTTTCTGAAACTTTCGTGCAACCAAGCGTTTCCGTGGGAATCGAATCCATGATCTCTGGGATGGCCGCTACAACCAAAACTGATATATCTATAATTGTTCTTTTTCCACCGCACTTAGTATGGCGATGGAACGAAATGCTATATAATAAGACATTGGATTCTTTATGACATCAAATGACACTGGTCTTTTATAGGTAGAGGGTAGGGTACTTCTTTAGTTTTCAACAAATTAGTTAACGGATCGGGAGCAAATCATAAACAAACTAAATATTATTAATTTTTTATTAAAATTGTTGTAATTTTCATTCAATTGTTCCCCAAAAGAAACGGAAACACGAAAAATACTTACCATGATCATCAAGTTTCCTCCTTCAGTATTTTCCAAATTAAATCTTCTGCTTTTACCTTTGATAATGGTAAATTGAGAAAGAGTTCCCTTTATTCTGCCTTGGTATGAATACGGTATTAAAAATTCATTATAAACTTCTTAAAAAACGTATAAAGAATTTGCAAAAATATTTTTTAGCCGCAAAAAAAAAGTTTTCATAATTGCATTAAAGTTTAGTTCTTGACATGCCGAAAGCAGAAGGATATTGATCGAAAAGGGGTAGGGTATTCTTTTTCCTTCAAAAGTTTTCCATCCTTTTCACCAATATTCTAACCGGATAAACTACCCCGTCGGGAGTTACCTTCTTCTGGAACATGCTTGTGCTGCTGCAGATAGATTATAAAAAAGAAAAGAAAATCAAGGTAGGAGAAGAAAGAACTTTCTGTTGACAAAACTACAGTGGAGAATATTTCTACGCTCTAAAAAACTTTCTGACATGCCAATTAAAGTTTTTCATAAAAAAAAAAAATATTCAACTGAGGAGAGAAGTTATGATGCACTACCAACAGCTGAAATCTTCTCTTTGTAGTCAAAGTCATGTTACAAGGAAAAATGTTGCCTTTTGAATTTAAATGTTTTGCCGTACCTGAGATTTGTGATAGTTTTTTGTATAATATGTAAAGTTTGAAGATTGTATTCTGATTGAACTTTATTTCACAAATTTATTTCAAGTTTACACTTTTTTCGGCTTGCGATTAAGTAAAAAAAAATCAAAGTCACAAGTATCGAAGCCATATCCCTTCTCCAATCTTTTCAAACTGAAAGCCATGTATCCAAAATTAACTTCTTCAAAAAACGTAAAATTTCCAGTTGATGTTCAGTTCGGGCTTGAAATTGTTGTTTTTTTTTCGCACTCCAAGAAGGCAGAAATGCAAAGGCCTACTGGAATGGCATTCCATTATTCCAGTTCATTACTCTAATTTGAGCGAGCTTTTACGTTCAACGTCAGTTCAATCCCAGTTGGGCAAACTGAAGTTTGTTTATTCTCAGTTGAATATGTGGAAATTGTATGCGAACTGAACGTAGGTTAGAAGTTCAGTTCACCTATTTGCTCGAACTTGCGCAGTTCAGCCGGTGAAGTCAGGGTATTTCTTTGAAGCTTTCAAAAAGCTTTCGGAGTACATAAGACAGATATCGTCCCATCTAATTTGAAATGTGGTTTTCCTACTAGAAGCCTCTTTTGGGAACCTACGGGGAAATCACTCTTTAGGAACGCCCCTGATGTTATCCCCTTTTTAAATGCTAGTCTGGTGGAGCTTAAAAAGCTCAGGCTATACAGTTGTAAGGTCATAATCTTCTATCTATATCTATAAAACTCTCGTGCCCCAGTGTTTGTTACCGAATTCCTCCGAAACGGGTTAACGGATTTTTATGAAATTTTTTATGTACTTATATTTGGTAGGTCTGAGAATAGGTCGCAGGCTGTTTTTTATATCCTCAACCAATAGGAACTGCTGAAAAAACTAAAAAATTGGTAATTTTAGAAATTTTAATTTCAGTTTAGTCTTAATAGCTTCATGGCCTACCAGAAATAGAGGAATACTACTATACTACCTATTGTTTGACAGCTTCATGAATGTAAAATTGTCATTAAATTGAATTATATTTCATTTAATGACAAATTCAAATTTACGCAGCTGTCAAACAATAGGTAGGCCATAACGCTATTGAAAGTAAACTCAAATTCAATAAGCAATGTAGTATATTCAATATACCGTTAGATCCATGGCGGCCGTTTCAAGAGGGCGGATTACCACTTTCTTCACAGCCCCCTCGATATGGGTATCAAATGAAAGGGTATGATAAGTAGAATACAATAAACAATAGCTCTATAATATATTTAGTTTTGGTATGAAAAGCTTTGCTTCTGTGCGGCCCATCGCCCACATTCCTTCGTTGCCAGCGACCGAGATAGCCCCTCCAACGCTTTGGGTTTTTAGGTGTACATGAAATATTTAGGGTGTGGATTTACCCACCCAAAGCGAAAGTGCATGTGTACTTTTCCTTCCATTACCACGCGCTCCGCCGACCCTGTCCGTTGATCCTTGCCAATCATCTCGACATCTGTACATAAACTGGTATTAGGTTTCTGGGTGATTATACTTTTCTTGGAATTTATAATCTGTACAATTGGAGAACATAGTTGAACGACATCTCGGGGTTTTCTACTGTTGCCGTTAGCTAAAACGATAAGATAACCTGTTTGATTGAGGGGTTGAGTTTTCCGTCCTATAAGGAAACAACTGCGACAATAAACATATGCAATAAGCTCGTGAAAGTTGATCCTCTGCCTTCAAATTCGTTCTGCTTACCGACCTGTGACTCAACTAGGTATCAATGAAACTTAGTACAAACGACGTACATGGCGAGCATGTATTTTTTTCGTATTGTTGTAGAAGCTGGGGAAGTCGACGTGTTATGGTTCTCTCTAGGAGAGAGATTTAAGTTTACGTGTACGTATTAAGGACTCACCATGGATTTTAATATTTGGCTAATAGTGGCTATTTCGTTTAATGTTGTGGTCTGTTTCTATCAGATGTCGAGTTTGCTCAGTGCAATATAGTTCCATGAACAAATGCTTGATTTTGTTACAGACAATTTTAAATTATATTACTGCGGGTAAAATTTGGACCCGGACCTTGCTTTAGTCCAAATATACGATGTTGATATTTAGAATGCATTTCATCCCTGTTTATAAATTAAAGTGAACTCTTTTATTGATCTAGTTACGTTATCAGAGAAACATTCAAGTAAGAGGAAGGAGAGGAAGGTGTAGAACGCGCAGATCCCTGTGGGCTTGCCGCAGAGCTTGTGGTTCCACCTGGGGTTTGCAACCGAAAACCATGTATTGGATATACACCACCATCATAAGACCCATGGTAACTTATGGAGCTTTAGTTTGGTGGCACAGAACGAAGCTTAAGGGTTCCATAACCTTTTTAAGCAAAATTCAAAGAATGGCTTGGCCATCCGCACTTCCCCAACGGCAGCGCTGGAGACTCTCCTCAATTTGGTACCCCTCCACCTTGAGGTAGAGAAATCCGCCATAAACGCGGCGCTGCGGCTGAAAGCGAATGGTTACTTGGGCGCTGGTCTTGGGCGAGGACATTCTATAATAATCAACATCATAGAAGAGATTCCGGAAGCGGAGATGCTATCGGACGGCATGCCCTATAAAATCTCAAAATTTAAGCAACCTTCTGTGCATATACAGGAAAGGCTTACCTGGACTTTTCCTAAAGTTTTGCCGGGCGGGCTAGTATGGATGGCTCTAAAACGGAGACAGGTGTAGGCGCAGGAATCTGGAGTGAAAGTCCCAGATTCAGCAAGGCTATAAGTCTAGGCACTCTGGCAACTGTCTTTCAAGCAGAGGTGTACGCTATTCTGGCATGCACTCATGAGAACTTAAGAAGGGCCTACCAAAATAAACGGATTTTTATCTTCTCTGATAGCCAAGCGGCAATTAGAGCGATAAGGTCCCGTAGGAGCAAGTCGAAATTAGTTTGGGACTGCCAACGTGCTCTTCATGAGTTGGGCGTTCTCAATCAAATTACACTTGTCTGGGTCCCGGGTCACCGGGGCTTCGAAGGCAATGAAAGTGCGGATGCCCTGGCTAAACAGGGCTCTGATTTAGAATTCATTGGTCCAGAGCCGGCTATTGGGGCACCGTCCAGCTTGCTGCAAAGGGCCCTGGCCGATCGGACCTTGATGAAACATATTGAACGCTGGAGGTCCGCGCCTGGACTGGCCAACTCTAAGCGGTTCCTTCCAGGGCCGTCCCCTAAGACGGCCAAGGAATTATTACGGCGCAGTAGGAGTGATGTTAGGACACTTGTTGGCTTAATTACCGGACACTGTGCCCTAAATTACCACTTATGGAAGATAGGAAGGGCGGAGGACCCTACATGTAGGCTTTGCCTAGAAGAGGATGAGTCTGCCCTCCATGTTCTCTGTGAGTGCCCTGCAATAGCGAGGAGCAGGGTCTCTTTGCTCGAGAAGTCCCTGCTCGAACACTCAAGTCTAAGCGACAAACCACTAGGCAGACTGCTGAACTTGTTCAGGCGGTCTGGCCTACAAATATGAGGTGTAGGGGTTGTAGTACAATAGGCCAACTAAATGGCCTTTGGACCTAATACCTCACACAGGAAAAAAAAAAAAAGAGGAAGGAGGTTTAAAACTAATTATTCTATTTCTAGCGAATTGTTCTTCCAAAAGAAGACTGTCATCCATCAATGTCCACTGCTCTCAGGCAAGTTAAGTCTAGAATAAGTTCTTGGCGTGTCGATTTCGCATGTTCTAGAACAAATCGATAAGCCAATAGAAGTTATTGCGGTTCTAATATTCAAAGAACTAAAAGCATTATAGCGAAATAAGAAAAGAGCCCCGCTCCTCAGTTAACAGAAGCTAAACAAAATAGAATGCACTTTACTATTGCACCAAGGCTTGTGCGGTCGTTTTCATCTCTTTAGCAGGTCAAACTCTTTGTTATCGAACAATAATTTCGATTGCTGTTCTAGCTCCTTCCGCAAGAACTGAGGAGGAAAATTTTCTGCAGGAGACATTAGAGGAAGCATCGCATTCATTCTGGGGGTTTAAGTTTTCACAAGACTCCTCCTAGCATTTCCTTTGGGCGATAGGAAATCAATTCAAGAGAAATTTACGACTCTGTTGTTGCTATGTGAAAAGGTAGTTTTTAGTGTGCACCTCCTCGTTCTTTCACGAAATTTATCGGCTAAAGGAGAACGAGCACCAGGAGCCCTTTCTCTCTGGGGTATACCGCCCAAAAACTTCCATCGTCAGCAGTTCAGCAATTTTTCCTTTTCAGTTGAAACTCTCGTTGGTCCTCGAAGGTATTATATGCTTGGTGTGTGCGAATGAACTTAAATGTGGTCTGTGATTTGGAGCACCGAGATAGGATATCTAGGCAAGGGTCTAATGATTTTCGTTCATTTGCTTCCGATTGAGGTAAACCGATTAGGCTGCCGCAGGGAATTCGCCAAATTGAAACTGAAGATTACGATGGAGCTGACAAAGAACTGTTTTACCAGGATATCAACTTGATGAACGATCTGTACGTGATTTATCAAAGTTTTGCTGTATTCAAGGATAAATCTGGAAATAAAAGTGAAATTGATGTTTGCCCGAAAGAGGTAGTGGTCATCGTGTGCATTATTAGCCAATTTTGTCACAATTAAATGAGAACTTTATAAGAAAGATTTTCATGGGTTTTGTTGTAAAATATAGAATAAATTAAGGTGAGCTTTATTATGTGATAAGCTAGACTTAGAAATCACCCAATATTGTGCAGATCATGATGCTCACTACTAGACAGTTTAGTTTGTGTGATAGGAGAGGATCAGATATGTAAAAGGAGTCTGGTGGGTGCGTTATAAGTACGGCTCTTCTATACCTTGTGTTGATGCTTTGAGCTAGTATCCGTATTTGTTACTAGTAGGCGATGACACTTTGGAGCAAGTGAGGCCGTCGAAAAAGCTAGTGAAAATTTCGGCCGTACTAGGAGGAGACGACTGAAATAATTCGATGATTTCATATTAATGCGTGATACTGATGTGGACCAAAGTGGATGCGTGGAAATATCATTAGCGTAAGGCTATTTACTAATCTGTTTATATATTGAGGTGTATTGACTACAATCTCCAAGTATACGTGACCAGTACATCACGCGGGCCCACTCCTGGCAATGGGTTAGGTGCTTTCGAACAAGTGGACAGTCGCCTTCGAAGAAGCAGAAGAGTTCCGGTGTATCTCCAATGCATGATTACTTGAAGACAAAATTCATCGCCTAGAATGAGGTAGAGGGGAACTGTATGAAAGAGATGCGCCAGTTGCGACTATTTGAACAGCGCCCAGAGCAAAGCAGCCGGTCCTCAGATTTGTCCGCGATATGCGTAACTGTCATTGACGAAAATCGGAAAGTAAGAAAGTTTTACCCAAGTTATGGATGCTACCACAAGCTAAGTTTTTAATGATGGTAATAGACCACCTCCTAGAAAACACTGGAGGGCCTCTTCCATGCTTCGATTCCTCCGAACTAGTTAGGGGCTCCGCCTAGTGGAGATCCTTAAGGCGGTCTAGCACACCCCATTGTATGCCGCCTGTTCTATTATCTAGAGCGCAGACAAGGATGTCATTTATTACGATAAGAAATAGTAAAGGCGAAAGTAGGCATCCTTTTCGTACTCCTGAACTCACCTCAAAGCTGTCGGATAACTTTCCATTATGGAGAACTCTATATTTGCAATTGTTGTATAGGGCTTTTATCAATTCTACTATTTTAACAGACTGCTCACATTGCCGTAGGGCCTGCGATATAAGGCTCCTATTAGCCGATTCGGACGCTTTCTCATAGAGTACGAAAGCAAGGTAAAGGGGGGATCGTGCTTCAGTAGACTGCTCCACTATGATTCTCAAGGTGTTAATATGATCTATACATGAGGGGCCCTGCTGCCGTCCTGTGTAAATTCCCGCTAAAGCCAGGCTGCGCCTACCTGCTAGTCAGTTACACTCTGCAGGCTTATGTATAGCTACCTGAACCAAATATTTCTTGGAAAAAAATGCGTTCACAGTCCTAAAAGGAAAGGGCAGTACATTGTGGTTGACAGAAGGGTAAATCCGCATTTTCCCAATTAATGGTTCGATTTATTATTAGTACGTATGTAGCGACCTGTCCGGAACAGAAGTCCACCTACGCATGAAACAATCTATTCAGTTCTTCTATCTGTGGCCGCCTCTCTTACCCAAATAAATAATTTGCATCAGATGCATGTACCCACGTGTACTTAGGCCCGAGGGCATTTACATTTTGCCATTACCGAAGAGCCAAAATTAATTCCCATGTATTGAATTTCCGTATTAACATTTCTACGAAGTCCTTAACCACATTTGTTTGATTGCAATAATCAGTATTTGATTAAGGAATATGAAAGACCTCGTTAGTTTACTGCAGGGCAGGGATGGTTGCTAAATTAATTCATATTTCTGGAATTCTGGCCATATTAACTGTAGGTCATTCTTCTATAAATAATTATTAATTTTTTATTGCTGCTTTATAAAGAGCTAACTTCTGCAAAGATTCAATTTAATTGTTATAAATAGTTTTACATTGGCTGCACTATCTAATGAAATATCCTTTACTTTACTTTTACCCCGGCGAAAAAATCATTTTACATTATTAAGCTTTTGTAGTGGGGCTAACAATCAATCACTCGAAGTCAATGTACGAAGCCGTCGTCATTTCGAATTTTCACGTCGTGAACATAAAGCAATGATGGCAGCAAAATTTCTCTTAGAAGTTACTTGAGTCCTTCACAGTGTTAATGGCCATGTTCAGTGGATGGATAGACTTTCTTAGTCAAAACTTTCCCCCGAAGAGCCAAGTTCATGTGACAGGGGAATAAGAATTCCATCCCCGGCCTGTCAACCCTAATATCCCGATATTCATGAGATACGACCAGAGCTAGACCAGGTTTTCTCTTCTATGTATAGTACGTCGTCTCCCCTTCACCGCTATTTTCCCCGTATCTACCAAAACGAACCGACACAGCGGTGTATCATGTGTCTAGAAGTCCTGCTCCAGGACAACTTTTCCCGCATTCTGGCATCTCTCCTCCGTCGAATTTCCAGGAGGCTTACAGGGCTGTCACTTTAAGTATTGAGGCTAAAAAGCGTCAGTGGGTTTAGAAAAGTTTCAATCCTGGCAAATTTACAGTCTTCCAACATTTCGCTTGATGTAACAGATTGTCATCAGGGCCCTTCTTCCCTCGATGCTCTCCCTTATATCGGGAAAGGCTCTGACATTTCGAAACTTCAGTCCTAAACTTTAATATGAGTACTTGTACTACAGAATTTGCATACTGTGCTGCAGCACATGTCAGCCGGGTGGTATAGCATCGAAATTCTGGATTTATTCGCCATGGATGGGGGCAGGCCATGGCTGGTCTAATAGGAAAACGCTTACAGCATTTTTAACTGCTAAAACTCCTGTGCGATTTCGAATGGGGCATGTCAATGGCAGATGAATTTTTTTTAGTTTCTAAAATATATGAGGAATCAAGATTGGAATTTTTGAATATCTGGCATAAAAATCGTCGCCGACATTCCAATTTATTTTGTGACGTTTTGAGCAATTCATATTTGTCAAGAGTCCATTGTTAGTCCGCTTTAAAAATCCTTTTATTATGCTCGATTAAGTTCAGTCAATTTATCATGGAAGTGTTGAAAGAATTTAAGAAAATTTTAGTCGATTTAATTTTTATGATTTTTATAAACTTTGTGGTAGATTAAGATTAGCTATAGTTTACAGGAGTCTGCATAGAGGCCGAAGGCGGATTTCTTACGTTCGCTATCATCAGACGGCGACGCTTCGAGTTTTTTACGTATACGGTTTTATCGAATACGAAACGGAGTTTTACACGGACTATTCGATTCAATTTTTCAGGTAAATGTGGTTTTACCCACACAGTCGTCATTATCCCACAAATTAGTCCTTTCTAATTCGATTGATATCAGGAAATCGTCTTCCATTTTGAAAAGATTTAACTGGCAATTAACATTCGACGCACGAGTTCGAAGTACAGACTCGATACCGAACCGACATTTATCGAGGTGAAGATGACAATAAAATCGCTGAAAAATGGAAAAGTGCCGGGAATATATCAAGTAACCGCCGATATGATCCAAGCCGGAGCTGATGTCTAACCACAACGACTCCATGTTTTCATAACACACATATAGCATTCGGATCGTATCCCTTCATCATGGAAGAAAGCGATCGTTCTCCCAAGAAAAGCGACAGTCGACAATGCAAGGATTATCGCGGTAAAGTATTTACGAAAATCATACAATCGAGGCTCCAGAAACATCGAGAGCAAACGAGCCGGAAAGAGCAAGCTGGATTTAGACCACATTGAGGATGCATTGATCAAATATTCGCACTGCGTTAGCTAATGAAAGAAAGAATTCGTTGCGGCAAACGAACTGTCGTTGTTTTCGTCAATTTTAAATCCGCTTCGATTGCATCGATTGGAACAGCTTGTGGAAAGTTTCGCACACCTAAAACGTGCCATTGAGAATCATCCAACTTCTCCAAGCGTCGTACAATGGCTCATCAGCAGCGTTCATATTCGAAGCGACTTATCCGAGGAGTTCCCGATTCAAACGGGTGTCCAACAGGAAGACGTCGCTTCACTGCTTCTCTTCAATGTTGTGATCGACACGATTATGCGTGAAGCATTAGATGGACGACGATAGAGTTCGATACGACGACAACAACTTCGTAACCGACTTAATGCTCGCCGACGATAGCGCCGCCTTCGCCAACACAGATGCCGAAGCAACGGACACCTTGTACGACCTTTCCCGCATCGTCCAGTCATACGTGTTAAAAATCAATGCGGAAAGACCGAAGTGCTCACACCGGACGGATCGAGGGCCAGTGTTCACCTCGATGGAAGCCAAATTGAACAGGTTCCAAGGTTCAAATATTTGGGATCATTGCTTGAGGAAACGAAAGTAGCATCGACGTCAGCCGTTCACAGCCGCTTCGGCCAGGCAGCAACAACCATCGCCTCGCTCAAGTGGTGCATATGGAAAGGAACAAATATTTCCATCAAAACAAAAGTACGCCTTTACCGAACGTTGCTCCTTCCGATTCTTCTTTATGGATTTGAAACGTGGACACTGCTCAAACTGGACGTTAAGTAGCTCGAGGTCTTCCAAATGCGATACTTGAGGCAGATTCTCGGTGTCTCACTACGCGATCGCCTTCGAAATGAGACAGACAGTCAGACAAAGATGCGATCAACAGACATCGAAGAAGAAATGCAAAAACGTCGACTACGATGGTTTGGACATGTTTGCCGAATGGATAATGACCGCTTGCCACGTAAACTTCTCTGGCGAGACCGTCCCGCAGATTGGAGAATCCAGCGATCGGTACCGAAGAAAACCTAGGTTAAGAATATCGAGGGTGACCTAAAAAATCAACGATTATCAGTTACCGAAACTAATTCGATGGGTCTTACGAAAAGATATTGTTTCAAAATGTTGGTGAAAAAGATATTGTTTCAATTTATTGCTTAAAAAAGATATTGTTTCGGTTTCTCGGTGAAGAACATATTGTTTCGTTTTCTGGCTGAAAAACATATCACCTTACACTCACCTTAAAATGAGACGTGCGATTTTTCTAATCTACTTAAGGACAGCCTGATACATTCAATTATAGCTAATTTTGTCATACAGCTCAAAGGAAAACACACGTTTTCGCGCATCGCATCAACACACTAAAAGCCCAACAAATTTCCCTCCATTCCCAATGCTGCAATCAGAACAGATAGAATATCGATTTTTTTCAAAATTGAAATTCGATATATGTAAATAATGTCGATTCGATTGAACCTGGAAGCATATACCATATATACACGAGTATGAAATTCGCCCTCCGGGAGAAATTCCTTCTGGCTGTTTAATATTAAGGTGACTCGCTTAAGGGTCTTGAAATTTCAGTATTCGAGAAATTTTCCACTGGGGAAATGTGCACCGAAATTGGATGAGTTGAAAGCCTTTTTTTGTGTACATTTGAAGGGTATTAACCCTTGACTGTCGTGTATTTCACAAAAGTGAAATTGGCCACGAAGGCCGCAATTTTCCTGAAGAAGGCAAAAAAAACCAGCCTAAAAGAATTTATCCATTTGCAGAAGCAGCAGGATAAAAGTAAGGAAGGAACTTTGGTAGTCAATTCAATTAAATTAAAAATTCTTTAGAGAATGTTTTCTTTTTTGTTGTTGTTGTTTTTGTTGATATAAACAAGTATAACAAACAAAAAATTTGGTTTTGAGAAGAACAATGAATAATGCGTGCCTTTTAAGGTTCCCCAAGAAAGGGTTGTTAAGTTTTACAAATAAAAAAAGATCTTATGGATATCTTGTCTTGTCTGTCAAGTTTCGTTTCAAGTAAAATGGAATGATCCAATTTCATTGAACTATCGAACCAACCATCCAAATGAAAGAAGACCAAGAAGAAGAGGATGAAAATGCAGGGGCTCTGAACACTTCTTTGCATTGCCGAGCGATTTTATTTTTTGATGTTAGGCAAGACAGAAAAATTTAATCAAAAGAAAGTGTAGAGAGAAAGACACGAAAGATTCCATGTCGATGAGCCAATCTTGTACAACCCTGAGCTAAGTCTGTACATATCTCAATACTGGCTTTAGACTGCTTAACGTCTGAAATTTTGACTGCAGGCAAGTCTTGGCGTACAATCTTGGCCCAAGAGTGGCAATCGGCGGCGTTAGCTCAGAGTAGTCGAATATTAATTTCTGGGTGAAGCTCATTTGGCTAGAGTAGGAGAGTCCAAGCTTAATCATCCCAACCTTGGACCAAGCGTCACTAGCTCTGTCGTTCCCTATACCGGATGTCCTTCAAATTCATGAGTTTATTTAGCCTACCAAGTACTGCTTTACTGACTCTCGATGTTTCAAAGAGAGATGAGATCTCTGATAATGCAAGCAAAGGCACCGCTTTAGAATGTTTTCGAAGCTGTCAGCCTCTTTTACATTAATCTTGTTTCTGAAAATATTGGATAACTTTAAAAATGTAGCGATGCAAAGATTTGCTATACAGATGCACATGAGATATTCAAAAACTTTGTTGCGCACTATAATGCGATTTCTATGAGGCCAATTTATATCTAAAGAGACCGGCAAGTCTCACTTTAAACGATGTGTCACTTGCGATATGTGTACTATCGCGCGACTGTGAACCTTATTTATCGCCTCCCTATAGATTTCAAGTATCTGGCGTGTCGCATATCTTATGTCTCTCGCGATATATCATCATAGTGGCGATATATGACGTCAAAATTACGTAGGCCCATATAGAAGATATGGAAAGGAAATGGAGCTCACGTCATTCTGAAGTCATAATCTGGATTAAGTGTGCTAGTCTGTCGCGGATATTACAAAGCTACACAGGCTTTCTTTAGCCTTTTCCCGATCTTCTACCTCCTGGAGGTAACTTCCAGTTGAGCTTTGTGTCCTATATTAGACATCCAGAAATATCAACCTGGAGATTAAAGTGAGGATGTGCCCACTAGTCATTTCCCCGTGCACAGTTACGTTTTGTCCGGGCAGACTGCTAGACACCAGTCTGATGCCAGGCTGTTATCTTTATTCAGGCATGCTTTTACAAATTCACTTATCAGGAAAAACTCCGGAAAGCATTATCGCTAGGTTATCTTCTCGTGTTACTACCTTTGCTACGCCTCTGTCTCGGTTTTGTAGCATGCGCCCTATAAAGATCTGTAAAAGGGGGACCTCCCTTGATGATCCGTCTGCGTGTTTATTCACGAACTCAACATAGTCACCAGTCAAAAAATGAAATGAAATGTATTTCCTTACCTCTTTCCATTTCGGGTACGTTCGACTTAGCCCTCTAAGGGCATTTCAATTTCCAGCCAAATCACCCAACCTAACGGCAGAACCGTCTTTAGACATCCTAGGCATAACACTATCCGAAGATCTGCGGTGGAATAACCACATATTCCCAATCGCTAAACAAGCATCGCAATGCCTGGGAATCCTTAAAAGATGCAAATTCCTCCTTCAGCCGTCGGCCAGGGCTACAATCTACAAGTCCTACATCCGTCCCCGCCTCGAATACAACTCGTATATTTGGGCTGGGGCCCCGAGAACCACCTTAGCCTGGCTGGACAAGGTGCAAAGTCGCGCTCTCAAACTTATTGGCGATAGCGCCATTTGCTCCTCAATTGACTCATTAAGCCACCGTAGGAATATAGCAGCCCTTGCAAAATTTTACCGATTTTACCACAACGATTGCTCTACAGAAATAAGTAACCTCATGCCTCCACGGCAACTTTTCTCCCGCAACACTAGACTTGCCCGCTCGGCTCACCCTTATAGTCTACAGCCCTTATCTTCGCGTACACTCCGATTTAGAAATCCGTTTATAACAAGAACAACGCGACTGTGGAACAACTTACCTCAGTCAATATTCCCGAACTCATACAACACCCAAGAGTTCAAGCGCAAGGTTCACCACCATCTCCTCCAACACCCACCCGACTCCCCCTAATCTATCCTATCTTTCTCTCTATCCTTCGAGCTAAGCTTACTACTAGACATTGCACCATGACGTGTACGACATGACGGACTAGTAGTACAAAGGGGGCCTCGGTGGTCTAGAGGTAAGGCGCCTGACTACTATCCCAGAGGTCCCGGGTTCGAATCCCGGCCAGCCCCACGGTCCTTCGCCTTTTCCACTTTCCCACCTACATAACTTCCCTTCTTTCTTCTCCCCTGTTTACATTCCTGATTCCTCCTGTCATAGCCTTCGCTAGTCCTTCCCCGCTCCACCAAGCGCATGTCATCGGTTGGCTGATGAGATTCAACTCATTTCAGGAGGCATAACACTCCAGCGAGTAGTTTCTCAAATGCCCCGATGCCAGAGTCGCGAAATGGTTGGAAGTAGGTGAAATAAAATATCGCGGCTAGGTTGTGGCAGCTCCTTCCTACTTCTCTCTCTCCTTTCTACTCTCTATCTTCCGGCTAGAGCTGCTGTTCGACATTCTATACGAAAAAAAAAAAAAAAAATAGATTGTCGAACAGTACAAAGGGGCTTTCCCTAAGCCTCTAGTCTATCACATAAAAAAAAAAAAAAAAAAAAAAGGATGACACCTAAGCTTAGACTATCATATAAAAAAAAAAATCGGCGATGAAAATGAAGCCATGTAACGGATATAGTTAAAATTTTGACAGATGTCTAGTGACAGATGAACCAAATCTGCGCCATCTGTTTTATTTTCTAAAGACTTATTGAATCAACAGTATGTTACAACCATCGATAGTGCAAAAGAACTTAGTCTGTCTGTCTGAACTTAGTCTGTCACACAAATATATTATAAAATTTATTGCTAAACAAGACTGCAAATCAGATTTCCTAAGCATTGTTTTGGAGTCACGAAAGGTTAATATAATTAAGACCCTACTTTCAAAAAGGATTGAATGATCCTAGTCTGGCTGGCTCTGGCTAGTCTTACTGAAACGAATATTTTGTTATCAAAATGACGACGTTTCTACAAAAGTTTTTCACACAACGACTACCAAAGCGTCTCCGTTACCAAAGCCAAATACCATTAGACCGAAATAAATAATAAAAAGAAAGCATCAAAAAAAGAATCTCCGTTGTCGAATATCTAACGCTGATTCCAATTTCAATTTCATATTAGAGTCCAATATTGATTTAGGATCCTTTAAAACCGCAGCTATTCGGATTCCTAGAATCCCTTTAGGCACAAAATGTGTACATACATGAGATTGGATTAATTTCCCTGCGGCATACACCATTGTCGCGTTTTAAGTTTCAAAGGGACACTCAAGAGGCGAACGAAGAAGAAAAAGCTCAACCCTATCAGGACCCCCTTTTTTCTATACATGCCTGAATGTATTCAACCACTTTCGCAAAACAACAATAAAAAAGGATTTTGGGAAATTTTACAATTTTCTTGAGTTTAAGTGTCACTTTAGATACCCACCCACCCACTACTACTTCAATTTTCTACAAGTAGGGTCATATCATTTCCAAGTCCTGTATAAAGGATCACGGGCACTTTAGTGATTTTAGTTGCGATGTTGATAACTTTCCACGCTCGGGTGTTAATTTTTAACTTTTCTTCTCCAACGAGAATTCACGAAATCACTTTGCACTTTATGCAAATCTTTCTCAATTCAAGCCATTCTAAACTTCAAGTGAAATGTAGACGCTAGTTAGGCTACAATGAATTCATTTTGCATCTTTTCAGTCTTATCTCTTGGGCTATAAAAACGTGTGCTTAAAAGGTGCTTGGAACCTGGCTAACTGGGGGCTGTGTGTGAATAGAGGAGCACCCGGCGCACACCCATTACAAATGACTGAATGATAATCATCTTAAAGTATAACGTGAGCATAATGTGAATGCAGGCATTAAGGTGGAAACTTATCTCTTAATAGGGCTCACCTGTGGATATGAGTTGAATGAACATTATTTAAGCTGCTAAAGTTATTACCCCGTCTTACCGTGTGCACCGAAACTTCCAGGTTAGTGCACTCAAAAATTCAAAAGTTTCAAACCGATGGAAGTAATTTTATGAAATATTTAACGTAAGAGGTACAGGTAGGGAATGATGATGTTGGAGTTCTTGCTGCATTAATTACACGTGAAATATTCTCCCAAAAGAAGGCTGCCATCGGTTTTCCAATCAAAATTACAGCGAAATTAACAAATTTCTTTGACATTTTTACTTGGTTGGGTTGAAATATTACAGGATGGATCAAAAGTTACTTGACGATAATTCAAAAGAAAAGGCTGGTGTGGAAAAGTTTGTATAGAAAAGTTCATGAAACTGGAATGGTTATTGCTAAGAGAAGTTGACGCTCGCCCAGTACCATAAGTTGAACAACTGGACACCTGGTGGACAGACAAAACCAAATAATAAAAATATTTCGTGTTAATTGTAAGTAGATTAGGAAAAAAAATAATAAAACCTTTCTTAAATTCATGATGAATTTTAACCAAATTACTCAAATTAGCAAGCACGGTAACCTCGCTTCCTCTTCATTCAGAAATCTCTTGTCAGCCTCCAACCAAGGTTTAAGTGATTTCATTCCGACTAAAAATTTGTTAAATAACAGATGGCAAGATACAAAAATGAATAACAAATGTAAGCTGACTCTAACTTAGTGGAATACAAGTCAGCTGCTCATAAAAACATGAAAAAAAATTACTTTTAGTCAAGAAGTTTCAGCCGAAATGAATTGGTCGCCAAAGTGCGTCACCAACTCCCGGACTATAGGTTGTTCCACAGTCGCGTTATTTTTGTTATAAACGAATTTCTAAACCGGAGTATGCGTGAAGATAAGGACTGTAAACTGTAAGAGTGAGCCAAGCGGGCAAGTCTTGTATTGCGGGAGAAATGTTGCCGCGGAGGCATGGGGTTACTTATTTCAATGGAACAGTAATTGTGGTAAAAGCGATAAATTTTGCAAGACCTGCTACATTTCTACGGTTTGAGAGCGCGGTTTCGCGCCTTGTCTAGGCAATCTAAGGCGGTTCTCAGGGCCCCGGCCCAGATATATAAGTTTTATTCGAGATGGGGACGAATGCAGGACTTGTAGACTGCAGCGCTAGCCGACGGCTGAAGGAAGAATTTGCGCCTTTTTAAGAATCCCAGGCACTGTGATGCTTATTTAGCAATTTAGAATATGGGGTTATTCCAGCGCAGATCTTCGGCTAATGTTGTGCCTAGGATATTAATAGACGGTTCTGTCGTTAGGATCTTATTGCCTGCTGAAATAGAAGGAGGGTCCATGCAAGTTTTATTGGAGATGAGACAGTACAGCAGATTTTTAATGCATTAAATTCGGCACGGTTCTTGCGGCCCCAATCAAGAATTAGTTCGATGTCCCTGTTGATTGAATTAGACATGAGTTCAAGATGATGTAGACAAGGGCCTGGTGCGTGATTGCCCCTTACATTATTGAACCCATAGAAGTAACGTAGAGTACCGTCGTCAGCAAAGGAAGTGATTTGGAACGGATTGAGAGCAGGTCATATATGAAAACTAATAAGAGAACTGGTGATAGAATTGAGCCCTGGGGAACACCTGCGGCGATGGTGTAGGGATTAGATTGAACGGTTAGAAATAAAGTTCTTAATCCAGTTCTTTAGAACAGAGTTAAACCAATAGCTTGGAGTTTAGATAACAGGTAAATTCTATTTTTAATGAAATAATAATAAAAAATTTGGGATTTTATCAATGGGAAACCACCCCTGAATCAAACCAAAATAAACAAAATCCTCCGAACTTCGATTTACATCCAGTTTGACCGTGTATGGAGGGCCCTAATAACTTTACCAGCTCACCCAGCGATGCAGACCAAATCCTAAAAACCCTAGAAACACCAACAAGGAAGATCGTACTCAGAGGGTGCAACAAATAAAGACAAAACCGATAAAAGTGGTTGAAAAGTGAAAATATATGATGAAACTTGTGAAACAAATTATGTGAAGTTAGACTTAAAATTCTATAAAAGAAATGGTCTAAGCAATTTTTAATCGGTTGAGATATAGCGCTCGTAGCGTTCACTTCGGCGGAACGGGTCATGCTTGGTCGGTCGGTCGCTCTTTTACGCTCGCTATCTCTTTCTCGGCCGCTTTCTCGTAGCTCGCTCTTTCTCGGTCGCTCTAACTTCGTCAGAACGGTGCTCGCACTTTCTCGGTCGCTTTCGCTTCATCGGAACGATGCTCGCTCTTTCTCGGTCCCTCAACCGCTATCGCCACTGCTACTGCTACCGCTACTACCGCAATCCCCACCGCCACCGCAATCTCCTTTTCTCTTAGAAAGATTGGGTAATTTCTGTCCAAGGTGGAGTGTTGGCCTTCTGTTCTATAGCTGATGCAGTAGACTTTTGTGCAAATATAGTGTTCTGCTTCCGCTTTAACTTCATTGCACGTGGGATACCTGGGCGTTTCGTTACATCTGGTTTCATAGTGTCTGAATTGGAAGCATCGACGGCATCTTAAAGGTGCTGGATACCATCTTTGGGCGGTTGGTAGGTGTTGAAGGTAATCAGCAACGAACCCGTATTTAGCTTTTGGTTATTTATGGTTCTTGTGTAATGCTTTACCGCTTTGACGGTAGGATTATCCTCTTTGATTCTTTCAAGGATGTCTTCTTCGCTGACTCCCTAATACTTCCTTGTACTTTGCAATTGGCTTGAAGATGTGAACTATGAGCCATAAACAACTATGTACAACCACAAATTTTATACCGAAATACTGGCTGTTTGCCAAAGTCTTTAACTAGAATTCAGTCGGATTTTTAAAGTTAAAAAGGAATAGGAGCGAGATTCATCTATTTATTCGACTCGGTACCTGTTAAATCCTAAACTCATCTACTGAACTACTGGAGTTACCTTAAAAAAGCCCAGCTTTAATCCTCCAAAATTAAAGATTAACACTTTAATTACTACACGCTGATTTGCCATCCTGGCTCTGGCTTATCACGGTGCTGTAACAAGGACCCGAGTCAAAAAAATCCTTTCAATCCCTGCACCTGATTCGGAGGTGATTAAATCTCTTTTGTGCGAGTGCATGGTTCACTTACCAGAGATTCAATTAGGCATACTCGTAAAATACATACATACATACATCCTTTGTGAATTTCGAGTGGCTTCATAAGTGAGTGCAGCCATCCTGGTGGGATTTGCGTGTAACGAGCGACCAACGAACGCGATTCTTTTTCACAATTTTTTTTTTTTTTCATATTAATTTTTTACGTGAAACGTTCCTTGTGTTCAGTGTGCTTCTCCTTTTGTCAATATACACGTATACCAATGGCTATATATAGTATTCTGATAGAATTTCTGGACCGTATTTTTTTTATTTCAAATAGAATGAAACAAAAAAAAATAAATTTCACTTCAGAAGAGTGAAGCTGGTCTAATCCTTCAGAATTCCCATCACGTTCCCTGCAGATTTTATTGTCAGTAGATGTCAGGACTCGTGTCATAGACTATTCGTAAATCTCAGCTTCTTGCCGAGAAATGTAATGAAATTTTAAACCAGGATTACATCGACCCAATCTGGCTGGTCCTTTTTGGTAACCACTGGTGACCATTTGCCCCCTCATCTAACCGATATCGGTTAGTCTTTTCCTTCTGCTGAGCTCGGTAATGACAGGAACGTTTAAAAGGACATCTTAGGGATTTCGCACTGCAACATAGAGCTACCTACTACCCCCATCCCCCTAATTCCATTGCTCTAGAAACATTGTCGTCATGACTCTATTTACAAAAGAGCTTGATTCTCTCAGCAAAATTTCAACTTTGTGCAGTCTAGCGCGATGTATGCCTTCAATAGAATTCCTTCAGAGGTTTGCAGCTGGATGCCAGGATGCCGAAGGATTCTGGCATATTTCCCTGAAGGTTTCACTAGATGCATCGGGGCTGCTTGTACCATTCTATGGCTCTAGCGATATGCCATGATCGAGCGCGGGCACTGCATGAAAGGAAAATGCCTTTGGGGCAAATTAATTTTACAGCTCCGTAACTTGCATTAATGGAGATGCTCCCGCTTGTACTGGATGTTGTTGCAAATTAGTGCGCGGTGGAAAACGGTTAACAGAAACTTTTATCCACAGTTCATATATAGTTGAAAGTTTCGTATTTCGTTGGCAATTTACAAAAAAAATATGGTCTCTTATGAATTTCGTTGCAATGTGAAAACTTTAAGCATAACAAAAATTCCTTGTTACTAGGATGAACCAATGATCTGGCTTTTGGTCCCTGCAAGTGGCAATTTACAATTGCATAAATTTACATATGAAACAAGCTTGCACTATTGTCAAGGGTATTATATTTTTAACAATAATACAATGGGCCTTTTGGGAATGTGCGCTTACAAGTAGCAATTTCACTGGGATTTAATTAAATTTTACGCTTTGGCTATTAGAGTTGAGCCGCCCGGACTTACACTAGGCAGTACATTTGTCCCTTACACGATGGTAAATTGTACTGAGGTCTCAATTTTTATATGACCTGGTTCAAAAATAATGTCCTACTGGTATATGAACGTGTATCGAGATATATAAAGTGAAGTGTGATTGTAAATCACGTAGTGGAGATACATTTCTTACTTTTTGCGGCAGTTAGGCAGACAGAGACCAAAACTGCACCTAAGAACAAAGAACAAACAAGGCCGATAATTATTCAAGAAAAGGAGAGGGAGCGGCCCAAGCCAAACTATATTAGGTGTAGTCAGGAACCCAGGAAGTATAGGCACTTCTTGTTTAAATACAGATAAGTAGGTACTCAAAACTGATTATTACTCGAAAATGATTGTATGAGAAGTGTGAATGGGCAGCACTGGGCAAATTATTGCTATAACAAATACAAATAAAATCAATGATAAATTCACACCTATTCACACGTTAGTTAAGGCAAAGCCAGGGAGATTAAAGGTTACCAATAGACCGTCTGGTAAAGTCATTGTCACTACCAAATATTTTTTTCGTTGATTTCAATGGACCGTCAACATACCAAGTGTTAATACGCCGGACAGGAACTTTTGGGTTAGGCTTAGAAACCTCTCCTAAGTTCTGTAAAAAAGCTTTCCAAATTCACGGTGTCGGAACCTCTCCCCAGAGCCGGGCACAAAATGTACCCTTGTCTCTTTGGCTTCCCTATTTCCCGATTAGACAAGGCTCTATGATGATTGACACGATTCTGGAAATAAGCTTCCGCGGTATCACCAGGAGATCGCTAGATCTCTGCTTGCTTTAGTTAGGCCGTCTTGTGCACCATCATCAGAACCTTTCAATTGAAATGAAAAGAAGTGCCTGGCGACATCCATCTTCGTCACACACATTGGATTCTGCACATTCTGCTCTGCTATGTCTACAAGATTCACTATTTTTTTCCTGTGTGAGGTATTGGGTCCAAAGGTACTGCGGCCATTCATTTGACCTATTGTACCACACCCCTATACCTCATATTGGTAGGCCAGACCGCTTTAACAAGCTCAACAAGCTCCTCGAACAAAGAAACCCTGCTCCTCGCTAACACAGGGCACTCACAGAATACGCAAATTCAATAACCTCACGTCTCCTACCGTTGTCGAAGATAGGATCCGTGTCTCGATTTAATATGTCCAGGAAAGTAGTTAAGAGGTAATCAAAATGGTATTCATCCCTCTTGTTCACTTCCCTACTGCCCCAGGCATCATGACGGGCGTTTGCATCACATCCTACGATGACCTGAAGACCGCTCCTCTTAGAGTGACCTACAATATCCCTTGAGTTCTTTGCTAAGGTGTCTCCAATTTTAAGCCAATCTCCTCGACTTTTATTCAGCTGAAGCCGTAAAATAGGGACATGCCCTGCTCTTTTAGCTGCATGAGCGACCTTCTGTCATTGCTATGGGCAAGAGTTTATCGGCTCTGGTTCACCTTCCTACCCATCACTTGCCAAGAGGTCACCTCAATTGGCTGGTTTTGTATTACCATCTTAAGGAGCACCTGTTCAGGTTCCCTAACATCATTAGGAACCCAGAACGCGATCCGCTTGAAATTTAAAAGGCCCTTCCCAACCATGCAGCCTGGCGACATCATTCTTCAGCCATTGCCTGGTAGGCTCGTTAGCGCAGGTGATCTTAATAAGACTCCCTGCCGCCCTTACACCCAAAAACTGAGGTCGACAATTGCCTAAAACACTTTTATCTAGCTCAGTCAAGATTGCTTCTCCGTCAATTTGCCCTCGGGATAGTTGTCCAGGACACCTGTCAAGGTGATCCCAGTCAACTTGTGCCGGTATCAGGGTTCTTGCGACTCCCCCCTTTTTAAAATTCTTCTGGGGTCGGAGGCTCCTCTGGCCGCTGCCGTTTTGGTAATGCATAAGTTTTGGTCTGCGACATTGCTCCTAGAAGATGTGGGGTTTGGTGCTACCAATTTTCTGATGAGTCCAGAAACTTCTGGCAGTACAACGGCTGTATGGGTTCGCTCTTTGGAGCCCCCGGTGTCCTGACTACTGCCTTTGGTTTTTGGAAAGGAAGTTGAAAATGTGGGACTCGAGCGTGCTCCGTGAAGCTCCGCAACTTCGTTGCGGCTTTCCTTGCCTTGGTCCCTCCACTTAGTTGCACCAGATTTTTCCCTACTAAGCTGCACGGTCATTGTGACACCCTTGGCAGTTAGTTCTTCACTAACATTGGCGCCAGCTGCCTGGGGAACTTTTGTTGATTGGGAAGAGGCTTCTGTGCCGGACGAGGTATCTCCAAAGAGATCCCTTTCCCTCTCTGAGAGGATGCTTACGGCATCAGACCCATAATCTCCTTCTTCGCCTCGTTTATTTTAATTAACTTTTGGTCCATAAACATTCCACGAGTATGGTAGGAAAGGGAAGATCCATCCTGACGGAGCCTCCGTATCAGCCCTCCAACGTGTCTAAAGATGTTTTGACTTCAAAAATCCTTGAGCAAAACTTGCTACTAGACATTGCTCCCAACAACTGATAATGCAAATGATGATTCCTAAGCTTAGAACAGGTATATAAATAAAAACACATCGATTTATCTAAAATCTTCTTAGCAGAAGGAACGCCGATGTTCGACGCTTCGATGTTTTCGACACTTCGACATTCGTGTTGAAACATCGAGTGTCTTGGGTGTAATTTTCGATGGATATCACATATCGCTAGTCTGACAATCAATAATTCCAAATAAGAATCAACGTTAAAATTCACATACTCACTAGGGCTAGATCTTAAGCTACATACATATATATTATGTATCCATGTACTGCACATAGAGGCTTGGATGGCAATTCGAAGTGCAGCGATTTCTGCATAGGACCAATCTTTCTCAGGAATTCACAATCTCAGTACCAATAATATTTATGAGTTATTAATAACAAATTTAACATTAAAGTAAACTTTGCTGAATCCTACTTGAAATCAGTTGGTATCGAACAACAATACTTGACCAGATTATAAAATATGAGTGCAAGCTTTTACCTGTAGCTTTAAGCTGTTCAAAGAGAATTTCAAGAGAATGACTCCACTCTTAATTCCCCCCCATCAGATTGGGGGGCACAACTGACTCATACCTGTTACTCGAGCAATTATAATGAACGGCACGCGGCCTGTGTTTTCCCAGTTCTAAGTAAAGCTCTTGCCAGCTAATACATACACATATCGACCTACAGGCTCTCGGACGTCGAAGACAAAATAGCCTCTCTGTTACTTCATTACGTTTTGATAAATCTGCTGTGGCCCCAAATCCTGATAACACTACTACGAGATTACTTGGTGACAACTGCTCCAGTGGACTATTATTATTCTTGCAGTTCTATAGGATCAGCGCACAACGAGCAGCCGTCAACCTCAAGTGCTTTGTACCCCGGCTTTGGTACATTGAAAGCTTTTGTATCGTAGAATAATTGAAATGTCAGATAAACTTGTGGAAGTACCTTGCAGTAAGTGGCCGGAACTGCGCGACTTATACCAACGTGACTGGCCAGAAAATCTAGTCGGATATTATACCGTTGACAACTTTATTAAGTGGGTGGAGAAAGATCCCGCCATCAAGAATTTGCACATCTACTCACTGAATGGAGACTGGAGGAGCGATGGCACTTTTGTGATTGTGGTAAGTAGTAATGAGATAACTTTGGAGCAATTGTTTTTGTAGTGACTCGGCATCTCTCTTTAGGATAGATATCAACTTTTTCTCAACAGCTTAAATCCAAGCAATGACCGACTAGTAACAGCACTATCATTACTCGACTGGACGACAGGGTATAAGGTGAGCTCCTTCCTGGTAAGACATCGACCGGCGGTTTTACATGTTGTTGAATCAAAGAAACTAAAAGTAGAGTACGACAGTCTAACTCTCCTGTACTACCTTCCAAGATCAAAAGCTCTAGAACTCAGTGTGAAGTAAGTATGAACTTTTAAAAAATAAAATTCTTAATCCTTCTATTTCTCACCTGGATAACTAAAAGCTGCCCAGCAGATATTACCCTAAAACCAATGTCAGAAGAGCATGCACTTACTGTAGACAACGCTTGGCCCAATCGCCATCAAGGCTCTCTTTTTTTCATAAAACGTCTCATAAATTGGAGCCCCAATGTTGGAGCTTTCACTAAAGATGGGGAACTCGTTGCTTGGTGTCTCAGGTCAGTTCAGAAGCTTTAACATTTCCGTTTTAAGTTTGGGCATTTTATTTTTTTATCTTTGTGCAATTAGATTACAGGCCGGACCACTTGGAGCACTTCAAGTCCAAGAATCCCATAAACGGAAAGGCTATGGAAGTTTGGTTACAAGAGCTATGGTCAAGATATTAGCCGAGATGGATCAGGATACATTTGCTCTTGTTAATGAAGCAAATACTGCGTCGAGGGGGATGTTTGAGAAACTTGGGTTTAAGGAAGCTGATGTTGCCTATTGGTTAAGGACTTATCCGTTGATTGATGATTTTACGTGGAGCGATGATTGATTAGATTTTAAATAATTTGTTACTATTATAAAAATACAAAATTATATCGAATTTCATCTTTTTCCCATGATATAAAAAGTATGAGCTTCGCATTACTTCCTTCATGATTCTTCATACCATTAGTAATGTTACGTCTCGCCTTCATGGAGTTCTGAACATGTTCGCAAATAGCTTGAAATCCAAGCAAATTTGTGTACTGAACTTCAATTTTAGCCTCAGTTCCCATACATATTGAACTCAGGCCTGAGTTTGCCCAACACAACATGAAAATGAGGTTGAACGTAAAAGCTCGCTTAAAAGAGAGTAATCAACTGGAATAATGGTATATCATTCAGCCTGAAGGTGTCAGACGTAGAATAATCTCACTACTGAAGAGCAATAGTCTTCTGTTCTGGGGTGCACACTTGGTTGTGGAACAATGATCTCTCCAGGCAAAAGAGAAAAGCTAGGAAACTATTTAATAGGGCTAAGGTCTTGGGTAACTGGGACCTCTACAAGAGAGCCCTTACCAATTATAACAAAGATTTGAGAAGATCCAAAATAATGTCGCGGAAAGACTTCTGCGAAGAAATAGATAAGCTTCCAGCCTCCACGAGGTTACACAAAGTCCTGTCTAAGGATCACTCCAATGGCATTGTCTCCCTCAAGGCCCTGAAGGGTCCTTTACGGAGAACATCAGTACTACAATAGGAACAAGGCCTGGCAAACAGGATTTTTACTGCGGGTAAGATTGAATAGGCCATCGGCGCCTTCAAGGCTGCTGGAAAGGCCCACATTTTCCCGGCTCTCCTTCATAGAGGCTTGGAAAAGATCTTACCAATCCAGCTGCCACTATTTCGGGGTAGCTTATTGCTGGACCATATTTCAAGGCGCCGCAGAGAGGCTAGAATAGTCTTTATCCCTAAATCGGAAAGATGATCGTATTGCCAAGCAAAATACCATCGACCTATCTGTCTCTCCTCCTCTCTCCTGAAAACGACGGAAAAGGTTTTAGACAGGTACATATATGAGAAAGGGTCTCACATCGAACTCACTTCACAGCCTGCAATGTGCCTACCGGCTAGATAGATCTACAGAGACTGCCATTCATGTATTCCTGAGAGATATTGAGAAGTCCCTGAGGGCCAAGGAAATCTCTCTCTGCGCCTTTGCCGACATTAAAGGTGCGTTTGACAACTTTACCTTCGACGCGACGAATGAAGCCGCAGTAAAAAAAAGGCATTCAACTCCTCACTGCGAGATGGATCACGTCTCTTCTCACCAGCACTCAGGATTGATAATTGCTGAGATGAGTTGCGAATCGATTATAGTAATGGATGGATTATAGTAATGGCTGCGAAGACGCTGAGGACGAGGAGCTATTCTCCCTTAAGTCAGGAGACCTTCTGAATCATTTATCTATCGTTAAGGAGCTAAACCTGCAGCTAATGATAACATTGTCCGATACCATTTCTGAAACTCTTAACTTGGCAAACCGTTTACGACGGCTATTCTAAATAGGTCGGAATGGCAACATAACAGGCCCCTCTTTAGAAGAAGTACGACCTTTTGGTATACGGACAGTTACAAACCCGATAAATGGGTAAAACTGGGCGTTATGCCCAAGGAGCAAAATATCCACGGCCCTCTAGGCACTACACGCACAGTTCTTTAGGCTGACGTACTCGCCGTACAGGCGTGTGCACAGACCTGTATTAATAGGGCTCCAAATATCTCTAACATCGTTCTTTTCTTGGACAGTCAAGCTACCCTGTTGGCCATTAAATCTCACAGGGTATCATCAGAGATTGTCCTGGATTGTTTCCTATTTCTGAAATCCCTCAGCAGGAACAACAATGTTACGCTGATGTGGATTCCGGGCCACGAAAGTCACATGGGGAGTGAGGTTTCTGACGGCAGGGCTAGAGTTGAGGAATATTCATCACTTGTCGGTCCGGAACCGTTCTGCAGCTTACCAAGCTGCCTCGTAAGAACGGCCAACAAAAATCAGGTCGACCCGCTGTTTCATCATAGTTGGACAAGGACCCAGGGCCCTCGTCAAGCGAAGATTCACCCAAGTCGACAAAATTAAAGCGGGCATACTTTTAAATTTCAGGAGGTGGGTGCTCCTGACAGGCTACTGTTTGCTTAATTATCATCTAAGCAGAATAATACCCAGGACACACCAGCACTCTTAATCTTGATTATGACGTCAGTATGACGTACACTGCATTTTATTTCCATATCTTTTCTATGGGTCTACGACATTTTGACATCATATTCAAAATTAAGAGTGCTGGTGTGTCCTGGGTATAAGGCTGGTAGTTGATTGTAGCTGTCGATTCTGCAGGCAGCTCCGGAAACTGCGGAGAACTTGCTGTGCAACTGTGAAGCTACAGCGAGGAACAGATTGAGCCTTCTCCATCGCGACTTCCCTACTCCAAGGGAGATCTAGACTTTAAAGCTGACACTAGAATCTAAAAAATATATCAACAAATAAGAAAATAGTTTCATTCTTCTTTAAATTTTATTTCAAAATTTTACATCTTGATCAAAAATTTATACTCCTTATATTTACTAACAGTCTTAAAATTAAATCTTTTTACAATCATTTAAAAATTTCATTATAAGTAGGTGTTTTGTGTTAGAAATGCATTTTTAAAAATAAAGTATCGTGGGCAGGTAACATAATTATTGGAATTCTTCATTTCAGAATTTAGTCCTTCGTGTTAAATTTCTTGTTCAGGTGGATTGTTCCTTGTAATCTGAAGATAGTTTAACAATAGATTAATAGAATATTTGTTGGCTGAGTATATCTCTGTGTGAGAGAATCCCTTACTGTTAGTTTTTTTCCCCTTTTATATATGTATATCATTCCATGCATGTCATCACAATTTTACAATTTGCTTTTTATGCATTTTATTCACCTATTAATTAAAATTGAATTTTTTGTGTTTTTCAAAAATATTATTTCAAGAGTTTTTGTGTTTTTTTTTTAAATATATAATTTTTTTTAGAGTCAATATGGTAATATACATAAAGTTATGTTATTTACAATTTTTTTTTTTGTTTAATAATTTTTTATTTATATTTTGAATAAGTCAATTGGTTTATGATGTTGGACTCAAATACCCGAGGAAGAACAAAACATGCTTAAACACTCTAGAAACATCGAGTTAACAAATTTTTAGGACAAAACATTTTATTCCTTATTTTTTTTTACTTTACTTTCTAGCCTCAAGCAAAGTGTTTTTTTGTGTGTGTGTTTTTCTTCACTCATAATTGCAGAACAACAATTTAAATTTACTAATTAATTTATACATTATCAAAAATATTAGTATTAAGATTAGTCTCAAAAATATACCAATTATTATTGCAATGACAGGCCTAAATTATTCAGTCATTTTGTTATATCCTTTGTATTTGGTCTCATTTAAATTCGAATTATTCATATTAGAAAATTATTTTTTTTTCTCCAGTCTTATATAATTTGTGATACGCAGTCAGTGATCTTTTGATAAATAAATGTTCTTAGATAGTAGAGATAGTTTGCTGAAGCTACCACTATTTTTGAATCATAGATGGAAGTTTCTTGATTCACTTTAGTCCATTTTAATTGGGTGATGTTGATTTAATCCTAGAAATACTAAATTATAATTAGTAAAATACGAGTAAAATTGTCCAAAGATCCAAAGTTGATACAGTCTTCTTATTTAGACTAAGACATTAGGTTTAAAATTTTATATGGTCCCTAAATTTTTACTACTTATTGTCTAAGCTTTAACTGCAACTCATTCAAGCTACTTAAAAGGGTTTTCGCGTTAGGCCAATAACTTTAAATAAAATTACTACGTTTCATCTAAATCTTACTCCAATGTGTTATTGAGATATATGTATGTATATTATAAATACGAAAGAATTAATAAGGTGCACCTTTTGTGAAGACAAGCTTATATTCACAATAGTAAATCTGTATATTTGTTCTAGAAGTGAAGCTTACTACCATGATGTTACTAGTTTATTTTAAGTGAAATAAATTGTGCACTTCTGAAGTAAGCGTTTTTAAAACAAAAGGGGAACTGCAGCTTACAGAAAATATGCATGAAATCCTTATTAATATAGTGCGAGTCTATGTTAACAAATGAACAGTCATCTTAGAGCAACGAAGGTATCGCATAGCACAGATATATTTCTAAAGCTACTCAAAACCTTTCCTTGCAGGCGACGTTGTCGTCCTGGTAACGTTGAAAAGAAGATATCACGTGAAGGCATATACAGCATACATTTGATTCCAGTTAGATATTAAATATCGAAAAGACATCACGGTCATAAGTATCCTCGATGGAGGTGAAAACTAAAACCTTTACATTTATGACAAATTGCGCTATAATTGTGAAACTGCCTTATGTGCAGAACAACATTACTATACAACCACAAGCAATACTGTTGCCTTTGCTTGTTCGCTCAAATCAGCAGAAATATAACATGTTCTCTACCTTTTTTTTTTCTAGAAAAATTGAATGTGGATTCTACAATATTACTTCAAAAATGAAAATTTGAGTGGCAATAAAAAAGGAGCTATGTCTAATGCTTTTTCTTGAAATTTCTGCGAGGCTCGGTCCGTCTGTCTGTCTGTGACCTTCTTTCATCTCTGAAAGTACTATCGCTACAGACTTGGACCATATCTCAAATTGTAGCTCTTGATCAAGAGACCTAACACTGAGAAAATGGTCTGAAAATTCCAACCGGAAAGTATATTTAACGACAAAAAAGAGATTTCTAATAAAGTACATATATCGGTAGCCTAGAGCTAAGGCGCTGGAATCCTATCCCGGGGAACCAAGTTCAATCCTCGGCCGCGCAATGGTAAAATATAATATTTTTTTTACTTCGGTGGAGCATGTTTTGAATCTATCACTAAATTTTATTATTTATTAATGATACTCATGAGAACATAAACATTTACTTAATTAAAAGTGAAAAAATATCATTTTCTTAATTTTTTATGGTCATCCAGTCTGAAGTGTTATTCAACGGAAAGAATACCATGAAAAAACGTAATTAGTGGCTAGTCTCTAGGCACAACATCCCACTAGTTTGTAGTGAGCATTGTTGTTGCGGATGTGCCCAGAGACATGCCTGGCCAGCGCTTATTGCATGCACGCCAAAATAAAAGGCGGCTAAATTACCAAAGAAATACAAGAAATACGTCGAATACGATGCACCTTGGTGTGCCTGGGGGCAAAACGTTCCTAATTTCATTGATTTTAGCTTCGATCCACGAACAAGGTCAAATAGCGCTGATCGTAGCATCATTTGGAATCTGCCACATTGTAAGAAGGTAGACGAAATAAATGCCACTAAATTTACAAACGATGATGAACCGACATGCAACACTACCAAAAAATCAGCAATGGCTAAAGTTCTACAGAATTGCAAAATAATCATTTGGGATGATCCACCGTAGGCAAAAACTGGCATTGAAAACACTCGATCGAACGTTGCAAGATTTGCGAAATTGAATTTGCGTACCCCTTGGGAGGTACGATAATTCGATTGGCCGGCGATTTTCGGCAAACGCTACCAGTAATTCAAAGATGACAGTTGCTGATAAAATGAACGCTTGCTTAAGGCTCAGGCCCACAGAAAGCGGTCTGTCGCGGGCGGTCAGGCGATCTAGTTGTATTACACAATTTGGCATCATCTATGCCCAACAGAACGCGCTTTAAGCTGGTGACATATACAAGCGTACATGCATTGCATTCAGAGGCTCCATGATATCCGTCGAATTTCCTCTGACACATAACTACATGGTTGCGTTCCGTGCCGGCTTTCACACATAGCCCGAAAATCTAAGTAACGTGTTCATGTGTTTGTGTGCTTATGCTTGTGTGTGCTATCTCGAATGCGGCAATGCAGAAAAAGTTGAAAGTAGCCCGACCTTTGCGTGGCATGCCTTCCATCCACGGAATATTCCGTCAGCTCGCATTTGAATACACACACCTCTATATTATCTGTCAACGAATGCAACGCATGTACGCTTGGATATGTCACCAGCTTTATCGTCACCTTCTAGTCTTTGTCTTTGATTTCATGCACCCTTAATCGCCTTTTCTTCATTTTGCTTTGCAAAGCTCATACTCAATATAAAAAATAAGGAAACGTACTACATCATCTCAAAAAGAGTACGACCAGACTGGACGGCTCACATAAAGATATCGCGTCCTATGTGACGTCCCTGCCGGATCGCTGGATCGCTGCCGGCCGCGAAAGCCTACTTTCTGTGTGCTCAATCTTTTAAAGTCGTCGAATTTGTAGAGATCGTGAAAACTCTTAACTCTAATAATATGTGAGTCTCGTTAAAAAAATGTGCGAATCTACGGAAGTGTTTCCCACCAAATTATTAGACATTGGTTGACGCTTTCACTGGCTTTGTTTCGTTTCCACCTAAATTTTGTCAATTCACAGCGTCGGAAGAAGAATTGATCACGAAAGTGTTCCCGAATATTAGTGCGAAATACAAAAACGAAGTGTGATTGAGCGAACGAGCTGTTTTGTTAGCGAAATATAATAACGTAGACGATTTGAACAATAAAATTCAAAGTCAAACAGCGGGCCAATTGCATTAATTTAAGTCGATCGATTCAATCACCAGTCCAATAGCCGTCCAGTTGAATATCTGAATTCATTGATTTGCCAGGAATGCCGTCGCATAATTTGCAGTTATGTTACGCAATCTGAAGCAATCGAAACAATCAGGGCTATTCTAAACTTCGCTGAAAATTGGTAGCATACGATTGTAGTAACATTGGTAGCATACGATAATCATAGGAAACTTCAAAGGCGAGGATGTTCTGATTCAAAGAATACCACTGATTCCATTCGATTTGCCTTTTCAATTTAAGGGTGTCAAGTTTCCTGTTCGCCTTGCATTTGCAATGACGATTATTAAACCGCAAGGCCAATTTTTGGAAGTGTGTGAAATAAACCGTGAATGTTTTTCCATGGGCAGTTGTACGCGGCGTGCTCGAGAGTAGGTAAACCATGGGCTCGATTTGTTTTCTTTCCGAACGAAAAAAACAAAAAATATCGTTCATCATGCATTACTAAATTTTTGTAAATGCTTGTAATATTCCAATATGGTCTCAACATTAAATCCTAATTAAAGAAATCTATCTATCTATCTTCTACCTATGTACATCTATTTTTGTATAAAGATGCGCACGACACATATTTATTCTGTCCCTAAAAGTATAGCGTAGCCCAGGACAACCAGAGATTTGGAGTTGTAAAATGTATGACTTCGGCTTAGGGCCAGGAGCGAACAGTTGTGAGAGCCCTAGGACGGAATCTCGGTGGTAGGCCCTAATAAGTAGGTAAAGAGTTAGTAATAAAATATAGGGTGATTTTCAAAATGCATTACTGCGGTATCACTGCTTCCAATTGCCGAATTCTGCAGTGATACACCCATACACTCTACATTGCCGGAAGAAAGACAGAAAAAGATAATAGTCGCCGATTAGTTTCATTTTGTAGGGATTATGATGCGGTGAAGTTCTAAAGTGAAATACTGAACCTAGTCGTCTCTTGTCAAACTGACTGGTCCCAGCCTATTGTCATAATTTTACTCTCCAGCCAGTTGATCTGGCCATAATGGTAGGTAGTTCTTGTAGGATCTGGTGCCTTTGAAGTTACAGACTAATAGGATGTTCGAGTTAACTAGACAGTATTCTGATCCGCCAAAAGGAGAATCGAATTCATGGGAGCGCTTGAAAGATAAGAACAAATTAAGAAGGTAAGATCCTTGATATCAGCTTGGAAATACCACATTTTAATACAGATCTTTAAAATTTACAAAGAACTCATTATCTTTCGTAGTGTTTATATCTTTCCTCATAGGACATAGGGCTGGAACAGTTGCCCTTCAGAGGCAGGATTATAGGAAGATTGAAACTCAAGACTCAAGATTGAAACTCAAGATTGAAATTGATATTAATGCAGTAGCGATAACTTCGATAATAGTGTAACTTTTGATATAATTTACCATCTAATATTTAAGCTAGTCTTCTCAGGTCATTCGTTAAATTTAATTCTTGTTTATCTGCTTTCTAAATATTCTTTTACGATAGTGTTTATTATTAACGCTGGACGAATTTTAATTTAATTTCTTACACATTACACAAGCAATCCCCTGGCACCCGGTTTAAATATTAAAACAATTGTTATTTTGAACAAAAAGAAAAATTTTCGTTTTTACAAAAACTGTACGAAAGCACATTGATTAGGCAAAATCTATTGATATGACAATGAATATTTAATGATTCCGGGTTTGTAACTATAGATTAGGATTAAAAAATATTTTAACTATATTTGTACTACAAAAAAATACAAGATATTAGTGACTTCTACTTTTGTGTAATTAAATAAATAATTTACTACATTTTGAGAGTATATAAAGATGATTATAATAATCTTATAGTAGCATAAAAAATAATATTGTACTAACTATTTATTTTTAGTTTTTAATCTTAAACTGTTGCTCTGCAAGAAAAGGCACAACAAACATAATATTCTATATAAAATGGACATGTAGTTTGCTTAAACATATAAAAAAGACCAACAAAATTAATATTATTATTGTTTTTTTTTTTTTTGTTTTAATTTAATCTCAACATAAATGATTTTGTATTCCGTAGTTGTGTGTTGCCACTAATACCATGAACTATGTACAGAGAATTTCGTTATCTAAACCAAAAATGATAAATGAAAAATTAGTAAAAATGCCATTGATTTCAAATTTATTTCATAATTAATAATTTAATAACTTAATCATTCCTATTTTTTTTTTTTAATTTTTTTTTTCTACTTTGAGTGTAATTTTCTTACTTTGAAGCATTTTATGTGGAAATGATTACACATTTCGTGTACCTAAAAGGGAGCAAATAGTAAAAGAAAAATTTGTAAGTAAAATTAATTATTTTAATATACAACTATAAAAAAGTGCAAGATTAAAAATATAAATTATCTAAAAGGTACTCACGATTCCCTGTCCGTAGTGATAATGAGCAATCGATGAAAAAATTGTCAGTGAATAAAGTATCCATCTTTCCACATCGCTGGACATTTCCGATAGTCCCATTTGTTCATAGAATGGAAAACAGCAGATAGCAACGACCGCACCAAGTGGATACATGAGGACATTGAATCCGTCCGCTCTAGTATCTGACATTTGAGCAACTATCAGTCGGCACTGTAAGCAACAATAACAACAACAACAAAAAATAAGGATATATGCAACAACTATAAAGTATATTTCAGTCATCGTTTCACTTCCACGGGCGATTTTTCGTACGTTTAAGTCTTTCTTGTATATAACGTATTTTTACTTACGCTTATATTGGAGAATATTGTCCCAAAGAGGAGCAGCATTATTCTTGGCTCTAGGGTAAAAATGTCACTTCTCGAGCAGAAAGTCCATAAGAATGTGATTACAAACAGCCATAAAAATGGGAATAAGGGACGTGCTGCCTCCATGAATGGCCTCATTTTTCCTGTACGATTTTTGTATGAACTGCAAGTAATAAATTATATAAAAGATGTTAAAGAAACTCTTGGTACTTCATAACGGTGTTTTGACTTTTTAAAGTTTATACAAAAAGCATAACATAAATGAATAATTTTTCTACGATTAAGATGTGTCGACCCAGAATATTAATAATAACATTATTGCTGACAGAGTTAACTTTTGGCCAAAGAGAAAACAGTAAAATCAGAGGCGGCGGAGCATAATCATTCATTGTGGGTGGGGAGGAGGCGAACAGTTAAATAGTTAATCGGTAAATTGAATTACCAACTGTCTGTTGAGTTATATGGTTTTAAATTCTTTGGTAATTCTTTGGTTATGGGGTTAAACTCGACTAGCTGTTTTAGAGGGGGTGCATATGAGCCTAGCCGGACCGCCTCATGTGGACCCCGTATGAATTGCCCTGTAAGGCCCACACAAAAGATCTAGCGCCTTGCCCCATTAGCGCTTCGTCATAAGGTATGCCCCTGCTATATGAGTAATAACTGCGCCGCTGTCGAAAACTGTCCGGTCCGTTCTCCCAACTGAGTACTAATTACGTCCAATGCTGCTTAACCTCTGTAATCGAACCAGCACCGGTCTATTGAGTATGTTAAATAATACCCTTCACAGTCATCAACATAATTGCCTGAAATATGAAGCAATGTAACAACAAAAACTAAAGCTTTGTATAAGTTAAACTAAAGCTTAATGCCCCGGGTTCACCGACCTCCGTTCAATAATGTTCAGTTCAATCCACTTAAGTGGCTTCACCTATCCGGCTAAAGTCCAGTTCATGTTTAGTTCGTGCTTGAAATTGTTGTTGTTTTTTCGCCAGAATGCAAATGTGGAAAATCCACTATTCTAGTTTATTGCTCTCTTTTGAGCGAGCTTTTACGGGCAACTTCAGTTCGAGACCAGTTGGGCGAAGTGAGGTTTGTTTATCCTAAGGTTATCTTAAAGTTCAGTTCGCCAATTTGCTCGAACTTGCGGAGTTCGGCCGGTGAAGCTTTTCAAAAAGGTATGTAAGGCAGATATTGCCCAATTTCATTTGAAATAAGGTTAGCGTACTAGGACCATTATGTAAAACTGATAAGGTACACCTCACTTGACTTTCGCTGATTTTGTTTAGCACTGTTGATGAGGCATGCCACTCATTTGCTACATGGGGAGCCTACAGGGAAATCTTTCTTTCGGCATGGCCCTGAGGCAATTCCCTTCTTAAATTCTAGTCTGGTGGGGTTTAAAAAGCTTAGGCTATAAAGTTATAATGTCTTAATGGGTAAATATAATATATTTAGTTTTCGAATTTAAAGCGTTGCTTGGGTGCGGTCCTTCGCCCACTTTCCGGCCGAGATAACCCTCCAACGTTCTGGATTATCAGGTATACATGAAATATTAAGGGTGTGGATTTAACAACCCAAAGCGAAAGTGAATGTGTACTTTTCCTTTGACATTGAATTTGAAACCATTAAGATATTGTTCTCTTTCTGCTGTCAACGTTAATGGACAGGTTCTGCCTAGAGGCTCCCAGATGCTAAATCCGGCTCTGCCCCCTAAAGGTTCCTCATACTCAATGGACGAGGAACCTCGGCATATGTAAATGCCTTAAGGAGCTCAAATCCACTGGTTCCGAGAATATACGACCCATCGTTGAGAGCGGTTAGTTGAGAAGTATAAGTTTAGGAGCAGAGAGGAAATAATGTGCAGAATTCGAATTCGTACAATTAGAGCATGATTGACGCTATATAAAGTTTAGACAGTGAATCAGCAAACGTGATATTCAACATAGAAGTTGTGAAGTACCTTCGCCAGAAATGGAAGAATACTGATAGGTCGAGAAGTAGTAGTAGTAGTAGGAGAAGGGACTACTTGGCATGGGTATGGTTAAAGCGAAACTTTGGTACCGCGAGGCAGGATATGAGAATGTGAGTTAAATAGACAATAGACAAGATATGACCATATTGAGAAACCTAGGCTATCGCCACCAGTCCCATTGGACTCGATTGACTTCGCGGCAGTGATTACTTCGAGAGAATCGTCTTAATGAGAGCAGAAGCCATTGGAAGAAACTGTGAGACATAATAGTGTCATAGTGTCCCACTCGGCCAGCACAATAAGTGGTTATCAGTTACTTTAGCTTTTATCATTTTTAGGGATCTCACTGCTGATTTCTAGCTTCTTAGAAAGTTTTGCAACTACATACTAATAAAATACGAGAATTACATTTTATAGATTTTATAGGACAATTTCCTCTCGTACTTTCCAAATGTAACCAGAAAAAAAAACACACTGATGATGGAGATGATTAACATTATTAAAACTCTTACAATGAAAAAAATTCCTAGCTCTGATATCACAATCAGAAACTTTTCGTACTTATCAAGAATATTATTAAATCTAGCGTATTTTTTCTTTTAACATTATTCTTACCAATATATATTTTTAATAACAATAGGAACATTTGTTATAAATCCTGATACAACCATTATAATCTCAAAAGCTCTAGCCGGTTGTAAATCATATGGCAATCTTTGAATCCAAATTTCTGGACCAAATATGAAAGTCGTCAAGAGAGTTAATGTAACACCCTGGAAAAAAAGGATTTTTTTTTATAAAAATATGCAAATTACAAATTTATAAATGTTAACCACTTACCCACATTGTAAAATCATATCCCCACGGCAGGAACATAACGCCAGTATTATATTTTTCAAAATGAGCTAAATAAAAATTAAGATACACAATCCAAATAACTAAGAACATATGCTCCTTCGGCAGTTCAGATACACCAAACAATGAGAAGATATAGATTGGTATTAGACCAGTTGTATATGAATCTAATCCATGATCGAACAGCTCTCCTAGTGGACCGCTCGTTCCTGTTCTTCTTGCCTGTTTACCATCTATACCATCTGCAAAACTAAAAGTTATTTAAAATGTTCATTTAAATTTTATGAAAACATAGTTTCTTTGAAAATTTCATATTTACCTAATGTATAAGCTAGGAAGACAAATATCGATGTGACTAGCCAAACCCATCTCGGTATTGGATTAACTTCTTGTTGGGCTGCTGTAAAGTCCCAATCGTACCAGGCAATTAAGAGAAAATTTATGAATGTTAGTAAAAATCCAGTGAATGTGATGAGATTCGGTGCAATCCATTGTGGGAATAACTAAAAAGAGGGGATTTAGAATACCGATATGATTTAAAATCAAAATTTTACCTTAACACATTCATTCCAAAACGGATGCATTACATAAACACTAAGGACATTTGTATCGATGCTGTTGTACTGGAAATTAAGAAGAAAAAGAAAAAATTAATAAAATATGCCTTTATTATTTTTTTAAGTTTATTATTATACTAAAGGAAGGGAAACAATATGTAGGAGGGCGCTATGGTTGTGTAAGATCTTATATACGAAAAACTGTCCAGTGAATTTTTGCGTTATTTTATGACAATGTGAGGAATTTATAACCGCCGTGATAAAGTGCCCCATTATACAACCCGGAAACGAAAGAGCAGCAAGGGGAACGAGTCGCATATTACGGCATCAAAAAAGCAAAAGTGTATTCCATCGGGTAGAAAGTGATGAGCATAGGTTTTGAGGGACTCGTGTACAACACCGAAGTGAAAAGTTTTAGACCATATAAAAGCTCACCTTTTTGGGCTAGATCCTTCAGTAGATAAGTTGTTAACATTGCCTCAGTGATACGGCCTTAATCTGGTTCGACTTATGAGAAGGTTGATCGATCCAAGATCTCTGGTAATCGGCTTGACCGAAGCGAACGAAATTCTTAATGGTTCAAGAGCTCAACCATAGGTTAAAGCCACTCAGGGAGCACGGCGTACTGGTACCGTGAAACTAACATACTCAAACTATCAAAGTACAGACAACCTTGCAAAACGCTAAAATCCCCAAAAATGTGTAGTCAAGAGATCGTCTCGTCTCGTCAGCGGCTAATCCGACGACCATTCATCCGCATTTCAAATAATTGAATTGATTTTTTAATTGATACGAACGCCGACGTAACAACTGTTCTTGGCAGACATTTTAGCGCACGACCAGCAGAACTACTTCTGTGGCAGTGAATTGATCCATGATCCAAACATTCGACAAGCATTTACTCGAACTTTACCTTTGCCGACTATACGTCCATAGCTCTTTTTTTTCATAATCTCGACCAAATATGTATGTGAAGCCGCAATCGCATCAAAACTGAAGAAGGGGCCTTCCGAGCGTACAAGAGTTTCCCCGAGTGAATCGCTCCGTTTAGAGTATATATAACTAAGAAGAAGGATATGATAGATTAAGGGTAGTCTTTAGGATGAATGAGGAGGAAGCAGTGAGCCTCGCGTTTGAAGTCTTGGATATTGTATGAGTTCATTTTTTTAAGCAGTTGACTGAGCCACAGCCTGCTGAAACAAGAGAATCCCGCTAATCAGCGAACAAAGGCTGTGACGCAAGCAGTACCAGCCCACTAGGTAAACAAGGAGGTGCACCGTCCACTAGATGAGTGAATCAAGACACAGAGTGAATCACTACCCAGTAGAGTCGTATGTCAAGACTGGTCTACGTAATATTTTGAAGAACCAACGTACCATCTGTGGTTTCACGTGCGTGAAGTTAGCGAATCAATTTCGGAAAATCAAAAAAAGTAATTGCTCATTATTTGCCGCTAATTATCCGCTAATTAGTTACGGAGGAAAAAAATTTGCCGCTCGCTTCCTTTTCTGGATTTTGGGTGTTTCGCTAAGTTCACGCGAAGTTAGCGAATCAACTTAGCTAAAAATCATACTACACTAAAAATAAGTACCTCGAAATTTGCCGCTAATTATCCGCTAATTAGTTACGGAGGAAAAAAATTTGCCGCTCGCTCCCTTTTCTGGATTTTGGGTGTTTCGCTAAGTTCACGCGAAGTTAGCGAAACAACTTAGCTAAAAATCATACTACACTAAAAATAAGTACCTCGAAATTTGCCGCTAATTATCCGTAACTAATTAGCGGATAATTAGCGGCAAATAATGAGCAATTACTTTTTTTGATTTTCCGAAATTGATTCGCTAACTTCACGCACATTGTGGTTTCATATCTCATCTCTGGCTGAAACAGCTACGGTGACTTAAAAATTGGTGATTCTATGATGACGATTACCTATGCACATATATTTTAATCAATCGAACCGGACCCCATTTGAAAAATACTCATATTAGTGTTGAGCAAGAATAATTCTTTGACCTATCAACCTCCAATTAAACTTGGAGCACAATCCTAATCATCTATGCACAAGGAGCCGAGAACTAGTTATACCTACTACCTGAATGCAGACACAGTCTAGAACTAAAGGCGATACTGGTAGACGTTACGATGGAAACCGTACGATACAAAGGCACAGGCAGAACCAACGAATGTTACGGCGGAAGAAGAATGGAAAGCAGCTAGAGAGGCCAGAAATAAAGATAGAAAAATATACATAGAGAGACCTACGAGCAACAAGAAACTGACTACCCCGCTGGGTTCGAGTGAATTTTCCGTTCAATTTAAAAAACATTTGTTTTAGGTCTGGGGTAAATTAAAAAATATTGGTAGCAAAGTATTTAATGGTTTTTACGGAAGCCTGAAGAGTACTGAGAACGTCGGTGCCCCCACTGTGTCGGATGTGGAGAATCATGTGACGCCCAATTTGCTTCCATGGAATTACATCGTGCCGATATATTTTTTCACTGATGCGGCGGTATTGCACTGAAGTCACCGTCAGGTCACGGATATGTGTGGATCAACCTTTACCGGCGCGCTTTTAGATGAACGGGGAAGTGGGGATGAAGCCCTTCATCATCTCCACTTTCCCGTTCATCTAAAAAGCTCACAAGAAACGTACGGTCTAATCACCGTCTAACGGTGACAGCACCATTTGATCCACCGTCGACTGCCACCGATGGAATATAGTAGCCCTGACAAAATTCTATTGCTCTATCATAACGATTGTTCCACGGAAATAAAAGCTCTCTTACCTCCACAGTAATCTAAGGCCGTTCATACACGAGTAACCATGGTTCTGGGAGCGCGCGCGGAGCACTCAGTCAGGCGGTCTCTCAGTCGGACTCTGGTCAGGCGCGCGGAGCACTCCACACGTTTCCCTTGCCGTAAAAAGCTCGTGTTCGCAGAATCACCGTGTAGGAATGGCCTTATAGTCGCCCGCTCCTCTCATTCCATGTACTTACAGCGCCTCTTTTCGCGCATACTACAAACAAGGAATTCGTTCATATAAATAGAACAACCCTATTGTGAAAAAATCTCACGCAATCTGTTTTTCCGTATTCCTACAACATCCAAGAGTTCAAACGTAGAGTTCATCGCCATCACTTTTAACATCTTCCTGACTCCTCGTAACCTGTAACATATTCTATCCATCGAACTAAGCTTACTACTAGACATTTTACCATGACGTGACCAACGACATGACGGATTGGTAGTACAAAGGTTGATTCCGGAACATGCCAGATAAAAAAATCAAAGTTATGTTAAAATTACGCAAGAACATGTTCGTTTTTTTAAATAAAACAAATCATAAAGCACAAATACAGCAGTTGAAGTATGTTGTATAATATTTAACAATATATGTACTAAGCGCAGAATAAAAACGGACTTTGGTACATATGTATGTTAATAATTATCTCTCTCTCATTTACAATAAAGATAAAATATTCGTTTCATTCTCAACCTTATGACATTTCCTATCAGTGAAATACTGGAATATGACAAATATAAAATCTGTGTCAATATAAACAGCGCCATACGCTTCCGAAAATAATATGTGGACACGAAATATGTGGCGAAAAAATAAACGTTTTTATTGTTTCAGAATAAACAATTTCTGCCAAACTGTAGTCAAGCGCTAATCAGTTAGTAAATTTGTTCTGTGTGTTATTTACTGGTTGATAACACGCTATTATCTATCTCTTATTCCGTGAGCTTTTAATCCGTAGAGAAAAGCTTTTCATGAAATTTTCTATATAAAACATTGTACGGCAATTGAAATGTTCATTTAGTGTAAATTATAGACGCCTCGATGAGATGTTCGTTCGCCCCGACTCTAAATAAAACACGTTTTTCTAAACTCACTGCCACAAGCGTTTTGATGTTGTGTAGTTCTGATTTTTTTTTTATTTTATTTAACTTTGATCATATTATTACATCACGTTTTTAGAGAGGTCCTATTTTCGTATATTCTATAAATATTTTCACATGTACAACGTTGAAACCTATCCAATGACTTTGTTTGTTATTTAAGGCGAGATTTATAGAATTTTTATTTTTACATTCCATTCAGTCTGTCGGGGGAATTTCCAGTTGAGGTGTCTTTATTATTAAATTTTTGGTTAAAGCATTATTTCTTTTTAATTGTGGTTTTGAACCAATGTTAAAAACTATTTTTACAGCAAACAAAACAACGGAAATACAAATTTCTACATTTCATCGTTATTTACTAGTTTTTTTAATAATACCCGTGCCATCGGCTTAGCAATTAAAAAATAGTTAATTATGTGCTCTTACTACGTCCAAAAACGAGTTTTTTAAATACAGCAAATCACCTGAGAGAGAATTTTTTTTATTATTTTTTTACTCTTGAAAAACAACATTTGTTATTCTGAAGAATACTGATATTCCGAACTGGATTCATAAAAAATAAAAATCTTTTTTAAAATTTTATATAATTAAAAAATTACATTTATTTAATGAGCGGCACTAATTGCACCATATACGATGAACGGAGATACCGTGTCACTAGGCTACACGGGATGTGGCGTAATTTTTAGGAAAAAATACCGATTATAAATCCGAATGATACTTTCAACAGAATTCAAAATTTTAGAATCAAAGTAAAGCCGTGGATGATTCTGCTTTCGAAGGGCTGTAACTGATGCCAACTAACTTACAAATGACTTCTTCTCGACTTCGCTGAGTATATTAGTGCGAATAGTACAGGGCCGGTGCTTGGGTTTTTTGCGCCCGGTACACTATTCCATATTGCGCCCTCTAAGCTGTTCATTTTGAAAGCAGTGAAGGACAATGGAAAAAGACACAAACACTCGCTGGATGAGTTTTGCGCAAAATTTAAGATTGTACCATAATAATGTGTGAAAAAAAGATAACATAGATAGGAAGTTTCACAACATCAACATCTAACCATCAAATATTTGCTGAAAACGTCAATTGCAGAGAACAGGGCAGGACGTTGGGATGGGCAGATTTGTTGAAACTTTGAATTGTTTCACTGAATTTTTGAATCAACTTTTAAACAGCTGTGTGATTGTTGTTGTAGCTTATATTAATCACGGTAAACAGCAATGTACAATACAGAGCCATCGGAACAATTTTTTCTTTGTGTGAGTTGATATGGTACTTTCTACAGAATTTGCAAAAAGAGTTCCAGCATATTATAAATAAGCGATTTTTCCGAATTTTTGCTTATGACTCTCAAAGACGAAAGTCTGTTCTCTCACTGTTTGACAAAAATCTCAAGTAACATTTTTTAAGTACGAACTATCGTATGGGTGGGGGAAATCGTAACGGTTTAGCCGCTAGGGCGTTTTCTAGTTTTTTTTTGCTAGAGGTTTACATATCACCCTGTATTTTTGTAGCCCTATGGGGTATTTTCATATATAAGGTAACGCATAATACTCCCACCTATCTAAAACCAGAAAGATGTCCAAGCTTTCCTATTTTGGGGGAAAAAATTGATTAACTACGAATTTTTTGGAGAAAAATATGGTTGAAGTTGAAATTAGGGGAAAAAAACAAAATTTTGACGATTCATAACTGTGAAAGTTGGTTAGAACCTTGACTTTTAAGGTTTAAGATAGGTGGAAGTATTCTGCTTATTCATAAAAATATCTCATAGGGTTACAAAAAAACAGGGTGATATGTAATCCTCTAGCAAATAAAAACTGCAAAACACTCTAACCGAGTTACGACTTGCATTACGTATTCTACTTGTCATACCCTTTCATTTAATACCCATATCAAGGTGCTTCTAAAGAAAAACGTTATCCTCCGTTTTGTGTTGGCCGCCATTTTGTGTTTTCCGCCATTTTAGTTTTGGAATGATAGCACACACAGCTAATTGTGGCTGTGTTCGTAAATGCAAGTTGCTCAAATTTTGCATGTAGCATATCGTTCAGTATTGCAACTGAAAAAAAGCAAAGCGTTCTGAAATGCAAGTACATTTGCAAATGATCGCAACCCATGCATGTATTTCAAAGTACTTGCTAGTTTGTATTCGCGAAGAAAAAAAACGAACTGTCAAATAAATTCAAGTAGGCAGACAGTAGCTTTTTAAAAATGGTGAAATGCGTTCATTTAAGCAACCATGAATAATTCGCAAATGACTAATCTGACTAGCAAGCGATTGCAAGGTTGCCTGCATACAAGCAAACAAACCTTGCATTTATGAACACGGCCTGTATACTACTACAATTGCAAAACTCGGCCGCCATGAGCCGCCATCTTGTTTTTGTTACAAAAATGTCATATTGCATTATCACTCGAGCATATAGGCAAATTTTGGAGTTGGTAAGTGGGTCAAGATCAAGTAAAAACTGGTGAAAAATCGTACTAATGGTACTAATTAATTAATTTAAAAAAAAACTAATTAAAATTTCAAAAAACGAGCTGTTAGTCACCTGTTGGGGTATCCATGCATTTACAAAAAAAAATTGAAGGACATTTTCTTTTATTAATATAGATTATACAGACTTTTTTTTACTGCATACATATTCAACAATTAAGAACCTTTGTTTAAGTATTCCACATAAATTGCCAATTGACGTACATGGTAGCCTAGGGTGGCAGGCGCTCGACTTTAACAGCCCCTTACAACAGTCCCACAATAACGGACTCAACATAACAATCTAAGTCCCCGACGATTCCTTGGAACTCTTTGAATATTGCGAAGTACAACCTTTTGGCTCTAGTACACGGAACAGTCTATAAAAAACTCTGCTGGTTGTTTGGTAAAAGTGTATAATGTTAATTAGACGATCCATCACTTCCTTTATTACGCCCATACACAAACCGGTTTTATAGACAAGGGGTCGCAAAGAAGTGTTTTTCCTCACTTTTGACTTAAGGCCCCCATACACGGTCAAATTGGATGTACAACCAGATTTTCATCAAACCCATAAGCCCAACGTATTTTGATCGGCCGACCGGCCCACAATCGATAGTTTTAGTTGTACATCCGCCCTTCGATTTACATCCAATTTGACCGTGTATGGGGGCCTCCGCACATGAGTCGACTGATTTGCAATTCTAGTTTCAAACTGGTTTGAAATAATCATGTACACAAACAGCTTGCAATCAAAACGAAACCTTTGTCCACACAGGAGCCCAGCTGTTTTTGGATCAATCAGTGCTTCTGCGCCTGCATAGTTTTAAAGCCGCACACATGAAAAATTAGCTGGATTACAAAACTCTGCCCGCATAAGTGCAACTACGCAACTGAAATTACTTCCGACTGGCAAAAATAGTCGCACCCGACCAGTTGGAAACTAGTTCCCGGTCCCGTTTCTGTCAACCTGTCTATTAAAGCTCTCCTGAAGTTCATGTCTAAAAGGAGCAGTTTTCACTATTTTAAAGCTACTTATCACTGTATTGCAGATATCTTATTAAATAACTAATTAACAATCCAATTTTTACTGATTAGATTAGTACACCAGCTCAATTTTGCTATGCAGGACACAAGTAGCGTTATTTTGATGATAATCTCAAGATAATACCGAGACTGAAATTCATTTTCAAAATTTTGTTTTTCATTTTATTTTTCGTTGAAAATTTCACACTTTTATCATTTGAACATTTACAGAGGATATCAACGTGCACAGTAAATTTGCATCTTTTGGCTGTTTATCAAAAATATGAACTTGAAAATAAACTGAAAACTCGTGCTGAAAAACAAAATAAATATTGAAATTTATGCAGCGGCTTCAAATGGTGCAACAAAGGTCATAATGTACAGACATTTGCTTAGTCATAGCAGATTTCTTTAATTTTGAATTAAGTTTTAGATTAGTTAGTCATTTTGTTACTAAAATTAATTAAGTAAAATGTTTTTTAATCATATTAATAAAATAATAAAAAGTAAGAAGTTTTCGGGGCATATGTATATTCCTGCACTATTCTTTGGATTATTATTAAGGGTCTGTGCAAAAATATAAATTCAAACGACAATTTGTATGAATAACTCATTTCAAGCTATTAATTTGATTCGAAATCGACGATTTGCTTCTATGGAAATAAGTAAATTGTTTGTTTGTTTACTTAATCAAGAACAGCTATTAAATATATTTAACAAAGCAAATTTAAAATAACCATAAATTATGAAAAACATGAAATACGCAAAAAAACGTATAACTTAAAATAATCAGTTTATTGCTTAGGTAAACGGAAATAAGTCAAACCAATGTTTTGAAAAAAAAATACTATGCAAACAAAAGCTATTCCATCACTCTAGCACAAAATTGATGGAGAAAGCTATGAATTTTGTATCCACTATGTTGTTGTTCAAGCTTAAATAGGTTTTTTTAACATACCCTGGAAAAGATATACAGTTGATTGATCCAAAAAGTGAAAATATGATTGACGAAAAAAGTGAAAATATAGAAGCATAACGCAACTGCATACTAATTATTAAATTTTTTTGGTCTTAAATACTCGCAAACAGTATATTAAAATAATATTTTTTAGTTTCACAGGAAGTTTCTAAAAAAATTAAAAATAATGAAATTAAATGTGTAAACTTATATCCCGGCTACACTGGCCTTAGGTCATTAAAGTTCATTTCAATTCGCATTGGTGGCTTCATCCGCTGGCATGTTCAGTTCGTACTTAAAATTGTTGTTGTTTTTTCGCCAGAAGTTAGAAATACAAAAGCTCACTGGAATGACATTCCATCATTACCTCAATTTCATGTTCTGTTTGGCGAACTCAGACTTGATTTTTTTCTGAGTTCAATATGTGAACATGTATAAGGCTAAAATTAAAATTCACTACACCAATTTGCTAACCTACGCAGTTCGGCCGGTGAACGGGATATTATACGTTTTCATGAATATCCTTATTGATTACATCTGTGGCGTGAATACCTTGAAGCCTTTGTTCAGCTAGTTACTTATGTAAACCATACACGCCCCGTTATACCGGAGAGGTGACCTGTGTAGGTTTGCCGGTAGCAAGTATGGGGACGTTCCGGTATACGGTATGTTATTGAGTTAGGACGGCGTTGCGAACAGCTACCGCCTGGACAGAGACTATAAAACAACTAGCGCGACCTGCGTAAGCGACCGGAGTACACATGCACAGGTACACCGTACTGAAAGAATTGATTTTCGAATTTGATCAGGTTCAAAAAACTGCACAGGTCTATTCCCATACACGCTCCGGTCTACCTGCGTAGCCATACCTGTACAGGTAAACCTCTACGGTGGACCGTAGTGTATGAAGGTCATTAGGCACAACCGTGTCCATTTACTTGAACTCAGTTACGAAGCCCGCTACCATATTACCTCTGGAGTGTATAGGATAAATCGAAAGGACCATTCATTGTACATAACGAAAATGTTGAAGTCTCCATAAAACAAATTCAAAAATACATTTGGGGCAGATTCTTGTTTGGCTCAAATTTGCCGTGGAATGCCCGCGTGTATAGCTTAGTTTTTGGCCATTTAAATCTTTTGGTTAAGTTTGGCTGTCGTGAGGCCGTATTTACTTCCATTAAAAATAGTAAAAAATTCTACGGCCATCATATCCCCCTTTAAAAGCCAAGCGGCCGTAGTTCGCCCGCTGTAAACCCATTTTTTATTTTTACTCGGGCTGTGGAAACTGCTTGGAATAACTTACGCTCCTTACGCGTGCAATCTAAAAATGTAACTGCGCCTCATAAAATTTGGCCAGAAAGCCTCAATCAACATTTCATTGGCAACCATACGGCTGCCAAAATTAATACTCTCCTTTCCACATCCCCTGACAGCTTCTGCTTTCGCTGTGTCGATTCCCTTGAGGTCGTAAAATCAGATAAATCACAAGCGATCGGTGGTGACAATATATGTCCCAGATTCCTAAATATGCCGGTCTTGAGGAAGACAAATTAATTATTCCACATTTCCGTCCCTTGATTGGACAACGGTCTTTCTTTGTCTTCCCAACTTTGCTTTGTAATCATCTAATCTTCAGCATTGATTCAGCGGGCATTTTCAAGAAGCGTCTTTTATATTATTCTTTGTCAATTATGTATTCTTTTTCTCTATTACTCTTATCATATCCTCTTATCAGCTGTGATCCATGTAATGTTCTGAGATTCTGGAATACCCTAACTTTCATCTTCCAGGATGAAATTTCTGGATTTAATCCTTTTTTTTTATGTGACACACTAGAGACTTAGGGAAGGCCCCTTTGTACTGTCGACCATGTTTTTTTTTTTTTTTTAAATGTCGAACAGCAGCTCTGGTCGGAAGATAGAGAGAGAAGTGAAGGAAAGAACTGTCACAACCTAGCCGCGGTATTTTTATTTCACCTACTCCCAACCATTTCGCGACTCTGACATCGGGGCATCGAGAACAACTCGCTGGAGTGTTATGCCTCCTGAAACGAGTTGAATCTCATCAACCAACCGATGACATGCGCTTGGTGGAGCGGGGAAGAGAACTAGTGAAGGCTATGACAGGAGGAATCAAGAATGCAAAGAGGGAAGAAGAAAGAAGGAAAGTGGCGGGAAATTGGGAAAGGCTAGGACCGTGGCACCGCCGGGAATCGAACCCGGGACCTCTGGGGATAGTAGTCAGGCGCCTTACCCCTAGACTACCGAGGCCCCCCTTGCAGAATGAAGCTTGAATAATACGAAATTGTCATTCGGAACCGTCTAAAATGTCCTGCCCGACCATGCATTTCAAACTTTAGCTAGCTAGCAGCAGGTGGTAGTCGAAAATAGCATTTTTGACCTCGCATATTGGGGCCCTAAATTCCTCAATCTCTGAGCCCGAGTTACGTTTTATGCTTTCCATCGAGCCTATTTAGCTTAGCTCTGCATTGCTTCATTAGCTTAGAGCCTTTCATCACTTAATTTAGAGCTTGTATAGAGGCTTGTTTATTTATGAAAATTCCTATGTTACATACTTGTGCATAACTATTCTGAAAATGGTTCTCACCCTGCTCTGACGATTCTGTGTTTCCCAAGCGGCAGTTCTTTTTCGACACCTCGAAAGTTTGCGAGTTTGCTCCTCGAGTGTTTCCCTACTCCGAAGAAGTTTTATTCTTTTACCCTTTGATTGCACTTCGACAATAGTCTTACGTCATTGGAGGTATTTAGTAAAATAATTTCTTTAAAGTAACACAAGTACTGAACTTGCTACTAGGGTAATTTAGAAAACGTCAAATCAAATTCTGAAATCAATGCAAAAATAGAAGAAATCTCAATTTTTACAATTTAATAAAGCAATATTTCATAGAAGGAGTTTTGAAAAGGCGTTTCAACCAGATCAGGCTGTCACTGCCTCCCCTAAAACATGCTCCTCACAATATAACAGTTTGAGTCTACAACACAACCGATAGGATCGTATGACAATTAGCAGTTACGTTGAAGTCCTGGGGCTACAACATTCGATGCCCAAATCAATGAAATTTCCTGTTCACCGGAACTGTCCTCAGGTACATTTCAACAGAATAAACCCTAATTGCCACACTTCTCGAGTTACTAGAGGGTGGTTTTCAGAAAAGGAGGTTACACATAGTATTCGCACCCTTGAGTTCAATTACATTCTCTGTAACACTACGAAAATGAATTCCTGAACGCCTTGAGGCAAGAATGCATATGTGCTGTGTTGTCTTTCCCATTTTTGTCACATTTTCCAATTCAGCTTTAAGAAAGGAATAGTCAAGTTGAAAATCTGAAAAAATCTTAGTTACGAGATGAACTAAGTAGCATTGAAACCCACAAAGAAATCGCATAAGCTGTAAACTAAAAAATACTTAGAAAAAAAATTAAGGGAGTGTGCAGACGTAAACATAAAATTTGGACGGAGATGTAAAAAATACTTATACCACCAACAACCGAATCCCATCGAAATGCATGGTTGATCATCTATAAGCCCCGCGGAATAATTAAGGATAGATGATGATGATGAGAACACTCAGAAAATCGATTCTTAATTTTGACCCATTTCTTGCAATTGCAACAAATGCTCACCCTTATTTTAAGGGGTTGAAAGTATAAAGCTTAAGTTTTTGAAAGAGATTATCTCTATAGACCTATAGATAAAGTGAATCATTAGCCGGTCTTCCTGAATGCCGCCCTATTCAAATTATTTTAGTGGGACTTAAGTTTTGTTTCTGCCTAACCACTTCACTTTGCTTTGCTACAGGGCCACAAGCTAACTTCAGGTACTTAAGTGCTACTTCCAAAGTTTAAGTTTCACTTAAATAATCTCAATGACCCTTACTAGGAAAATTCAATAACTAGCACTATTGAGGTAATTCCAAAACGTCGTTTAAAGCATAATCTAAAATTGATGTTAAGCTGGAATTATAACTGGAACTGGGGCAACAGGGCGGGGTTGTTTTAAAATGGGTGAATGAAAAATACCCTTACAGTCATAAATTTATTTTTATTAATTTTAGAAGTGATCGATGAAATGCCGAAATTGTAGTAATAAAGCGATGAATTTCTTGGGTACATAGTGGGTTCTTATTTGCAATTAAATGTTTCTTCAAACAACTGCCCGAAAACATGCTTTGAGATGTTTTAGCAGATAAAAAAATAAAAGGCAAGTTTTTTGACAAGAATAAGCAAAGATAAAAAATGGCCTTACAACGGGCAAACACTGGCCGCTTGGCTTTTAAGGGGCATATGACGGCCGTAGAGTTTTTTAAGGACATAGACAGTGGGGATGACCCGAAAGAGCTAGTTGCGGGAAAACATTGCCGCGGAGGCAAGATGTTATATATTTCGGTGGAACAGTCGTGGTAGATGCGGTAGAATTTCGGCAGAGCCGCACATTCCAGCGCTGGCTTGATGAATCAATTGAGGAGCAAATGTCGCCATCGCCATTAAGTTAGAGAGCGCGGTTTTGCACCTTGTCCAGCTATGCTAGGGTGTTACTCGGGCCCTTGCCCAGATTTACGAGTCGAATTCGAGGCGGGGCCGAATGTGGGACTTCTAGATTATAGTACTGGCCGACACGACGGCTGAAGAAGGAAATTGCATCTTTAAAGGAATCCCAAGCATTGTGATGCTTGTTTAGCGATTTGGAATATGTGATTATTCCAAAGCCAGATCTTCGGTTAGAATATTGAGAAATGGTTCTGCCGGCAGTTCCAGACCGTCCACTGAAATGGCAAGAATTGAGGAGCGCGTTTTGTTAGAAAAGAGACAGTACTTTGTTTTCCGTGCGTTGAACTTATCACGATTCTTGAGGCCCCAATCTAGAATTACATTTATATCGCTATTGATTGAAATGGACCTAAGCTCACGATCATGCCGACAAGGTCTTGCACGTGCTTGTCTTGCTTTATCGAAGCTATACGAGTAACGCAGAGAACTGTCGTCCGCAAAGTTGCAGTAAGTTGGATGAGATTGAGAGCAGGTCATTTATAAAAACAAGGAAGAGATCTGGTGATAGAATTGAGCCCTGGGAACGCCTGCAGAGATGGCGTGGGGATTAGATTCAATGCCATTCAATACTACCTTAATTGAACGGTCAGAAAGGAAACTCCCAATCCAGTTCTTTAGAACAAAGTCAATACCAATAGCTTGGACTATGTAGTGAAACTTTTCTTGATAGAGGTTACCAAGGACCAGCAGCTTTTACTGTCAGCAGTGATGTTAATGAGTTTAGCTCGTAATTTGTCATCAAAAGAGTGTTTGATTTGCCTAATGGTGGATTTGCAGGCATTGACCTAATGTACTCACGTCAAGATGATTCTGTCCACATTCCGACAAACCTACGGCCACTTATATAGCTAGTGAATTGGGTAGTGAGCTTCACCGAAGTCACATTTCCTACATCAGTGACGGTTAGTAACTGATCTAGGCCCGATATAAAATTATCCCCACTCCCTCGTAAAAATATGGTCGGCATCCAAACAGGCGGGTTCAAAAACGCAATTTTTGACTATCACCTGCTATTAGCTAGCCAAAAGTGGAGCGCGTTGGAGACCTGCACTATGTCTAGGACGACTTGGCTTACTTACAACAAGAAAGAATAAATGGGCCTCCTAAACAGACCTCGACGAAATATGGCCAGAATAACTGCAGTCGTCACGGTACATTGGCCTATAAAGGACCACTCTGCCAAAATGCGTATCCCATAAAACAGTAGCTGCACACTTGTTCACTTCCTGTGTTAATGCCCAGCTTTAGCTAAAGCCAGGCAGCAGACACTAGGCAGTTACGTCCTATAGAAGACTTGAAAGAGATCTCTAGACAGAAGGTCAGATCACATATAAGCGTGCCAAATTGCACAGGATGGCTTTCATCACTTGCTACAGCCGACCGAACAAGCACTGAACCTTAGGTACGCTAGATTGTGACAACAAAACGGAGCGTCAAAGCGCTAATTGTGACCCCGATCGCACTAGAGACAACCCTACACCTAACCCCTAACCTATAAAGTTGTCATTACAGCTAATCAAGAGGCTACTACAAGGATGTAAACCAAACTCCTACAAAGCCTTAGACCTAATCTAACCTAAACAATACTCTTGAAAATATATAAGATGTCAAACGATAATAACTATTTTTTCCTCAATATGAAAACGGCGATTATTGAAAAAGTGCAGTTATTAAAGGGTCAATTTATAATAATTTTCATAGCAATTAGTTGTTGTTTTAATCTCTAGTTCAGTTTGAAAAATAGTGTGAACCTGATCCATAAAAGCGAACAACTTCAAAATTCTCAGTAAAAAAGAGCTTTCACATAACCTCTCTCTCTATTTCACATAACCGCGCTCAGTCAACATAGACCTAATCTTTTAAGTTCACATTCCCCGACCAACAGTTCTGATTTATATGGATTACCCGAGCACCATCTGTATCCACTAAAAAAACTGGTTGTTTGCCAAAGTTCCTACAACATATTCAACAGCTGAATCCACTGGAACATCAAAAAGAAATTAAAGTTCATTAGTTACCCACACAATGGAGGGAGCCCCACAGAGTCGATTGACAACCTGTGAGCTTCCCCGGGTTCGATGCTTTAGCGCAGCCACAATGCCACCAAAAGGTAGAAAATTTGGAGGTTGAGATAATTCCTACCTTCTACCTTTAGTCTTTTATGAAATATGGTGGGGAATGTGTGTTGTTTTCTCACACCGTTATGTATATTACCTCAAAACTTCGAGCACCCGGTTAGAACAACAACAATGTCATTCTGATGGGTTTTATTATAAATCATTTCAAATCTGTTTTAGAGCTTTGCAAAAATTCGGAATGTGTTTGTCAAAAGTTTTGGGATTCTTGGGGGATGTGTGTACATTATATATATAAAGATGAAGGTAGAAACCAGCTTCTCAAACAAAAAACAAAAGTAAATACGGGGTATGGAATTTTCCAGTTCAGGTAGTTCGATGCAGCGTTGCCAACTTAGTGGCTTTACGACTAGAACTGGTGGTTTAGACTTTTTGTGGGGAAAAATCGTATCTAGTGGCTAGTGGTTTTTTTGGTGGTCAGAGGAAAGTATACAACTATGCAAAATTAGTGTTGGCCATGCATACGGTCACTTTCTGCAACATCGGAGAGGCGAATCGAAAAAACAACGTTTTAAGGACATGACTGCGGCCCGAAAAGGATTTAGAAGATTTTTGAATGCTGGCTAATCCCGGCTCTGTGTGGTTCCTGAAGAGAAGAGGGATACCAGTCTTCTTAACAATAAGAGGACTACAAAAACCACAATAACCCTTCGAAAAGACTGAAGGTTTCAGCCATACAATTTGGAAAGCCTTCAGAAAAAAAATCGGCCCACCTATAATGAAGTCAAGAATGGCTCAAAGCCGAATGGCAGAATGAGCGTGTTTACGACTGACTATCCGGAGACTCTCCTGAACCCAGAACAACTAGTTGCTGTGCAAGGGGGAGTCTCCCGTAGGCGATAGCCGAATTGGAACAGGGTCGTGATGGATCGCCTTGAGCCCTGGGAAGAAGCAAGCCTCGTCGCTTCAGACAAGCTGCCGCACAGCTATATTGTAATTCCTCAGCAGGGCAACGCAAAGCTTAGGAAGGCCGTGAAAACGTGGGGGAGGGGCGGTGGGACTCTAAGGAAATGAACACTGGCTCCAATATGAAGCTTTTCCAGGTACACTTCCTCGAGTTCTTCTTGTCCAGGTACACTTCCTCGATATCGATAAATCGAAATTAGCAACTCGACATCGACAACCTTATCGTCTCTTTACATGGCGATAACGGCGAAGCTAATTAAAAAGCTCAATTTATACATACAATAAACTATAGGATAAGGTAAAGGAAGTCTAGGAATGCATGAGGATGTGGCGTAAACCTCGAGTTTGCACTCTTGGTTGTATGAGTTCAAAGGCAACCGTCGAGGTTAGCGGGAGATATTCTCACAGCTCCTAAAAATGGAGTATCCCGCTAACCAACTGACAAGGGCTGTGACGCCGGCAATGCCCGACTACCAGGCGGAATAAGACCCAACCTTAGTAGAACTTTGGTAAATCGATTAACCAGCTAAATTCAGTTCGAGTCCAGTTGGGCGAACTGAGGTCTGTTTTATCCTCAGTTGAATATATGGAAATTGTATGCGAACTGATGTTATTTTAAACTTCGGTTCACCAATTTGCTCCAACTTGCGCAGTTCGCCCGAAGAAGCCAGGAGATAATAAAAATTGGCCAAAGCAATAATACTGATTCTATTATTAAAATATTGATATTTTATAGCATTTAGTGGAATCGTTATTTTGTTTTAATTAGTGTAATTATTTCTGCTTAAACAGCGCCTTTCAAACATTCAAAATTAGGAACTTTGGAATATCTAGTTACTTTTGGCGAAGAGAAAAAATATTATAGTGGTTTTCTGATGGTTTTATAAGCCGAATCTAAGTAATGTTAAAACTTACATATATTGGGGTAAGTTATACTATGCATCATTTCTTTTATTATCCCCATACACAATCCTGTTTTATAGGCAAGAGGTCGCCGGGGAAAATTTGTTAGATTCAACTATCCATCACACTAACAGAATCATAACATCTTTCTTTGGGGTCTGAGAAAACTGATAAATTCCCCTTCTCATTTGCGTTTATAGTACAATTACATAGGCATCGCAAACGTTATATAAAAAAGAGACGTTAAAATGAATCTTGAGTGTAGAACCTACATTATACACAAACCGGTTTGGGTTGAGCACCGAGCGATGGAATGGAAAGTGGGTAAATCACACAAAGCATCTTTCACTTCAAATGCAGACTAAAAATGAGTTTGTAAGTTTGTTTTTCAGTACAATGTCGTACTGCAAATAAGGCGAGGTGGCATTGTATGTAATGCCAAAATGACAACAAAACACTGAAAAGCAAAATACCAACGAGAAGCTTTTTTTACGGGGTTGATTCTAATGTGCATTAAACTGCCAGAGTACTAAGGCACCTATGCCTCCATAATTTTATTTATATTTTACAATCTCACCTCACCAATTGGAAAATAAAAAGTAATAATATCTCTCCAATTCGTATTTACAACCTCACCTCGCCTCAGCTCAAATTTGACATATTACCGCCGCAAAAGAAATAAGTAAGGAGAAACCCTTATCTCTCTCAAGGACGGCGCTTTCATAGGTACAAATGGTGCACTTGCACCGGGCGCAATTGGACGGGGCACTTAAAAAAATTTAAAAAGTGTTCCCGTACCTTCATTTTCATATATTAAAAGAAATTTACATTTACAGTTCGTCTGTTTTCGTCACCTATTCCTTCTAGACCGACACGGTGTCATAGTTCTTGATTTGCAGTCTGTACTAATCCCACTATAATATATCAATATATCGGCGAGAGACACCTGAATCTCCTCTGTTCTGAAGTTGTTGAAAGCTCTTTTTGGTCCAGAAAGGCTGCCAAAGTGGATTGTTTTTATTTTAAGCAAGATTATACATTCAGTTAAGTTACCACCGATTATACCGTGAAATATGAAGGCTTGGAGAACCTCAAAGGGTCTTCTAGTACGGTCTATAAATTTGCGGAGCCCAGAGTTCTGCTTGAAATAGCTAGGGAAGTACACCGAAAAACGCAGAGGATGAGAGGTTGGTAGATGTTTGAAGAATGGTGGCAATGGCGCCGAAGGCCATCTACCAGAAGCATAACCAGTACGAAGCTTAAACAAGCAGCAAACCTAGCACAATAGCAAGATCCCAAAGCAAACCCTGATTGGACACAGGCTTTCATATGTGCAAATGGTCCACTTGCACCGGGTGCAATTTCAAAAAATAAGATATCAAGGAACAAATTTAAAACTTCGAAACAAAATTATTTGAAAACGTGTTTTCGTGCCTTCATCTTTATATGTAGATTAAAAGAACTTCACAGAGTGTTTATGTCTTTTTCCATTGACTTTTATTGCTATAAAGCTGACGGGGCGTAATCTGGCATACTGCACCGGGCGCCAAAAAGTCAAGTGCCGGCCCTGGTCTCTGCACAACGTATTTAAAATCACATCTCGCCTCATATATCTCGATACACTAGTAGGACATTTCAAAAATTGAGGCCTCAGTACAATTTACCATATTGTAAGGGGCAAATGTACTGCCTCGTATAAATCCGGTTCAACTCGATAAAAATTTCAGGGCAGCAAAAGGTGTCATTTACCTACTATGGCCCGCGGAAATATCGTAAAATTTATTCTGGCCCATGTAATAAAAAGGTTGCCCACCCTTGATCTAGATAACAATTTATTCGAATAATACCCATCTCTGAATAGTAGTGAAGGCTCTACTCCAAAAAGAGCTCATGGCTGAAGCCATTCTGTAATCCTATTATAAGCGCACCGGTGAAAATTATTGATTACCTCCTACATAATTCTGCATTCCCAGCAGAAAGCTCCAAAATAGCCCCCCAATAACATCATATTTCCCTAAAAGCTACAATTTTTGTTTTATTAGTTCTATATACATAGGTAGACATCTCATCTCTTGCTCAGTGTCAGTGCATCTCTATGGTGACTAGACGAGAATCAATCAATGAAGGTGAAGCGCACATTGGCTCCTGGAATATAGTATATCTATATATCAACAGACCTGGGCATCTGGCCCTGCAGAAGCAACAGACAGGATCCCCAGACCGGGAGCATCTCGCATACACAACCTTTGCGAATTGCTGCTCCCCTCGTAGAGTCCTATGTATTTTATGACAATCAAAAAATTCCCCAAACGCAGACTCGTGTATAGAGTGAGACTGGCATTTCCAGAATATACATCACAAATATGCAGAAATATTGTTTTTGCACTTTTGTAGATGGCGTTGTTGTTGTTGTTAAGATACTCTGATGCTGGTGTGAATGTTGACATTACATTATACTGACGCTACTATCCCTGCTAATCTGAGATGAGTTTAAGTCATTGACTTAGTTTATAATCATCAAATATAAAATAGCCACCGCTCAACCGGCGACAACTGGTATCATTACACTCAGAAAAACAACAACAACACCACTAGCTGCAGGCAAATTTTGTTGCGAAAAGGTCGACGTCATAATCGCGTGATAATGGCGAGAGAGTTTCAACAAGCCAAACAGGTCGAGATGCTACACGATGAAATAACACTAGTATACTGCCATGCTGGGTTTTATGTCTGTCCTGTTTTATATAAAAGAGCAAGAGGTGGATGCCAGAGAACTGACTGAACGGAGAACGCGCAAATTCACTATGGACTTGCAAGGTAGAGAATAAAGAAATTGAATTCATCTATATGGATAGTATACAAACCTTGTAGCGCTCGAAACCCTTCAAGTGGGCCTCCGACAAGTACTTTATCCCTAACATGTTGGCGGCGTTGTCTGTCTGGTTGATATTTGTTGAATTCCAAAAATTTTGTATCCACTTCTTCTTATATTAAAAATCAATTATTTTTGTATTGGTTTTATTCACAAATCTTGAGATTAGATGATTCACAAAACTCCCGACATTCGCATTTTACATCAACTCGAAAAATAAACAAAAAATTTCACAATTTCTTTTTCATATAAAAAACAAATTTCTTTTTCAATTTAAATACTGGCACATTAGAGGGGTGATTTTTCACTTAAGCTAGGGCCCGGGCTAGCCGCTATATATCACCCACTACAGATTAAAGCACCACGCACTTATTACTTTTCACTCGAGATATGGGTTTTACTTGATTGAACTTATCCGGTTTCCGGATCACCACCATTGACAGAAATCTCGGAATTTTTTAATATATATGAACAAAACGGCAAACACTATCACGTGTGCTATGAGTTCTACTCGCATAAAACGCACAGAACGAACTCTTCTCCGTGGCGAGCTTTTCAAGACTGGCTAAGTACGTGAGAAATCGCAAAGAGTGGAATTATTCAAAGCTCCATTAGTCAGTCTTCTTTTTTGTCGTCCGTCTTTTTTGTTTTTTTGTCGGTGTCGGAGTTTAGAACGCGATGCGAAGTAAACGATGGAATCTTTCCTCATCCGAAGATCAACAACTGTCTATCTATCTACACGCGGGACTTTTCTGGCAGCAGCAGCAGCAGCATCTCCATGGGGCGCTCGGCTGCTTGGGAACTTTAATATCCCACATCCGAAGCTAGAGATTATCTTCTTAATTGGGGACCCGATGGTTGGATTCAATACTATATAAACGAACAAGTCTTGGGGTTCTATGAAATGTGACATTTTGGAGCCCTACAACAACAACAACCAGTCCCATTTCTCCACGTTCTTATCACCACCACTCACTCCACACAAAAAAAGGGAGAGAAGATAAACAACTTCTGTCTTATCAGATTCAAGAAACGTGCAAGCACTTTTTTCGCGTTTTAAATTTCCAAGAAGTTGGATTAACACCTTACTTTATACTTTGTAGATAATCGATACTTTTTGCAATCGTTGTTATCTCTATCGTACGAGTCCGAGAGCACATGGAATCAATTTAGGGCAAACAGCAAATTCCGGTTATAATCGCGCCCGGGCTCCTGTGGGGTGTTACGGCATATATGCACACATGCCTTGGCTAATTTAAGAAGAGAGATATCGAACGTGGGGAATTAATGTCATCATAATCTGGTTAGAGGTGCTAGTTTCATGTCCCCGAGAGAATGAATCGATGGATTCTTGCGTTTTTTAGGTTTCCGTGGAATACTCGCGGGCTTCGGTGTTGATTTGAAAGAAGTCATTCATGGTTGGATGGTGGTAATTAAAAATATGGCACGGTTATGATACGGTATAGTCTTGGCCATTAATGGCCATGAGATCAAGTTGTGCTGTCTTATCAGTTATATACTTTATCTACATAATTAATTCCATAACATCACAGATTTCTTTTAACAGGATTTTACATGAGCTTAGAAATTGCCCTTTGCACTGGCAATCTGTCATTACGTATGCTCATGGATCAATGTCCAATAGTCAAGCTTGATTGGAAGGTAGGTCACCGGTCTGAGGGTGCTCGAGTAAATTGCAATGAGCCTTGAGTTTAAACTGTTGGGTGTAGAAGCTCAGAAATATTTTCTTTGTAATATTGTTCCACGTTCGACTAAAGGTTTCCATACGCGGTCAAATTAGATGTACATCAAAGTGCGGATGAACAACCAAAACCATCGATTGTAAGCCGGTCGGCCGGTTCAAAACTGAGTGAGCTCTTGGGTTTGATGAAAATCTGGGTGATTATAGAATTTCACCGTGTATTTTTTTTTTTTTTTATGTGACAGACTAGAGGCTTAGGGAAAGTCCCTTTGTACTGCCGACAATCTATTTTTTCGTATAGAGTGAATGTCGAACAGCAGCTCTAGCCGGAAGATAGAGAGAGGAGTAGGAAGTAACTGTCACAACCTTAGCCGCGATATTTTATTCCACCTACTCATAACCATTTCGCGACTCTGACATCGGGGCGTCGAGAACAACTCGCTGGAGTGTTATGCCTCCTGAAACGAGTTGAATCTCATCAACCAACCGATGGTATGCGCTTGGTGGAGCGGGGGAGGACTAGGGAAGGCTATGACAGGGGAATCAGGAATGTAAAGAGGGAAGAAGAAAGAAGGAAAGTTAAGTGGGAAAGGCGAAGGACCGTGGCGCCGCCGGGATTCGAACCCGGGACCTCTGGGGATAGCAGTCAGGCGCCTTACCGTGTACGGGGCAGGACTGAAGAATATAGGCGTGTTATGGAGCGAAACCTGATGGCAGATCCTCGGATATGACGCCTCCCACATCTTAATCCCAATTTCCTACTACGATCTTCAAATGGTGATGCTGTTAACGGAAATGAAGAGAAGGAATCCAGTAGGTGAGAGAGCACATTCCTTAAAGGAACCGGTTATTAGGACACCCACTAGTTTGATGAAGAGATCCCTTGCCGATCGATCTGGGATGAAGCACACCTAGCGCCTGGGTTGGCCAACTTTTAGTAGTATCCTTCCTGTGCCGTCTCTTAACGTGACTAAGGAATTGTTGGGGCGCATTGAAAAAAAGAATACCCAGACAATTCTTAACTTAATGTTAGGTCACTTGTTGGCTATATTTGCTGGTTTGATGCCAGGACACTTATTACGTTGATTACGTCCCTACGCTACGTCCTGGGGCCGTATTTGGTTTCTCGAGTCGATGGATCGACTCGACAAAAAAAGCTTCTCGATTTTCTTTAAGTTTCATATTTGGTTTCACGACCAAATCGACAGCTAAGCGCAGCCATACAAAACCATCAAATTGGGTGGTATTACTCCAAGGCAGCAAATCACGTATATTTAATTAAAATAGAAATTGTTAAAAGTTTATTGCATGCATAAATTGAGCTTTTTAATAATCGTCAAACGACTTTATCGACACGTAAAGAGACGATATCGTGTCGCCAAATGCCAATTTTTATTTATCGACAGACGACAATGTCGACTCGAGAAACCAAATACGGCCCCTGAATTGCCACTTATGGAAGATAGGATGGGCGGAGGAGGTGGGGGCTGAATGAATTCATGGAGATGCAAAACCTACCAACGCCGATCGCCGATGTGTTCGGTTTTCCATCCCTTAGCTTGAACGCGGAATTTGCATCTCTTTTATAAAATCCCAGCCATTGAAATGCCTGTTTGGCGATTTGGAAAACGTGAAGGTCGGTGTAAATTTAATAGGAGACAAGAGAGTGCTTTTTTTGGAGGCCTTGAATTCGACGTCTAAGTTTAAAGTACTGGGAAATACTGGCAGATATGGAGTTTAGTCAGCCTAGCAGAATGAGTGTCATACATTGACCAGGGCGTTGTCTGGGGCCAAATTAAAAGACGGCTAAATCGATAAGGAAAGTGTATCGATTACGGATAAAGGTCGTAACCGGAAGGCGCCGATTGTTTTCATGTTAGTGGCTTCGGTTATGAATTTATCACTGACATTCACACAGCACTGCCTTTTTCCGTATCGTAGATCAATGTTCAATGACATCCGACGTTTTAGTTTTAAAATTTGGACAGTGATCTCAAGTGCATCATGGCATTTGGAGTGAAGAGAGTGGGTTCGACCCAGGTGAACTCTTTAGAAAGTGGTTTGAGTGTATTTCAAATAAACTTTACCTAATTTTCTGTTGAAGTCTTATCAAATTTTCCGTTGAATTCTTATAAAATTTTCCGTTGAATTTAAAAAATATTTGTTTCACGTCCGGGATAAATTAAAACTGCTTGTGCTGTTCGGACGCCTGAAGGGTACTGAGATCGTTATTGCTCCACTGCATCGGATGTCTGGGAACATGCTTTGACTTCGTCAATGGTCTTCGGCTTACTAGCATAAACTTTACTTTTGCAAGAACTTGATCGTAGTGGCTGCGGTGTGTCAACGTGCGCCGTCTTGTTGAAAATAGGATTGTTGGAACGTCGCTTTCACGCGTTTTCAGATACACAAAGTGGACCAACATCCAATGAAACTTTGAAAAAAAATGGTCCGATGCTGGTTTATGAGTACAGTGACTTTCTCGTAGGGCAGTGGTATTTCGTGAATGACGTGTGCGTTTTCTGTTCCCCAAATTCGACAGTTTTGTTCATTGACTCCGCCGCCAGAGAGTGTAAAATGAGCTTCGTCCGTCATGAAAATTTTGTCCGAAATATCTGGCTCGGCATAGATCATTTTTGCGATGGCATTTCCATATTGCAATCGACGTGGCTTGTCTGTTGACAATAATCTTTGAGTAAGTTCACTTTTTATGAGAAGAGATGAAGATCTCGCTTCATAATCCTGCTTAGAGTCGATCCACTTACGTTTAACTCCTGAGAAGAAAAGAAATTCTTCACCAAACTATGAAATGTGTTGCCTTGTGTACAATTATTGAACGATTGTTTCAATGTAAAACAGATTTTTCAATATGAGCTAGTCTTGAAGAGTCTGAATATATTCCCGAAATGTATTATAGGCAAAACAATTGGTGTCAGTGGTGTAGTCAAAGGTGAGTAAGTCTACAATGACGATAGAGGGTGATCAATTTTAACTAGTGCTCACTGTTGCTAAAAGTTTGCAAAGCCTAATGTAATTTGGAAAGGATCCAATCCAAAGAATCTAAACATGACATTTAATGTGTTGAATGTGAAAGACTATAGGCTTGCCGGCTTCTGGACGTGGGAATCCAATGGTGGATTTACATTGTAGATATTTTACAATAGCTAGATCTACGATTGCTCTCGCAGCATAGATGTAGTTAAGAGAATCAAGGTCGATTGGCTCTAGTAGGCAGGCCATTTACGACGCATGATTGAAAAGAAAGTCGCTCGGCATGTGTAAGGATGGCGTAGGACAGGGCGCTCAGAGCTTACTATATCAAGCTGGATGACATCGACCTATTCTCGAGAGCAGGGATCGAATAGTTATGAAAGGCCAGGACGGACATCGGTTTTAGAGCATAGTTTATAATTAAATCAGTTCAGTTCCTAGTTATATCTACTTTTCAGTCGAAGGCTTATCATATATCAAAAACTATCTTATTCTAGTTTGAGCTGTAACTAGATATTTTTGTACAACAGTTTATCCGAACATCATGCAAATGTGTAGAAAACCTGGGGCTCCATCTCTGAATGTCACAATTAATTTTCCAGCTTAAACAAAACTCATTTTATTCGATTCATCAACACTATGGTGACCTTTTTCCATATAATTACTTTTTCCAGTTAAATTTTCTCAATGGGATTATCTGAGCTTCATTTGTGTAGCATAACATGCACCAGCTAAAAAATAGCTGGTTGCATTAAAAATCTTTCATAACTTTAGTCTCATGATAGTAGTAGTTCAAGTAGTTCACATATCAAACATTTCAAATCTCAAAATATACCCGAAAATTTTATTTTAAGCAACTTTCATCGAGAAGTCATAATCCACAATCCATATTTTAAATATTTGTACGCATTTCATTATCAGAAAACACCCGGATTTGAATAATCTGACCTTTCGCCTCCTCGACTGATAAGTGCGTCATATTGGTTTTTTTGAAATTCCATTAAATGCGTGTGGTAACAATAATTGACCCAAAGAGTCTTTGCTCTCATTCCCTTATCAGTGGAAATAGACCCAAACAATGCTCGGATGTTCTGCATGCTGTTTCTCAATTAACATTATTACATTAATATCATTTATTAATTAAGTTTGGAGTTTCCGTTTTTATTGGAACTAGGGTAGAGGAGATACAAGTGCCAATCGATGGCATTTCATAAAACGCTATGTTTAGAAGAAATGTGCGTATTTGGCAGGAAGATAGCGTTTGAAATTAAAGCAGGATATCACATCAATGAGTGAGAGTTTTAAATTGAAATTACTCATTTGAAAATCCATTTGGGATATTTAATTAGCAAACAGCGAAGTTTCAGCTGATGCCTTTAGCTGACAATTAGCCCAATAAAGTTTCCCTAGTAACTAAGTTGTAAGCTTAGTTTTGTATTACTTACTAAATCCTCGTGGGTATACTTGGGGCACAATCGCTCCTCTCATAGGCATAGCCGGCGGATAATGTGGGTGTATGGTGGGTAGCAATACCCACCAGGAAAATTCTGGGTGGGTTAAATTCCCGCAATAAGAATGCCTCGGGTTGCGGCCCATATTCGCCGAATCTCACACAATAAAAGAAGACGTGCTTTGCGTTATCCTAAGATACCTAGTCATACCAGTCATAGCTCTGAACCATAGGGCTCGAAACGTTGAAGGTATTTTCTATATCCTCAATTTACACTCAAGAACTGCGTGCGGTCGTAACTCACTTTCCCACACTCCCTCGTAGTCCTCCTCGGTAGCCTAGGGAGTAAGGCGTGTGGCTACCATCCCAGAGATCCCGGGTTCGAATCGCGGCCAGCCCCATGGTCCTTCGCCTTTTCCATTTCCCACCTACATAACTTTCCTTCTTTCTTCTTCCCTCTATACATTCCTGATTCCTCCTGTCTTAGCCCTTCCCCGATCCACCAAAGTGCATGTCATCGGTTGGTTGGTGAGATTCAACTCGTTTCAGGAGGTATAACACTCCAGCGAGTTGTTTCTCACTGCCCCGATGTCAAAGTCGCGATAGTAATAGTTGGGAGTAGGTGGACTAAAAATATCACTTTAAGGTTGTGGCTTCCTCCCCGACTAGAGCTGCTGTTTGACATTGCACTCTATATGAACAAAATAGTTGTCAATAGTATAAGCCTTTCCTGAGACTCTAGTCTTTAATATAAAGAAACTCCCTCTTAATCCGCCTCTCCATGTTTGGGATAAATCTGAGGGTACAACGACTCTTAACAGACTAGTTTCACTTGTCTTGCCATTCGTCATCTGCCGCCGCACTGACTTTGTCTCCCCTCTAACATATTTTGGATCATATACTGAGTTTCCATGAGAGTTCAACCAGAGTTGAACCCGAGTTGAACTCCATGGAAACAGTCGCAGTCAAGAGTTTTCGTTAAAGATTTTCAACTCTGCTCAACTCAACGAAAATAGGTAGATTGAACAGAGTTCACGCACACAACTACAAACGGGATTGTCAAATGTTAAAAAAGTCAAAATGTCGCGCCTGTTTATAACATTTCTGTTATACAACGAACACAATAAATTAATTTTATGGTCCATGATCACTATTTTATAATAACAAAAATAATACGTCAAATTTAAAAACAGCTGCTTGCTTAATACAAGTACACATTCAGCTGTCTGTACACAGGCAGAAAAGTCAGCCATGGAAACGCATAGAGTTGAGTCGTTGAGTTGAAGTGTCATTTCAACTCAACCTCAACTCAACTCGACTCCCATGGAAACTCGGTAATAGAGACGCATGTTTTCTCTCGCCAGAATCTCTATGGATATAATTCCAGCAATCACGTACGCCGCATCGTTGGATATGGTCCTAAATGCGCAGCACGCGCGAAAGACGCTAAAGCTGAAGACAGATACAAGCATATGTTGGTGCGTATGGTGATTGATATAACTGAAGTGCATGCATTCAAATGCAAACTGACATATAATTACGTAATGCTATGCAAAAGTTGGTTTACTTCCAACTTTTTCGCATTGTCTCATTCGCTATAGCTTCAAATACGAAAAGACAAGCACACACAACACACACATGTACTGGTCGCTTAGATTTTTTGGTTATTTTTAGAAGACTAGACGAAGCCCAAGAATATTTGCTGCATACATCGCACGCACGCACGTATCTGTTTCCAACTTTAGTCTGTTGCGGCCATCCATTTTCTGCTGTTAAACTGAAAACAGATACATGTATACGGCCAATGCGCATTATGCGTAAAGTTTTTGCTAACAGATAATTGCGTGCCTACAATATCTATTGCCGCACGCACGCATGTTTCTGTCTCCAGCTTTAGCCCTTTTGTTAAACGCTGCTGCCTTCACTGGTACTAGGTAACGCTAGACCAAGCTAATCACCCTCACCATCAGAAGACGACGGGTTGGCTAGCCCCCCCGTTGAGCAGCATTCTAGGAAATAGCGCCCTCCAAGTATGCTTTAAAAGTAAGCCTCTGGTCGATCATCATTCCTTAAGCGGTCTGTGAGTGAATGTTCTGTTGTTCAGCTTTGTTCGCGCATAATTCGATCTCATCGAGCAGTAGCTTCAAAACACCATTACACATGGTGATCTACAGGAGAGGTCCCACGACTCCTACCTTCTTTCCTTTTTAGGGAAAGTTTTTAGCAAATAACAGTTTCGGAGGAGGGGTTTGTTTGTTTGACTACCCAGTCGAGTCCAACACGATCCGCCGGTACTGCTCGTAGGGGTATGGCAATTCATGTGTTAGGAAAGACCTGATTTTCGAGAAGGTACAATAGCATACAGCCCAACTGAAATCTATATCTACATCAAAAACACAACAACACTAAAATATTATTTAAGATAAAAATTCATCTTATAAACAAGTGAACCGAGCATAATGCAATTTTAAAACAAATTCCCATATCTAAATCTTTCCAATCTCCATGGAAGTAAAAATCCACTAAAGCAGAAACAACAAAGGTTTTTTGGGGGGGCTACCGTACGCATACATACACACAGCTATAAAGGTCCATCCAATGAGGGTCATTTCTAGTTTATTATAGCACGACTTTAATCTGGTCATATATCCTCTTGAAATATGATAAACCACAGGCTCCTTACAGAAATATTCTCACCAAACCGAAAATGCTTGGTGCCCATGTCCTTGCAGTTCATATGAAATTGGATTCCTGATTTATAACATAGAATATTTAGCCATGGCAGTGTAAAAAAAAGGACAGAAAGAAAAAAGGACGAATTTCAAATTATGGAGGAATGAATGTGGAATTTTATAGAGTGAGTAGAAGTACAGAGGGAGAGGAGGGAATAGTATATCCCATTGAACAAATATTGGGGTCAATTATTTTGGAGAATGAAATTGAATTCTATATACATAGATTAGAGGGAACAAAACGAGAACTGAATTGTACAATTCATTGAGATAAAAAATTTAAAGCTGATTTTTTGTCTATATAAAAATCGATTGTACATTGTTAAGAAAATCATCAAAATTCATATTTTCAAATAGCTGTTCTAAGCTCAAGGATGGATTCATCACTAATAGTCTCCTGGCGTATTTTGAACTACGCAAGGATCCTGTCGAGTCGGAAGACCTAGAAAAACGTGGAGGAGAATCCTACTAGCAGAGGCCGCAACAACTGAGAGATCCTGATCAAAGCGGAGAGATGTCACGCAAAAAGTCCGCTGGAGGGCAACTGTTTCGGCTCTGAGAGATTTAAGGAGCATAAGAAAAAGAAGTATTTTGAACTTGCATGTCACAGCCCCAGACGATAACTGCAAAAGGGCTTGCATTTCTTGAGGAATCTTAGGATGTTTGGTTGGGTACCTAGAATAAACGATCATTGCAACGTATATCACGTCACACTGTGGGTCAACCATTAGTTGTATACCATCCACTGTAGCGAACTACTTGTATTGCATATAAAAATAAAAATTACTGTTACGAATCCCCTAAGAAGGCCTCGTAACCCTGGGTAGCCCTGGACGAAAAAGTTTCGGCCTTTGAACAGCTCTAGGAGTTCATCTACAACAAGGCACCAAAGAAGTGGAGATAAAACTCCTTTCTTTAGACAACATTTTGCTATAGTGCTCTCCAGAGCACCCTAACCGGCTCCCTACGGTTAAAACCGGTTTCTTGGAAAAGTTAAAATTCCAAAACCAGGTTTTTAAAAAGTCGGGTTTTGTATAAATCCTATTTCCAACCAAGCAGCTGAACAGGTTACTACCTCTTTTATAGCTGCATCTGAAGGCTTCGTTGGGTTGATTCTTTTGAAGTTTTCACTACTTTAAATTCCGTCGTAGATTTGAATCTACAGCCACTGGTAGCAATAATTACTTCGTATACATGATGAGTTGATTAGTTGAATAGTTGAATTGAAGTTAAGTTGAATTTTCCACTCGCGTCACAAACAAAACGAAGAGATGCTGCTGTCATCTAAATTCAACTACTCAAGCTCACGACTATATGCATAATTTCAACTCAACCCAGGTAGCAGAGCTGAGTCGAGTTCAGTCGACCCTAATTCTACTCGACTAGCGTCTACTTTCAGTTGGACTCGGATTCAACTTAAGCTCAACTCATCATGTATACATACTAAATATTTCACCACCTATTCTAACACACATATTCAACTCGTGCATGTATTACTCTCATACCCAAATGCCCCTCTCCGTCTATTCCATCTGATCTTCAGCCCATAAGTATACTTCCCATCCTAGCAAAGGTTTTTGAAGAACTGATTGCGACTCAAATACTTGAACGACTTCAATTTATAAATGTATGGCAATCTGGTTTCTGCAAACATTACAGCTGCAAAACAGCACTCCTTAAAGTTACAAATGATATTGGCAATTTTCTTGATGAACGTCACATTTGTTGACTGTTGTTACTTAATTTTTCGAAAGCTTTTGAGAGCGTCAATCACTCTTTGCTCTTGCAAAACTCTCCTCCCAAGTCTCTTTTTCTTCAACTGCACTTAAACTTTTGTATAGCCTTTCAACAAACCGGCTCGCAAAACCCCGAGTAAAAATGAAACTCGCCCACAACTAGCTTCAGCAGGTACGCACTAGTCCACACAGCGCCTGCAGCTAGCATGAGTCAGTAAACATAACACCAGCCCATACCTAGCATGCAGCAGGCACGCACGAAAAGTGTAAAATGATACGGAAAAGTCTTAAACTCGCCCGCTCCTAGCATGCACACTCCCGCCATAGGAATGCGTTCTCCCGCCACAGGCATGCATGCACCCGCCAAAGGCATGCAAGGCTCTAGACTAAAGGGATCAAAATTGGGACTTTAAAAAATTGTATAGGACGAAGAAAAGGGCAATTAACTTTGTGAAAATCTCTAAATTGTGTCAATAGCATACTCAGTAAAACGGTTCTTGTTCGATTCCGTAGGTCAAGCAGCATTGGACGAGATTAGTAGTTAGCTCGGGGACTACCTGGTAAAACAACACTCACGTTTCAAGCCCGATGCGAATACATTTATAAATGTTCATGTGTTTTAGCGAACAAATTTTTAGATTTTCGTGCCAGTGCCGGGAGCATGAATGCCTGTGGTGGGAGTATGCAAGCCTTTGGCGGGAGGGTGCATACTTTCGTGGCATGCCTATGTGTTCGCTATGCGTGCTAGCGGCGGGTGAGTGCGTGCTGGTAAGAAAATTAACCTAATTGTTTTTCATCGGTAAGTTAAACTTGGCGACTGTAGTTCCACCAATAAATTCTTTACTTAACTTTAGAGTTGCTCAAGGGTCTATTCTTGGGCCAACATTGTTTAGCGTTTTTAATTATGATCTTGCTCTAGTAATAAAGCATTCTAAGGTTCATATATATGCAGATCATGTGCACCTTTATTTCTCTACGACAAAAGATCAAATCCATAAGTGTGGAGGAGATTGCGTCTGATTTATACATTGTCTCAAGCTGGTCGACTCTGAATTTACTACAGCTAAACTCATCGCAGTCACATTGTATTTTCTTCTCACACTCTGCCATCTCCCAAACGGATCTCACCAGTAATTTCCTTGCTCTCGTTCGCGATTATAAAGTAAGAAATGTAGGGATTGCTCTGAATAGTAGTATAACCTGCTGCGACCACATTGGAAAAACATATGGGCTCCTGTCCAAACTCAGATTTCACTGTGGTTTGCTTGAAAGGGCTGTCCCTTTAAATTTAGTGAAAGCATTACCCCTACCTCTTCTAATGCATGGCGTTCTACCTCTCTCGATTTTTCTTGTGCTCGAAAGCTCGAAGTAGATTCTGCATCAGCGCGAACCTACACACCTTAGTGAGTTCGTTCAGTTCTCTCAATCGCTTAGAAATAATAATTTGATTATTCCGCGTTTCAGCAATTTAATTGGACAGCGTTCTCCGTATTTTTTTTATGTATACAAAACAATCAAAAATTTGTTTCTAATAACATAAAAAGTTATAATTAAATAAAAAATATTTAAAAATCTAAAACTTAACTTAATTAACCTTACAAATACACGACTAGGTTCAATATACTTTATAACCACTTAGATGTTTCTTGTGCTGTGAGTCCTTCAGTTCGTAATCGAGACAATAACGGTCTATAAATATCAGGAGTGAAAGGTAAAATTACTCCTCTCTCTTGGATTTCACCTGTTTGAATAAAAAAAATGATAAGCAAAAATTTACAATAATAATTAAGAGTTACCATCTAAAACCATTTTTACAGCAATTGCAGCTGGTTTCCCAACAGTCATTGCCATTGCAGAATGCCCATGAGGTTGTCCATAGACAACAAAGTTAATTCCTCGTTGTTCTCTTCGGCCATCATTCCAGCGAATTCCAACTTCATGTCTCAATATAACCAAGTCTCGTTCATGTGGTTCTGAAATGTTTAAAAATTGTTAAAGAAATAAATAAAATAAATATGAAAAATTTATATATACCAAAAGCAAGTCGTTTTGATAAGTAAAAACTTAAGGTGTCTAAAGGAGTATTAAGCTTCACCACCGGTGTTTCCTCCAACAATCCAAGACTCTCAATAGCCTCGTATGATCCAACCCTTTCTACGAGTTTTTGTTTTAGATTCTCATAAAATATGCTTGTATCAGCAAGTCCTAGGAGGTTAATGATTAACTGTCTCCATGTAACTTCCGGTCCACTAGGATGAAGCATAGTATGTGGCTCGGGATCAATAAGTCCTAGCAGCTGCATAGGCTTTATGCATGCTGAAAATCCTTTGTAACGAATTGTTCCGCGAAGAAGAGTGTGCACTTCTTTTCCTAGTCCATACAATTCAGAGTATTTTGTAGAATCCCGATTCGGAAATCCTTCCAAGGCAAATCCAGGAAGGAAATCTAATTCCCTTGGTGATGATAATAAGTCTCCACCACCAGAGATTTCAACGACTTGTCCTTTACTGATATACTTCGCTGCAGATAGGGTATTCAGTAGAACTCCACGTGGTGACCATGAAAATTTGTACCGCAATGCATTGTCCGAGTGCTCAGGTGCAGGAAGACCACCGCAGTAACTTACAAACGATTCGATAACGCCACCGTGTTCTTGGACATCTTGGATGCACTCCAAGGCAAGCAAATGATCAATGCCAGGATCCAAGCCAACTTCATTCAAGAGTGTTACACCAGCTCGTTTAGCTTCCTCATGGAGCTCTCTAACTTCGTCTGTGACATAGCTTGCTGTTACTAAATGGGTCTTCTCTTCAACGCAGGTTTTTGCTACTAGTCCATGCAAGCTGTAAGGTAGTAAAGATGCCACAACATCCGAACCTCCACATAATTCTTGAAGCTGGCCAGGGTTGTCGGTAACATTTAAGTAAATACTGTCAACTCCCGGGTATTTTTGTGCTAGACGATCTGATTCTTCTTTTAGGTGTGAACAAACTGTTATGGTAATTCCTGGCTCACGATGCAGCCATTCCACTAGTGGTGCAGATACCATACCAGCGCCTAGTACTAAGACTCGCTTTTGTCCATCAATTGATCCTTCAATTTTATGTCTTGATCTCATCCTGGAAAAATAATTGAAATATTAAAAGAAAACAAGTTTAACTCCACGGAAAGTACTTACGAATTTGCTTCTCTTAGTTCTGCTATATATTGGTAGTTTTCAGTCATTTCTCCATTGCTAGCTATAATAGCCTATGAAAAAAATATACAACAATAAAAAACTCTCTTAAACATAATTGAATAAAAAAAACTCCATACCGATTGAATTGGATACGGAAATTCCTCTTGTTCCAGCGGCTTAAAAGCATCACTCTGTAGTATATTATTTATAAACGGCTGCAGTAGCTCTCCGAAGAGATCAGTCGATTCTCTTGGCAGTTGTGTTGGCATGTTATCAATGGAGCATACTAGAACTCCTGGTCCTTTGAAACTTTTTGTATCCTTATTCCTGTCGGCATCATATAAGCAAAATGGTGTATCTATTGTTGTACATTCGTTCATGAACTCAATTGAACCACCAGGATCAGCTGATATATCACAAATAGCCAACATTCTTAAATAAAATAGAGTCTTTAGTAGGTCATGTGGTTTTGTTTTTAGGTTATAGGTTCATGTGGTTTTGTTTTTAGGCTTGCGTTTCTCGTGGTAGCATAAGGCTATGTCGGCGGCGGTTGGGTGTCCCTACCAAATAAGCTATTTACGAAGAGGCCCTACAAAGCTAGGTACATCCTCTTCTTCCTCATTTCTCTTTTTCCATTTTTCTCCTTCCCATTTCTCCACAATGCCCGGGCATAGTCGGAGTGTAAGCCTTATACTGGTAAGGGGTCGTCCATTAATTACGTAAGGCGTTTAGGGGGAGAGAGTCGAGCCGAATCTCACATAACCTCACGTGGATAGAGGGAGTCTCAGCAAATATCACGTAATTCTTTTTTCTCAAGAAACAGTGTAAAATTGCTATAAAACTTGGTTTCTCCACTAAAGACCTCTATTCACTTATAGGCCTCTGGAGGACTGGTCGGTAGGCACGGCCTTTAAGGACTGGTCGGTAGGCACGGCCCGATGAAGGCCACACATTACTTAGGCTGACTGAGAGATGAGAGCTTCAGGTATCCGCCGACAGGCCGTAGCATGCAAGTGACGTCATGATTCCCTACAGACAATAGGCGAAAACGACAGTTTAGCATAGCAGGTTGTTAATTCAAGTGCAAAAGAGTTCATGACCTCAACGAAAATTTTAAAGGCACAAACAGATTGGCGCGTCGGCGGTGACTGGAAAAACGTTAACGCCTCCACGCAAATCTGTTTTTGCCTTAAGGCGACAGACCCCTCAACTGCATCCATGCAGATTCCCAGCGCCTCTCAAAAGAGGCTAACAAAACCACCATGCCTTCCGGCTCTAAAGGCGCTCTACCATCAAAAGGAAAATACCATAAACGCGCCCTAAGGATCTTTGCTCGATTAGAGGGAGTTGCGAAGAGTAATATCACCGACAAGCAACAAGCTTAAATAAGGTAGGTGACGCAGGTTGTCAGCGAGCACACTTCGCAAACTGGCAACCCAACACCAAAAATCGTCAGAGGTTCCTTGAGGAACCAAATCACCCTGAGGCTAAAAGTAGTAGGAAAAGTAACAAGACTAATACCTATAACCAAATGCCGAAGGTCCGCGCGGATCCAACCGCGCCAAGCCTCAGGCTATTCTGGATATTATTCGGTTCCCACAGCTACAGGAGTCATCGTGGAGGATTACGAAACTGAAGAATCCGCGTCATAAGTTACGGTTTCTTTTCCAAAACTCTGAGGCGTTTCAAATCGAGATATCTTGCACCTCCAGCAGAGTGAAGTGGGTTAACTGCTCGATCTGCGGCTGCAGATAGTGGGCGCTTGGGCAACGTGGGTAACACAGGTGCGGAACCCAACGTACATAGCACTGCGGGTAACACAGTTACGCAAGTAGCTGAACCCAATGTGCCTGTCATTGCGGTGACACAGGAACGGAAGTAGCTGATCCTAAGGTGACTGCAAGTACTCACCTACCAACCCTGGGTTCAGAAGACCCTCTATTTTTAGCCGAAGAGGATATCCAAATTTCAGGCGTTCCCTCGCCATCAATGACGGAAGACGAATTGGGAGGCTTTGCCCAACTTGTTTCGGTGGGAGATGATGATATTACTCTCACACCGGAGGAGGATGAGGCTGGCAAAAAAGTGATCGAAATTGATCCCGCTGCTCGAAACTCCGATGTTGAGAATAGCGCAGATTAATCTCCATCACAGCAAGGCTGCATCCGTCACTCTCTGCTTACGCCTTTCGAATGATGATTTAGATGTAGCCCTGGTACAGGAGTCTTGAATGTTCCGGGGCCTTGTATACGGAATCAAGACTCCAAAATACTGGTTGCTGTATCACAGTCAGGAGTCATTGAAACTCCTGCTCGATACCCACTTTCCTAGCTCGACATCTCTTGCTGCAACCGCAGAAACGGGTTTTGAGATCCCAACTAGTGAATATTATTTAGGTACCATCTTATAAAACACCTGGAATGACTTATGCAGAAGTTGTGGTAATGAAGATGAGGAAGAAACTGTCTCCCATCAGAGGCTCGCTTTTTTTAAGGGATTGAGTGAGCTGCAAAACACTGACCTACTGACCTATTTATTAAAAGCTCCAAATGGCTTGAAACGGGCTGAATTTTTCCCCAACACTTTCTAGTTGGCATCTCATTGGGCCCATTGGAGGGGGACCAAGATGGGCTCCCTGGAGGGGGAGCAGCCACTTTAACCTAACCTGTCGTCGTAACCTTAGACATTGTTCTGTACACAGAAAGATACAAATCAGAGTCAAGTGTAGAAGGCCTGGAGTTTTTCTTAATTTGTAAAAATGCTACCGCCTGCCTAACTTTTGGAAATTCTAGCGATGAAATACTAAGATAATAACTTACCTATGAGGCAAAGCCGGTGATCCTTTGCTTGTTGGTAGCCACGGTGTATTTGCCGGCCTTAACAATGTCTTAGCATCAGGAATTGTTATAAGTTTTGGGCTATCAACAGCCCAATAAATACCATTTAATATAACCGAAGCATAGGGGGCTATTTTCTTACTGAAAGTTGAAATATATCTTCCCGGATACTGATCATATTCCTGGGGATCAAAACCGCCTCCTTCTCGCCTTTCTAAGTGATCAGAACGGCTCACTTCACAGCCGTACAATTTTTTTTGACCTAAAACCAAACGAAATTTGTAATAGTATTGTGTGACAGTCTAGTAAACGACAAACTTACTCCCATGTTCGGAAACCTTTCGAAGCATTTCAGGTGGAACATATTCAACTGGTAATTCTTGAAAAACTTCCTGCGCACCTTGCGACACATTTCCAGATCCAGTAAATACAAATGTTAATGGTCCTATAGATTTCGGCATCATGCCCAATGATATTTCATAACCACAATCTCTGATTGCCTGTCGTGCCATTGAAGAATTACGATAATTATGAGCTGGACCGATATGCATAAATGGTGTATGATGACCTAGAGCAAGTAGCCGCAAACCGAGTCCATGAATGATATTCACCATTCCAGCTATTCCAGCGTATTTACCAAATGCAACCAAACGCTGTCCTGATTCGTCAATTATTCTCTCATAGTCAATTAAACGAATATTCTAGAAGGTGTAGTAATGGTTAATTAGAGCAGTTGGAAAGATTTAAAATGTTCTTACCTTTTCCAATATAGCATCCAGCAAAGGCATGTTCAATTCTTGTGCCTTTATTGTGTGAGAAAAGAAGCAGTATGTTTTTCCAGGGATTAGAGCATCAATTGGAACTTGTTTTACACCAAATATAACTGATGCTTCGCTTATATCTTCTTGGATAATTGCGCCAGCACTCAGATAAGCCTGTTTTAAGAAGAAATTTGTTAATAAGAATTTAATTGTAATCATATTAGATTGTGGGTACTGCCCAAGCTTAGACCACGGCCCATAAAGCATTTTTTTAAAAGATAGCCTTGAGGTACCCCAGATCTTGCTATGAACGTACGTGAGATTGAGCCAGTTACTCTTATGTTATTTATAAAAGATTGAATCCAGTTAAGTACAGATAAGTGAAAACCAAGAGCTCTTAGTTTGTGGATTAATAAACTGTGTTCTATCAAGCTTTCGCAATATCTAGGCTGATATCATCTCGCACAGGGTTGTATGACCTAGCAATATCTCCGTCGGCCATGTTTTTTTTGTGGATTTCGAAATTGTTTTCTTAAAAAGTCGCAAGGAAGCTGTGGTCCAATTTTCAGCCATTTTGGAGTAGAACAATGAAATTCTTTACAACTTTAGTTCTTACAAAAAAGTTGACTCTATTAGCCCCTTCAAAGTTATTCAAGGTCAAAGTTTTCGAAATCACTTTTTGGCCAAAATTTCACTCAAAAACTGATATTTTCGAAATTTTTTTTTATCAGTCAATATGAAACGTTATTGCCTACAACGTTATTGTCTCTGGCCATTCGCCGAGTCGCTCGTTTGGCAACTGAAAAAAAACTTTATGTGTGTGGGTATTTATCGTCATACCTGAAGATCTCAACTTCTATTCGGTCTCAACCCATGAATTTATGGTAAGAAACGGAATATGGAAACCAAGGCGTCCATCCACACTCGCGTTCGCGCTTGTTCACGGGTGTTCACGGCGTGAGTCTGGTGCCGCCTTGAAGTTTTCGTTGAAGCCAATTTTTACACTAAAATTAATAACCATGCTAAACTGTCGTCTGAGCTTGTGTGTGTGAGAATCATGCCGTCACCTGCATGCCACGGCCTGTCAGGCGGATATCTAAAATCCTCGTCCGTCAGTTTAGACGGAGGCATGTGTGGCCTTCAACCTGTAAGTGAAGTGGAGTGAAGCATGTTTTACTTAATTTAACCCAGTTTTCGGGTGAAACGGGTGTACCTCTTATATTTTTGAACCAACTCTGCGAGAACCTTACTTAAAAGGTTTTTATTGTTCTCACTCAAAACCTTTCAGCTCCAACATCAACTAACCAGATTAATTTACCACAATCTACAGAGTACATGTCCCAAAAAAATAAATGTATGCGTTAAAGCCAAATTAACTTACTGAACATGTGAATTAAACAATTTTACATGAACACCTGGAATTTGATTCCGATAGCCGATATTAAAATGATCCCCAGTAAACCCAGTTAGCAGCTGCATGCAGATTAAATATCTGGGATACTGCAATAATTTAATTAATGTAAACGCAATATGCAAAGCGGATTCCGAGTGAATAAATTATCCAAATACAGTGATCCCGGTAATCGTTAGGTAATATTTAAAACCTACATATATATGTATCTATTGCAGTGTCTATATGCATAAGTACCATGATGTATGTACATTTGCAGGATATTCTGGTTGCTCTTGTGTATTGCATTGGAGTGGAAGCCTGCTGCAATCAAATGGAGTCCCTTTGTATCTGTTTAAAGAAATTGATGAACGTTTATAAAGGCTAAATGAGATTGATGAGTACTGACCGTGCCGTGGGTGGGTGGCATCAACAGCTCACTAAATAAATGAGTGAAGTTAATGAATATTGAATTAATAAAGATGGAAGGTGGATATTTATTTATTAAGCCTTGCCAGAAATCATTAAGCGCGTGGTCATTTCCGTGTCATAAATAATATACGTTGCGAGTTTCCGGTTTTTTTTTGGGGTTAAGCTTTATCTTAAAAATTCATTACCTGCTGGAGAGAAGTCACGAAATGTGGTTGAATTACATCAAAAGTTGATTAAATTTTTATAACAGCTTGAAGTAATTAATTATCATGGATATGGATGCAATTATCTACCTCGTTGGTTTGTTTTATTGAGCATTTTGGTTCTGAATGCTTTTGGTTTGAGTGACCTACCTAGGAGACCTATAAATTTAACTAGTAGGTTCTTGCATAGATACTAGTGACTCATTGCTCCTTTTTAAGGCTCATTTTTTTTTTTTTATGTGACAGACTAGAGGCTTAGGGAAAGTCCCTTTGTACTGTCGACAATCTATTTTTCGTATAGAGTGAATGACGAACAGCAGCTCTAGCCGGAAGATAGAGAGAAGAGAAGGAAGTAACTGTCACAACCTAGCCGCGATATTTTTTATTCCACCTACTCACAACCATTTCGCGACTCTGACATCCGGGCGTCGAAAACAACTCGCTGGAGTGTTATGCCTCCTGAAACGAGTTGAATCTCATCAACCAACCGATGGCATGCGCTTGGTGGAGCGGGGAAGGACTAGGGAAGGCTATGACAGGGGAATCAGGAATGTAAAGAGGGAAGAAGAAAGAAGGAAAGTTAGGTGGGAAAGGCTAGGACCGTGGCACCGCCGGGATTCGAACCCGGGACCTCTGGGGATAGCAGTCAGGCGCCTTACCTCTAGACTACCGAGGCCCCAAACGAATCTAGACTGTCCCGCGAAAGTGTATTCCGATAAACGACACTTACAGTACGGAATTCGCATTTATCAAATTGAAAAAAAAAATAGCATACAGAATTTCGTTTCGAGCTGGGGCTGACCATAGTGAAACTAATCCAGAGAAAGACTAGCGATCAAAGGTAAATCTTCTTTGTACTGTCGACGGTTTTAACATTCAGTATCTAGTCGGAAAGATAGAGTAGAAAGAAGAATGAAAGACTGACAACGCTAGCTGGACCCTGGCTGAAAGTCGAGTCGACACGACAAGTCGTTTGAGTTGCAGAAAGCGACTATTCAGCCGAATTACGACTTTCAGTACAGGGGCCTAAACTCAACTTAGCATTTCCACTCTAGGCCCTGTGCTGAAAGTCGTAATTCGGCTGAAAGGTCACTTTCTTCAACTCAAACGACTTGTCCCGAAACACCAACCCCAACCCTAGATTATGGAAGTTGGAAATGCACATTCTGCTAGAAAGGATCGAATCCAAGGAAATATTAATTGTAATCTACCGCAATTACTACGTCTGTGGAAACTAGCAAAAAAAACGCACGGAAGGAGACAAAACCCCAAAATGGCTGAAAATTGGTCCAACTCCAACTTCCTTGAGACTTAAACAATTTCGGAATAAAAAAAAACGGCCGCCGGAGATATCGGGTTTTTCCCGAGTTTTCCGTGTATCTCGGTTTCTATAGGTCATACAACCCCGTGCGAAGGCCCAAAATGTTGACAAATAAATTCTTTACAACTCTTACAAAAAAGTTGACCCGATTAACCCTTTGAAAGTTATTCAAGGTCAAAGTTTTCGAAAATCACCAAAATTTCACTCAAAAATGGAATTTTCGAGAGTTACAAAACGTTATGGCCTACAAAAAGTCCTCTAGTCATTTTTTCGAAAACTTAACCCTATCAAAGTTATTCAAGGTCAAAGTTTTCGAAAATCACTTCTGGACAAAAAATTACCCAAAAACTGTTATTTTTTTTTCGAAAATTGTATTTTGTAGGCAATAATGTTTGGTATAAGCAGATGAAAAAATACAGCCTGGCTATCTACCAGATTTACCAGCAATTTTAATGGTGAAATTGGCTCTATTTCGTCCTTTTTTAGTACTTTTTCACCTGAGTTTTGTCGAAAAGTACCAAATAAGCACCAAATAAGGCCAAATTTTGCGTTAAAATTGCTAATAACTTCAAAAGTAAAGGTCGTAGCATAATAGTTGTTAGACATTATTCATAGGAAATTGTCCAAGCTTTCCAATTTTCTAAAACAACATATTGGTTAATTACGTATTTTTTGGAGAAAAAGGTGGTTGAAGTGGAAATTTTAGTGAAAAAAAAAACAAAATTTTGTCTTTGATGACTCATGGATGTTGGTGGGTTGACCCCTTGACTTTTACAGATTTAGATAGGGGAGTATTCTGCGTAGATTGATGTCTTATTCATTAAAATATCTAATAAGGTGACAAAAATACAGGGTAATATGTAAACCTCTACCAAAAAAACTTCAAAACGCCATATCTCGAAAACGAAAAGAGGTACCCCCCCCCTTTTACTTTTTTTGCGATAATTTTTTATGTAATATCTGCCGTTTTCCTTTGTACCATGAGTAACGGAACACCCTGTATAGTAGGTCAGTAAGCCAGTAGGTCATGACCTATTTTCACTCTCAATGAATTTAGATCATGACCTAGATGCACTTATGTAGGTCAACTTCTCACCAAACCGACCCCATACCTACTTGCTGCTGGCCAACCCGTATCAGACCAAATATTGTTCCTACACGTGATGAATAGTTATGACACAGCTTCTGCTTAAACAATTTATGCTTTCATGCACACCAGGACGAGATTCCCGAAGTAGGAAACGTGCCACATTCGACCAGCAAGAAAGAAACCCGGACGTGTGGGGTGGAAAAACCCAGTGCTAGTGCCAGGGCCAACTTCTTTGAGACCTTCATCGGACTGGATACTTTAACACATTTCTTTTAAATTTAGGCTGGTCGTCCACTGGAAGCGTATTCGAGCGGCTACGCGCTTCGGCCATACAAATTAGTCGCTTGTAGCCGCTCATATGTATGGCCGTAGCGCGAAGCCGCTCGAATACGCTTCCAGTGGACGACCAGCCTTAAAAAATATTGCCAAAGTTATTGTTGATGCAGGATGACAGGCCTGTATTGATTCGCGGTAAACGCACCTTGCGAAGGGCCGTATAATAACGTCAAGCTCATGGAAGACAGCATTCAAAGAGCATATGCAAAGAAGAGACCGAAGAAAGAGACTGGTTGCATGTCCATCCCTACACAGAATGTGATTAACCTCAACCCACCTGATCTCTACTACGCCCCTGATCTCTATTACCCCCGTTTCAGTTGACGGTATGGATACATTATGTCTTCGTCTAATAAAATGGTCTAAGTAAGTAAGTAAGCTATAGTCTACCTTGAGAAGCCATAAAAAGTGCCCTGCCACAAAAGTACGCAGACTCCCGCCACAAGAATACACGCTCCTGCCACAGGCACGAAAATGCTTGGCGTGCACTCTTCCGCACCCTTCAGCCACAGGAACAAAAACCTAAAATATCCCGCTACAGCCATGAAGATTTATAAATCATCGTCATAGACCATTCCAAACGCGAGTGTTGTTTTACCAGGCAGTCCCCCACCTAAGCAGAAACCACGTCCAATACTGCTTGACCTACGCAATCGAACGAGAGCCGTTCTACTGAGTATGTTATTTGCACTCTTTACGGGCACCAAGATAATTGCCCGTTTTCTTCGTCCTACACAATTTTTTAAAGCTCCAATTTTGCTCCCTTTAGTCTAGATAAAGTACATGCCTGTAGCAGGAGCAAAACAAATAGTAACTATATAACATTGCTTGCACATGCCTTCCTCTACGAACATTATCAACATCCAACTGAATTCATTAGTTGCTAAATAATATTATAATAAATAACATAAATCCAAACCTGCATCGGATATGCCCTCCTGTTCGATGGCTGTACAATAACTTTCACTCCTTGCTTAACCAGCTTCTGAACATGTGCTGGACTGAAAGCAGCTCTTCTCTCCCATACTGATTGATCCTCCCGCCGTATCGCTATCACTTTTCCTTTCTAAAAATAAATAAATAAATAAATAAAACTGATACGTAATTCATCCCATAATATTATTCTAAAGAATCGCGTGAATTAAGTAACTAAATGGCATTTACTTGTTATTTTTAAACTTTATTTTGCACACAATCTGCGCACATATAAATGTTCATATACGTTTTATCTCTCTTAAAATTGTGGAAGCCAACTTTACGTTATCAACTATAAAACATCCACTTGTACATATAATAAATATGGCTTGATTTTATTTTTATAATTAAAAACAGTTTTTTAGATTAGTAGTAAGAACGGATATCTATAAAAACTGTCCATTAGCGTAAAAACAACTTACAGAAATAAATCTTCCAGAGCTCATTGACCGTCCTATAACATTCTTATTAATTGCTAAGGTTTTAACACCTCTTAGCATTTGTAACATTTTTAATTTCAAAAAAATTACTTTAATTACAAATAAATCTACAATCCACCTTCACTCAATAAAAAGCCACCATTGACTGAATTAAGATGAACTAAGCTCTTCACAGGCAAAACCGATAAGGGGATGTGATGTGTTATCGCTGAAATTCAGTCTTATTTGCCCCCTGTGATAGCAGCATATTTCTTATCAATATCTTTGGACAACATGTAACTTCCCAACAGCTGAAATTGTTTTATTAATAATTAATCCTTGACAGAATTGCCAACGATTAAAAGTACATATGTACAAAAAGATTTGCAAAACAAAAACGAAATTCCATTCATTCGTTTTTATAATAATCTTGCATTAATTGATGAGAGTGGCGGGCGGCGCTATGTATTATATTAAAATATCTTTATCGTAGCTGGGGGTGGGTGTGATAACATCTGTATGATAGCAGTTATCGTCTGGATAGCTGCTTATCTTTAATGTTGAACAAATTCTCGTGATTGCAAATTATTTTTTTTTTTGCACTGATGTTGTCAACGAGAATTCTAAACGTGCAGGTTATTTCTGTATTATTGTGAAGTAGTAATTGCACGCTTTTAATCTTCAAATGGCCTAGTTATCCCTGAGGATAGGAAACACACAAAACTTTCTACTGTAAAATGTAACAACTAAAACCTTTCTAAGTATAGGTTATTTCTTTTATTCTTAAATTCCTTTTCTACAAACTAAAATCACTATAACAGCCTTAGCCTAAATGCAAAATTGAAACAAAATAAGAACCATTTTTTTAGTTTTATAAGTTACTGGCCCCAGTGCAGCTCGCTGCACATATACGCCAATAGTATGGCGTGCGCCAAAACAATTGGGAATCTTAAAATCTCTTTTCCATAGGCAGCGAGAGTTTCAAATCCCACCACGAAAGTACATTCCAAAAGAAAAGTGTCGCCCCGTTCGTTAAAAACCCAAATCCCCCGCTCATTTATATTCCCAATAGCAATTCAACGGTCTCACTGGCACTCTTGTCGTGGTCAGAAGCAATAGGGGATATAACAGGCAAAGTTGAGCGAAAGTCTCCTGCAAGTAGTGTTAGAGCGCCTCCCATCGGTTGGTTTTTCCTCGGAAATCTCGCAAAGCTTTGTCAAGCGCTTCGTGCGATTTTTAAGGGCCTTTATAATTTTGCACGTTTTAAGGACTGCGTTTTTGCTGATGTTACATGTAGGTGCTTCTATCTGGTTCAAATTGAATGGCAGCATGGGTTCTGACTGAACTGTACGTCCACCATAAAGTAGCGTTGATGCAATTCCCGGTGATGTCACTGCGAGTGAAATCTTATTCTGCATTCGAATCGACGCCAAAATCTAATTAATAAAAAAAATATTTAGCCTGTACCGCCTGAAGCATCTAGGAAAAAATCCCGCTATTTCCTTTGGCTACACATGGCATGATTTTGTCATAGGATATTTTTGATCAGCAGCTAATTGTCTTGTTTTAGTTCCCACAAAAAGTTTTAGCTGATTTACGTCTCTCTCTTGCACAGCAGTTCTGGCTCGAGTCGATAAGGAAGTTTGTTGGGGATTGATAATCATAAGTCGCCAATCAGTATTCAAGCTTCATTGAAAATTTCGTCAGAATAATCACAGTTGCGTATGCGTATAATACACTTCACTATGTATTAATTATGAGCCGATTGCTTAGAGAGCTTCATGATACTTCTGCTTGCACGGCTTTACAACCAAGAACCGGTCCTGGCCCACCGGTCCCGATTCCGAGCCGATGTCATCCAGTTTAACATCCCTAAGCTCTAGCCGTCTTGGCCTACGACCTCCTTCCAGCGAAGATTGGGTCGTACTCCATAGATCTTACCGTAGAGAACTTTCCGAGCATGTTCATCTTCACTCTTACGAACTATATATCCTGCCTACAGGAGCCTACCGAGCTTTATTTTCTTCACATCTATGTCGCGATAACCCTCATAGATCTCGTCATTGTAGAGTCTCCGGAATTGTCCTTCCTCAAATATGGCGCCACACTGGTATTGGCCTAAGATATTTCTAGCGTATGGGGCCATGCTATTTTGAAGGATGCCGGAGAATATCTTATACGTGGTACTTTTTTATGTATCGGGAAGAGGATGCCTTTTCTCTAGACTTCTGGCATCGCCTCCTGTTCCCCCCATACTTCCACAATTAATTCATGAACTTCTTCCAAGCTTGGTGGCGGCAGCGGATTATCATGAGATATTGGAGGAGCTTCCAACTCCTCAGTTAGGAAGCTATTGCGTAATTTATAAAAATGTTCTTCCCATTGATGCCTTTAGGATCGATGCTCAGATTTTCCTCTTTGTCCTTCCTTGCTTCAGGATACAGTTTGTTCAATATTCTTCCATTTGGAGCTAGGATGTGAAGATTTTTAGGTCTTGAACAACCTACATACAGCTGACCGGGAAATTACCCTTTTTAACTAAATTTGTTCACCATATTGGCCCCGTAATTTTGATTGCTAAGGTGTTCCTAAACTCGTTATTTCATTGGAATCAGAATACAATTGGCATATATTTCGGCCATATTGGCGCACCCTTTTTGAATTTATAACTTTTGATCACAAATTCGTTATTACCACCTTAAAACCCGCTAGACACCAACTTGCATTGAATTCAGAGTTTAGTGGAGCTAACTCAACCATATTTGGGCGGCCATTTTGAATTTCGCTTCATCATCGGAGAACCCTACAGAGCTTCATGCAAAATTTCGAGTTTCTGTGATGACTGGTGCACCCGCTACAGCGAAAACTTACACGCATACAAGGCCCACACAGTGGAAGCACATTTTATCTGCAACAATAGCTTAATTGCCATTGATATCTGGGAAATTAAAAGTAAACAATAAAATTCTTTGAAACTTCATTTACGTCATGGTATTATTTCTTTTTTCTATATAAACAATAATTTTTGAGCTACAACTGCTACTCAAAACTGTATGCTATAATTTCGTTATCATTGGTTTTTTGTCATGGTAGCAAACTTATATACGTATTCACGTCAAACTGATCATTGCAGTATTGTTGAATTGGTAAAAATGCCGCTAGAGCCGATCCCGCACTTCATAAGGTTGCGAAGCTAAACAAAACTAAGCAAGAGTAGATCTAAATGGAGAAGGATACCGAAGGAGACCAACCTTCTTTTTGGGATTTACCTTCAAAGACTAGTAGTAGTAATAAAAAAATCTAGAAATTTGCTATAGATATTTACCATCATAAATAACAGCTATCAACTTTTTAAACAAATCTCTTTATATCACAACTCACAAGATAAATATGTATTTACTTAACTGGTACACTTTGATTCTGCTGCACAAAAACAGCTGCCAGACAAAATGGAAATGTTTTAGATTTAAATCAACAAACGCTGTGAAAACACTGTGACTTAATATCTAATCATGCAAAGAGCCCGACCGTAATAAATTTAAATCCGTAATAAATATATTTGTTTTTATCTATAACATTAACATTATATAAGTATTCGAAAGTGATAAGAACAGTTTTGTTACATCTATATGAAATTTATAGTGACTTAGAAAATAATTCCAGTTGTGTTTTCCTATTACAAAAATCAGCTCTTTAGAGATGGAAACAAAATCCCATGGAGTTCTCATGATTTTTCATCACTGCGCACCTAGTTTTATTTATGAAAATATATCAATTATAATATTAGCTTATACGATTCTTACACAATCTTCGAGGTTTCGAGACGGACATGATTGTATTCCCTCAAATTACATTCCAAAGAACAAATACGGATTTGTAATGCTAATTTTCTTTGCTTGTTTACTATCGAAACGAGAAAGTATGCCAAACACTTATCATGCGATAACCTTCTTAACATAATCATTATATTTTACATATTAAGTCGCAATGCCAAGGTTGATCGCAGTTTCTCTCGAGAGGGGTATAACAACAGTTTCTAAAATTGGACAACAAGGAGGAATAGGATTTTTGGATCGATTGTCAAAATGCTCAGCACAACCAAATGATTGAGCGTTTTCTGCTTGTTTAAATAAGTCTGTTCTTCTAAGAGAATCAATGCAATGTCTTGACGGCGGAAACGAAATCTGCAGAGTACAACATCTGAAAAGCCTTCAATGGCGACATGTTAAAGTCAGTAGTTTACCTTGATTCTTGATCCTTTGATAATCCAACAACATTTTAACCGATTGATCCTATTATATAATTGCTAAGGCACGCCTCTTCACTTTGTAAAAGTTTTGATCGGATCACTTGTGGTGCAATGCATTACGAAAACCCTAGGTGAAACTATTGCCAATATTTGTAATCAACAAGTCTGGAGACGATCACAAAAAAAATAATTCTTGATCACGATGACTCATATAACATTTATTATTACTCAGGAAAAAATTAAGTTGAGACGTTCTTAGTCATATTCCTTATTCGCATAATTTAACACCTACCAATTACCACCTTTTAGGATATCTGGACATCTCCTTTGTAGAGAACATTGAAATCAAGTGGTCTTACCTACACGACTATTTCATGAATTTAAAACCTGTAATGTAACAGAAAGGAATTAATAGTTCAAAATTATATAAAATAACACAGATTTTCAGAACAGATGAAAATTAGCAACTTCAACGGTTGTATGTTAATATAATTATATATTATCGGATTCAAGTTGACGAAGTTGAATCGCATTGCATTAAGCTTACGAAGCGATCGCTATTTGGAACAGTTAAATCAATCAGTCACCAACGGCATAGGGGGATTATCAATGTCAAAAAGCTGCACAACAGCAGTAGATGTCTTGTCTTAGTGTGATGTCATTACAGCTAACCAAAAGATGCCATGTGCAGAGAAGTGTTTTGCAAAAATATGATTCTACAGTTGCCACAGCAGATATCATGTGCGCGGGGTAGATTTTACGGTCAGTAACCGTAACTATCAGTAACAGTAACTGAAACCAGCAGCTACTGACTTTAAAATATAAATTAAAGACTAATTCAAGAAGCTTGGTAAACTCTGTTGCGATTAACATCTAGTTGGTATAGTGTTGAGAACTTATTTCTAGAGATCTACTGGCGATCTCGGTTGCGGTTCCCACCGCCAACGAATTCCAAGAAATCGTACTTGCGTCCGCCTATTTTCTGGGCGATGTAGCAATAGTGCCACCCAAGGAGGTTTGAGAACTGATTGAGTTATATCGCAAGACGAACCGGAAATTCGTCAACGGCTGTGATGCAAATGATCATAACTCAATTTGGGAGAGTACCGATGTAAACGAAAGGAGTGTCTCCTACAATTTCTAGTTATGAAAAACATAGATATTGCAAATAGGGGATGCAAACCCACTTTTGTCACTGCTAGTAAAAAAGGGGCTGAACCTCACTTTCTTTAGCAGGCTTCTCTCCGACAGCATTGAAAACTGACTTGTTCTGGACGAAGTCTCACTGTCGGATTACCTGCACATTAGCCTCCCACCTATCTTCTTTGGTTTCTAAGAAAACCAACTGGTTTATGTTTCAGGGGCTTGTGGCCTCAAAATCAGATCTGCTTGCCTTTTCTATCAGCTTAGTGTGTGAACTGAAGAATACGGCCACGCAGCTTACTGATGTGCTGATTTCTTCCTACCTTGACGAGCCTGACCAGAAAATGAGGCCTCGCTCTCGATTCCCAAACCCTAGGATATCGAGGGTAATGAGGTTGCAGACAGAGGGGTCTGAGACGTTGGTCCAGGGCCTAGAACCCGTCTGTTGCATCTTTTGGTTCACCTCCAAGTCCCTGATAGAGGAGTGGATTGAGGGACTAAACCTAGCCTATTGGGAATCTGCCCCAGGTCTTAGACAGGGGTGGTAGCACGTAAGTTGTTTCAATCGATCTCTTCATACAAAAATTCAAGTGTTACAAATTTTTTTGTATGAAGAGATCGGTTGAAACAACTTACGTGCTACCACCCCAGGCTAAACATATTATAAGATCCTTTACTTTAAGGGGCGCTATCACTTTAAACAAAGCGAACCTAAGGCTGCCTGACCTTTAAGACTGCGGTATCACCTCCCTAACCTAGGACTGTCTCAAGGAGGCTTTCCCTGAACCGCTAGTCTTTCACATAAAAAAAAGAGTCAGAATGCCGACTCTGCATAGAAGGCGACGAAACTTCCACACATATGCATTGTGGATATATTAATGGGTGCACACTTAATGACATTGCTTCGGAATCGGAACCTGCTGCGGGGTCAGAAACGAGTCCGGATTGTAGAGCCGAATAAATAAGAGAAAACAATTGGCATGGATGATTAAACGTAAATACAATAAATCAACAGATAAAATAGTTCAAAATTTAAAACATTTAAACTGCATTTTTCATTTTGTTTTTGGTCATTGCAGTTGAATTTTTAATCTAGGCTTCCTCCAGAATATGAGAAGTGTCTGGGTTAGCAATTAAAAAAAAATCCTATTAATTTTTTATTTTGTTTACACGGACCGATGAATTTTTTAATAGTAAAACGACTTTATTCAATGAATGAAGCCGTTTTCATCCATTTCGTAATTGAAACGATCCAATTATGCTGCATAGAATTCTCCCTTTGGTGATCATATTTCTTTTGACAAGATAATTAAAGAATATTACTTACCTGCCCCAAAAAACTTACCAAACATTTCACAACCATATTTGGTCACTTTTGGTCAATTTCTTTGAATTACGTTATATGTACTTTGTTGTTTTAGACCAATTTGAGAAAATGTGGCACCAGTAAAAACAAAATTTCATCTGCAAATGATGATGAATGATACATGAAAAAATGTTATAATTTATGTATGTTCAGTGTCTGTTACCTGCTACTATAACAATGGTCTTGGTTTTTTGGCTCCCTTCGATGTCCTGAACTTTTGATCGTGCAACCGTGCTTACGACCGACACTTATCACATACTATTTCTGTGCTTGGACACATTTCTCCCATAAAGAAGAAAAGTTTATACACATTCTGAAATAACCTTTCTCACTGTTAAAAAAAAACAAAAGATGATTTACTTGAAAAACACATTCCTTTAAGTATTCGCTAGCTTATCACAAAAATATTACTAGGCTTTTAAAACCAAAAATACATGGGGACGCGTGAAGCAAATGCAGAATACTTACTTAATAAGACAACAGAGATGTGCGGAGATGGAAAAAATGGAATTTGGTTTGTGTCTGTTTCAAGCAGCCGCATGTATTTTGGCAATTCGAGTATAATTTATTGTGTGCAGATAAATTTATGTAAGGATTTTACAATACAATACATTATTTTTCTTTTTAATTGGTCTTTTTTATGTTATTCTTATAAAGAAGTGAAAAGGTTTCTTCTAGAATAAAAAAGAAGTTACGTCTGCGGTAGTGGAACACTTAAACAAAAGGAGGTTCTCTCTAACGATATGTACATCAAATAAGTATCAGTATCATCAATAAAAACTATTAAACAAATTTCATTTTTCTTTTTACCATATATTTATAAAAAAATTGTCAAATTTACTTTTATCTTTTGGCGGTGGAATGGGATTACATCTTAAATATATATAGTTCTGTCATCTTGTCGTTTTTCGGCATAATAAATTATTCCTATTAACTTTTTTAATAAAGCCAATAGGTTATTTTCCATAGTAATCAATTAACACCATATGAATTTTTCCACTACCTCCATTTGGTAAAATTTGCAAACCAACATGTGTACAAGCATACATTTGTTTTATTATTTAATAATATATATTGTTTATAAATCAAAAAAAATAATAATTTTCATAAAATACAACAACAATAAAAATATATCACTTAATTCTTGGGTTAAGCCTAAACAGTTAATGGATATGAGTTTCTGGTTTCTAAATATCCTGCAAATATATATGTATATACAACCACACTATATTTACTCAGTTGACAATAAATAGATGCATTCGCAACATGAGAGTCCACTGTAAAGGGATTTTTCATTTCGCGGTTAACTTATACGCTTTTTTATATATAGGGAAAGTTCAAAAATTGTTTGAAGAAGTAGCATTGTGTAAACTTACAGTGAATCCTGTGTGCTTTAAATACATCTACATGGTAAAATATTAATCGTTTTGTTAAAAATCTTTTTTTTTAAATTTATTAAGAAATTTTTCTATTTTTTTTTTCTTTTTGCGTTACATGAGTTTAAATAGCAGATAAATTTTCACTTTTACAATAAATTGAAAAATTATATCTAAAGTTTATATTTTTTTACTATTAAAGAATCCTGCCAAAAGGTTTGTTTCTGTAGGTTTACACGATAATGCCAAGACAATTTCTCTCATAACAGGAGGTTAACTGTTTGGAAAAAAAAAGTTCCAGATCTTTAACAAAACAACAGCAACAAACAAATATAATATAAATCAAAAAATGTAAACTCACATTTAAAATAAGGAGTTCAAAGAAAAATTGGTTGGCTACTTTTACAATTGCGTACCTAAGTAAAGACAAATATGGATTACAATACAGTAGGATTCGGCTGTTTTCAACTCATTCTATCACTGTGTGTGTGTAGTAGAGTGTGTACTTTCTGTTCTTTTACAATGCAGGAGTTTCTGGTAGAAGTGAAACAAAAAATGATACAACGAATGTCCTAAGGAATGCAATCACAGATGATCCATTATTTTGTGCCTCTGGTACTTGATTTGATGATCCCTCAACAGCCTCTGCTTGACCCAATGGAACATTCTCTTCAGGTGGTTGATTTTCATGCTGTATATTATTAACAGCATTATTATTTTGCTGGGCAGCAGCATTCACTGGGTCATGTTGTTGAGCTTGCTGCCGTTGGGCATTTTCTCGTATAGCTACTGCATTATTGTTATTAGCTTCTCCGGCCATTCGAAAGAATCCAATGTGGTATCTGTAAAAGAATTATTTTATTAATTGGTGGTTTAAATAATACTGGAAAAGTATAAGTTATAACAATTTCTAGAAATATAAGCGCGTTCTTCAGTCGAAAGACTGATTCATGGATCTTTATAGCTTTTACGTTATTCTTGACTGCGACTGCTCTTGCCGGTCGGAAGCGATTTCAGTTGCATGGCTGCACTTCATCTGAACTACTGAAAACACCGATTGATCCAAATTCAGTCGTGCTCGTGTTTGGACAAAGGATTCATTTTGATTGCAAACAGGTTCGTGGGCGGAAGCCCTTAAGCTGGCTTCCTACGATGCGCGATTTTGCATATTATCACGCAAGGCCGACCTCGCACCGCAGCTTTTACTGGCTTCACACGGTGCGCGATTTTGCGGACAGTCACGGACGGCGCACCAAGGGAACAATGTTGCCCGTGAAGGCACAGACAAATCTGTAGCGGTGAGTAGTATTCGCCGCGAGTCGGTAACTTCAAAGGTGCGGTGCGGTCCGAGGTCGACCGTATAAAAATAGGTTCGCTAAGAGGAGGAAACTCCGGAAAGTCCGAAACATAAAAAGACCAAGACGGCCAAGGGGCCCACTCACTCCACCTTTAGCCAGGTGATAAGCAGTGTTAAGCTTGGTCTCATCTCGACCAACATAGTCAACTACCCTCTGACACCCAAGCAAATGGCACAGTTGCAGGAGGCGATCATTGATGTCGTCATCGAAAAAGCGGGCGGCAAAGTCAAACCGTCTTTCGAGAAGAGCTTTCCAAGAAGAGGCTGGCTGCTGTTAGTCTGCTCAAACCCTGACACAGCAGAATGGGTGAAGAGTAACGTCTCCTTCATTATGCGCAAAAGTGCTCTTGGTATCATTCTGGTGGAAGAGAGTTATTTCCCTCAGACTCATATCATACGAGGCTACTTCCCCCAGAGTGGTAGTCTTTCCAACGAGAAAGTGCTGGCGACTATCGACGCAAAGTGGAAAGTGGTCCAGAGGCGGGTAAATGACAATACCCTTCACATGTTAGTCTGAAGGGGAAACCCGCTTATTGGTTCTCACACACAAGGCTAATTCCCAAGGATAAAGATCCTTCAAAGAAGCAGCCACAGGGGTAGGGTTCGCCGTGTGACGCTCAGACCATAGGATCTGAAATGGTACCTCTCAATGCTTCTTGTGTCACCGAGGACTGCAGTAATACCGTTACCTTGGCCAGGGGCCATCTTACGGCGGAGACAGGACCGACTTACGTATGTTCCAGATCCGGCCCTGCATCTGTAGCATGAAAGAAAGAAAGAACACTCCTGCCAAACCTGAAGTCGGAGCACGGGGCAAATCAATACCCCCAAGGGCAAAGATGGTAGGGCAAAGGGTCCGAGACAAGCCAAGAAGACCGGGCTTGTCATACGATCCTTGGAGAAAAAATGAGCGCCTTGAGTAAACTAGTATATGACTTACATATAGCTGACCGGGAAATAATTCTTATTTGATAATAATATTCGTGCGCCATAATGGGCCAGAAATTTTTAATTTATAAGTTCTGATCATCAATTCGTATTTGCTACCGTAAAAACCCCCAGTTACCGATTTTCATTGGAATCGGAAAATAATTGGCAAACTCATCGGCCATATTGGTGCGGCCATTTTATAGTTATAAGTTCTGACAAGACCCTCTCCATTACAGGCCATGAAGTTCTCTCTTGAACTAATCCAACCATAGCTGAAGCCGGTCCACAAAATCTGACATTTGGTTAGAATAAACATGGCGCGGAATAGGCTCGGGATTATTTTCGTTATATTTTTGTGGTAAAAAGTGGAAAATCATTGTAAGTTATTACTCTAAACTAAACATGGATTATCAGTGGTTAGTTCTTTAGTGATTTAATAAGAAAAAATTAAAAAAAAATAGTGATTTAGTGAGTTTTAAGTGTGTTAATTGTTGAGGTGATCAATTTCTTTTACTTTCGCGGTGTTTTTTTCGTCTTTATTAAGGAAAAATATGCTGATTATTTAATTAAAACTGATTTTAAAGTCATTAAATAATTTATTATGGAATTATTATTAAACATATAAGTGCAGAAAAGTGTGAAAGGAAAAGTGAATAAGAAAAGTGTTTTTCTACACCTATATTTTTAATACTAATTACATAATATATGTATTAATCACTTTAAAATCACTTGTAATCCCATAACTGAACAAAATATTAAATTTTCAACATTTTTTTCGTAAATAAACATGAAAAAACACCGTGAATGTAAAAACAGTTGTTCGCCTTAACAATTAAAACACTTAAAAGACACTTAATCACTAAATTATTTTTATTTATTTTAATTAAATCACTAATAAACTATTCACTGGTAAATCCAAGTGCAGTTAAAAGTGTTAAAATACAATATTTTATCACTTTTTACTGCAAAACTATAACCAAAACGTTCCCGAACTTATTCCGCGCCATGTTTATTCCGCTCTCTCCGGTGAATTTTTGGACCGGGTTGACCACCATGAAAAACTCTCCTTCGGGGCCTGTAGTTGAGAGGGTCTTGGTTCTGATCATAAATTCGTTATTTGCTACCTTAAAAAACCCCAGATACCGATTTTCATGGAAATCGAAACATAATTGGCAAATTTATAATTGGGGTGGCCATTTTGAATTTCGGTCATATTTCAAAGGCCATTTTAAATTTCGAAAATCAGGGGTGGTAGCACGTAAGTTGTTTCAATCGACCTCTTCATATAAAAACTCAAGATTTTTGTATGAAGAGGTCGATTGAAACAACTTACGTGCTATCACCCCAGGCTTCGAGGTGCATCATGGTAAACCCCTACCGAAGTTCGTGCAAAAATTCAATGCGAACGCTTGCTTGCGGGATTCAGATTTTGATTCAGGGTTGGATTGCCTAATACCAACCGGCGACTCGTCAAGTTTTTGTGATTTATCCATCGCGCTATCGAACTATTTCTCTAGTTATTATAATTAACTGTATACCTTTGTTAGATAAATATTTTGAAAATTAATTACAATACTTACAGATAAATGGCTAATCCTATAAAAATCACAACTAAGCACCGCAAAGGAGAAGAATAAAAATAGACCAATGTTAGTAGCACCAATAAACGGCTGAAGGAATAAAATATATCAAGCCAATCTCGATTTTCAGGCAATTCCTCTTGTACAATATTTGCAAATCGTGGCTGAGGCTGTTCATTTTGAGCTGGTTGAGGTTGCGCAATTTGTGGTACTGCTCCTACTTGCGGGTTAGCTCCGGCAGCTTGCGAATTATCTGGAGTTGTATTAGGTTGAATTGAATTACCCGTTAAATTATTACCAAAAGATAAATTTTGTGGTAGATATGGCATCTGCGGGAGTCCAAACGTTGGATTAATAGCTGATGTTGCGGCATTATTTTGCATGTATATACTCTCAGGTCGAATTCCAACTGATAATCTAAAGAGCAAAAAGAAAAGAAACAGTGCTATAAAAAAGGAAGCAAAAAGATTTGATTTCTTACAAATTCATATATTGATTCATATACTGAACGTAGGCTTGTTGCATCCAATTTTGCATGGCTAATTGCTGTGCCATAAAGTATTCATTTGATGAATTAGGAATACTAAATACAGGAACATTACTTCCAATTGTACATGGAATATTTGGACAACCACTAGATGCCATTTGTGGAATTATATTTGGAGCTGTTGATGTATTTTCTATATTTGCTGTTCTAGCTATATTTCTTTGCCGCAGTCCATCATTTGATGATGACGTATTACTTCTGTTTGTTAAAGCGTTTGGTGTACTACTGGATGGTTGGCGCATCTTTGGTGTGTAAACAAGGTGCATAGTATGATTTGGTGGCGCCACTTCTTCGTAAGTTCGGATAACATCTTTTAAAACTAATTTATCCGTGAGGAGTTGTCCAGCATAAATTAATTTCTGTTCGTCTACCCTCTGGAAATTAGAATATAGGAAATATTTAATATAATTATGTTGGTTTAAAAAATAGAGACAGATAAGATCATTGAAGAGAGAGGAAATTAGGACTTAATACGTAATTACTGAAAGTAACAATAAATGAAATTAACAATGGTCAAAACATACGCGACGATTTGAACGATCAATGGAACGATATGAACTGAGCCATAGAAGGAACACCAGAAGATGTTCTATGTTTTGTGCAACAAGAGCGACGAGTAGACGGGTTAGAGGACGAGGAGAGACGCAAAAAAGTAAGAAAATGCAGTATTGGGTGGAAGAAATTGGGAAAATGTAATGTTGACATTAAAAACGTAGCCCAAGCGTTGGTAGATAAATTCGCAAGAAAAATCCTGCGTTCCATTTACAAGGAAATACAGCTGGGTGGCATTTGTAATTTGATAACATACATCTTAAAGTTGTACCAATTCACTCTTCTGCTCCTTTAATCCCTCGCGGGATATAGGGCAGAAACAGTTGGCCTCCAGCGGACTTTGTTTTTTGCGCCAGTTCTCAGCTCCGTCAAGGATGCCCCAGTTGTTGCGGCCTCTGCTAATTGAGTTCTCCTCGACGTTATTCTAGGTCTTACAATTCGACAGATTCCTTGCGCCTTGTGAAGAATTGAGTGGCTTTCCATGTTTCGCAACCATACAAAGAAACTGCCTCAACATGTTGAACTGCCGAAATTTTGTGTTGGTAGAGATCTCCGTATGCGAAACAGGCATCCACATAATGCTACGGAGATGACAATCTCACCCAATCTCATGCGGGAAGTGGGGGGCTTCGGCAAATGTCAGCTAACTTTTATTCCTTAAGAAACAGTGCATAACTGCGAGAAAACTGAGTTAAATTAAGTAAAACATGTTTCTCCCCTAAAGACCCCCATTCACTTACAGGTCGCCGGCAGCCCGTGACCCGACGAAGGCCACACATTACTCAGTCTGACCTTAGCGGGTCGCATGCGTCCCTATCAGACAGTGTCCGGTCAGAACTCCCACTATAACTAAGAGATCTTGTCTTTCGAGTCTCAGTAGTGAAGTGGTCCGCCTGAGATCATAAGAGGACCAGGTTAATTTGGCCAAAGTGCATTTATTAGGATCCCTCCAATGCTTTTTCGCTTGTTGCATTATGTGCTGTTTGCATCGCAGTTTGAAGGTGGCCCAAGGCATATCAACTCTTTCCGTTTCTGGAAGGAGAGTAGCGGCCGTGCCTTTCCTAGCCAGTTCATCAGCTTTACAATTTCCCTCTATGTTTCGGTGACCGGGCACCCATACGAGGAGGGTCCTAAACTATTTAGCCATCTCGTTAGGAGATCTGCGCCGTTCAGAGGTAGATCTAAAGCGCAAGAGCGCAGGGCTTTCCGAGCCGCCTGACTATCTGAGAAGATGTAGACAGTGCGGTTCCTATCGCCTTGCTGGTGGATTTGCCGAACAGCCTCTTGTATGGCTAGAACCTCTGCTTGGTATACACTGCAGTGTTCGGGAAATCCGAAGGAGACTTCAATCCGAAGCTCTGGAGGAAGTCCTCCTCCTCCCACCCGAACCTCGAGCTTAGAGCCATCAGTAAAGAAGTTTATGAAACCCTGAAGACTCTGTGGTCTATTTCTCCATTTACGACATCATCTGTAGGTGTGGGGCCATAACTCCATGTTATCCATAACTCCGCTAATCTTTGTACTTTCTGTAGTTTGTTGAGCACGGTGGATTTACTCAGGGTTGGCCACCATACTAAGACCCGTAATGGAGAATTGGGCGGACGATCGCTATGTAGGTCCATCGTACTATGTTAGGAGAGAAGCCCCATTTCTTCCCAATGGATTTTTTGCAAGCGAGGAGCGCTATACTCGTTTTCTTAATGCGCTCTTTTGTGTTTTCATTCCAAAGGAGTTTCTTGTCCAGGACTACTCCCAAGTATTTGGCACTGTTGCTAATTTTGAGCTTAACATTCAGCCGGGGGGTTAACGGAGGAATCTTATACCTCCTTTTGAAGAGGACCAGTTCCGTTTTTACTGGGTTAACGCCGAGTCCGCGGGTAGCAGTCCAGCTTGAGAGAATTTGTAACATCGTCTCCATGAGATCACAGAGGACTTGAGGAAATTTTTCTTTGTGATGATAACAACATGAGGACATGATGCCCCTCTGCCTCCATGCGTCGCTTTATTTGTAAGATTCTAATTATTTCCTTAGCCACCAGAACTTCGGTTCTTAGGTCCGCGGGTATTTCATGGGCAAGAACATAGATGAAAAAAATTAATTCGTAATGGTGGAATTTTTTTACGATAAAATAGAAACATTAAGTTTTCATACAAAAGTTTATACTTGAAAAAAAAAACCTCAAAAATAATGGAACAAATTTGCAATATATCTACCGAGAGCTATTGAATCAATTATTGAAAAAAACGTATTTCCTTTCATCCGTGACGATTTTGCGAAAAATATGAATTTACCTAAATCCCCGCAAAACATAGTACATATTAAGCAAAAATTTAATAGAAGAATGTGTTAATCAGTCGACATTGATAATGAAAAAAAAGCATTGAGTATTTATAGAACAGGCAATAAGAATGTTCTACAAAAAAAACGGGAAGTTTATAATTAATAAAACTTAATAAATAAAATGACTAATAAATAAAAACTTGGCATGAAAACGTACAATCAGAAGCAGCACCAGCCAACACCACATATGCTTCAGATCGTGTATGTATGAACAGGTGTCCGGGGGAGTTCAAGAAAAAATAAACGAGTAATAATTAAGTTTTTTGCGCGAGAATACGTGAAAACTCCATTCTATAAACAAAAGCAAATATTTACATAATTTTTAATTATCTCTAAAGTTCCACCTCTCTTCGTTCTCTTGTGATCGGCGGTGTTTTAAGTATCAAACCCAGAGACAACTCTACTTACTTAACTTAATCGGATGACTGAGTGTCTTTTCTTTGTTTTTCTTGTGGGGCCTGTACTGTAATAGCAGAGAATCAAAATACGCCTCGATTATATAACATGAACCGATTGCATGCAGTACCAGGTACCGCCGATGGACTTTAACATTATTCAAAATAAAAAAGAATTTTAATGAATTTAATTTGTGTTAAATTATTGCCATTTCCTGGTTCCCAAAACAAGTAAATCCCGAACTCCAGGTCAATTTCGAGCTTGGTAAATTGAAGACGGAAATAGGATCATATCATACAGCTACACAAATCTAAACGAAACAATGAGGGTAGTGGTGGCTTTATCAGCAAATTGATAATTTAAATTAAACATGACGCAATGTAATAGGTAATTTGCCCTCCGGGTCACCCCCCAATTCAGATAATAATGCTGAAATCCTTTAAGATTACGTGGATGATGATGTTGATGGTAACATATTGGATACTTACAGGCTTACAGGGATAAACCTCTGACAGATGCTCCTTTAGCTTCTTCACGGACCATGTCGGCTCGCATTCTATTATTTGATCTTCGAATTGTTGATTTGACGCCTTAAGTACTAGCGTCACAGGCACTGAGGCCGATTCCATCTTGTTTTCTGTGGCACTCTGAGATTAAATTATTCCCTCTATGAATAAGGCACAATCTTCCCACTTTTGACTTGCAATCTTTTCAGCTTATTTCACTACAAATTTTCCACTAAATTTAAATCTTATCGAAAATATATACTAAAAAAATTTCCGCAACAAAAACTGTGTAACATCCAACAAGAAATGAATATTTCGCTTTCCAGTTTTAAAAAAAAGAAAAACAAAAAAACAAAAACTTCCGAGCTTCAAGCACACACTGAATTTCTTATTAATGGATTTAATTGTTCACCAATTATTAAAAATTATGCAAAAATTTCTCAAATATACTTTTCAAACGATTAAATTCAATGAAAATTTGCTCGCCCCGTCGTGTAATCGCAATTCTTATATCGGCCATGGAACATTTTTCAAAGTGTCAAAATAGATTTTGTGTTTATGTGTGTTAGTAATCTTGTTGGATGTTGCAACCAGTGATGAAAACTGCAGGGAAATTTCCCGATTTGCGGGAAAAATAAAAACAAAAAGGGAAAAGGGAAATCCATTCTTTCAGAGGGAAATTTATTTATTAAAGAAATCTTACACGCAAAAAGAATGTTCAAAGATAAAAATTGCTATAATGTTGGTGTTAATTCAAAACATTTAAATCTCTTTACACAGAATATGTATGATAACAAGTTTGAAAAAGATTAAAAGTTGTTTTTAATTCATACAATACTTTTCATGGAGGTTAGTAGGTATAGTACTTGCTTCTCGATTCAAAAACGTTTTAAGCGTTTTCATTATCAGTGCAAACAAGAAGAATTATATGTAATAGTTTTTATTTTTTTTACTGTCGAATTCAAGTCGAACATCGACAATCCAGGCGTGTGAACTTAAATTGCCTGCCTATTTATGTAATGGATTGCTTTATTTTATTTTAGTTATTTTATGTTAAACCAAAAAAGATTTTTTTCTTAAGCAATAACGAAGACTTTGTTGATTTATTTGTTATTTATTATCAGTTAAATAAATGTGTTTTTCAATTTTATAGATTTTATGTTCGGGAGGGAAATTCTTTGACTTAAGGGGAAATTTGGATCGGTTGGGAGAGAAATGTTATCCAATTGAGTTTTCATCCCTGGTTGCAACACGAGTTGACAGCAGATTTGTAAGAATTTTATTGGGTAAATTCTTTGTGTGGGTAAGGGTTATTGATTAACAAAATTTTTGAGATTAAAATTTTTATAGTTTTTTTGTTTGTTTTTTTGTGTTACAATTGCTAATCTAATCTTTAATTTAAAAAAAATAGAAGAGTACTAGACAGGAATATTTTTTATGTATGTTTATAAAGATTTCGAAGAAATTTCAATTATTTAGTTGCGAGCGGTATCTATAGGGTAGTATTGACACTATTCGTTCAAAGGAAAAAAATCGTTTCAGTTGAAATGCAACTGCCGGAATCCGTCTTCGTAAAAACTGCTTTAAATTACATCATAAAAGAACGGCAAACAGGAAATTTTCAATTATTTTATTGCTATTATTATAGTATGGTTGGGAAACGTGGAAAGTCATCCAAGAACCGTGGCGCAATGCCAGCCAAGAAAGGATAGAAGACGAAATCAGACGAAGGAAATGGATTGGCTACACAACTTGACTGGGATTCGCAAGGGACTCGTCGAGTTGGAAGACCTAGATCAACGTGGAGTAGAACCCTATTAGCAGCGATGAACGCCCCAAAAAGGGAGATCCCGGACAGAGCTGAGGATTTAAAGCGAAACCTTCCTTTTTCAAGGATTGAAAGCGCAACCCTCATGGTGAACACTGCGGCCAAGTTAGGCCTATTGTGTATGTACTCCACTGGCGAAACAGACTGTACGGTATAAACACAACGAAAGTAATTAAAACCCAACTAATCGTTATAAAAGTTATTATTTATTAAAAATCCAAAAAAAAATATGGTTGCCGAAATGAAATTGAAATTACAAAATTTTTAAGCCAAAATGGATGCGTATTGATCCGCCGAAAAACTACTTTAGCAGTGATATCAAAAATATATATATTCCTGCTTCACATTTCACTAGTGAAAAACTGTTAGTTATGTGTTTCTCGTTTTCCGTTTTTCTCTTAGATCTCTCCACTGAGAAATAGGGAAATTGAGGCGAATTAACTGCCACCTGTTGCGTATTAGAATTAACGTTTATACTTTATCTGCAGCACGAGAATCGAATTAGCAATTGACGTTTCTCTATATTATTGTTTACAAGTGTTTAGTGAAATGTGCAGCGGGCTTAATTAAAATACAAAAATATATTATACAATAATATACAAAATACTTAAAATACTAATATGGATGGTTATTATAACTCCGGATAAGGCCTTCAAGATCATCTTCCGTCAGATAAGTTGTTTCCCTTTTTTTGCGACTTGATTTCTTTGTTTTCCCTTTTTATTTTTAGTTGCTTTCCGGATGGAACATACTCCGGGGCGACGTTGGGAGGACGTCCCAATATAATTTAAGTAACCAGGGATGACTGTCTAAGGACTTCTGCAATGGTCAAGAATTATATGTGTTCGATCGAGACAAATTTTAATGTGGAGGAATAGGGAGTGACAAATACGATCGGAAGTAAGAACTCTGGAGATTATGGGTAATTCATAGTGTCTGCATAAGATTATTAGGATTTTGGTTAGGAGTTGTTTCTATGGGAAGGAGACATAATTTTGTAATAGGACGTTTACAAATTGAGTCCTTGGTCTTCAAGGATGCGACGCGAACTAAGTTGTCAGAGCCTTCGTGTGTTTCTATGACTCGCCCAAGCAACCATTTACACGGTGGAAGATTTTCCTGTTTAATTAGCACCAAGTCATCCTTCTGCAAATTCCTCGTTTGAACATTCCATTTTGGACGCTGTTGTAGTTGCGTCACATAATCATTTTGCCAACGTCTCCAAAACGACTGCATTAATTGCTGTATGTATTGCCAGCGAGTTAAGCTATGTTCCTTGTGGTTCAAATATGATGGCTCTGGAATTGACAGTATCGGTGCTCCAATTAAAAAGTGCCCAGGAGTTAACGCCGTCAGATCTGAAGGATCACTTGTAACTGGACACATAGGCCGCGAATTAAGACAAGATTCGATCTGTGCTGTTAATGTGGTGAGCTCCTCGAATGTTAACGAACTGTTGCCTATAATTCTTCGTAGATGGAATTTCGTGGATTTTACAGCGCTCTCCCAAATTCCGCCAAAATGTGGTGCTCCTGGTGGTATGAGGTGCCAGTTTATTCCTTGGTCTAACACATTCGGGAGTTCCTCCTTGAGCTGGTGTAAGTGCCTTCGGAAATCCTTCTCCAGCACAGCCTTCGCGCCTACAAAATTTGTCCCGTTGTCGGAATACATATCGCTGCATAATCCGCGACGTGCAGTGAATCTTTTGAACGCAGCTAAAAATGCATCAGTCGACAAATCAGATACAACCTCTATATGTACCGCCTTAACTGCTAAGCATACGAAGATCGCCAAATAACATTTGTATCTTTTTGCATTTCTCAGTTTCGAGGATTTGATGTCCATTGGTCCACAGTAATCAACTCCTACGTGACTAAATGGTCTGGAGATGTTGGTTCGCGGTGCTGGTAAACTCCCCATCAGCTGGCTACAACATTCAGCTCTTTGCCTAAAACAAATCATACACTTATGAATGCGTGCTCTAACTGCGCTTCGAGCTCTTAATATCCAGTACTCTCGCCTTAATAATCCAAGCACTAATTGAGGCCCCCCGTGAAGAGTGATTCTGTGCATATCATCGATGATTAAGTCCGTGATGTGACGTTGACTTGGCAGTATAATCGGATGCTTTTCGGTCCAGGAGATGTTAGCATTTTGTAGTCTGCCCCCTACTCTAAGCACACCCACGTGGTCGATAAATGGATTTAGCTTCAATAGTCGTCCCGAAGAGAGTTTTCCATTTGAGGAAAGGTGCTTCAAATCTTGATCGAATTCCTGCGCTTGCACTTGTTTAATTATAACTTTGTGTGCTCTGTCTAATTCTTGGAATGTCAAACGTTTCGTTATGTTCGGCCCCTTGTTTGATTTGCATCGAGTAATAAAACGCAGAACATACGCGATAACGCGAATAAGCTTCCGAAGTGAGGAGTATCTACAGATGTTCAGGCCGGAACTTGTTGGTTCAGTGGTTGTATTTAAATTGACCTTTATTGTGCGCATTTCAACACCCGTGTCCGTTATATCCCTTAATGAGGGCCACTGTTCCTCCGGTTTTTGCAACCACTGTGGTCCATTCCACCATAGTTGATGCCTTATTGCTTCCGCTGGTAGTAGGCCTCTCGTTGCACAGTCTGCTGGGTTCTCTTGCGTAGGGACGTGATTCCATACCTCACTGCCACAAATTTCTTGCACCTCGGCTACCCTATTAGCAACAAATGTCTTATATTTATTGGGATGATTTCTGAGCCACGCTAAAACAATAGTCGAATCCGTCCACGCTCGAAACTTGACATGAGTGAACTTCATAGCTTTAGTCACTGCTTTGTACAATCGTGCTAATAATGCTGCTCCGCATAGCTCGATGCGCGGTAGAGATATTTGCTTTATAGGTGTCACCTTTGTTTTTGCTGCCAGAATCGTCACGTTGACATTGCCGGAAGAATAAATCGAGCGGGCATAAAGTACTGCTGCATATGCGTGCAAGGACCCATCACAAAAACCATGAATTTCGATTGCATCTGACGTAGTACCTATCCATCGAGGGATCTTAATGTCCTTGATCATCTTGAATTGGTTACGAATTTCATTCCACACGCGAAAAATATCATTTGGAATCTCTTCATCCCAATCAATGCCCTTTAACCATATTGCTTGCATCATCATCTTTGGTTTTATTGTAACTGGTGCTAAGAACCCAAGGGGATCAAATATTTTTGAAACTTCGCTTAAAAATTTTCGTTTTGTGATTGTGATGCTGTCGCCAAATTCAATGTCAATGTTGTACTTAAATACATCCAGCCTAGGGTACCAATGCATTCCTAAAGTTTTGACCTTTTCGCCGAAATCGAAATTGCGAACGCCACTTAATTCCTTATCTTCGTCAGGAATGTTAGCTAGTAGTTCGGGTCTATTCGAAGCCCATTTACGAAGATTAAACCCACCGGCCTTTAAGAGTTGTATAATCTGGTCTTGTAATTTCTGAGCACTCTCGATAGAATTAGTCCCGGTTAACATGTCATCGACATAAAAATCGGAAAGTGTTATGCGAGATGCTAGAGGATAACGTTCACTTTCATCTCGCGCCAGCTGTTGCAAGGTCCGAATTGCTAAATACGGTGCCGACGATGTGCCGAAGGTAACTGTTTTCAGCCGATAGTCTTGAATAGGTGCGCTTGGTGATTTTCGCCAAAGTATTCTTTGATAATCCGCATCATCATCGTGTACCCAAATCTGCCTATACATTTTTTCGATGTCGGCAGTCAAGACAACTTGATGTTTCCTCCATCGTAGTAATAGTGTCATTAGGTCATCTTGTAGAGTCGGTCCGGTCATAAGAGCTTCGTTGAGGCTGAGCCCATTTGCCGTTCTTGAAGACGCGTCGAATACTACGCGGAGTTTCGTCGTTGTGCTTTCCTTTATCACCCCGTGATGTGGCAGATAATTTGTTTTGTAACAAACCTGATTGCTACGGTTGACCATGATGCTCTCCATCTCGGTTGATCGTGCTAACTCCATGTGTTTCAGTTCTAAGTACTCTTCCAAACATTTTGTGTACTCCAAACGTAGTTGTTCGTCTCTGTCGAATGCCGATTCCAGTTTCCTCAATCGTGATAGAGCAATCCATCGTGAACGGCCAAATTCTGGGGGTGAAGATAGTTGAAACGGTAAGCGCACCATGTACTTTCCTCCTTCTGTCCTTTGTACAGTGTCCTTGTAATGTTTTTCGCACGCCTTCTCTTCTTCAGTCAAATACTTAGCTGGTTGGACTTCCTCCAATTCCCAAAACCTTCTCAGTTGTTCATCTACTGAGATCTTGCAATGATATGAGGCGACGGTAGTTGCAAGTTTTGGTTTTTCCTCGATTTCCCCAGAAAGTATCCAGCCTAAGATTGTGTTTTGAGCGATGGGACTGCCTTGTGTATCAACTCTTAGTCCGTTGAGTATTATTCTGCCAAGAATGTCTGCTCCTATTACCATGTCTATTTTACTTGATAAATTGTACGTAGGGTCGGCAAGAGTTAAGCCTTGAAGATGTTTCCAGGCGACATTCTTTCTTATAGCCCTGGGAGGCAATACGGTGCTTATATGTTTTAAAACTAAAACGTTGGCGAGAAGTTTGCAATTATTATGGAGTGAACGTAATTCAACAGTTGCTTGCGATTGAGCTACTCCCGTTTCGATATCCTCTAATCCTGAAATGGTTATGTTTACTGCGCTGCTTGGTATATGCAGTCTCCGTATGATAGACTCCTTTACGAAGGACGCTTGTGAGCCTTGGTCGACCAACGCCCTTACGACTATGCTATGTCCTTCTTTACCAACTAATTTCGCTAAGGCAGTTGGCAGTAACACTTCATTACCTATCGAAACGTTGCCTACATATACTTGACTTGAAGAAGGTACCGCGTCTGTGTCGCTTATTCTGCTGTCGCCCGATCCTTCGTTATTTGCATGAGTCACTCCAGCCCTTGCCTTTGAAGCAATCACTTCTTCATTATGCAACAACGTGTGATGTCGATGCCTACACCTGTAGCACGATGTTCTACTTGGACAATGTGACGCGTTATGACCCTTTGCCAAACAGTTTGAACACAAATGTTTGTTAATTACAATATTCCTCTTTCCAGAATGGTCCAGCTTTAAAAATTCCGGACAGTGCCAAAGTGGATGAGAAGCGGAGCACACAACGCACGAATATGATTTCACTGATTGGAAACTATGTTTAAAAGTTGACTGTCTTGATGTGGATACATTATTATTCCCCAAAGCTTCCAGAGCTCGAAATTGTGCTTCCAAGAACGTTCTCAATTCATCAAATTTAGGAAACTCACGTGTCGCACCAACCCTTTGCTCCCAGAGTTTCTTCGTATCAGGTGACAATCTTTCACTTACAATATAAGTGAGAATAACATCCCATTCCCTTGTAGCTATACCTAGGTTATTCAAGGCTTGAACACATTCGTTGGTAGTGTCCATCAGTTTTCGGATGCTTACTGCTGTATCCTTGCTGGCATACGATTGAGACAGAAGGATTTTAAGTTGAGTCTTTATCAACAGCCGGGGGTTATCATATCGATCTTGCAGAAGCTCCCAAGCTGACTTATAGTTTGCATCGGTGATGGTGAATTGTCGAAGAAGCTGTTCAGCTTCACCTTGCAGGCTAGATTTCAAATAATGTAGCCTTTGTACTTGTGATAAGGAATCGTTATTATGAATAAGAGTTAAATATAAATCATAGAATGCCTTCCAAGATTTGTAATCACCATCAAATTTCGGCAGATTGATTCTAGGCAACTTAACTTCTTGCGAAACAGATTTCCTCTCACTATTATTCATGGTAGAATTTAAGGTGGTATTGGGCTCTTGACGGGAGTCCAAATCGTCTTCAAGTAGAGTTTTAAAATCTACCACAAATTCCTCAACCATTGAAAAATATTCTTCAACAAAATAAGTTTGAAGTGTTGCATCCAAATCGTTTGGGATATCTAGCACAATAATTTCGCGATGGGTTGTCATGAACGATTCCCATTGTTCCTTCAACATGGCTAATTTATTCGAAATATATCTTGTGGTTTTTCGATCAGCACCGTCCTTTTTATAATTCCGTAGGGCACGTTTTATGTCAGTAAACGTGCCAAATTGTAATTTTATCAATTTTTTCAGCATTGCAAAAGATATAACCGTCACCAAATAAGAATGAAATGACTCACCAAATTCTATTAATATCAGTCAAGGGGGAATTCTGCATCCGTTATAGCCGTTTTTATTGAACGGAACTTACTATTGTACCAAATTTTATGTTCTAGTTTTCCACAAATAATTCTTCTAATTAATTAATTGTCACCAACTCGCAAATCTCAAAATAATTCGCACTAACTAATGGAATTTTTCACGCACGTGTCTTACAAGGGAAATTTTCAAATCTATATTTTTTCTGTTTATCACTTAATCGCAAACTTTAAATAAATTTGTCTCACTAGTCTAATTGTTCACACGCGTGAATAGCACCTCACAGGTTAATTTTTCAAAAAACGTTTTTTAATTGTTTTTTAGAATATATGTATGCGCATATATCCGGCTCGAAGGACCAAATTTATGTACGGTATAAACACAACGAAAGTAATTAAAACCCAACTAATCGTTATAAAAGTTATTATTTATTAAAAATCCAAAAAAAAATATGGTTGCCGAAATGAAATTGAAATTACAAAATTTTTAAGCCAAAATGGATGCGTATTGATCCGCCGAAAAACTACTTTAGCAGTGATATCAAAAATATATATATTCCTGCTTCACATTTCACTAGTGAAAAACTGTTAGTTATGTGTTTCTCGTTTTCCGTTTTTCTCTTAGATCTCTCCACTGAGAAATAGGGAAATTGAGGCGAATTAACTGCCACCTGTTGCGTATTAGAATTAACGTTTATACTTTATCTGCAGCACGAGAATCGAATTAGCAATTGACGTTTCTCTATATTATTGTTTACAAGTGTTTAGTGAAATGTGCAGCGGGCTTAATTAAAATACAAAAATATATTATACAATAATATACAAAATACTTAAAATACTAATATGGATGGTTATTATAACTCCGGATAAGGCCTTCAAGATCATCTTCCGTCAGATAAGTTGTTTCCCTTTTTTTGCGACTTGATTTCTTTGTTTTCCCTTTTTATTTTTAGTTGCTTTCCGGATGGAACACAGACTATCAGCCTTCCGGATGAAGCCAAGGAGGTCTTTAATTGACGAAGATGTCTTTCTTCTAAGCCAGATCAGAGCAGGATATTCATAAAGAATATGTGTGAAAGTCTCGTCGTCTTCCATGGCTAGTCGAATGGCCCACCAGCAGCCTTAGGTCCGCTCTGTTTAAAGTGATAGTGCCCCTTAAGGCAAAGGGTTTTATAAGATCTTTAGCTTGTCTAAAATCTGGGACTTCGAATGCCTTTTGGGCTTCGTCGGTCCAAGAAAATTTGTCGGTATTTAGGCAGACGCTGATGGGAGAGGCAATGCTTGCATAGTCCCCTATGAATTGCTTGTACCATCCCGTCATGCCTAAAACGCGTCGTTTCTGTTTGGCTGACTTTGGCACAGGGAAATCCCTGATGACTGAAACCTTGTCAGGGTCGGTTTTAAGCGACCCATCGCGAATGATAAAACCCAGAGATTTCAGCTCCCGGAAACAAAACCAGCTTTTGTTTAGATTAACCGTTAAACCTGAACGGCACAGACACTCCGCGACCTGCTACAACGTCCGGACATGGGTATCGAAAGTTGGAGACACCACCAATAAGTCGTCTAGATAGATGAATACACGTTCTCGAAGAGAGCCTGGAATCACTTTGTCCATGAGACGACACATGCGTTGCGGAGCGTAACAAACTCCGAACGGCATCACTTTAAATTGATAGAGCGGTCTCCCAGGGATGGTAAACGCGACTTTTCCTCCAAGGGGATTTGCCAGAAAGCATCCTTCAGGTCAATCGCCGAGATAAAGCGTTTATCTTGCAACCGCTTCACCTTCCGCGAGTCCAGGCAAAGGCAGATTTTGCCGAGCTTGCGGACCAAGACGACGGGCGATTCCACGGGCTATTTGATTCCTCTATCACGCCAAGGCGATCTGCGATCTCTACGATCTGAGGTTTTGAATGGCAGGAGAGACCGGGGGGTGTCCGGTTTGATGGGTACCGCCTCACCAATGTCGATTATATGCTGCTCCAGGTACGTTCGGCCTAACCCGGAGGTATCGAAAGACGGGAAACACGTTCGCGCCTGGTCCAGTCGCGCCTGCGGGACTTCGTTCAGGTAGTGGCTGTTTGGGTCTTGTGGAGCTGGTAGATGGGGTCACTTGTTCCCTCCGGGAAAGGATGTCCCCAGCCAGGCTGCGGTCGATAATGGACTAGTTAAATTTGTATTAGACTATGTGGACAAAAGAAAAAATGGATTGCTACAAAGAAACAAACTTACGTAATAGATGAATCTGTTCTCTAATGTAAATAAATAAATAAAATATTTATATCACAAAAATAAAATTCAAATCCCAAAATAAAAAATCATAAATTTACTTTCGTCCACGAAATTCACCACATAATAATAAAAACCGCTATAAAAAAATTGTTTTGATTGAGTATCATATGTTTCACTTTTCGGCGAACCCGGTTTGGGAGCTTTTTAGTCGAATAAATTGAATTGAATTGAATTGTGGTATCCATTGTTAATAAAAGTTGTCGACTTGCAATTGCGATGGTTTAAAATAGTCGAAATCATAATATGACAACGGAATAAAATATAAAATGCCACGTTGTAAGATTACACCATCATTGTATAGTCAGTGTATGAAAGTTTTATACAATATAATATATGATTTCTGTTGTAATCTGGAAATACACGCTGTACCTGACAAGGGACTACGTCTAAAGAAGTTACATGAACACCTATTAAAAAATTATCCGACTAGGTAAATAAGCAAAGTGTAATTATTAGTAGTTTTGTTACTTAAATTATCCTTGTTTATACTTTTAGCGTATTGGATGACCTGCTTAAGGTGCATAACTCAAATGGCCATACACAAAGTCAAAGCCTAAAATCCTACTATTTTTATAAGGCTGTTGTGCACAGCAAGGTGGTATATTTTATATGTAAAAACTATAAGCTAGACCTAATATACTGGAGGAGTTTATTTAAGACCGTTTTTAGTAATTTAGTTACTCTAAACTTAGCTCTCAGCTGCAATGATCAAATATTGGAATTGATCCCCAGTAGCTGTCCTCAACTGGAACATTTAAATGCTACATGCAAGTATGAGCGTGTACAAATCGGACCGAATGCTTGCACATTTGCGTTGTGTGTAACTGATTATGGCTTATCCTTTATTTGCCAGTGTAAAAAACTAAAAACAATCACGGTTAATGAGCCCAGGAGTAATGGTAGATCTATGAACAATGGGATCACATATACTGGCCTAAGAAGATTACTCAGCCGAGTATCTACATTAGAAGATATTTCATATTCAGATCTTGGATCGGTTGTTAAAAAAGGACTAGAAAATCAGACTTCCTTAAACTTAAGGATAATACGACATTTTAATGCAACAGAAGAAAGTATTCGAGAAATCTTGAGGCTGTGCGTTAACTTGCAAGAATTATATTTAACATTTTTCAATTCAGAACCGCAAAATGGTATTTGGCTTGAAGTAATGAAAGCCAATCTTCACTTGCGCGCTCTGGAAGTGGTTAATCTATATTGTAAGACATATTTTAGTGATCTCTTCCGTTCAATTGGTGAATCCTTAGTTTTTCTATCAATTTCAAACAACTTCCTAACAATATCATTTTCAAACTTAGTCACAATCGGTCGTTTTTGTCCAAATTTAACATTTTTAGGCTGTTCCCAGGTTGTTAATCGTGATGAACCCGTAACACGTCCAACAAATTTTGGTCAATTTTCAAAATTAGAAAACCTACATATACATGGTATTAATATTGATGTTGAGAATGTACTAATATTTTGCACTGAGAATGCTTTAAATTTAGAGAATCTACGTATTATTGAGAAGGGCGAGAAAGAAACATATATGGATGAGATATTTTTAAAAACTGTACCATCTAGTAAATTGCGTCATATTGAAGCTTCAATTATGTTACCATTTACAACAAATGGTATTAGAAGATTGCTCAGTAAATATCCATTATTAAATCATTTAAATGTTCCATGTACAGATGATTGCCTCGAGCTATTAAAAGAAATTAAAGATAGAAATTATGATTTAGTTTTTATTAATAAAGTTTTTATATCGTATCAACCGATATAGATTAAAAAAAAGAGGAAAATAAATCTTTTTAAACATTTGATTCAATTCAATTTATGTTTATTATTGCTTTGTAAATATTATTTTTAAACATATTGTGAAAAAGTATAGGTTTTAAGTGTTGTGATTCTATTTCATTAAATAGTTTTAATGTTTCTTTTTGTTTTTGAAATTATCTTATTTAAATAAAATTGATGAATAAATATATTATTGAAGTTTCTTTTTTGTTTTAAAGTAAAGAATTGGAAATAAAATTAGTAACAGCTCCTTAACTCGGACATCTTCAGCGATGAAGAAGCGGAGGTGAGTACCGTCGAAGCAAACCTTCTGCAAACTGATTCAGATAATCCTGCACCATTGTAAACCCGTGTCCGCTGCGGTTTTGATTCGTCTGGCACCGGGCGAGTCGAAGTTAACCGAGTCCATGGATCGCTGGTGAAGGATCTGTGGCTTAAAGACGTCTAAATTTAATCTCTTTTATACCAAAAATCCTCCCTAACCTTATGCTCATCTCCTTCTTCCTCTCCGCTCCCCTCCCAATTCCCCACTCCTCTGGCTCGGATCAAGGTCTCATACGAACCGTGCCGATGGTCAGCTTGGCTGGGGACCCATATTAAGAACGCGAACGAAATGGGAAGATCCCCAAACACCAATAGCGGTGGGTGCAAGTCGCCCTCGCTAAAGTGGCTATGGAGATATCCTGGGGTGGTAGCACTTATCACGTAAGTTGTTTTAAGTTGCTTCAATCGACCTCTTCATACAAAAATTCAAGATATTTGTCGTCGATTGAAATAATTTACGTGCTACTACCCCTGGGGGACAACCCGGGACCTTCCCCTTCATGTCTTGTTGCTGGATGGTAAAGGCCCTTATTCTGCTCCTAAATGAAGAATGCCTGAACCAGCTGGCTAAAGAAAAATACGCCGTGACGGCTTCAAACAGATCGAACTGAAGGTCTAGAAAACAGACATGGAAGCCGTAGTGAACCAAATGGCCTGCACCAGGGGCTCTAACGAACCGGGAAACATAGAAGCCGATAGCGAAAGCGCAGCTCAGTGCGAAGTTGATGCATCGACAGACTCCAAGTTGGGCAAAGTCTTCGGTAACCTGTAACTCCTCAGTTCAGACAACGAGAATGTCATCTCCAGCGACGAAGAAGCAGAGGGTCTGTCGTCGAAGTAAAACCCACGAAAAATGGTGCAGGTAATTCAGGTAAATCTGCACCACTGTCAAGTAGCGTCCGCTGCACCGTTGCTTCCCCTGACATCAGGCGAAGTCGAGAGCCATGAATCGCTGGTGAAAGGATCTGCGGCTTAAGGGCGCCGAAGTTTAATCTCTTCTACACCAAAGGTAAGGGAAAACCCAGAACAGGTATTCTGGCAAGAAGTGACATAAGCACCTTGTTTCTCCCTCAATTCCGTGACGAAGATCTTAGTGTGGTCGACCTCGAGAAAACAGAAGAAACTAGGATGGCCTCTTTTTACCTAGCCCACGACGATGAGGACCATCTACCTCCTATTCCCCTGGGGCCGGTTCGTGTATGTCGAAAACGAAAAAGTTTCGTCGCGGGTTCGCGTAGGTCGAAAAATTGAAAATTTTCGTCTGAAGCCGACGAAAGGCACTCGAAAGGTCTTGGTTTATCGATTTATTGAATTATTATGATTAATAATTTTGAAAGATTAAATTGTTGTATATTTTTACAGCAGTTGTTGTAATATTTTTCGTGTTTTAATATTGTGGTGTCTATCGAGGAGACGAAAAATTTCCTTTCAACCTATGCGAACGCTAAAATTTTCGTCTACGAAATTTTTCGACTTCAATTTTCTTTCGTACCATTATCGTCGTTCGCCATACACGAACCGGCCCCTGGTAAGATGCAGCGATGCTACCACGGTCCTTGTTATGGGAGATGATGCAAATGCACCCTACACACAATGGGGTAGCACGGAACCCAATTATCGAGGTGAGGTTGTTTTTAACAACCTACTAAATACCAAGCTTGCTATTTGTAACAAAGGCAACGATCCCGCCTTTGTTACCAAAAACATGAATGGTAGCATGAAAGTTACTCACAAACAGCTCATTAAAACAAATGCACAGATCACTAAAACTCACGCACAGGGCACAGCCCACTTAAACTCATGCATAGGTCACTAAAACTCACGCACAGCTCACTAAATGCTTTCAGTAGTTTGTGCGTGAAATTGTAACAAACATCCGTACAAACTTTCGCGTTTATAATATTAAGTAAGATGAAGTTAGATGAACAATTGTGCCGGTGCCTTTGAAATGCACACATAGTTCAAACTCCCTCCATTCATTAGCGACAATTAGATGTTCATCTAAGTTCAATTCTAGAGAAATAAATTCATTTCTATCAAATATAAAAAAGTAAATTTAATCAAGTTGTATTTCAATTATTCTTCTTCAGTATATATGAATGAACAAAACATATTTAAATTTAGGACAATAACACTATGACAAAATTAAATATATTAACTTTCACGCCAACTAGAAAATGATGATCTAGAATGAATTATTTATTAATTCTCAGCATATAAAAAATTTAACAAATCACTTACCCTCCAAACTGAGGTTTAGCCGCATTTGCATTGGCATTCTGGGCTAAGTTACCAAATGATAATCCTGTATCAGAAGCACCAAGCGCCTCAAAGAGATTATTTTTTGGAGATGGTGGAGAGAATGCTCCAGGTTGTGGAGTAGCAAAAGATCCGAAATTACTTTTCGGACTGCCAAATGTTGGTGAGCCACCAAATGTCGGGCCACCGCCAAATGTTGGCGCGTTACCAAAACTCGGCGAACCTCCAAATACAGGCTTATTAAACGCAGCTCCTGGAGCTCCAAAGCCTGTTTGTGAAATTGATGGGCCTCCTTGAACAAATGAGCCTCCGGGCGAAGTGGAGCCACCAAACGCGTTTGGAGATCCGAAATTAGCATTTCCAAATGTATTTTGACCAAATGCGGGAGTTCCTCCGGAGCTGAATGGTGATGACTGTTGAGCAGTCACAGCAAAAGGAGATGAAGACGCTTGACTAAACGCTCCGCCACTTGCAAATGCTGGTGTAGCCGAACTACCTCCGAATAATGAGCCACCAGATTGTGCACTGCCAAAAGACGATGCTCCAAAAAGTGATCCGCCGGAAACAGCTTGATTTTGTGGGGGACTGCCAAAAACGTTTGTTGTCGTATCGGTTTTTGGTGTGCCGAATATTGAGCTAGTTGCAGGTGCTCCAAAAGGGCTTGATGGTTGACTGGTCGCTGCCGAACCTCCAAATAAGGAACCAGCATTAGCAGCTGGTTGCGCTCCAAAACCTAAGGTGCTTGTAGGCGATGCCCCGAAGATATTTCCACCAGAAACAAGTTGATTAGGAGGTCCAGCAAATACAGACGCATTTCCAGCCCCGAAAGGTGAAGCAGTAGTTGTTGCAGTTGCGAATACAGACTGATCTGGTTTTGGAATACCTCCAAAAATGTTGCCAGTCGATGCCACTGGTGTTGCACCAAAAATTGATGTTGATGTAGTGGCTGGGGCATTTCCAAATACAGATGTTGTTGATGTTCCTGGCGCAGTTCCAAATGCTGACCCTGATGTAGCTGCAGATGTGCCTAAGAACGCGGACCCTGGTGTACTTGTCGATGTACTTCCAAATGCTGGCGTTGCTGCACCGGCTGGGGTACTTCCAAAAGCTGGTACTGATGTAGCTGGCGACGCTATTCCAAATGGGGATGTTGTTGTAGTAACCGCAGAGGTCCCAAATACAGTTGTTGAGGTAGTAGCTGAGGCGGTTCCAAAGATGGATGCTGATGTGCTCGCTGGTGCTGTACTTGTAACAACGTTAGCGGCTGTAGTTGCTGATGTATTTCCAAATAATGAAGAACCAGATTGACCAGTTGTTGCAAATGGCGAGGATGTTGTCGCAGCAGCGTTTGCAAATATTCCTGTGCTTGCCGACGTGCCGATACCGAACGTAAGAGTTGTGGCTGGCGATGCCGCATTCCCGAAAATTGATGATGACGTACTCTCAGGCATCGTAAACTGAGCAGATGGCTGGCTTGATGGTGTTGCCGTTGTTGATGCTGGTAAACTGAAGCCAGGGCGAGGATCAAAAACGCCAGCAGGCGTTAATGATGGAGTTGAGAGAACTGTGGTTGTAGGTGGCGATTGTGGCAAATCGGGTTTGTTGGCAGATGCATCAACCTGAGCCTCGGGTGTACCAGCCGCTGACAAGGTTGGAGGTGCGAGTTTAGTCGAAGAGGTTGTGGTTACTGTTGAGATCGGTGAAGGTGATAAGGATGAAGTAGTTACAACTTCTAACTGAGATGTACTAAGGATACCTTTCGCTTCAGTTGGTGGAGGTGGTGGAGGGGACGAAAAAGCAGTAGATGCAAAAAGTCCTCCAGCGAAAATATTAGCGGTACTTGATTTTGCTTGATCTGAGAGTAAAAACGGATTAATATCTAAAAAAGATGAATTTGTTTTAAATTACCACTTCCCAAAGCTGCCGGTTTGCAAATATTTAAACTTCCAAAAAGGTTATCGGTTGTATCAGCAGTTGATAAAGGTTTTGTTGTGGTTGGTTCAGATGTAGTAGAAGATATTGCTGGGGCACTGCTCAATGCGAGTGAGGCAAAACTAAATCTAAATAAAACAGTTACTAAAGGAAATTTTAAAAATTCATTACACGACTTACGGAGAACTCAATTTTGCAAAGCCAGCTGTTGATGATGGTATACCAAAACTAAGTTCAGCTTGTGTGGCTGCTGGTGTTGAAGTTGTAGGGTTAACATTTGACAATTCGTCCGATGGTTTATCTGCAGCAGATGGGAAAGAAAATCCGGGTGAAGCAGTTGATTTTTGAGATGAAGATATAAGAGGTTCTGCTGAAACTTTGAATATGTTTCCTGCATCAGAAGAAGACGTAGTTGCTTTTGTTGCAATGTTGAATGTACTAAAGGGAATTGGAGTGGGCTTTGCCAAAAATGATTCAGTCTTGTTAACGTTACTATCTGCTGCTGATAATGCCGCAAAAAGATTTGTTTCGCTAGGTGTTGTCGCGACAGGATTACTTGTCATTGTAAACCCAGATATAATATCTGGTTTTGAGCTAGAAATTGCTTCAGTAGCCTTTTCTGATTCCGTCGTTGGTTTCAGCTTATCCTTATTTTGATTTTCTGCTAAATTACTCGCAAAAGAGAATCCATAACTTAGGCTATTTTTATTATCACCAGCAATCACTTTCGGTGTGAACGATGTAGGAGTTTGTTCTTTGTTAGCTTCAGATTTATCATTAGCACTAGATACCGAAAATATTGAAGGTGTTTTAGATTGTTTTTCTCCTCCTTTATTATCTGAAATTGAAGTAGCAACTGATCCAACATCAGGAAAGCCTCCTATTTGTTTGGTAGGTTCCGGCTTATTCATACGGAAAAAGCTTGCTTCATTGGTGTTTCCTCCAGTAAAAATATTCGCAGATGTTGTTGCAGTCATGGATTCACCAGGTTTACCAAAGACATTTCCTCCGAACTTGAAATCGGACGTCGGTTGTATAGTAAAAGCAGCCACAGATTTGTCTTTTTGTTGTGATTGTTGACTTGGTTGAATATTTGAAGCGCCAAGAGGAAGTGGTTGTTTTGGTGTTGCTAAAGTTTTATATGATTAATTAATTTATTAATGGATTTTTTATAGTTACTTTTTACTGTTTGAGTCTTTTGAGCAAATATTGGTGTTGGGGCAGCGATGGAAGAAGTTAGTGTTTTTGGTTCTACTTTCTTTATTTGAATGTTATTTTGGTTGCTGATAGAGAGAGGTTTTGTAGCAGTTGGCTTTGTTATTATAACTTGATCGGTTTTAATTCTTTGTTGTTCCATTTTTTCTGGTTTTGTAACTGCTCCTTCTCTTTGGCGCACTATAAAGACACAATTTTTCATAGTTAAAAATAAAACAAACATTTAACAAAACGTTAAAAATAAAACAAACTCCATTCTTTAATAAAAATCTTCAAACATCAAAGCGATTCTTTATGGCCCTCCGCACGCTTGTTCATATCAAAACAAAAATCGGGTTTATTGGCAAAGGGTCGCAGGGAAGACAGTTTTTCTTCCATCGGTATTAGAATACAGCCTGGGCCAAAACTGTTGGGAATCTCAAAAACGATTTTGCCATGCGCAGTGAGCATCTCTAGTGGCACAATGAGAGTCTCAAAGCCTCACCACGAAAGTAGATTCAAAAACTAAAGTGCGCAATGTGACTGTTAGTTTGAAAATCCAAATTAATATTCTCAATCACAATTGAATCAGTCTCTGTGACTCTTGTCGTGCTCAGATACTGTGGAGAGTGTCTTTGTTCGTAAACGAATTTCGAAGGGGAAATTACAATGCACGTGCGCTTTTATTTTATTCATTTTACGAAATGTTAATATAAGTGGAATTGTCATTTCCCCGCCTGAGCGTAAAATTCCCAATAGTTTTGGCGCAGGCCATATCCAATTTGAACTGAATTAAAATATGACTGGAGAGACGCTTGAAATTAGGCGAGATCAGATTGTAAAATATACATTGTGGAGACATTAGCTCCTCTGAAACAGTTTAATGCATATTGGAATCAGACTCGTAACAAAACTCTTCATTGGTATTTGTTTTCTTTCTCTTTTTAATTGGATTGTTTTTGTCATTTTGGCATTGCAATAACACTTGGCCTCATTTGCAGTATGACATTGTACTGGCTCAAAAGAAAAAAGAGGCGCCTCTTACTTTATAATCGTGTCCCAACCAACACTACTACATAAGAGCCACAATCGTTACACGAAAATGATGGAGAAAAGTGAGTTCAGCGTGTATTTTCAAACTCATATTAAAACCTGTTTCAAATGATGGACAAATGTTCGACGAGCCTATCTCCATCTGTATACACTACACTTATTAAGGTATATCGTATTTTGGAACGATGCTATTACAACAATTGATTGTGATAAAAGTAAATCTAAATGAAACTTACTTGCTCTAGTCTTCGTTTCCAATATAACTTCAGAATTTAATCCAACGCAATCTGGACGCTGAGGCTTAACGTGTATGATTTTTCTATTCTGTAAAGCACTACGAATTGCATTCAATTTGTTGTTAGTAAGCTGTGAAGTCTCTCCCTTGACTTGTTCGGAAAGACTCATAGATAGAATAGAATCTGCGAGGGAATCTACAGCTCTGTAAAAAAAATGTTATTTTAAATACGATGTTATTAGTATTTTTTTAAAACCCACATGTTAGTTTTTTTGTTATCATTTTTCTCCAGTAATCCCTTAACACCCAATTTCGATTTAATGTAATTTAACTTATGTCTTTGTTTAGCAAGAATATCTTTATGTTTAGTTAAAGTTTGATATATTCCTTCCAGACTAGGGATATGCATCTTTGTCCTAGAATTCTGCCCCACTAGATCCTGATAATTTGACCATTGTGCATCAATTTGTTGCTGAACCATTTTTATTTGTGCCTCATTAGTTGCGATAAGACTGCGAAGTTTTATCATCTGTCGTCGATTTGTTTGATTTAAATTTGACATTGTTGCTAGTTCAGATAGTCTGTAAATATATGATTTATCAATATATAATTAAAAAAAAAAATCTAATAAAACTTACTCAGGATTATGAAACATTGCCAGCTTGCTTTTAACTTCGGCTATCATACCAAATGATTCATTTAAAGAATGGCGTAATCCTTGAATTTCTGTTTCCATTCCCTTTTCTGTAGCTAGATCATTTAATTCTTGTAGATCGTTAAGTCTTTTTGTGCATTGCCTAATTTCATCAATATCTCCAATCTAATTGATAGAAATTCAATTATAAAAAATGACATTAAATGATAAAACAATTTCTTACTGAAATATTAATGTCCCTGGACTTCTCTGATAGTTCCTTTAATTCAAATTCAAAAGACTGAATTTGTGTTGCAATTAATTGTTTTATAATTCCATGCAATTCTGACTCGTTTGGCATATTTGGAACAGATTTAAGACTTTCAGACTTTTGTGTTTGTGCATGTTGCTGTTGTTGCTGTTTCTGTTGCTGATATTGCTGCTGTTGTTGTAACATTTGCGGGCTAGCAGTATAAGTTGGAGGAATGGTGTATAATGGTTTTGACTTTTCAACAGAATCTTGTCTTAATACTTGTGGTTTCGTAATAGTTTGCTGTTCTTGGGAATCTGGAAATATAAGTAGTTTTTGTAACAACAATTTATCAGGCATCACATCACAGAGATAAAATCGTCTCGGGTGACTCCCGCCAAGAACACGAGCTTCTATGAGCTAGACTTGTGACAAATAACAAAAGCTCGGGAAGCCCGCACCAATAACCTAAGGAAGCGAAAACTAGAACTAGTTCCTATCTGGCCCTCAGCTAATCATTAAAACTAAATTACAAGCTAAACTAGTCTATGTATAGAGTTTTTAGGGCGAATAGGCAATAATTATTCGTCCTCCAACTACCAGTACAAAGTACTGGCAATAGAGGCAGCTTTTTTATCCCTTTCTGAAATTCTTGTACTGAACCTCAAAAAATCCTGAGCCCCATATCTTCTTCGCAAAGAGTGTACCGTTTGCCGCATGCCCTGTGATATATATGGTAGAAGAGAGGCACCCCCGATCTATCTTGGACGAATCTTTTTTAAGCCAGGTAAATAAATGCCTCTGAAGGAATAAATCCGCATCCACAAGCTGTTTTGTGCGAAATATCACTCGCGCGTAGAATGCACCCCGAATGAGAGGATCGTCGCTTTCTATCGCTGTAGCAATATGGCCTCGAATCAACTTGATTATGAACTTGTGGATCCTATTAACAAACGCCTTATCGTTAAGAACATTGCTGGCGAAACTTCGCAAAGCCAGATGTGAGTGTCGGATACTACCATAGGCTGGTCGTCCACTGGAAGCGTATTCGCGCGGCTACGCGCTTCGGCTACATGAGCGGCTATGCGCGACAGATCCAATATAAAGAATTTCATACAATCATCGTCCACTTCAAGCGACTTTGAGTGGGCTCCTGCGTCGTGCCTTGCCCGGAATCCGAATTGGTTATTGGGAATTATCTTTTCTTTCTCAATCCATTTGGATAATGATCTATTAATCACTATTTCAAACACCTTACTGATATTCGGAAGATTAGCAGCGTGCGATGTTTCTTGTTTTGAGCTGACGTGCTCTTCACATCCAGTCCCTGATGACGGTCACGTGATCTATCTGCTTTTTTGCTCTACCATCCGTAGATTCAGGATACCGGACTTTCCAAAAATAAGAAATTAAAATCATTACCTGCAAATTGACTTTGTCCTCCAAAACTGATACTTTGCTTTTGCCCAAATCCAGAAACAGGTAGCTGAGACACCACAGGGGCTTGCTGATTTGCACTTTGACCAAAAGAAAATCCACGGCCAAAATTCAACGTTGCTGGATTTGATTGCGTAGAAGGTTGCGCATTAAAAATACCTCCAGGAGCGGTTGAAGTTTTCGGTGCTATCGCAGGAACTTGGGTTACTGTAGTTGCTCCACCGAATACTGAACCTCCGGATGCAGGAGCAGCTCCAAAAAGACTGCCCGGCTTATCTCCAAATATTGATTTGCCTTTTCGATCCTGCAAGTTAATCATATATATAATACCACGATAAACACTATTTAAAAAAAATAAACTTACTGGTGCTGGCGTAGATGTTGCTCCAGAGGGAACTGTAAAAGATATTTCTGAAGGTGGTGCAGGGGTGGGCTGCTGCTGTTGCTGAATTTGAGGTTCCTGATTACTATTTCCAGATAACAATTCATCAACTTGTCTAAATAAAGACAATCCTGAGGTATCGTTAATAGTATTTGGAGGAGAGCAGATGCCAGGTGCATTTGGTGTTAAATTTAAAAAATTAAACGAGATTAAAAGTCCATGCGTTGAAACGATATGAATCATAGGCATAATCGGAAGCTTATTTTCACCCATAGTAACCTGATGGGTACTTCCCGTGTCTAATACGATACCAATTGGAAAAGTATCTTCTTTGCTGCTTGTTAAAGGCAATTCTATACGAGCCTCGTCTAATGTTGTATACTGCACCCATGTAGGTGTTTCTCCCGTTTCTTTTGTTCCCAAAATTCCTGCTTCCATACTATTAGAATTTGCCATTATTAAAATATTCCATGCTGGAACATGCAGCAAAACTATTTGAGACTCTCGCGATTCAGAGGAACTGAATGTTATGTCTCCATAGTTAATATATACAGGATTTCCAGTTTTTGGGGCATTTATGATGTACAACGCTGCGAGAAATATAGTAGTTACATTTTAGGCAAAAATATGCATGCATCGTATTACCTGGTGATTTTTCTTCCCCTTCTTGTAGAAAAACTGCAGCAAACTGATAGTTTGATAACCATTGAATTGCTACTGTATTAAAGGGTCCTTCATGTATATTATTAGGACATGCTATAGTACGAGCGGGTTTTAAGTCAGGCTTATACTGAACAAATTTTCCATTTGGAAAACCAACAACAATTTGTTTTCCTTTTGGACTCCAGCAAGCGCATTGTGCTCTTTCTTGTTTATCTATAGAATGAAACTCGAATCCCGACTCCTTAAGACCATACATTCCTAAAGCACCATTGTTCAGAACTACAGCTAACATATTGGGGACAACAGGATTCCAGAGAATTTCTTTTACTTTAACATTTTCTTCAGCTGAGACTCGAATGTTTATTTTAGAAGGTATTTCCTATAGACATGATTACAGATTAGTATTTTAGTAATATTCATATTTCAATTGAAATACCGCTGATAGAAAGGCAGCAACTGTGTAAAAGGACAAAAAGGCAGACCCGTTATGTGTGTAGTTCACGGCAAGTAGGGAGCCATCACTGCTAACAGCAAGGCAGTTAGGCACATTCGGTAGAGTAACAGATCGGACAAAGAGCTTCTCATTGTTTTCTTTTGTATTGACCAAATTTTCATGTCTTATTACTATAAATAATATAATTAATCTAGAGACAAAAGATTATCTAGTACACCACATCCATACCATTTATTTCATTCTTATTCGGATGACCAATAAATATCAAACCATAATTGCTTGCACATGCTACTAGATGTATATTTGTGGTCAGAGTGTTATTTGGGTTAAATATTTGTGATTTTTGATGTAATTTAAATTGAATTTCCTACAAAAGAAAATAAATGATTATAAAACAACATAACCTATAAAAATTTCATTTTAATATTTACCGTCACATCCACGGAATTCGGGGCTCTTACAGCCATTGTTCAATTTTTTTTTAATATTTTTATATTTAATTACATTTATTTGGGATTTTTAATCTAAATTTTGTCACTTTTATTAAGTAAATCGTGAATTGTTTCCCAAAGAAAAAAGTCCGGCTAAAATACGCAGAGTCAAACTGTAATTTGAAGTACTGGCAAAATTCACCACCATGTTTTTTTTTTGTTTAAGTGAAGGCGAATTAAATTCGCCCCGGTTTGCAAAGTCACCAAAATAACGGAAATAACTGTGGATAATGCTAAAATGGCTCGTAAACGGATTTTTAACGAATTAAAAAGGCGGAAGTTTTTGTTTCATCATGTGCATTTATACAATATATGAATTATTTCGAAAGAAAATATTGAAAAAAGCGAATCTGGTGAAAAAATAACGCAATATGGCTAGAAATTGAAAAACGGAGAACAAATAACGCAAATATTTCAAGAGAAAATAATTTTCCTATGAGGTATTTTTTGTTTTTATAAAAATTACAAGTTAATATTTCAACATAAGAACCTAGAGATTTTATTTTGTTTCTTTATACCTGTATTATGAAACCGACAAATTTTACATTCATGGGTGGGCGTGGTGCTGATTCAGATAGAGTCCCCCGAGTTGTTCTAAATAGATAATCGAAAGTAAGTCGTTGAAGATTGTATGTAAGCTTCTACGTACTACACTTTCGTTAAGAGTACTAGAGTGACTAGAGATAAGGCATGTTGTACACCCATTCACGACGTGCGAACAAGCCAAAAGTCTATAGATTCGATCGTTAATCCTTCAAAAACCAACGTTAACCACTCACCAAAATTAAAGTCGTGGATTAGGGCACTCCGAATTCTTCCCAAGGGACAAACGGGGACTAATGAATACTATATGGGTGTCGTGAAGCATTTGCGCATCCGATGGCCAGATTCGTCGAAAGAATGGCGAGTTCTCTGCGCCACAAAACAAGATTTTAAGTCGGTTGGGCTGAGGGTTAACAGCCCGCTGCCACAAAACACCATTGCTAGGAATCGACAAAAAATGCCTCGGAACCGGATGGCCAACACGACGACGACCTTTGCTTATGGAACAAGGACACGAATTGGAACATGGAATGTGAGAACATTGCTTGCTGATAGACGGCTCGATAAAGTCCTCAACGAGATGAATCGATACAAAATCAAGGTCGTGGGACTAAGCGAGCCCAGATGGAACGATGCGGGGGATAATATCTGCCCAAACGGTGAGGCCTTCTTATATTCTGGGAGAAACGAAAATGAAAGCCTTAGGAGTGGCGTTGGCATAATACTCACCAAAGAAGCCAGGTTCAGCCTCATTATCTGGTCACCAGTTTCTGAGAGGATTATTACCGTACGCCTGCGTACCAGACTAAGAAGTACTATGGTAGTCCAATGCTATGCTCAACTGAAGACGCAGAAGATGACATCAAAGACGAGTTCTTTATGCGACTGAATGAGGTGTTTCGCTCTATTCCAAGGGAAGACATAATTGTTTTAGTGGGTGATTTGAACGCACACATCGGCCCCACAATTGGAAATCAAGGCCTAAGCTAAGTTATTAATAACAATGGTGAGCTTTTTGTTGACTTCTGCAGTTCCCACCAACTCATGGTAAATGGAACTTACTTTTGCCACAAGAAGATACACAAAGAGATCTGGGTATCGCCAGATGGTAGAACGAGAAATCAGATAGATCACGTGGATCAACACAGATCTCAACTAACACCAAACTGCGGCTGTTCAACTCCAACGTTAAGGCAGTACTTTTGTACGATTGCGAAACATGGAAAATCACCAAATTCTTCACAAGAACCTGTCGAGTTAAAGTGCCTAGAACAACGTGGAGAAGAACTCTATTAGCACAGGCCGCAACAACTGGAAGATCCTGGTCGGAGCTGAGAGCTGTCGCACAAAACAGAGTCCGCTGGAGAGCAACTGTTTCCGCCCCATGTCCCTCCCCCCATGAGGGATTAAGTCAAGTAAGTAAGTATTTGATCTATCATATTCTCTTCTATCTTTCAACCCAAGCTTGCCACTAGACATTGCACCATGACCTGAACCACATGACAGACTGATAGTATAAAGAGTGATTCCTAAGCTTGGTTTTTTCACATTTAAAAAGATTTACTTAGGGTACGAGGATTGTGTTCTACTGTTCGTTATTATTATTGGACGTTGTGGAATTAAACTCAAGGATCCATGCGGAATGGTGGGTAGAATTAGTAAATGGGTTATCCTCGGAACAGTAGAATATACACCGTATGAATTGGTGAAAATTTAATTATTATTTTAATATTGTCATAAAAAGGTTGGGCTGATTAAAATCACCTAGGACAAATATATCGTTTGAGCTCAAGAAAGTGACGTTTCAGTCGAATTACGACTTGCAGCACAGGGCCTAGAATCTACTTAGCACTTCCACTCTTGGCGCATGTGTTGAAAATCGGAAATCGACTGAAACGTCATTTACTTCAACTAAAAAATTTGTCACGAGACATGACTCGACTTTTAGCACAGGGGCCACGTTGTTGTTATTCAGACGTAGAGTTGAGTTTAATTCTTTTTCCAATAACTAAACATAACGAATCTCCACACAAAGTAAAATAACCAAATGTACGAATATATAAAAACACAAGAAAGTTTTTGTTTTCGTAATCAGCGAATTTTAATTATTATAATTTCCGTTTTAAACTTGCCTTATTTATTATAAAAAAGATGTTTTTCTTCAATAGTTTTTCTATGTTAAAATACAAAATTCTTTCAAATATTATTTTTCTTTTTTCTTTTTATAATTTGAATGACTTTATATTTCCGTTTTTTCTTTCTTCTTATTATTTGTTTTTTGTTTTAAAATATCTTGTTTACAAAAAGTTTTTTATTCTTATTTTATCTGATCACAAAAATTCATTAATGTGTAGGTAGTTAATAATTGCCTTAAGAATTCTTTCCCTAATTAATAATAATTAAAAAAAAAATTAATAAAAATAACGAAATTCTTTTTGTTTTTATATATATTGCAAATAATACATAATTTAATATTAAAACTTATATAAAATTATATACACTACGTAACAAGTACAATTTATAAGAATATTAATTTTAATGGAATTATAGTAAGAAATTATATTCTGAGATTTTACTAATGCTTTATTAGATGCAAGAGAAGTGTTTTTTGTTTTGTTTGTGTGGTTTATTTAAAATTTGTTTGTATGTATATTGATAAAAAATGTATGAGACTCCCAGGGGCGACGCTTTCATAGGTGCAAATGGCACACTTGCACCGGGCGCAATAGGACGGGCATTTCGAATAAAAAAATTGGGTGTTTCCGTGCCTTCATTTTCATATATTAAAAGAACTGGACCGAATGTTTTTGTGTCTTTTTCCAAGGTTTGCCCAATCAGGCGCTGCTGGCGCGGTGCCATGGTTCTTGATTTGCAGTTCGTACTAGCGTACTATTATAGACCAAAAATTCGGCGAAACACCTGGATAGCCTTTGTTCTTAAATTGTTGAAAGCGCTTTCTTTGTCCAGAAAGACTGCCAAGGTGCACTGTTTTTATTTTATGCAAGATTCCACAGTGGAAACTAATAACATGGAACACCGGTTATCCCTTGAAATATGAAGGCTTGGAACGACATAGGGACCATTATTATGGTCTATATATTTGCAGCGCCCAGGATTGTGCTTGAAAGAGCTAGAAAAGTACACCGAAAAACATCCTGGAGCAGATGATGACATTGGTAGATGTGTGAAGAATAGTGGCCATCTATCAGAAGCTAAAGAAACAGCATTAGCGGGAGAGTTTTGTGATGTTAAAGCGCAAGCAAACTCAGCACAAAAGCAAGATTACGAAGCAATTCCTACTTGGATACAGGCTTTCATGGGTGCAAATGGTGCACTTGCACCGGGCGCAATTAGAAAGAAAAATTTCTAACTTCGGAAAAAAAAAATTTAAAAAATATTCCCTTGTATTCATTTTCAGATATTAAAAGAACTTCACAGAGTGTATTTGTGCCTTTTTCCATTTCCCTTCACTGCTGTAAAATGGGGACGCAATATGGCACACTGTACCGGGCGCAAAAAAGTCAAGTGCCGGCCCTGGAGGCTTCAGTTATATGTTATTATATAGATATCAATTTTATAATATTACTATAAAGCTGTAAAGGCAGCTAAAGACGGATAAGATGTTTCATGAAGGATTTTCGATAACACAAGAAATAGAAAAGTGTAATGAAACATAATAAAAATAAATAAACTCAGCAATTATTCAAATTTTGTTTAAAATATTTCCAAATATCTTTGCAAGGTATGTATATGAGTTTTTTCACAATTTCAATGTCTTTAGAACTAGTTAAATTTCAATAAAGTCGATAAAGATTTCTATAATAGCATTATTATTACTTCGAACAGTGCTGTTATTTTGTTTCAACATATTTTCCGTTTTTATGTTGAAAAATTTTATACTATGCAAAATATTTCGGCACCTATGAAGCAAACGTCATAAAATTCTACACGCTATTAATATTAACCACATTTTTTGTTTTTAATGAATTTTGAAAATAATACAGTAATCTCTCCGACTGCGCGGTTTTCGATCGCGGAAAGAAAGTTAGTTACTTCATGGTGAATCGAGGGTCGATGGTGTATAGGACAACAAGTGGTGTTCTGGGACCTCTCCTGTGGATCACAATGTATAATGGTGTACGACTCAATGAGATCGAACTATGTGCGAAGGAAGCTAGTTGAGATATTCAGCCTTATTCTCGTTGTCTAGTGACGTGACAAATGTGTCACATCGAGCTTGAATTGGTATTCTCATTGTCAATCTAACAGATTTCTGTCAAGCAAATAGACTAAATTCGTATTTAATTGTCACCAGGTGGCGTGTGAACTGAAATTTTCCTCGATACGTGTGAAGGCATCGAAGGTTTCATTCATTCCACTGCGTCCTTTGTAGTCACGTCACTCGCCAACGAGAATACCACCTATTAAAACACGCCCTGAAAGCGCTGGCTTGCCGTTTGCTGAATACAAAACTGTAACCGTGCTTAGCGACCTGGGGAAAACAAGTATCCGTAAAAATCGAGATATGGAACAGATCATTGACTCACAGTTTTCGTTAAGGTACCTGGGAGTGATGATTGACCAGAAGCCTAATTTTATCCCTTGGAGAACATGGCGGATAAAGCTTCTGCTATTTGTGCAGCAAGAAAGCTATCCAGTGTGGGGGTTTCAACCGATCCGTCGCCTCTTGTTGGCGCAGTCTAGCTTTACACAGTGCAAGTGTGGCCAGCAGCATTGAGCAAGAGTGTTAGCAGCAGAAAATGGAGTACCGCATACCGATTGAAAAGGTAGCTGCAGAAAATAGAGGACTATATCCAACGATGCGGCGTGCGAGGGAATTATACCCATAGAGATATTGAGAGAGAAGGCATGCGTCACTAAGATCCAGAATATGTTAGAGGGAAGACAAATTCAGTAATTCAGAGTCTGTAAAGTAAAGGCAAATGAAACTGTTAGGAGTCGGTGGACCTCAGACTTATCCCAAACGTAGATGAGTTAGGAGAGACTGTGGCAAAGTAAGTTACGATCTCATGTTGTTCTTGAGTTTAAATAGAGGATGTGGAAAATACCTCCCTCGTTTCGAGCACAATGATTTAGTGCTGTGACTGATGAATACGTCCATCCTGGACGAGCTTCAGAAGATAGAATTCTAGCCAGGATTTTTAACGGTAGACCATCAGGAAGAAGAAGATTTTAGGACGACCAAGAAATAAGTGGATGGATGAGGTGCTAGAAGATATACGGAAACTTCGTTTAACAAATTGGGGTCATCTAGCAAGGCGTAGAGACGGCTGGAAGAAGAGACTTCGAGAGGCCCGTCCTGTACTACAATTTAAGAAGTCGAAAGTCGGGCGCGACCACGGTTTGACCGTTATTCGTTGGTATAAAAGTTAAATCGAAAATTAACGAGTGCTTTTTTTTGCTTTTGCGCACTTTGTCTAACGTCTGGAACATAATCGCATTCGCGCATTCATACAAAGCAGGATTCACAGTGCGCGGTTTCGGTTTGAGCGCTGTTTCTGTAGAACGTATCAACCGCGCAGTCGAAGGGATTACTGTATTTATGTAAATGATAATTTCACTTTTATTTTAAAAACAAATAACTAAATATAATTATTGTTAATTACTACACAATTCAATTCTTTAACTCTTTCTGTTACGTAGTATATAAATTTTTAAAAAAATAAAATCGAAATTTGAATATCCATCACATGGGTTATAATAATAATAATAATAAAATAAAATCTTTTCTTTTCTAGTATGATAAAAGACAAAATACGTACAAAAATGTTAGTTATATATGAATAATAATTATAATAATAATAATAAAATGCAACTATTAATTCCAGTCTAATAATATAAAAAGGTTGTGATCACGATAAAATTGCGACACTACGTCTTGGTCCACCTTGACTAATATTATCCATAGATGACCATTTTTTAATTCCATTTTTAAGTGCTTCAGCTGTTACTTTATCTTGCATAACACGTGACATTGCCTCCAATTTTTGTGCGCGTTCTTTGGATAATGGTTCTGTTGGGAATGATAGATCATTGCTTTCAGCTAATGTTCGCAAATCGAAATAATACTTAGCATAAACTGATGATGGAACGTTTATATTAAATTGTAATAGCTCTAAAAATTGCCTTTCTAATTCATTCATATCTTCAACGGTTATATCTTTTAATATTTGACAATAATCAACATTCCATACTGCTTGATCATCCCATACTTTGCTTGCTAATAGAATTGCACCAAGTACCATACGTTTCCAGTTACATGGTGCTACATCGAGATCAGCATATGTTAATAAACGTTCTAAATAGACTAGGGTTATAATAGCGCATTCCGCTGTTAATTGGGCTGCATTAAACAATGTCCGGACAAATTTATAGATTTGTCTATGCTCTGGATTATGTATATCATAATCATCTGGTACTTGTTCATGTGTTAATGGATGCAATTTCTCATCGAATATATCCAATCGTCTTTCAGATTGTCGATTCTTAATATGATAGTATATCGCTAATGATACACATTTAACAGTATTTTTTAAATTTGGTTGTGATACAGTACTATCATCTAAATATATCGTTGAGCATGATGAGCTCTTTTTTAAGCCGCCAGAATTTTGTTGCGGTGTTATTTGATGTGATGATTTCTTTCGTGTTATACAACCATTTTCGACTTTTGATCGTTCTAAAAACATTGTCGCTGCTGACGGATCAACTGATGGATCTGCGTCGCCTTCTAATGCTTCTCTTTCAGAAATATGCTGTAAGTTATTTGTTGATTGATCACCCTCGGGCAGTCGCTCCTCAAATACTGGCACTTCTTTGATCTTTCGCTCTGGCGGAGGACTGGAATATGCACAACATGAATTTTTATTACCCATATTTATAGTATTATCGATATTTCTTTCTGTTTTTTTTACTAATTGATTGGAGATTCTCTAGTTACTATTTTTTTTTCGTGAGGAAATACTTAAAATTTCCTCGGTAATTCTTGTCTTTTTTATATATCAATTATATCGTTTTATATATTTCTCCGAAATAGCTGCTAGTTGCTCTTCTCTGATTTAAAATCACATTTAAAATTGCAAAAAGAAAAATTATTTATAATAATTTACTAAATATTAATTATTAGGTTTAAAATTAGTTCTTATTTTGTTCGCTATGCTTTTTTTAAACGTCTTTTACAATTTTCTTTTTTTTAATTTTGTTTTTTGTTTTGCCTACAAATTTTTAAAATAATGGTACAATTTGTTTTTTTTTTAAAATGTTTTTTCTTCAATTATTAAATTTATACTTTTCTCTATATTTCCATGATGACCCTACTTAGTCGTGACTAGTTTTAAAATAGTAGTTATGTAAATAATACATATAAGCTACTGTTTATGTATATATATTTTAATTATGTAAAAAATAAATGTTCATTTGATGAAAGTAGTAAATAGACAAGAATTTTTTCTCTGTATTATTAAGCTTGACTTCTATATTTGGCACTCGATGCATGGCCTAAATCTGGATTTTTAATTTATTTTATAGGTAATTGTTGCTGGTTTTGTTGTATTTAAAATTGGTTATCCAAGGCCTTTATTGGACACCTGGAATGTAAAAAAGAATAATATATTAAAATAATTGGTTTTATGTTTATTTAAACTTTTTAATGTTAAGAAAAATAAAGAAAGCATTTCGTTAAAGAGCTAAAATCGCACGCAGAACTCTATAAACATATGTGAACTGGTTAAATCATTTTTTGTCAACTAGTGAAACTTTCAAAATAAGGAATGAGTATCCAGTGCCCGGGGGTATAGCCGGGCCACCCTATCCGATGAGATATAATTCACGAATCCGGTTCTCCTGGTAGTGGGGTTGGTCGTTGCACTACCGGACCCTGTAAAAACACATCAGTTAAGAAACCCGAAGCAAAGCCTCTGAACGGACGGGAAAAACGGCAACAGCACATGGAAATGATTTTCCGGACATAGAACACGCGAACTATGTACAGAACTGCAGCAGTTAAGTCACTATTAGACGAAGTGAACAGATATAAAATAAAATTACTCGCGTTACAAGAGATAAGATGGATGAGAAACAAGACAATGGACCTTGGCAACTACAGGATATTCTACATCTGCGGAAGGGAACATCACTTGGAGTAGGCTTGGTAATACACAAGTCAATTATAAATAATGTCATAGAATTCGATTCAATCAGTAAACGTCTATGTTCAATAGGACTCTGAACGAAATTCTTCACACTTTCAATCATAAACCTACATGCGGAGACGGAGGAGAAATCGGACACGACAAAGGACACTTTCTATTATAAGGTTGAACACGCATATGACATGACCTCTTCCAATGACATCAAGATCGTGATAGGAGACCTGAACGCCAAAATTGGAAGAGAAGAGAATTGGCACAGACCGACCATTGAAAGGGAGAGTCTCCACGGAACATCAAACGACAGCGTGTTATCGATTTTGCAATGGTCAAAAATATGATCGACAGTTCAACATATTTCTCAAGAAAGGGCATTCACAAATACATATGGCAATCTCCCAGCGAAAGATACTGCCATCAAATAGACAATATACTCATAGACAGAAGGGCAGCTTCCAGTCATCTTCCGTCCTGCTTAACTTTTCTTCGTAACGGGACTTCATTAATATCAATTTTGCCCTTCTGAAATTACTTTGTTTTTACCCTGGGCTGATATCTATAATACATCTTGTGTTGATACTAAGGTTCATCTCTTGAATTCATTCATCCAATCCATATTTAATTAATGTATCTCTTCAGTTACAAGAAGTTATTGTAAATCCCCCACTTTCCCCTGGTTTTCTTACGAAATCCGCAAATTGATTGTTGAGCGTGAGTACTTGTACAGACGCTATCGTAGAACTAGGATCCCGAGCTACCTCATTGAGTCCAAAAATCTTCGTAATCAATAGCAAAGTAAAATCGCCCAAGTGTGAATTTTACTCCCGTAAACTTGATCCTGCTTTGCCCACTAAACAACTTTATTCTAACCTTCTGTCTCTAGGCATTCACACCGCTGAGCATAACCCATTTGATGTTGATCTAAACTCACTCAATGCATCTTTCCCTCAATCTCCTCCGAGTTTCTCACTATCTTCCACTTCTGCTTCCCTTCTTCCAACTCTCTATATTCTGATGGTTGATTCACTTGAAGTACTTGGAATATTTCCTTCCATTTCGTCCAATAGCGTTGGTTATGATGGATTCTCTCCTCGCTTTCTTAAGATTTTATGCCCTTTAATCATTGAATCCATTACGCTTATTCTTAGTTATTGCCTGACAACATCCCAAGTTCTTTTACTCTAAAAAAAAGCCATAGTGACTTCCATTCCTAAAAATGCCTCCCCCGCTAATTTGTCAGACTTTCGCCCTATTAGTTTTCTTCCATTTCTCGCTAAAGTCTTTGAGAATATTATATTTACTCAAGTCCTGCGGTACCTTGGTTCTTATAATTTCCTTTCTAAACTCCAATCTGGCTTCCGTGAATCCCACAGTTGCGAAACTGCTATATTGAAGATAACAACTGATGTTCATTCCGCCCTTGACCAAGGTGATATTGCAATACTAGTTCTTCTTGACTTGTCTAACGCATTCGACTCTGTAGTTCCCTCGCATCATAAACTTAATCAACGGTATCACTTTTCCTTTTCTTCTGTTCGTCTTTTCTCTTCGTTCAGTGTTCGGCATAATAATGTTATATCCTCTCTCCTAAGAGTGCCTCAGGGTTCGGTTCTTGATCCTTTACTGTTCTCCCTCTGTTATCTGTCGCTGCCCTTTTCATCTATATGCTGATGATCTCCAGCTTTATATCTCTTGTCCTCCTAATTAAATTGAATATTGTGTATCTGAAGTCAATAGCACACTGTCTCTAATAAACGAATGAAGTTCTAGTAATTTCCTTAAATTAAATCCAATTAAATCGCAAATACTTTTCCTTAGTCGTCGCTCGCTGTCCGCGGATGGTTTCCCACCTCTTCTACTTTGGCTCCTGTACTGAAAGTCGAGTCGTCACGATACTACAAGTCGTTTAAATTGAAGAAAGTGAGTTTCAGTTGAATCACAACTTTCAGAATAGAGGCATAAACTCAGCTTAGCATTTCCATTCTAGGTCCCTGTGCTGGAAGTCATAATTCGCACAGCACAGGGGCCTTAACAATGCCCCCCTTCCAATCGTTGACTGTGCCAAAAACCTGGATGTTATCAATTCCAAACTCTCCTTCTGCAATTATGTATCATTGTCGCTCTCTAAGATCCATGGCACAATTCATTAGGTTAATTTTTCTTATAAGAAGATCTGAACATGTTTCGGGTGTCCAAAATTCCGTACTGGATTGTGACCTCTTTCAATTCCTCAATTTTATAGCTTTACTTCTCTTGCATAAGGTTTTTTTTATACCAAAAGCCTCTCTTACCTTTCTGACTTCCTCTTTTCTTTGCAATCCTTGAGATCTATTAAATTGCCGATTCCTGCTCATACTTCCCTAATTGGTAGTCGTTCCTTCTTTGTGTATACTCTCAGAATCTGGAATAATCTCGCAAACCAGAGAATAACACAGAACATTCAAAAGACAAAAATTTCTTTTTCTAACTTCTTCTTCTCACTAGCTCTCTCTATTCCTTTCACTATCTCTATCACTTCCCACTTCAATCTCAATTTTAATTCTACTTTCTATTTCTATCTTTATCTTGCTTGAATTTTCATTATTATTCTAATTTTAATTTTTAATTCTAGTTTTAATCTTATGTTTCTTTTTTTTATATCCTACTTAACTATGTACACATTTTATTTTATAAAGATTACCGATTATTTTATAATGGATATACTATAGAATGTAAATTCCCATTTGCCCAATACACAAAATGGGAACCGTCTTCCTCACTGACATATAATGTCAGTGGTCTTCCTGGTTTTAGGGGATGGACTAGAATTAATGACTGTCTTATCTTTTTTATATCTTAGGGGTAGCAGACCCGAAGGTTTCGTGTATCCTAGTGGTAACATGATATTTGGCCACCCGTTTAATGTAGCTGGTTTATTTGGGTTAAACTAAAAAAATAGGGAAAATAATCTGGAAACTAAAATAGGATTTTATTTGTTGTCATTTTCTGGCATGAGATCGCTATCACTGTTAGCACTGGAAAACCTTGCTCAGGGCTTTCTTCCTTTTCCTATGAGGAATTGAACAAAATTAGCATTAGTCTTTTGTGTGCTGTTGTTTCAATTTCTTGAAAAATAACAATGATTTTAGGCTATAATAGTAAGAGAATATTGCGACCAATCACTTTTAGATTTTTCAGTTCGTTTTTATTTCAAGTTGAAGATTTTGCTTTAGCTTCCAACGAACTGGAAATTTATTCTAATGTACTCTTTTTATTGAACGTGGCTCATGAAGCGTTACGTTACATGTAACGACACTTAAAACTTTTCATTTACATTCCATATTGAGCGGAGGTGTATATAATAAGTTTAACAAATTTGTAGAAATTCTTTATCATCAATTCATTCGCGGATGCAGATTCACCTCTAGTTTTAATATTACGTGTCTTTTAAAAGAACCATTTTTCCAACCCGGGCTTGCAGAAAATCCATGCATGCTTGCTTAATCTGTCTATCAATATTTAGTGCTGTTTACTTTAATAACATCTTCGTCTCGACTTATTTTATATTTTCTATCCATATTACCAATTGTTCTCGAACAATATCTCTTATGTATGATATGATTTTTCACGTAGTCTTATTCCAGAAATAACCGACTTCTTATGGTAGCTTCTCATTTATATTAAAATGCTTTTCTACATATGTTGCCCTTTGTTCAATTTCAAGACAATCTAAATTTTAAATGTTATTATGCAAAGAAATTCCTTCCCATTCCGTTTTTTACAAGGAAGTACGTGACAGGGTGGTAAGGATTAGCAAACATTTTTCTGTTGAAATGAAACCGACAACGTGTGATTGTGTTCAATCAAAAGGCTCATGCAAAAAGATAATGGAATTTACTTTTAAATACATGTTTAATTAAATCACGTAGAATGGTTTAAGGGGATTGTATGTAAATTCGCGCTTACCAGCGACATATACTGAGTTTTCATGAGAGTTCAGCCAGAGTTGAACCCAAGTTATACGTAATGGAACAAACACAGTTAAGAGTTTTTGTTAAAGATTTTCAACTCTGCTCAACTAAACGAAAATAGGTAGGTCAGTTGTACACGTTTGCTTAGTTTCTATTTCGCATTATATCCTGAATTTTGGGGTTTGACCATATCGAATTTATAAAGGGCAGCGTTTCTGTGAAAGACTAGTGCGCAGCGGCAAAGCCTCTTGGTACTGTCGACGGTTATATCTTTTTTTAAAGAGGGAGTGGTGAAAAATCGCAGTACGCGTAATCATGATAGTGTCAGATTCCTTCGGACTAACAATTCACCAGCACTTTTTTATGACGTGACCCTTACAAAAGGGAACCCTCAAAGGTGCTCAACGGAGCAGTCTAGCTACTATCTCTCTTTGCATTTCTTGCCTTTCTCTGTTTCTTTGCGCTTTGTAATGCTTAAGCTTCTGGTGGATGGAATTCAGCACCACTTCCATCATTCTTCACATATCTTCGGACTTTATCATATGGTCCAGGATGTTCTCAGGTGTTAGATGCATCTCAGCGACTGTTTCCAGCATAGTTCAGTGCTTCGCAAACCTCGGGCATTTAAAGGGGACATTCTCCGCGCCCTCTTTTTCGTCTGGGCATTCTGGACAGAACGGTGAAGCGTCCGATCTGAAGTGGTGATGGTATAGCCTACGGTTCTATCTCAAGTACCGTTTCAGACCGGAAAGAAGTTAGGCCTATTGTGTACATGCCCCACTAACGAGCATGAGATGTCACACTGCTCTACAAATCAACCGATGCAATCTTGCTTTAACAGCTCTACAACTATTTCTGAATGTCGCAGATCTCTTTACGAAATGGATCAGCAGTTCAGGTCCCTCCTCGTATAGATGCCTGGTCACCGAAATATAGAGGTAAATTGTAAATCTCAGGAACTAGCTAGGAACGGCACGACCGCCATTCTCCTTCGTGAAAAGGAAAGGGTTGGTATGGGCCACTTTTAAACTACGGTGAAAACAGCACCCAATTCAACAAGCAAAGAAGCATTGGAGTGATGTAAATAAATACACTTTGGCCAAAATGACCTTGCCTTCTTATGGTCTCAGGCGGACACCAGCCTCTATTTCAAGTTTCATCTTAGGCCCATGGGTAAATCACTAGAGCTTTCTTGGACCGTCAGGAAGAATGATATCCTCCTACTCAGAGCGATCCCGTAATATCGCCCTGAATTTCCTTTGGAACTGAAGTTCAAGGATGTTCATAAGTCTTTCACTCTATAGAGCCATTTCAATGATACTTGTAGTATCAAGGCAGTTTGTGATGGTGGATTTCCATATTGAGATGTGCAATGGAGTCAATGCAATGATTGCTTTCATAGGGCCGATTTACACGGCCGGCCACTGAACAGACAATAGGAACGAACGAACTGGGTTTATGGGAAAGAGGGTGAGAGAGATTGCATTGTTGCTAGGATGAGAAGGCAAAAGAAAATTTTGATAAAGCCACAACAAAAAGCTTTGGACTTTTATTAATTCGTTCGGTGGAGTTTCGCCTGTGAAGACGCTCATGCGACTTTTCATCGGACTTAAAAAGAAAATTAACGATAACAGCTAAGTTTTCTCTGCTCGGTGTCCGGTCATGTAAATTCAACCAAACCAACTGTGCTACTAGTCCGCATAGCTTTAGTAACCGGCTCCAATGCAACACTTCACCGACAGAACGTTGGCTTGAGTTATCGAACAGGAGAGGAGTGGATTCGAATCATGGACCTTTCGGATGTTAGTTGAGGGCCTTAACCCCTAGTCTATCAAGACCGGTAGCAGCAAATCTGCTAAATATACAGTAGTTTTTTATTTGATTAATTTACAATGGGCGAATATAATATTTACCAATTTTATCACTTTGCTACATAATTTTTGTACTTAACTCCCCACCAAAACTTAATAGAATGGTGGAAATCCTGGTCTAGTTTCTTTAATAGCATGTAAACTTACTATACCAAACCAGAAAATGTGAAAATTATACATTATTTAGCATAATATGAGATGATTCAGAGTGTAATAATTTATTTGGTGAAGAATTATACTTTGGAAAAGTACTAATAAAAGTCTATAAATGACGGGTAGACTCGTCTTCAAAGTTTACATTTTCTTTTTTGTACGTGTGTACGTACATTTAACAAATATGATGTATTTATCCGAACAATTATAAAAATATTATAATAAATAAAATTGTGCACTTTGAATGAAAAGTTATCATGTTATCACATACGACACCGGGAGCTCCTACTCCACTCATATTATCTGTTTAATTTGAAACATCTGTCTCATTCAATATTTTGTTTGCAAAGCATTTCATGTAAGCAAATACATGTCATAAAAGAGCAACAAAAAAAATTGCTAAAAATATTCACACTTACATTCTTGTCAATTTTTCCGTTTTGTATTACAACAATATTGAGTTCATTCAATTAGGAAAGCAATTCACCACATAACATTGGCTTTTATGAATAGATATAAATGTTTGCGAGTTGAATACTATGCAAATATCAGTTATCATTAACAAGCTCGCAACAACTAGAGCACAACAAAAGAACAAACAGCACAAATTAAATTAAAAGTATTGTTATAAATTATATTCATATCTGCAGTGTCCCAGAAAGTAACTTTATTTTTTAGAGTTACATTTAGTAACAATCCTATGGTCGGGAAAATCAATATCAAACACTACGGAGTTTTAACTTTTGTGGCCTAAGGAGGAATCTACTGCATTTTGACCTTTAGTATCTGCAGGTCGCATTGATTTTTTAACCTTTCCTGATGTTCGTTTATAAGGGTTCAGAATGTTATCACTGCTTCCCGTATCTTAAGTGTTTCAATTCTTATTGTTCAATTCTTTCGAACAAAAAGACCGATCCTAGCACAGCGAATTTAAAAATAGATTTCTGTATATCTAGTACTTTAAATTTTATAGCTGTTAGATATATGCTTTTGGATACTTTTATCCGTTTGATAATTTTATTTTTCAAAGATAAAGAATCGTGTATGTACCGTCATTTTGTCTACATATGTTTAATCAATTTAAGCTTTTACAACTGTGCCTTTTATTGTGTTATATACTCCAGTTTGAACTGCATTGTTTTAAAATTCAGTTCGAAGAATTTCTTTTGTTGGAAGTTTTGCGCAATAACACAGTAACAACAACAACAACAAAAATTCCATGCCACACACCTGTTGGTTGTAGTTTACCTTGCTGCCAGACTAATTAATGAGTTAAATTTTTCCATAAGGTTCCTATGGCATGGTATCTCGCGCGGGGTAGTCTTCTTCGATTTTCTAAATTTAGCAATTTTTTGGATCATTTGTTTGGTGCAAATTTATTGCATTGAAAGGAATCTCGGCCAATCCACGATTATGTAGGGCAGTAATACAACTAGTATTGCGGATTAGCAGAAGCAGTTATACGGTATACCAAATTCGGCGAATATAAATTAGTGTTATAAAGAATATTTGGTGTTTTAGCTGGAGTCATTTCATTTCATAAACAAAAATGAGGATTGAATCATTTTATGTAAAGGTATAACGACATGATATTACAACTGCTTTCAATTCTTCTTAAACTCGTATATCTGTATCGATTTACAAATCTTTCTATTTCTTCACCTGAAGGTTGAAGGCTGATATCAGACCTCAGGATCCCGCGTAATGCAATTTAATTGTAGCAGAGGTGAAAGGGCACCAACTGAACGTACTGGTTGGGCTCCAGGCTAACCACCGGGTCATGGCTAAGACTCAAGCGATGAAATATGGACTTTGATTTGGCTACAAGAAACGTAAGGACAATGAACAGATTAGGAGCTCTAAGATCATTCCTCTTGGAATTAGAAAGGTACAAGGTAAAAATCCCTGCCAAGAAACAAGGTGGACCAACAAAGACATTAGTTATGTTAGAACTCATACCATCCTTTCAAGTGAAAGCGCAACAGGGACACAGGGATGTTAGAACTCATACCATCCTTTCAAGTGGAAGCACAACAGGGACACGTCAATTCGGAGTAGCTTTGGTAGTCGATAAATTTCCAAAGCCCCAAATTCTGGACTTCCAGCAAACATTCGCAACATCTCCATATTCAACGGAAGAAAAAGCTGAAGAAGAAAAAGTCGCCCTTTGTAACAGAATCTTATGACGAATTCGACCATATACCCTCTAATGATATAAAAATGATATTAGGCGACTTAAACGCTAAGATCGGGAAGGAAGTTCAGTATAAGGGAACCAGAGGCAACCATAGCCTTCACGTAATTACCAACGATAAGGTGACAGGTCCAAGTAGCAAAGAAATGGTGGTAAGCTCGACCCTCCCCGTATGGAAGGACTAGCAACTAGATCAATCATGTACTCATTGAAAAGAGATCAGCAGCCTTTATATTTGATGTGAGATCCTATAGAGGTGTCTGCTGCGGCTCTATGGGCGCCTATGCTATTCAACCTAGCAGTCATCAGAAAGACCAATTCAGAGAAACTACAAATGCACTTAGGTGATCGGGTATGCCGATGACATAAACATAGTAGACAGGTCAGTCAGAGCAGTAAAGGAATGCTACTCAGAGATTAAAGAAGCAGCCAAAGAAGTAGACTTCGGAATCAATGAGGATAAAACCAAGGTAATGCTGTAGAAACGAGTAAATAGTGCAATGATTGCTACCTATCGTTAACGTTAACGATAGATGAACATAAGTTAGAAGTAGTGGACATTCCGCATACTTAAGATCCGACGTTTTTCCTTCGCGCCGCCCTTTTTGACAATTTCGACCAATACGATCGTCATAATTGACAGAAAAATGTCAGATATGTAAATCCACCTTTAGGCTCAACTGTGACGAATAAAAACGAAGAGAAGGAGAATTCTACCCGAAAATAAAACCTTTTTCGCACATCGTAAATTGCTGAAATCTCGAGCAATACATCGATACACAACGTTTACACTATATAAGATCCTACTTCGCCCTGTTATATGCTACGGGAGTGAAACATGGGCGCTCACACAAAGGATAGAGGACATGCTAAAGATTTTGAAAGGCATTACAGGCCCAATTTGTGAGGAAGGAACATGAAATATCAGACATAACAGCGAGTTATATCAAATCCGTTGACGACATACGACTTAGTGACGTTCATAAATCTCAATCGACTTCGTTGTGCTAGACCCGTCGAACGCATGCCGGAATAGCCCAGTCACTTTATACATGAACCTCTGAAAAAATGCAACTGGAGATTTATCAGCGGGATTCTCTTTATTTTGGGGTCACAAATAATTTCCCAAAAGTCCATAAAGCCAACTGACCGGCTACTCGAGTTATGGGGGGTCAAAGGTCCCTAAAATCTCCTTTTCTCCAATATCTCGTAAATTATCGGTTTGACGCAATTTTTGGCTAAGTAAAGATTGTTCGTGAGATGAATCTGCATAAAAAAGTCCTGTACAAAATTTACGTAGAACCAATAGTTTTTGAGATATGGGGCTGAGAAAACTCGGCCATCGCGTTGCATTCGTTTCCGCACCACCTTTGAAGTAGAATGCAAGCAGCGTTTTTATATAGTATCCGCAGTAGGCCTAGTCCAAAGGTTACCAAGCATAAAAAAATTTTGTTGATTATCTCTCTATCTCTTCTATCTCGATTTCTTTCATGTGGTCATCTTCATCAACACTCATCTCAGAGGAAAATAACTAAATGTGGTCGGCGCTACCATCGTTCAACTCAGGGGCAATGGTTGAATCCCCGGACATCGAATTGAGACACGACGGGCCCCGATAAGAGCCATAAGCTACAGAACATGGCAACCCTACTTTTCTGCATTCTGCATTTTATATACATAAACCTTTGGAAAAAAATGCAACTGGTTTTACGCAATTTTTGGCTAAGTAAAGATTGTTCGTGAGATAAATCTGCATAAAAATGTCCTATACGAAATTTAATGGTTTTTGAGATATGGGTTTCGGGCATCGGGCATCAATTTTTCAGAAATATTCGTACATTAGTTTTGCAAAATGCACTAAAATTGATTTTCGTGACCTTTGACCCTCCATAACTCGAGTAGCCGGTCAGTTGGCTTTATGGACTTTTGGGAAATTATTTGTGACACCAAAATAAAGGGAATTCCGCTGGAAAATCTCCAGTTGCATTTTTTTAGAGGTTTGTGTACATACGTATAAATTGCAGAATGCAGAATAGTAGCATTACAATTTTCCGTTGCGTATGGTTCTTGTCGGGCCCGCCCGATGTCAACTCGATGTCTGAGGATACAACCATTGAACTTGAGGTGGACGATGATGACGCCAACCCCATTTCGTTATTTTAACCTGGGATAGGTGTTGATGAAGATGACAGCATGAAAGAAGTGAAGATAGAAGAGATAGAGAGATAATCAACAAAATTTTTTTATGCTTGGTAACCTTTGGACTAGGCCTACTGCGGATACTATATAAAAACGCTGCTTGCATTCTACTTCAAAGGTGGTGCGGAAACGAATGCAGCGCGATGGCCGAGTTTTCTCAGCCCCATATCTCAAAAACTATTGGTTCTGCGTAAATTTTGTACAGGACTTTTTTATGCAGATTCATCTCACGAACAATCTTTACTTAGCCAAAAATTGCGTAAAACCGATAATTTACGAGATATTGGAGAAAAGGAGATTTTAGGGACCTTTGACCCCCCATAACTCGAGTAGCCGGTCAGTTGGCTTTATGGACTTTTGGGAAATTATTTGTGACCCCAAAATAAAGAGAATCCCGCTGATAAATCTCCAGTTGCATTTTTTCAGAGGTTTTGCCTTTTTTTTGTATAAAGTGACTGGGCTAGAAGACGTAGCAGCACAGAAGGCCGTCACTGGCATCATTAGGCCGCCATACACTGAGAGGAAAGCGCGCCCGCATTCCTTCGCACTCCCAATATTCAAATAATTGAGCGATGTGCATTAAACCGACCGTTTTCTTTTGGCCTCAGCCACACACCAGAAATTGTACACACACGCAATCCTATCGGTTGGAGTGGCTTCAACTTTCTAATCGTAATTAAACTTTTGACGTGACAACGTCTATTAAATCGGTTTAAGATGGGACGCGCGTGTGAAAATGTCCCGCACAAAAAAAAAAATTTGCATCGAAATATATAATTTATTAATTGAGAAAATAATACAAAACGTAATAACAGACGTTGTCACGTTCAAATTAATAGACGTTGTCACGTTAAAATACGGACGTGATACTTCACATCCAAGACCATTAATTTTTTTCATATTTACGCGATCTTTGGCTTAAATTAGAATAAATTAACCACCACCATCTGATGTCAACTGCAAAAGAGTTCGGAATGGCACTTGGATCCGTTCATAATTTTCAAACTCCACACGCGACACTTCAAGTGTCGAAGCAACAGCAGTTCCTATTCACTTTTTCATCTCCTTGGAAAGTCAAAATCTTGTGCGCTATCCCGCAGGAAAGAATTTGTAGTGTGTGGGCGAAAAGCTTCTTGCAGAAAGACGCGCAATCCGACACTCCTTAAGAGTGGCTAGGACTAGTAATTAAAATGTCTGAACAATCTATCCAATGGCGGCCAGCTTGATATTCTCCTATAAGGACTTACGCTATAGGTGCTAATGTTTGTTACACAAGAATTGTGCAGCTTTTGTGACTGGTGCCTCTGTAATTTTTACAGATTAATTTATCTCTTTTCTTGTATATTAGACATATAATCGCTTCCTTCCAGTCATATGGTATTACTTCTTCATGCCGTATGCGTTCTGTAAGGCGCTTAAGAGTTGTTGTCCGCCTTCCTTTAGAAACTCAACCTGGTTTCAATCGACGCCTGGTGATTTGTTGCTTTTGAACAAGTGTGTGTGAAAATGCCCCTTCAAAAATCCTGCTCCTGCAAACTCCAGAGAGAAGAAATCCACAAGAATGACTTAGGAGATATAAAGGCTACATCGAAATGGACCTTCATGAACAATTGCGATTAGTAACCAACTGGAAAAGTAAAATGCAAGACCGAGAGCGAAGAATCTTGAGGGCAGGGTTGTAAGGCTGGCTTTAGCACCAGTGATGATGATTCTCAATTTCAACTACTAAATACAACGGAGTTAATTTTAGGATATTTATAGAATTTCATAGCGTTGTTTAGAGATTCTGTACAGCTAAAAGGTTATGTCGAGTACTCAAGAGGTATTAAAATTATTTGGAAAAGGAGGTGTAGCTCGTTAACGCTGGCACTTCTATTTCTATATCAAAAAAATCCTAGGATTCTGTTAGTTTTATTACTGAAACATTTTAAGATAATGCTTATTACATACATACGTTAAAAAGGTTCATGACGAACTAGTTAAAAATTATATAGGTCGCCCTTGGAAGCAACAAGGAAGCAGAGATAGATTGTGTTCTAAAGTTTCGTTTAGGAAGATGTTTAAGGGTGGCAGATATTAGGTGAGAGGTCTGAAATATTTTTCACAGTTCCGGTAGCGTTCCCCTTTTAAAATTGTATACATATTTACCATTGATATTATTTTCGGAGATATTCAGTTTATCTAATAGTAACTTTCTGACGCAACGTCCGTCAATATGCACAAAACGCTTTACGTTGATATAAAATAATCCAGTAGATATTTTTGTTGTGACCTAAAATCATAAATAATCTTTACGTTTAATATTCTTTGTTTGATAAGCTAAAAACTTTATCATCAAATTCGGAAGAAATTACTTTTACCAATTCCCAGAAAAATTCGACATTATTCCGTGAATCATGAGCAAAATTCTTACAAAATCTGATTTTTCATTATGATTAAGAACAAATCTTGAATTCAAAGCGCGAAATTCCAGGTTATTTAATATAACACGATGTAATTAACAGCCTTAGAGTTAATCACTATAGAACAGCGATTAATATGGTTAAATACCTTGAACGATAACATCAAAGCGCGATTTCTTCCCCTTGTCCCCCGCGAATCCGCGACTTGCTAAACAAGAGCTTCCCAAGGCTTCAGAATTAAATTCTCGTAACATTGTGGCGTTCATTCAGTCGCTTATATTAGGTCAGATGAGTAATATGGAAGATGCACACTATTGATCCCCGATAAATAGAAGTAAAAAGTGCATCTGCCACCCGAGATTTACGAGAGTTCATTCACATTAAATCGAACTCACAGCTCGACACCCAGAGTCGTCATCTCCCCTTCTTCAACGTCGTCGTCGCATGCACTTGCAATTCGGCAAAAATGTCAAGTGGGACTATGTGGCGTCATATGGGGCTCACTGAACAATTATTTACTGAAGACTTACACATTTTTTGTTTCCATATATGTATATATATTGGGGCTTATCTTTTTGATATTTTCTACCATTCGGAAATTACTGCAAGAGACAATTCACACATAAATAGCAATCCCAAGGAATGTGCACTGCATAAAACTTTTATATTCGAATTTTTTTATTATTATTTTGAAGGGAATAACCTTGTGGCTTCATTAAAATTTAATATTTACGAGGACTACGCCTCTGAGATGTGTCGCACCGGCACTAGGAATCGAAAGAACCGTCAACTCAAAGATGAGCCTCCTCAGCCTCAACATTGCTCATATCGAATCCGTGTACACAGAGAAAAAATTTCTGAATCGAATTTAAAACACTAATTTCATAATTGAATGAATGCACAAGTATACTAACAATTTAGTTTCCACTTTATTTCGGTTAACATTTTGGATATTAACAACTTAAACTGATTAATTTCGCGAAGATCACCCCCAAAAGAGCAATTTTTCACACTGCTTCAACAAAGTAGCTGACAGCGACAGCCATGATAGCAATTAAGTGATGCCATGTATATATGAATTCTATGAACCAACAGGAAAATGTTTACATATTATTCAAGTTTTTTCATAGATGGCGTGGGGAACGGATAAAATTAAAAAGGGGTGTCGGTTATTTAAAAAATTGCGAATTTATTTATTAAACAATTAGAAAATATTGTAATAGTGCGTTTATTATGTTATTACTTGATAATTATGATTTAAATGGTCATTAATTGTGATTATAAATTGTTGTAAGTAGAAATTGCCTAGAATGTTGTGATATTGGGGTAAAAACTACATTTGTTTATTCCACTTAGCTGTGGGTGCCATTTCCATTAAAGGGGATACTAGTTAATTTATTTCTGCAAATAAAATCGTAGAGTTTATTTAAATCTTCAACATCTTATCATATTCGTTTATTTTTACTTTTTCAGGTAATTTAAAATTAATAATTGCAGCGGCCACAATGAAGTTCAACTAGAGATTCTACCTCGGTACGCAAGCAAAGACACGAACCAGCCACAGTGAAGTTCCACAAAATTCCCCAGTGCGAAAGTTCATCTGATACACAAACAAGCAAAGTTCAACAATTCCCAGCGGGAAAAGTGTGAAGGCCTTCCACAAGAAGCTTTTAGGAAGGAGCTCGTATTCGTAGTTCCTAAAAAGTAAAATGGAAGGGTCAAACATGGATAAGTATGGTTTTTGCGTTTGCCTTGGAAGCAACAAAAAAGATGTATCACAAACGCCTTACCGGGAATGCGTGGGGAAGGATAATGAGCTTTTAGAGCTTTTCAACTCATTCCTCCTAATGACATGGCTTCACAAAAAAGATATGGAGCGGAATGCCAAAAGGAAGGCCTTTCCGCCTTCCAAAAAAGGCCACCATCATGCCTCTTGGTATGATTCCATTTCCCGCTGGGTTCTTACACAGGCGGCACTTATGCACAACCCCAGACTACAACCATACCCGAGGCTGGAAACGATAACGTCACTGAGCCAAGATAGCTATACTGCGCACTTTGGCTTAGATCGAAGACAATCAAAATTTTGTAAATAGTTAGCTCGCAACTATTTGAGGCAAAAATTTGACTAATAAAGTCTAATAAAGTCTATTGTGCCAAATTTTTGCCCGAACAGAGTACTGCTTTACGTTGGCAAAATTTTGCCGGGGTTGAGGTAACATTTTGCCAGGGTTTTTACATGCATTTTAAAGGGATGGAAAATTTTTGTCCGAACACCGTGCTAGGCTTTATGCTTGAACGACAAGTTTTTGTTGAAAAGAAAGACTTTTTTGTGGATTGATGCGTATATTCCGTAGCACTTCTTAGTTTAGAAGTATTGACAATAGGAATGGCTGGAGGAGATGCAAGCCTATCGATTCTACAGGGCGGGCAAATTGTTAATTCATTCTCTTTGCTTTTTCTGGATCTCAGTTGATGCTATGTCATATCTAGATGATGTGTTGTGTTCGTATTAAATACATCATCGTTTCCAGCGGTCTAGAGATATCTGTCTAAATCCATCTATCACCTTTCCTGAAATTTCTAAGGTAGCCATGTTGCATCGCTACGAAATGTCTCGTGGGTTCTTCCCCCAGGCCGTCTATGAGTAGTTGTGGTTGGTAACCTCAGAGATAGTAAGCTAGTAAGGAGATTTACTGGTTTGCAGATTTGGAATTTGTACCTAAGTGCTGAGGTATTGAAAAAGCATTGTCTTTTTATCTTGGGCTTTGAGCCGTTTTAGACGGTGCGATACACCGAAGATGCCTTCTATTGCTTTAGGGAGCTTGTAGTATGCATCTACTACTATTAGCCAATTTTCACCAAGAAAAGGACCAAATACGTCGATATGAACTCTGTCTCAAGGTGTGCTTGGTGATGGCCACTGGTTGTAATTTCTATGCCGCTTTGCATTTGGCACCTTTGATAAGATATCGGGTTTTCCTTAATTACTTCGTCTATTCTTGGACACCAACACCGTCGTTCTAGTTGCTTTGTTCAGACTATTTTCCAATGACCTTGATACTACATATTAGCGAACCTTTGTTGTAATATTGCAAATCCCCGTGAACGCCAGGCTTACATCATAGTTTAAACGCTTTTTTGCAAGGACACTACAGCAGGTAACAAAGCTTGGCTACTAAGAACTTTGAGCCGCAGTGGTTTTGACAGATAACAGGTAGCAAAGGTGCAAAAAATTGTCGCCTACTTCCACCATAGTATAAACGCCGGTTTTTGGATATTTCATACGAAATACTATTAGAAGTCACGTCATTTATTGCCAGACACTTTGTGGAAAACCCCATTGTCTTCAAGGCAAAAGACGAGAGATTATCGGCCTGAAAGACTTCTTCTTCTTCTTTAACGGCTCTACAATCGGGTTTCGGTCTTGGTCTCTCGCAGCTGGTCTCCGGTCCCGATTTTGAGCCGATCTCATCGAGTTTGGCATCTCTAAGCTCTAAGTGTCCTGGTCTACGCCATCCTTGTAGCAAAGGTTTGGTCTCCATCTAAGTCGCACCCCATAGGCCTTACCGCAGAGAACGATCACGAAGGAATCGGAACCCAATTGCAAAATTCGTCCGCCATCTTGAAAGCGCCTTCTTGATTATTTTTTGACAAAATTGTCAGATTTCATTGTCACGGAACTCAAAGGTGCAAGTTTCATAAGAATCGGTTAAGTAGAAGTGGGTTGAAAAAACCGTCGTAAGATTTGAACCAAAGAAACAAATAAATAAACAAATATACTAGGTGAAGCTAAATAAAACCATCAATAAAACAAATTTTTTTATGTTTTTACACAAATTTCTATATTTTCCTCATTTTGTTTTTCATTTCATTTTTTTTTGTTTTTGTGTAAAGAAAAGTATAGGGTTTTTGTTTTTAAATATTAAATTAGAATTTCATTAAATATAATTATTTTTTTTTGTTTTTATAGCTTTTATAACATTATATACAAGAAATATATTTGAATAAGATCTTAAAAATAAATTTATTCATTTCTATTCAACTTCCTTTTTTGTTGTTGTTGTTTTGTTATTTAAGATTATGAAAATAATAAACCCTAGAAGCAAGAAATCAAAAATAAATATTAAATTTTATAAACAAAATAATAAATAACGAAGAGAAGAAATTAACTTTATAAATATTTTAATAATTTGATAAATATTTTATTAAATACAAAATAAAAAAAACATTATGTATTTTTTACTAGTAATAATTTTTGTTTTTAAAGCGAAAATATTTTTGAAATAAATATTTTTTTGTTTTGTGTTTTGTTTAATAAATTATTTATTAAGTTTTGTATTTTTTTTGTTTGTTTTAAGATTTGATATTTGTTTTTTTTATGTTTTTTATTGATATAAAAGAGATTCAATCCCACTTTGCTTTTTATTAAATTATAAATTACTTTGTATGATTTTTTATATAAAGGTTTTTTTTTGTTGTAGTTTTACAAATATCGAATAATATTCTATTGAATATTTTAAAATAGAGACGGTTTTATTTTTTATGTATTTTTATAAACTTGTGTAAGAGGAAACTTGTTTAACGCTGGTAAATTAATAGGATAGGAGTATTTAGAAGAAATTTTATAGTTGGTATAAGAGAAGAGATGTTTGTTTTTTTGGTTTTTTAATGAAGCATTTGCTTTTAAATATATTTTTTTTCATAGTCAGGTAACGCAGCGTTAACGTTAGAAAATTGTTTAAAGAGTATTTTTTTTTAATAATTATTTTTATTAATTATTATTTTTTATTTATTTTGTTTGTAGAAGAGTAGTAGAAGAAGAAATTTTTGTTTTTTTCATGAAAAAAATGAAAAGGGTTTTTGAATAGTTTCTCTTACTATATTTCATTTTTTTTTTAGATTTTTTTTTACTTATTTTTCAATTTATTTTATTTTTTTTTTAAATATTTTTTTATTTGCATAAATTCTACCTTAATAAAGCTATGATCCCAATGTCAGCTGATAATGGTACCTTACTGCTAAGCTACTCTACCATTGCTCATAAGAGATGTTCAGTATAATCAGCTCCTTATAACAATTTTGTTTGTTGCTGTCGTTATTTTTATTTTGTTATTTGTTTTATTTATTTATTTATATATAAATTATTTTTATATATATCTCAAATCCTTTTAATCGTTCTTTTCTTTTTTTTTATTTAAATTTCATTTCATATAAATTCCAAGCAAATCTTCTGGTTTTTTTCTTTTTACTGAGTTTCCTTTAAATAAAAATTTTTTTGTAAAAAAAATTCTTAATATAAAGTACTTTCATTATTTTATTTATTTTTTTTAATTACTTTTATTAAAATAATTTAAAATCCATGTTGTTGATTTTTTTAGTTATAGTCCAGTGGATAAGTGGTTAAAAAAGTGTATTGCTTTTGAATTCTTTCGGACAGGACCGATTTTTATGAAATTTGGAAAATCAAGATATGTTATATGTTGCTGATTTGTGCTTTTTGGTTTAAGCAATATTTCGGTTTCAGGAGCTTCAGGGAAGCAGATACTGGAAGCGACCACCATTTGGTAGTAGCAACAATTCGCCTTAAAATCGCCGCAATCAGAAACGTTCAACGTGATGCTATAAACCGTTGACGGTTTAACGTAGACCTTCTGCGGGAGA